>CM055127.1:372892799-373492799 GCA_029206835.1 Rana muscosa
GCTCTGGAACAAACTGAGGAGGAAGCACAAGCGCCAATCTGAGTGTAGTAAATAAGGTAATTTAATACAGCTAAGAATACTGGCATTGAGCACAATAGTGCTAGAGCATCTGTAAAACTGGACATCAGGATGGCTTCTGCAGTATGGCACTCGGGAGGACCGCGCCGTTGGTTTCCGATGCTTCCTGGAGTCCTGGAACGCACAGGGATGCAATGATGACGTCACTTCTAGGAGGCAATATAAGGAAAGGCAACGCATGCTCCCCAAACGAATCGCCTTTCCTCCACATCGCATCCCGGAAGTGGCGTCATCATCAGGTCCCTGTGCGTGCCCGGACTCCAGGAAGTTTCAAAACCCACCGGTGCAGTCCTCCTGAGTTCCATACTGCAGAAGCCATCCTGATGTCCAGCTTTACAGACGCTCTTACACTATTGTGCTCAATGCCTTTTGATGTTATATCCTTGTGAGTACCAGTATTCTTACCTGTATTAAATTACCCTACTTACTACACTCAGATTGGCGCTTGTGCTTCCTCCTCAATTTCAGAACAAAGTTTCATATGCTCTGCATAAACAATATGAAGTTTGGTTAGAAAGAGTAAAAATCAAATGGACATTTCCCAAAAATTGGTAACATATACAGGAAGTCTCCGAGTTACAAACATCCGACTTGCGAACGACTCCTACTTACGAACGGGAGGCTGCGTGGCCACTTTTAGACGGCGGGCACATTTGACGGAACCTTTTTCGACGGCGGGCACATTCGACGGAACCTTTTCAACGGGGGGAACATTCGACGGAACATTGGAAAACGATGTATCTGCAGTTCTGCGCATACATGGCCACTTTTCGATGGCGGGCACATTCGACGGAACATCAGAAAACAACGTATCTGCCGTTCTGCGCATGCTGTTCCGACTTACAAACATTTTTCAACTAAAGAATAAACCTACAGTCCCTAGCCCGTTCGTAACTTGGGGACTGCCTGTAAATCATGAAATGACATTCATATATAGATCACTATGTAGATAGGGATAGAAATAAGCAAGTAATAAATAAACAACTCTATTCTTTTCACCAAGAATTTCACTGGTAGCACAATGTGCAGTGGGCCCCTCCGCAAAGGGAGCCCATTCCTTTTTTTTTTTTAACAGGTAAGAAGCCCATTCTGCACAAGTGTTTATGGGGCAAGAATATGTTCATTCTGTGATGTCATTTGACCAATTATATAAGTATATTCCCTGTTAGGATGTATCCCAGTAAGAGAGTAAAGAATTGACTTAATCAGGCTATGATGTCACCAAGAGAACAGAATGCCTGCATCCTATTATTTCCTAGAGGGGAATGAAGGAGGCTCTGTGTCACTCTACATTTGCCAGAAATCAAGAAATATTTTCCCTGGGTTACTTTATCTGTAGTTTACAGAGTATAATAGCTCATATTGACATTTACACATACAAGTGAATCAGTCATAAACAAACACACATAAACATTTGTGTATATATATATATATATTAAAGCAAAAGGTGGTTCAACAAAATACTGACACAAAGGGGTGATCCTTTTTCCAACCCTGTGATTCTGTTTTTGGCTTTTTTTTTCTCTTTTTCTAACATGTTGGTGTTCTATCTTTCACTTGGATATTATAAGTTGTACTAAGTAAATACAGCTGGTTAAAACAAAAACTGTGGCTGTCTTCATTTCAGGCTGCAAAGCAACAAAATGTGATTATTTTAACCACTTGATGTCGAGAAGATTGATGACAGGCCATTTTTTTTGCGATACGGCACTGCGTTACTTTTTTGGGGGGAAAATTATTTTTATTACAAGTTTTATGAACAAACAAAACACATACAACTTAAGTGCTTACAGTACTCATGGATAGCAAGTGTGAGAATACATTACATATCTTCAGATTTGAGTTAAATACTAGATATAAAGCGATTATGTGGTACGTTCTCCCCATTCAAGATGTGGCCTTAAAAAATTGTCATACTGATCTCTAACAGAAATATCTAACGATAGCAAGGCCCAACACTACAACCTAACTCGGGGACAGCACTGCGTTACTTTAACTGACAATTGCGTGGTCGTGCGACACTGTAACCAAATAAAACGTATGCTATTTTTTTTCCACAAATAGAGCTTTCTTTTGGTGGTATTTGATGACCACTGCGTTTTTTATTTTTTGAGCTATAAACAAAAAAATACTGTCAATTTTGAAAAAAAAAACAATATATTTTACTTTCTGCTTTAAAACAAATCCAAAAAAATAAATAAAATTCCTCATAAATTTAGGCCAATATGTACAGTATTCTGCTACTGTACATGTTAAAAAAAAAAAAAACAATAAGTGTATACTGATTGGTTTACGTGAATGTTATAGCGTCTATAAACCATGGGATATATTTATGGAATTTTTATTTATTCATTTTTTTATATTAGTTGACTTATCATTGACTTATAGCGGGACTGCAATATTGCCATGGACAATCGGACACTGACACTTTTGACACTTTGTGGGAACCAGTGACGCTAATACTGTAATCAGTACTAAAAATATGCACTGTCACTGTACTAATGACACTGGCTGGGAAAGAGTTAACATCTAGGGTGATTAAAGGGCTACCTGTATGCCTAACCTGTGTTTTTGTGTACACAGTGTGCTGCTTTTACTAGGGGAAGAGATGGATTCTATTCGCTGCTTTGCAGAGACACAGAATATATCCCTCCCCCCTGTTAAGAACTTAGATATGCCTTGTTAACATAGGCATATCTCTGTTCTCTGTGTATTGCCAACAATCGGCGGGTGGCCGAGGATGTTGAGTGCTTGGCACCCACAGATCAGTTTCTGCTGTGAACTATGACAGCAGAAGCAGCCCACTGGTGGTGCACGCACGCCCTCTGCAGGCGGAACTGCAGAATCACTTATAAATACATGATTCTGCACAGGAGAGCTGCCCTGTAACAGTAAAACTGCTATGGGGCGGACATTCAGTGGTTAAAGGAGGATGATTCTTTTTTATACCCATTGCATATTTATATAAAAAACAGGCAGCTCTTGTACCTTTTGTAGTGTTTTGCCATCCAGGCTTCCAAACCAGAGAGAGTAAGAGCTATGAGCATCAGTCAGCATACATATAAAGGCCTATGGACAGCTGAGACTAGCAATAATGTCTAGCTGAAAAATAAAGAACAAATGCGCAACCTCTTTATAACATATACAATGCTATAAGTTTGCAGCTGACATAGTGCTGCAATTTTGTGTATGTGAAACAAAAAAAGCTTTTCATAAAAAAACAAAGTTCATGAGAGGGATAGCCACTCGGAATATTATCCTATATTCCCCACATTAGAGATGGATGCAGGTAAGGATTCAAGACTTCCCAACTTGCTCAGGTAGAAAATAGATGTACGAACTGCTTACCGGATCAGACGGATCCCCATTACAGGGATCTTTAAAGACTCGATATCCTTCACGGATCACTCAGATGATCAGGAACCCAGCAGCACATCCAGCAGGAACTCCAAAGGAACACGTCTACAGAAGCAGGAAAAGCTGAACCACCTTTCTGTTGCTCAGCTTATCAGATCCCCCTCCAGACGTATTGGATTGTGGAGTGGAAGTAAAAGGAAAAAAAAACGCTTCATGGTGCAGTATTCTTGTTAAAAGAAGATACCCTTTATTTTCAATCCTGGGTATTATACATAAAAGCGGCAAATAATTTAAACGAAAAAAAGGATTCTCAGCTGCGGTGCAATCCGAACAGCTGGTGCGTGGTGACATCAGGATCTTACAGCTCCGCGAAATCAGTTTGCAAATATATAACCAAAAAAGGACAATTTGATTGACTGAAAACTTACAGTATCCAACCAGGCTTCCAATTGGTCTCTGTAAGCATCAATTCCACTTTCGCTCTCATTTTATTTTCTCCAGTTATATAAACTTTTCCCCAACAAGGATGTATTTACTAGTTATAACAAATACATGTTTAAAATAATGGCGGCTGGTGCTCCAATTTTTTTTTTTGGGGGGGGGGGGGCGCAAACAAACTGAAAAAAAACCCCCATCAATTTCAGCCACTGTGCCCGTCAAATGCAGCTACTGTTGGGATTGCTCTGGAACCGGAGGCCAGAGTGTGCTCATTGGGTTGTACAGAGGAGTGGCATGAGCAAAAGGGCATCACAGTAGCGGTAATAAGGTGCTAGTTTCAGGCCAGAAAATTGATAGCACAAAACTGGCAATCACAGAAAGCACCGGCATCGGAGGAATGGGTTGATGTAATAAACACGACAGTGTGGAAGGAAAAAGTAGCTCTAACTAGACTTGGCAATTTTAAAAAATTCAAAACACTGTGGGAGCCCTGGTTGAATAGAATGGGGTGCCCACCCTCTAGAGAGGAGAAGAATTTAGATCAGTAACTAGAGATTAGCCAGATGAGAGAGAGAGAGAGAGAGAGAGAGAGAGAGAGCAAATAGAGAAAGAGAGCTGTGTTTTATAGATAAAGAGGACAAACTCACTCGGAAAGTAAGAGAAGTAGGAAGGAGAAGAAAAAAAGATTTTCGCTGTAGTAGTGGCGGAATTTGTGTGTGAAGTACAAATAAGATGATGGGGGTGAAGGGGGGAGGGAAGGACATGGGTACAGTGGGCACTTTAAAGTTCATACAATGTGATGCATATATAAAGATGTATGTATTTTAAATAGATTTTTTTGTATTGAAGAAAACAATAAAGAATATATAAATAAATAAAAAAATGCAGCTACTGTGCCCATCAATTGCCGCCACTGTGCCATCAAATGCAGCCACTATGCCCATTAAACGCAGCCACTGTGCCCATCAAATGCAGCCACTGTGTCCATCAAACGCAGCCACTGTGCCCATCAGACAAAGCCACTGTGCCATCAATTGCCACCACTGTGCCATCAAATGCAGCCACTATGCCCATTAAACGCAGCCACTGTGCCCATCAAATGCAGCCACTGTGCCCATCAAACGCAGCCACTGTACCCATAAATTGCTGCCACTGTGCCATCAAACACAGCTACCATACCCATCAATTTCTGACACTGTGCCCATCGATTGCTGCCAGTGTGCCCATCAATTGCCACTACTGTGGCCATCAGTTGCTGCCAGTGTGCCCATCAATTGCTTCCAGTGTGCCCATCAACTGCCACTACTGTGCCCATCAACTGCCGCTACTGTGCCCACCAATGGTTGCCAGTGTGCCCATCAATTGCCGCTACTGTGCCCATCAAATGCTGCCACTGTGCATCCCCCGCCCGCCCGGCACTTACTTGTCTCAGTGGGGCAGCGGGTCACGGCGATGTTCTCCACGCTCCTCGATGTCTTCTCCCATCCTCTGCTATGATTGGACGCCTGATAGGTGGCGTCCAATCACAGCGCCTGTCGTTTCAGCCAATCAGGTGACAGGTAACAGACCCGAGCACCTGATTGGCTGAGAGGCGGTTCAGTGTTAGGAAAGTGATTAATTTGCTTTCCTAACACAACGCTGAGTGAACAGTGAGCGCCCAGCATGGCGCCCGCTGTTCACCTTTTTGGACATCTATTAAAGCCTGCGGCTCTAATCAGGTGCTTCCAAAAAATATCCCGCCGCTGTAATTCAGGTGCCCGGTGCTCGAAACGTGGTCGGGCACATGAATAGGGAGTGGCAGCGGTGACCATAGATAGATTCATGCAATGCATGAATCTATCTATGGTGAGAGAGAGGTGACAGGAGAGAGGGGGCAGCGCCCATGCGCCCTTTATGGACGCACCGCCACTGATATGATTTTAACTTAGAAAAATGCTATTTTAGACATTATATTTTTTCCAGTCTATTGCTTAATATACGTTAATCTATATTAGGTAGTTATGATTTTAGTTGGGACTGTTTGCCATGACAGTTTCAAAAAAATTCTTTGAATAAACAAAGAAATATATTTGTAAGAAAATGTATTTATCTGTTCATGGTAATCTTTGCGTTTAATAGCTTGGAAAGTCTATAGACATCTTTGCTGCAGGCAAATGTCACCCCGTGGGCTGTTGATACACAAATATGTATAATACGTTAGAAAGCTAATCGTAAATCCTTTGAATTATTTGCATGTATTAAGATCAGAGAACTGAACTTGTAAGAATAAAAAACACTTTTGTTTCAGTTAGTATTGAAATAGCCATTGTGTTTCTGTCTGTTAAATAATATGAAGCATGCAGAATATTTTAATAGCTTAAGTGTGTCACATCTGTTGTGTAGAGTTCATCATCTTAAAGAGGTTGTAAACCCAATAAAAAAAATAAAAAACCTGTAAGACAAAGTCATAATGAGCTAGTATGCATTGCATACTAGCTCAATATGAATTATTTACCTTACAACAAAGCCCTGCAGCGGCGCCCGCACACCGCTGAGACGGCTGACATCTTCCCTGGTATTTCTTCCGGGTTCGGAGGCTCCAGCCCTGTGATTGGCCGGAGCCACGGGTCATGGCACAGGGCCCTGAAGAAACGTCACGGGAGGGTCAGTAAAAAGACTTCTGAAAAGGGTTGGGAATAAATACGTAGACACAACATGCCGACAGAGGAATCGGTGCCTGAACTACCAAGGAATTCTGGGAGTGCTTTGCTTTAACAGCTAAAACTTTACGCATCAGAAGGCATAAGTGTGCACAGCCTATTGCATTAGGGCAGTGTTTCTCAACTCCAGTTCTCAAGGCGCCCCAACAGGTCATGTTTTCAGGATTTCCATTATTTTGCACAGGTGATTTGATCAGTTTCACTGCCTTAGTAATTCCCACAGCTGTTTCATCTGAGGGAAATCCTGAAAACATGACCTGTTGGGGCGCCTTGAGGACTGGAGTTGAGAAACACTGCATTAGGGTGTGCACCCCAAAGCTCAAACACGTGTGTGTGCATGTGTATATATACTGACGGTGCCAGTAGAGCAGTGGACAGTGTCATTAGGGCATAGATTGGTGTCAGTAGGGCAGTGGACGGTGTCAGTAGTTTTCATTATTATTTGAATTTTTTTCTACAGTTGTATTTCTTTAGTTATTTTTTTACAATATTTTTAGGGGGCTTTGGTGAAAAATCAGGGGTCCAAACAGTGGTGGCTAGTGCTCCATTTTTTTTTTGGGGGGGGGGCGGCAAACAAGCCTGCCTGCCTGTTTTCCGCCTGCTCGCTCACCCACCTGCACTTACCCCATCCAAGTCACGGGCGGCTATTCCTCCCGGCCAATCCGGTCTTAGGACCTGCTTCCTGTCCTGATTTACCGGAAGGAGAAGCAGGAAGACAATAGCGAATGTTGATTCGCTAATGTCGCAAGTGGATGGGCTCGGCGCAGTGCTCTGCCCCCCAAGCCCAACCCCTTTGAAGCCAATTAGAGCCTAAGGCTCTAATCATGTGCTTCAAAATAAACAAAAACCTTGTAGAAATCCATGTGTCTGGTGGCTCGCATGGAGATTAGAGGCCAGCATATGAAGATTAGTGGGGTGGAGCCCCTGTGCCACTTTATGGACCAGCCGCCGCTGGGTCTCAACAGGGGGAATCTGCACCACACAGGGTGATTAGGGTGTGGCCAGGTTATAGTCAGGTGTTAGAGATAACATCTTCTGCTCTCTTTCCTCTCACACAAAAAAGGATGTGAATTTCTTTCATGTCAACAAGAATGGACACCCATCATTAGCAAATGATTGTCAACTCTGTACACTTCTTCCTGATATTAGGGGTGGTGTTACAGGACACTGTGCACACATAAAGTGTGCCTGTACTCCATAGTCTTTTCAGCCTGAGGCAAGATTCGGGCTGTGCTTGAACAGGGGGGGGCATGTTCAAGAGGAATGTTGTGATTGGGAGGGGGTGTGTGCCAGAGGCAAGTTGTGATTGGTCAGGGAGTGTGGTGGCTGAACAAACTACCCAAAACAGGCATGCTGTGTATCTGCACAATGTCCTGTACCTCTGAATGGCCAGTCGAAGGATCAGAACTGACCACTTGTGTGGTCAGTTTAGAAAGGTGACTAGCAGGATAAACCAGGTAAGCACAGTACATGAAAATGATAGACACTATAGGGGGAGATTTACTAAAACTGGACCACTCGTCTGTGCATGGTAGCTAAAGAGATTCCAACTTCAGCTTTTTCAATTAAGCTTTGACAATAAAACCTGGAAGCTGATTGGTTTCTATGCAGAGCTGCATCAGATTTTGAACACTCCAGTTTGAGTAAATCCAGCCCTCTGATTTATATATTACACATATGTGAACACACAATTGGAAAAAAATATATAGGGTAACATACACTTTAAGTACATACATATAGACGAGCCCTTTAAATTGTGCTCCAAGGACGTCACCAGACCTAGTGCAGTGATGATGATCATTCAGCTGGTAATGTAGCCTTTGTTTGATCTAATGTACTTTACATCTCTTGGATGCAGCATGTCCTATACATTTTCATGTCAGCCACTTTCAAAGTTATGCAAATGCTGCATAGAGCAAGTATAATACAGGTACTGTGGACATGAAACAATGAATACGTTTAACAAGTAGCACTTTCTTTCAATAGTATTTCAAAATACAAAGCTGCACTAAGGTTCAGTCTTTATCCATACGAGCCGATACTGTGCATATAGAGATTCAATAAGAGCTCTGCAAATCATCATTGTTATCAAATGGAACTTTTGAGGCATAATTACTACATGCTAACTGAAAAGATACTATTAGCTATCAGCTGTGCATAGCAAGTTTTACAAACAGTGCTTTGTGTAAGGAAGCCTGCCACTCAGAAAATATATAGCCTGCCGGTGCTAAACCTGTGACAGACCTTACACAGTGTTAGGAGGGCAGGCCAATGGAGTCACTTAAAATCTCGCCCCCTCCGGTCGCTCGCTCAGTGTCAAACTCTCATCCCTTCCCGTCGCTCGCGTGTCCGTCCATCCCCCCCACCAGCCCTGCACTTACCCCATCTAGGCAGCTTTGGCTCCTTCCTGCTCGGCGGCTTCACCCTGCGTCTCCAGCTTCACAGAGGCTTCCTCCTTAAGACCAACTTCCTGGTTGGTCGGGAGGAGAATCAGGAAGACAATAGCGAATATTAATTTGCTATTGTCAAGCCAATTAGAGCCTCACACTCTAATCACGTGCTTTAAATAAATCATTGAAAACCATGCGTCTGGCACCCTAAATGTGGATTAGGGGCCGGACGCATGGATTAGGGGGGCGGCGCCCCTGCGACCCTAATGGACGGGCCGCCACTGGATACAATAGCATGTTATATTTAGTGCCCATTCACACCAGAACACTGTGCAGGAAATCCACGTTCTGTGGACGTTTCCTGCACAGCATTCAAAATGAACTGCAGTTGCAATCTGCAGCGGGTGTCAATATTAATTTAAAGAGGAAATAAACTCCCTTTACTGTTTTTTTACCTATAAGTAAACCTAATAGGGGGAAATGGGGGAAGGGAAAGTGGGTCTTTAAATGAGACACCCTAGATAAATGTCTCCATCCCTGTTCAATATATGGTATAAGGGGGAGAAAAATTGGGACTTTGAATGAGGCACATAAGTAGAACAAAAAATCAGTAGAAAAAACAAGTTTTAATAAAATAAACACAGGTTATACAGATATCTCGGCCAGCAGGCTCCATATAGAGATTTGAGTTAACAGCAATGATTAAAATAGATACATCATATAATATATGATAAATTCAAGCATCTAGGGTTGCCTATAGATTGACAAGGCCATTGGCTCGACGCGTTTCTGCGACTGTAGTGCCTCATCAGGAGAAGATGCATTTAATCTGGAGAAACATAAAAACCAATAGAGGTATTCAAAAAAGGGTAAGAGAAGAAAAAAACAAAAAACGTATAATGGATGTAAAGAGGACAAAAATATGAGAGTATGGAGGAAGGGATTGACCAGCCTCCTACTTACACAATACGCACAGAATGTGCTGGTGGCGAATGAGCCAGCGGTAAACGTCACATGTCTCTGCCAGCAGCTGACGGGACGAAGAGCCCCAGGGGAGAGGGACACCAACACTGGGCCTCCAGCGGGAAGGCAACGCCCACATGAGCACTGGCGATCGGTGCTGGGAGGAAACCTAGGGAAATGTGTGAGGAAATATTAAAATGAAAAGGTGCTGGGAATGGGAGAATGTATACTGGTGTGGTGGGCTTGTTGGAAAGAAAACAAAGGTTGTGGTGTGAGAAAGGGAATGGATGTATGAAATGGAAATGAAAACAAATATAGAAAAAGAAAAAAAGAAAAAAGAAGAATAAAAGAAGAATAAAAGTGGGACTGCACATAGAGGAACTGGATCGGAATGGTGTGTGAAGTATGTGGTGGGGAAATTAATTGTTGTGGGATCACTAACTACAAGGAGGAAAGCCAGTGAAAGTTACCTGGTAAGTGCCTGGAAGGAGAGGGACCCCCGCCTTGAGCGGCAAAAGCCGTCCATATAGACGAGCGGTCCACCTCCCCACATGCACGCCAATTAGATGGCAGTAGGGACGTCGGCGTGATGGCGTCGTGACCGACGTCACACGCCGGACGTCCATGCGTGGCGCCGATGCATGACTGGACATGCCCGCCCACCCCCCTGAAGGAACCAGCAAACAGCTGGTGGGAGGGCGCCAGGGACGCATCGCAGCTCCCGGACATTCAGAGACAGAAGACAAAGACAGACAGCACAGCGCCACCAAGCTGACGTAAAAAAAATAATTAATACAAAAAATAAATTAATGTTGTATAAAAAAGGGAAAAATAATAAAATAAAAATAAAAATTAACATCCGAGATAAAAATATTAGTCAATACCAGAATAGAGGGATCGGGTATTAAGTAACAAAAAATAATTTTTATAAGAAAAAAGAAAATACATTTTCTAAATAAATACAGAATTTGAAAGACATTTTGCAAGTTATCTACCTATGTGCCTCCATCCCTAATTAAATATTCATAAGAGGGGGAAATGGGGGAAGGGAAAGTGGGACTTTAAATGAGACAGCCTAGATAAATGTCTCCATCCCTGTTCAATATATGGTATAAGGGGAGGAAGTTTGAGACTTTGAATGAGGCACATAAGTAGAACAAAAAATCACTAGAAAAAACAAGTTTTAATAAAATAAACACAGGTTATACAGATATCTCGGCCAGCAGGCTCCAAATAGAGATATGAGTTAACAGCAATGATTAAAATAGCTACATCACATAATATATGATAAATTCAAACATCTAGGGTTGCCTATAGATCGACAAGGCCATTGGCTCGACGCGTTTCAATGACTGTAGCACCTTATCAGGAGCAGATGCATTTAATCTGGAGAAACATAAAAACCAATAGAGGTATTCAAAACTTTCAAAATGGATAAGAGAACAAAAAAACAAAAAACGTATAATGGATGTAAAGAGGACAAAAATATGAGCGTATGGAGGAAGGGATTGACCAGCCTCCTACTTACACAATGCGCACAGAATGTGCTAGTGGCGAATGAGCCGGCGGTAAACGTCACATGTCTCTGCCGGGAACTGAGGGGACGAAGAGCCCCAGGGGAGAGGGACACCAACACTGGGTCTCCAGTGGGAAGGCAACGCCCACATGAGCACCGTGCCTCATTCAAAGTCCCGAACTTCCTCCCCCTTATACCATAAACCTATAATAAGGCTTACCTATAGGTAGTGTGAATATCTCCTAAACATGCACTGTTTAGGGGATATTTACATTACATGCAGCCAGTGAAATCACCAGTGCAAGCACTCTGAAGGAATGGCCATCCATGCCATTCCTTCAGAACCCTGTGCGGTAAACAGCGGCTCACATGCGCATGTGCGTGAGTGACGTCATCCCAGCTTCAGCCAGTCACAGAGCCATAGCCCGCGAACACGGAAGCAACACGGGTGAAGATGGGAGCCCCTGCCGCACTGACATTGCAGCGCTGGAACAGCTTAGTTTTAAGGTAGGTTTCACATAATGTGCTAGTATGCGATGCATTATGACTTCACCTTGCAGGGGGAAAAAAACAAAAAAAACATCCAGCGTTATACAACCGCTTTAACAATATCCCAAACACAGGTTTCAAATGCAGTGCATTGAGCATAGCATAGATCCAAACAATTATCCATAGAATGAGGTATGTAACAATTGTGAGTATTTTTACTACAAAAAAAACAAAGAATGATCTATGGAAAAGATAAGAGAGGCTGTTTGACAATTCTGTTACAATTTTGTAGGCTTTTTAGAAGGTATCCCTTGTGGCTTTGTTGTAGCATCCTGGGGTTTGTGTTTGTGGAGCAAGGCATAAATACTTTGTACATTTTAGGCTGGTCATTTATACAAGTAGATGCTTGATTGATGTATACATAAAGAGGTCTAAAAGGTCATGTGTAAGATACAATACAAGATGATGCATTGAAGACAAGGGACAGTTTACAATAACTTTTTTCCTTTTTATATACCTATTTTTTATTTATGCTCCCCTGAGGAAGTGAATGTTATTTATGAAACGCGTAGAGAGTTGTTACGAGATTCGCAATCCAAGTTATAGACATATGAGAAAGAACAGCTTTAGAGTGCAGTCCACTAGGGTTAAAATGCTGTAAAAAAATAGTCAGCCTTAATATGTTGTTTTTATTAACTAGATGTACAACTAAATTATTGATTTTATGATATAAATATTTGTGTATCTTTAAAATCCCAAATATTTTAATATATATCTGTTGAAGTAACGGGTATGTTGGTACAATCCCATCACAGAAAATGATTCATGGACAGTATGCATTGAATCATTGAATTGTTAACACATGTTGGTATGATTTATATATTTATTATATTGTATATACTGTGAGGGGGTTAACTCGGTAGCGGGTGTGTGTGACCCCCTGGTTGGGCTCCCCACACAAAAACAGGGCCAGCAGACGGAGGTTGTGGTTTTCAAAATCAAAAGGTGCGGTTTATTTCTCTATGTACAGTGACAAAAACACAGCAAAGCCAAAAAGAAACAAACAAAATAAATCCTGGTCAGTTTGACCTCTGACTAAACATGCAGGTTTCCTAAACTAACAACTGGGATCAGCCTAGTGCTGTCCTAGTCCCTAAGTCCCTGGTTTAGTAAAAGTCCAAACAAATAGCCACACAGGCTTTGCCTCACCGCACAGGGGTTCACTCTCCCTAGACAGTCCACACAGGTCTGGTTCCAGGCATGAGCTAACATCTAATGAATCTGGGAGTTTCTTATAGAGGCCTAAATGAGCTGACAAGGTTCAGCTGGTCTCATCAACTCCCTGTCTGCACGACGCCCAGCCCTCTCCCTAGAGGTATGAGTCATCCATGAGCACACTAGCCTTATACAACTCTCCACCTAGTTGTACAAATCGGCGTAAAGCCTGAATCTGGGCGAAATATATCTACCCCCCTGGATGCAACCAGGTGACTTTACCTTCCTGCTGTCACATACCCCCCCCTCTTGTTTTAACCTCGGGGTTGGAACACCAGCAATCAGGCATTCATGTACTCGAGACAAAGCATCCACATTCCCCATTTGAACGCCAGGGCGATGCTTTACTGTGAAGTTGAATTCCTGGAGGGCCAGGAACCACCTATTCACTCTTCTATTTGTTTCCTTGTTTTGAGCCATCCACTTTAACGGAGCGTGATCCGTAACCATGTCAAAGTGCCTACCTAGCAGATAGTACCGAAGGGAATCTAGAGCCCACTTCACCGCTAAACACTCCTTTTCAACCGTGGCGTAATTTACCTCATGGGACTTCAACTTCCTGCTGAGGTAAATGACTGGGTGCTCTTCCCCGTTCCAGACCTGGGACAATACTGCTCCTAACCCCACATCTGACGCATCACTTTGTACGACAAAGTCTTTAGAGAAGTCGGGTGAGTACAACACTGGCTGGCTACATAAGGCTTGTTTCAAGAATTGGAATGCTGCCTCAGCCTCGGGGGTCCATTTAATCATGACCGACCCTTTCCCTTTCGTCAGGTTGGTTAGGGGCACAGCCTTAGAAGCAAAGTGGGGAATGAAGCGCCGATAATAACCCGCGATTCCCAGAAAGGCTCGTACCTGCTTCTTGCTGTTGGGACGTGGCCAACTCTGGATGGCCTCGACTTTGTTGAGTTGGGGTTTTATTACTCCCCTGCCAATGGTGTACCCAAGATATTTGGCCTCCTCCTGCCCAATGGTACACTTCTTGGGGTTAGCCGTAAACCCCGCTTCCCGAACAGAGTCCAGGACTGCTTGCACTTTTGGCAGATGTGAGGCCCAATCTGTGCTATGGACAATTACGTCATCCAGGTAAGCCGCAGCATACTTCCGATGGGGCCTCAGCATCTGGTCCATTTTCCGCTGGAATGTGGCCGGCGCATTCTGTAACCCGAACGGCATTCTCTTATATTGGAACGCCCCGTCTGGGGTTACAAATGCGGTTTTCTCTTTGGCCGACTTGGCCAGGGGAATTTGCCAATACCCTTTTGTGAGGTCAAGAGTCGTCATGTATCGGGCTGTTCCCAGCCGGTCGATCAACTCATCTATACGTGGCATGGGGTAGGTGTCAAATTTTGTAACTTTGTTCAACTGACGAAAATCGTTACAAAATCGCCAGCTCCCATCCGGTTTAGGCACCAACACAATGGGACTAGACCAATCACTTTGGGACTCCTCTATCACCCCTAAGTTCAGCATTTTCTGTACTTCCTCCCGTATTGCCTCCCGTCGGGCCTCTGGGATCCGATAGGGTTTTAACTTCACCCTTTCACCGGGCGGGGTAATAATATCATGCTCTACCCCAGATGTTTGTCCCGGCAGCTCAGAGAACACCTCCTTGTTGCGAAGCACAAACTCCTTAACCTCCTGTTGTTGGGGTTGTGACAAGGTGGCTGCTATTCCAACCTCCGGAATCACGCAACCAGTTTGAGCTGGTGACCAAGTTTCTGCGACTAGGGACTCTCTATCCCTCCAGGCTTTCAACAGATTAACGTGATATATCTGTTCGGGCTTTCGCCTTCCTGGTTGTCTGACCTTGTAATTCACTTCGCTCACTTTTTCCATTATCTCGTAGGGGCCTTGCCATTTGGCAAGGAATTTACTTTCAACCGTAGGGACAAGTACCAATATCCTATCCCCCGGGGAAAAGGTACGGGTCTTTGCTCCACGGTTGTACACTCTCTGCTGTGCCAACTGCGCTTGGGCCAAATGTTCCTTCACGATGGGCATTACCTGTGCAATTCGATCTTGCATCAGGGCGACATGCTCAATCACACTCCTGTGGGGAGAACTCTCACTTTCCCAAGTTTCCTTGGCAATATCCAACAGCCCTCTTGGGTGTCTCCCATACAGTAACTCAAAGGGGGAGAATCCCGTAGAGGATTGGGGCACCTCCCTAATAGCAAACATCAAATAAGGAAGTAGACAGTCCCAATCCTTTCCATCTCTATCCACCACTTTCTTCAACATTTGTTTTAGGGTTTTGTTGAATCTTTCAACCAGCCCATCGGTTTGGGGGTGATACACAGATGTACGCAATTGCGTCACTTTGAACAATTTACACAGCTCTTTCATAACCCGGGACATAAAGGGTGTACCTTGGTCCGTAAGCAGTTCTTTACAAATACCCACCCGGCTAAAAACAAGAGATAGCTCTTTGGCTATGGTTTTGGCCGAGGTATTTCTGAGAGGGATCGCTTCTGGATAACGGGTGGCATAGTCCATTATAACCAATATGTACTGGTGCCCCCTAGCGGACTTGATTATAGGACCTACCAAATCCATTGCGATTCTCTCAAACGGGACCTCAATGATGGGTAGAGGGACCAGCGGGCTACGGAAATGTGGCATCGGGGCCGACCTCTGACACACAGGGCAGGAGGAACAATAATTTTCTATGTCCTTCATCACCCCAGGCCAATAGAATCTCTGTAATACCCTCTCTCGGGTTTTCTCTGTCCCCAGATGACCTCCAAGAATGTGCCCATGGGCCAACTCCAACACCAACTTCCTGTAAGGTTTGGGCACCACCAGCTGCTCAACGGTTTCTTCTGCCCTTTTTGCCACCCGATACAGTAGGTCCTTCTCTACGCTGAAGTATGGGTAAGTGCAGGTATTATCTGGGTTCACTAACTCGCCATCTATTTCCACTACGTTTTCCCGTGCCTTTATTAGGGCGGGGTCTTTTAACTGTTCTGTGGCAAAATTTTCCCTGTGAACCTCCAGATCAGAAAACTCCACAGACGGTAGGTTTTCGTCTGAGGAGGTGGGCTCCTCTCCAGTTTCTTGAGTCTCCCCTGCCAATACTGACAAGGGAAATTCTGGAGAGTCCTCACCACTCTCAGAGGAGTTCTGGCTATCACATTCCTGGTACATAGGGGCACCAGTGGGGGGCTCAGGATCATCCCACAGTTCCCAGAACTTCGGAAAATCCCTTCCCACAATGGCGTCATGCGGTAACTGAGATACTAAGCCCACTGGATGAGAGAGGGTACCTTTGGGGGTCTCGAAACACACTGTAGTCACTGGATACTCTCGGGTGTCCCCATGCACACAAATAACAGCTACCTTGCTATTCCCAGAGACCTCTGTTTTAACTAACTCAGCCTTTATCAGGGTCACAAGGCTACCTGAATCCAACAATACCACAACATTTCTACCATTAACACACATTTTGCATAAATGTTTCTCAGTTCCTCGAATGGCAGTGCATGCGACTGTCGCACACAGCGACTGACGTCTGCCCGTCAGAAAGTCACACTGCATGGGTTCCTCCACAACCGGGCAATTGGCTGCAATATGTCCCGCTTGCCGGCAGCGGTAGCAAACGATCCTTCTTGCGGCCTCTTGAGCCGCTGATTTCCCAGGCTGTTCTCGCCAAACTTGGGGTAGAGCTCCCACCCTCTCACTCTCTCCACCCTCACCCCTTGGAATCCTCTTATCCGCCCCTGGGGATGGTCTGGTCTTAGGGTGGAAAGTCCGAGAGTCTCTGGAAGAGGCCGTCAGGTTCTCTGTAGCCAAGTATCTCTCTACACGATCCACAAGTTTACCGGCCGTTTCTGGGTCTCCGTGGCTTACCCACTTTTGAATGGCGGTAGGAAGAGCTCTCAAGAAACGATCCATCACAACACGTTCCACAATCTCCGGTGCGGACAAAGTCTCTGGCTGTAGCCACTTCCTGCTCAGGTGAATGAGATCATACATTTGAGACCTGGGGGGTTTTCCAAGCTGGAAAGTCCAGTTATGCACACGCTGAGCCCGGACAGCCAGGGTGACACCCAGCCTTGCCAATATTTCAGCTTTTAGCATCACATAGTCTTTTGCTTGGTCAGGCTCTAGGTCATAGTAAGCCTTCTGCGATTCACCAGTTAACAGAGGAGCCACCAGTCCAGCCCACTGCTCCTCAGGCCACTTTTCTCTTTCAGCAGTCCTTTCAAATGTGGTCAAAAATACCTCTGGATCATCCTCTCCAGTCATTTTTGTCAATAAACGACTCACCCCAAAGGACGCGGTATTAGTGGGACGGCTTTCCTCACTGGTCTGCGGACGTTGCTGCATTACTGCTTCCATTTGTTGTAGTCTCTGCTCTTGCTTCTGTAACAGGTCTATGAAGCGGGCCTCAGATTGCTGCTGGGCTTGTTGATGAGCTTGCTGCTGGGCTGCAAGGCTCCTTTGCAAACCTGCATTTGTCTGCTGTTGATTGGCATTTGCTAGAGCCAGCTGTTTCAGTATCTCCTCCATGCTGGCTTAAAAAAACTGCCACTGGTTCTCCACCAACTGTGAGGGGGTTAACTCGGTAGCGGGTGTGTGTGACCCCCTGGTTGGGCTCCCCACACAAAAACAGGGCCAGCAGACGGAGGTTGTGGTTTTCAAAATCAAAAGGTGCGGTTTATTTCTCTATGTACAGTGACAAAAACACAGCAAAGCCAAAAAGAAACAAACAAAATAAATCCTGGTCAGTTTGACCTCTGACTAAACATGCAGGTTTCCTAAACTAACAACTGGGATCAGCCTAGTGCTGTCCTAGTCCCTAAGTCCCTGGTTTAGTAAAAGTCCAAACAAATAGCCACACAGGCTTTGCCTCACCGCACAGGGGTTCACTCTCCCTAGACAGTCCACACAGGTCTGGTTCCAGGCATGAGCTAACATCTAATGAATCTGGGAGTTTCTTATAGAGGCCTAAATGAGCTGTCAAGGTTCAGCTGGTCTCATCAACTCCCTGTCTGCACGACGCCCAGCCCTCTCCCTAGAGGTATGAGTCATCCATGAGCACACTAGCCTTATACAACTCTCCACCTAGTTGTACAAATCGGCGTAAAGCCTGAATCTGGGCGAAATATATCTACCCCCCTGGATGCAACCAGGTGACTTTACCTTCCTGCTGTCACAATACATATACTGTATATCACAGTAAACGTCCGACAAAGTTTATAAATTCCGTTTAATTCATGCAGCATATTTCATGTGTGTGGAGTGTCTCTGTTACTGCGGATAGGCTTTAGTAATGGCAGCCTCGGGGCTGTGTTCAGTACTATGACAGTGAGGGCTGGGTTGTTTTGACAGCTCTGTTTCAAGTGATTGTTTTTGCAGGTGGAACACTCTGATTGTTTTCAAAGAACAGTTCACAGAGGAGCACTTACTTTGTAACTTTTCACATCTAAAAATTATTTAGTGCTTTGAAGATAAACTACGTTTTTTTATCTGTTTCTGTTGACATTCATAGGCACAATATTCTTCTGTTCTATAGGACGCATGTCTTTGTACTTGATTTTCTGTGTTTTGGAAATATATTCAGCTATTCAAAAACTCTCTATAAACTATAAAGCACAAAAATTGTCCTTGCCATTGTATTTACAGAATCAAGTAGCCGCCAGAATGTTTTGGGTCTCGTACAACCCAGGGCTCCACTTTCCATTAAACAAATGCCCAATTGGACGCGATCAACAATGTCACGACTACTGTAAAACCTCATACACACGGTCGGACTTCAAACAAACTTTTCCGTGGATTTTTGTTCACAGGGAGTTGGCCTTGGTATGCATACACACGGCTTGACTTTTTCAGCCAACTTTCCCCAAATCACGTCGTTTTTCTGCTCTTTTCTGCTCTTTACCGTCACCCTTTGGTCAACTTCTGCTATTGTTGATTGATTTTAACATTGGTTCTGAGCATGCGTATTTGTACTTCGGACTAAAGTCCGATGGATTTCTGTATACACGGCAGGACTTTGCACCGTAGTACTTTTGTTGCCGAAAAGTTTGTCTGTTTGCAGAGCAAACTTTTGTCCGATGAAAACCGAAAATTTTTGTCCGATGGAGTGTACACGCGGTCGGATTTTTTTGAAAACCTGGGAATTTAGAAGTTTGTTGTCAAAAAGTCAGACTGTGTGTATGGGGCTTAACTTAATTTTTTTTTAATAGTTCAGTACATTTTGGTTCATTAAATAGAGTAAACCAATAAAGAGAGATAGCCTTCCCAGCAGCAAATTATAAGGTTATAATTAGGGATGCACAGATACCATTATTTTTACAAGTATGTGTACCGATAGTTTTATTTTTAGTACTCGCCGATACCATTACGATACCTATCGCAACTGTTTTGTTTATACTTCAGCTGTCAGCAAAGGTACAAAGCATTGAAAAGTTATTTACAAATGTTGAGCTTTTTTCAATGTGAAACATGTAAATATATGTTAAAGGTGTAAAAATATTAACAAACAAAGCAAATAAAAAAGTTTTAATTATTAATAGTGTATAGAAAAAAAATCAGCAAGAAAATAATAATTCATTGGAGGAGAATAAGGAATTATTAAGGCCGATTAGAGTAAATTAAGGTTAATACAGAGTTAAACAGTAGAACATTTAATAAAAAAAACTAAAACATATATATATTTTTTACATGACAGGTTGCTTTAAACTGACTTCATCTGCAGATCGAAGTTCATCCCTTTGCTCTGTAGATGAAGAAAAACAGTAAGATACAAAAAGAAACAATGGGGTTGCTTTACTAAAATGTAGAGTTCAAACCAATCAGCTTCCATGTTTTATCGTCAAAGCTTAATTGAACCAGCGGAAATTAGAAGCTGATTGGCTACAATGCACAGCTGCACCAGATTTTCCACTCTCCACTTTTAGTAAATCAACCCCAATGTTTCTTATTACCTTTCTGCTAAGCGCTGAGCAATGTTGCTGATAATCATTGTCAGCTGCTTTTTTGTTTGACAGCTCCATATGCTGGGACTTCAGTTTACACTTCAGAGTCATCTGTTGTTAGCCACCTCAATACTCGGCACTTTCACTCCCTTCCTGCCCAAGCCATTTTTCAGCTTTTAGCGCTGTCACACTTTGAATGACAATTGCGCGGTCATGCAACACTGTACCCAAATGAATGTTTAATTATTTTCTGCACGCAAATAGAGTTTTTTGGTGGTATTTAATCACTGTTGGGTTTTTTCATTTTTACAAAAACAAAGACTGAAAAAAAAAAAGTTTTACAACTCTCTCTTCCTTTATAGCTCGCATTGGGAATTATATTCCAATAGTCCATAGAATGCCATAGTAAAGTATTTTTCCCGAAATTCATCTACCATTATTCAATGCTGCCAACTCTCAGTCTCTTGAGCTCCTTTTGCTTGTCAGCTCCCCCTGGTGGATGGAGGTGAGGTAGTGTTAACACATTCAGCTGAAGTCCATTGGGAGCACAAAGAGCACTACAGCACAGTGTCCCAAATCACTCTCTGTCTCTAGTAATATGTACAAAATGTGTGATATGACATTGTATAGAATGAACAGAAAGAAGTAACAAATATGATTGTCATACTTCCTTTGTTTACCAAAACTTCTTTCGTTCTGGTGGGGAAAACTCCATAAACTGAAGGTAATTCTCCTCTTGGACAGTTATAACCTGAACTTGAGTCTTCATTTGAAGATTTACCCACACTTCTTGTTTTGGCCACAGATGTAGATTTTTGGATTTACCCCTGGGGACACAGGCAGCAAAAAAAAAAAAAAAAGGTTTTTACCTTTTCATATTCTTTCCAAAAGTTTTTGTTTTAAATACACATAAAGTGAACATGTTGCTTCGCTCTTCATGTCTAAACTAAGCTAAGAATGTCTAAATAGGGTTTCTTGGCTGTTTTATGTCTTTAGAGATGGAAGATATTCTATTTGCAGGCAGATCTTGTCGGGTAGACATATCTAGGTTTGCTTTAAGGTGGGTTTTGCGAGCATTACTAAAGTTCAGGTGCGGAATCCAAACCCCAGTGTGGTGAAGTCAATGGGAGCTGAATTTTAAAAATATTAATGGCCATTTCTAGGCCGATAGGCAAGGGGTTGCCACGCAAATAGCATGGGGGGCTGGACACTGCCCTGTACACGTATGAAAGCGAAACAAAATTCAGTTTAGTGGGGAATACCAATTTATGTAATGCTTAACATGAACCAGTCAAAATTTCAGAAGAGAAATTGCTTATTTGCAAAATTTTATAACAGAAAAACATATTTAAAAAAAAAAAAAATCATTTTTTTTCCTTTGCAGCACAAAAAGTAAAAATACCAGTGATCATTAAATACCACCAAAAGAAAGCTCTATTTGTGTGAAAAAAGTGTGTTCAACCAGTTGTCACGGGCAGGCTGGATCACGTGCATGTACGCCATCCCGCTTGGGCCATGCAGCAAGCCAATCTCACAATGCTGTGTCCACTGAATACAGTAAACTGCAGCTCCCAGTGCCCACCCACTTTGCTAAAGAGGGCTGCCAGATTATGATAAGCCTCCAACTAGCACTCCCCCACAACCACTGAACCACATGCGCGCCCCTGCCGTGAGCTCCATTACCGTGCCTGCGGGACCCGCCGGTGTCCTGCGATCTGGTCACAGAGCTGCAGAACAGGGAGAGGTAAGTGTAAACAAGCATCTCCCCATTCTGCCTAGTGACACTGTCACTGATCGTATGCTCCCTCTCATCGGGAGCAGCGATCAGTGATGTGTCACTCATAGCCATGCCCCCTAACAGTTCGAATCACTCCCTAGGACACGCTTAACCCCTTCAGCGCCACCTAGTGGTTAACCCCTTCACTGCCAGTGTCATTTTCACAGTAATCAGTGCATATTTATAGCACTGATCACTGTAAAAATGACAATGGTCCCAAAAATGTGTCAAAAGTGTCCGATGTGTCCGCCATAAAATCGCAGTCACGATAAAAATCGCTGATCGTCGCCATTACAAGTAAAAAAAATAAATAATAAAAATGCCATAAAACTATCCCCTATTTTGTAGACACTATAACTTTTGCGCAAACCAATCAATATATGCTTATTGCGATTTTTTTTTACCAAAAATATGTAGAAGAATGCGTATCGGCCTAAACTGTAGAAAAATTTTGTTTTTTTATAGATTTTTGGGGATATTTATTATAGCAAAAAGTAAAAAATATAGAATTTTTTTCAAAATTTAGCTCTATTTTTGTTTATAGCGCAAATAATAAAAAACGCACTAAACCTTGGGGTACACCACTGATAACCTTAGACCATGCAGAGTAAGAGTCATTAACCACTACTCTCTGAATTCTGTCTTTTAGACAGTTTTCTATCCATTTTCAAACTGATATTTCCAAGCTTGTAGACTAATTGTCGCTCTATTTTTGTTTATAGCGCAAAAAATTAAAACCTCAGAGGTGATCAAGTACCACCAAAAGAAAGCTCTATTTGTGGGAAAAAAGGACGTAAATTTTGTTTGGGAGCAACGTCGCATGAACGCGCTATTGCAAGTTAAAGCAACGCAGTGCCGAATCGCAAAAAATGCTCTGGTCTTTGGCCAGCCAAATGGTCAGGGGCTTAAGTGGTTAAATTCATACCAGGCATGAAGTGCCTAGAATGAATTATGAGGAAACCCCCACACTGTTTTTTTTTTTTAACTAACTCCAGTTATTAGGTTCCAGGCCATGTAAGTGAATGTAGCCAGTGACATCACAGGTTGTGAAGGATTTAGTGGTGCCTGCACCACTGCAGGCATCCATAACAATCATTGACAGCGGGAAGCAGTCATGTATCAGGCGGGTAGTAACACTGCTATTATCCATGAAGTTTAGCTCCCACCATATGGGTAAATGTTCGGGAAGTGCGAAAAACCACACGCAAATTTACACTGTAAAGCAGTGCAAAGAGCAGTGCCAACAACCAGTCAGTGTTTTGGTGTGACTGCTGCACTAGTTCTAATAGATTACTAAAAAAAAGCAAATATTTTTCCCGTGGGATTTTTTAGCAGCAAACGACGTAGAACAAAGTGTTTGGAGTAAAAAATGGTTTTATTCAATGGTTTGGGCTCATAAAAAAATCAGTTATTCAATTATTTTTATGAACTCCGGTATATATAAAAGCCAAATACATGTATACAAGAATAGACAATATGATACAAATTAAGTACAATTGAAGTAGGATCATACGTATAGATGCATGTAATAAACAGAGGGGAACCCCCGCTGCATTTCAACCTGTTGCAGGTCTTCCTCAGGGGGGTCTTACATTCTGAAGAATATAAATAGATAAGTACATTCATTTCATAGCATGTTGCAAATTATCTCCCATCCAATAGTGATAGATCAATAAATGTAGTCAATTACAACAACTCCTTTTTAGCGATAATTTGTCTTTATATTAAAAAAAGAACTGGGAGAAAAGCAAACTTTATTATATATTTACCCTCTTGATTACATGGATGGCCAAGACCGGAGATTTTAAAAAAACGTACTCCTCGAGATCTCTCCAAATTCCCCCACGGGAAGGGCCCCCTCTAACAGTGTTGTACTGGCGTCTTCCCCCTTGCCCCAACACGGGTCCTCTCCACAGACAAAGACTGCTCACAGAGGGTCACACTCAAAAGTGGAGGCAGTCAATGGTGGACTGATAGGTAGATGGAGTGAACAGGCACCTAAGTACCTAGACCAAGCACCTGGAAGTGGTGAGGATATATGGAGTTTACTAAGAGGTCTGTCTATTTCACAAATTGTAATTCTCTAGAGTAAAATATGATGTTTATTATGTATACAGATAAAAGGTGAAGAGTAGGTATGTATCCTCCTAGATAGCTGAGAGGAAGAGGCGGGTGTCTTAGAGATATAATAGATTACTATGGAATACGAAATGCTACACATTCCCTTTCTCTTGGTGGTGTTCATACTCATTCTAAGCACCCAAATCATCTGATGCCGCGTACACACGATCGGACCTTTGTCCGACCAAACTCACATCGGAATTCCGACGGAATTCCATCGGAAAAAAATAGAACATGTTCTATATTTAAACGCCGATGGATTTCATCAGAATTTCTCCGATGGGGCCCACACACGGTCGGAATTTCCGATGAAAAAACTCCGTCTGACTTTTTCCATCGGAAATTCCTATCGTGTGTACAAGGCATAACAGTTATAAATATGTAGAAGAATTTGTTATTTGTATTGGAGGAGGCCCAGACCCAGCATGGATCTCATTGACTCCTAGGATTGCACAAATTATTCTGGATGTCTACTTTAGAAATTTGAATAATGTGTTTATTGGCACCCCTCAATTTGAAAAAGTTTATATAGGAAATCCAGAAAGCTTTACAGTTAAAACCCAGAGAAAAGATTTTGTTTAGACTGAAATTCTTCAGGATCTTGTTACTTTATGTCTAGGTATGTTACGTTTCTTAACACCTGTACTTACAGTTATTCATTGAAGTACATTTTATTTGCATTCTTCTTTTAGCCAATCTACAATTTCATATTTTTCCTTTCAAATGATTATGCCAGCACCATTTGTACATATGATAAAATCACATCTACTATGAATGCAATCCTAGATGCTGGAATGCACCCAGAAGATTCACACTCCATTTCCAAAAGACCTTTATGGGTTAGAAATCAAAGCGGCAAAGCATGTAACAATATTATACTCAGCATGGAAGATATTTGCAATGTTTTATTCATGGTGGGCACATTACTGAGCCTTTGAGCTATGCTTTCCTTTTCGTGGGATTTCTGAACTTCTCAAAGAAGAACTCCAGGCATCAATTAGTAAACTGATTCTACTACTGAGGAAACATTCAAGCTGTCCTAAAGTAAGAAAGTCCAACAAGTTAATCTTAAAGGACACTTTTACCAAGAGAAATATAGGGGCTGTCATTGTCCTCTTTTTGAGACTATTGGCTGCCTGGCTTCATTTCAGAGTCACTGACCTAGAGCACGCATGCAGATTAGTCATTTAGGGGTTGATTTACTAAAGGCAAATACAGTGGATATAAAAAGTCTACACCCCCCTCTTAAAATGTCAGGTTTCTGTAAAAAAAATTGACAAAGATAAATAATTTCAGAACATTTTCCACCTTTAATGTGACCTATAACCTGTACAACTGAATAACAAATTGAAATCTTTAAGGTGGATGGAAGTAAAAATAAAAAACTAAAATAATATGATTGCATAAGTGTGCACACCCTTAATCGAATACTTGTTGAAGCGCTTTTTTTTTATCTGTTTTTTTTTTTTTTGTATTCCAATGTTTTTGTTCAAGTTTTTCAGAGAAAAATACAAAATCAGCACTTGTCATTGTAATGAAATGTAATTGTACATGAACAAGTCGTTGAAGTTTCAGTTACAGAGCTATTAAATCTCTATACACTCGAGTCTTTATATTGCATCATTCACCTATTGGGGTCAAAACTAAACCAAACTTGCGACTCACTAACTGAACTTCCACGTGGCTTCAAGGACCATACGTGGTAAAAGAATCCATTTAATGGCAGATTCAATTAGAAAGAAAAAAGAGGGAGAAACAGACATAGTAAAAATGGGGGGGGGGGAGACCCTCTACAGCCAGTCCATCGCATTATGTAGTTGTGAGATAGTTAATCCAGGGGTCCCATATTTTATTAAACCAAGCAGCTTTGTCGTTTAGAATTGCTGATAGGCGTTCATTTACCATTATCCATGATAGTTTAGCTTTCAGTAGGTAAAAAGGGATCATGGGGGACCTCCAAGATTTGGCTATAGATATTCTTGCTGCAACAAATATAAAGGCTATAAGTCTCTTAATTTGTTTTGATGTCCCCTCCACTGGGCGTCCCAACAATGCATTCAGAGGTGATTTAATGAAGTTCACTTGGGTCAAAGAGTATATAAAGTTATATGTGCCTATCCCGAACCTTCTCACTTTCGGACACGTCCACCAAGTGTGATACATAGTGCCGTCCGTGTGACATCCCCGAAAGCACTGCGGGGACGCCCCTGGGACAAATGTTGCTACTCGCACTGGGACCATATACCACCTCATCAAGACTTTATATTTTGCCTCTATCAGAGAGGTATTAATATATGATTTAGATGCGTTTTGTTTCATTTTGCTCCACTCTTCTGTTTCCAAGTTAGTTTCTATATCTTGCTGCCATTTTTACATGTAAAACAACTTTTGAGAAGTTGAGGATAAAATACCATAAATCTGTGATATGTGGCCAGTGTGTTTGTCGAAAGTCCTACAGAGATTTTCCATTGAGGTGAATGTGGTTAGGTCGGAAGTGCGATTCAATGTCGCCAAGAAATGCGCTATCTGAGTATAGCGGTAGAATTCCGAATTTGGGAGGTGATATTTTTCCTGTAGGGCTGATTTCGACAAAACACCTCTGTGGTCACAGAGATCTGCTATTTGTAGCAAGCCTTTGTTAGTCCACCATGAAAAGTGTTGGGGGTGAAGACCCGGGGTGAATGAGGGATTGTTAAACAATGAAGCCAAAGGGGTGTGTAGGGATTTAAATCTGTAAGTAGTTACCAGCTGATCCCATAAATTTAGAGAAAAGGACAAGGTCGGGCACAGTATTGTCAGTCTATCTTTCCCTTTCATCCACATTAAGTGGCTAATCTCTCTATATGGGTATAGGGAGGACTCTAACGCCATCCAGATTGGTCTGGGCTGTCGTGTGTGAAATCGGATCAGTTGGGCTAATTGTGCCGCGTGGTAATACTTAAGCAAATCAGGCATTCCCAGGCCTCCTCCCAATTTCGGTGTGTGCAACGTTCTTTGATTCACCCTGGGTCTTTTGTGTCCCCATATATAGTCTATCAATTTTGCTTGAAACTTCTTGAGATCCGTTCCTACTATTGCTATCAGAAGGGTCCTGAACAGATATAGCACTTTTGGTAAAATGGCCATTTTGACTGAGTACAACCGGCTGAACCATGATGGAGGGTTATTTGACCCTCGTTTGAGATCCTCTAGTAGTTTTTTAAATAGTGGGGGATAATTTTGTTTATATAGCGTGGTAAGGGTGGGAGTCAGAAAGATACCCAAATATGGTAAGGCCTCATCCTGCCATTTAAAGGGGAATGAGCGTCTCAGAGCTTGGACTATATGTGTTTGTAAGGATACATTGAGTGCCTGAGATTTAGAATGATTTACTCGTAAACCTGTAAATGTCGTAAAATGTCATAACACCACATTTAGTTGAAGCGCGTTTTAATTTTATTACAGCACTCAGTCTTTTTGGGTATGAGTCTATTAGCATGGCACATCTGGACTTGGCAGTTGTGCCCACTCTTCTTTGCAAAAACACTCCAAATCTGTCAGATTGTGAGGGAATCTCCTGTGCACAACCCTCTTCAGATCACCCCACAGATTTTCAATCAGATTCAGGTCTGGGCTCTAGCTGGGCCATTCCAAAACTTTAATCTTCTTTTGGTGAAACCATTCCTTTGTTGATTTGGATGTATGCTTTAGGTCGTTGTCATGCTGAAAGATGAAGTTCCTCTTCAAGTTCAGCTTTCTAGCAGAGGCATGAAGGTTTTGTGCCAATATTGACTGGTATTTGGAACTGTTCATAATGCCCTCTACCTTGAATCTACCTTGACTAAAGCCCCTGTTCCAGCTGAAAAAAACAGCCCCAAAACATGATGCTGCTACCACCATGCTTCACTGTGGGTATGGTATTCTTTTGGTGATTTGCAGTGTTGTTTTTGTACCAAACATATCTTTTGGAATTATGGCCACAAAGTTCAACCTTGGCTTCATAAGACCATAACACATTTTTCCACATGCTTTTGGGAGACTTCAGATGTGTTTTTGCAAAATTTAGCCGGTCTTGGATGTTTTTCTTAGTAAGAAAAGGCTTCCATCTTGCCACTCTACCCCATAGCCCAAACATGGGAATACGGGAGATTGTTGTCACATGTACCACACAGCCAGTACTTGCCAGATATTCCTGCAGCTCCTTTAATGTTGCTGTAGGCCTCTTGGCAGCCAGTTTTTCCTTTTCTTTTTTTTATCCATTTTGGAGGGATGTTCAGTTCTTGGTAACATCACTGTTGTGCTATATTTTCTCCACTTAATGATGACTGTCTTCTCTGTGTTTCATGGTATATCTAATGCCTTGGAAATTCTTTTGTACCCTTCTCCTGACTGATACCTTTGAACAATGAGATCCCTCTGATGCTTTGGAAGATCTCTGCGGACCATGGCTTTTGCTGTAGGTTGCGACTAAGAGAATGTCGGGAAAGACCTACTAGAACAGCTGAACTTTATTTGGGGTTAATCAGAGGCACTTTTAATGGTGCAAAAAGTGAAACATAAATGCGCAACCCTTGAAAAGGCAATCACAGTGCTAAAAAGTCCATATATATATATACTCACATGTGTAAAAAAGCCTGGAACTACGTCCTGAGTGAAAAAAATTATTGATTCCTATAATATATGTTGAAGAAAAAAAATTATATATATATATATATAAGTACCAGTGAAAAAAATATATATATGAATATATAAGAAAAAAGTTCCAATGGTTTTAGTTCATGAGCAGAATGGGTGACCACATCTGATGGTATAGGTGTGTTCCAATAGAACTCCTTAAAGTAGCTATAATAATTCCACTTCCAACTTGCTCAGGTAGAAATAGAAGAAAAAGCAGCTTACCGGATCAGATGGATCTCTATTAGGGAAATCTAAGGGGGCTCAGGGGGCCTTTTGGGTGAAGCTCCACTTTAATAGACTGTTGGATACAGAGGAAAGGGGGGCATTTAATTTTTAATAAAGATATTTGTCATTGGCTTTTCATATCTTGGCAATTTGAAGGCAATAAAGCTATATTTGCAGAATGTGGTTAATAATATATTTTCAATTTTTTTTAATTGTGGTTTATTTTTTTTATATTACAGATAGTCTGTTGCTGTCTGGCAAGCATGTTTTTCCTTGGCGATTTTTGATATTATGAATACCACAGCAGACTCTAGACTAAAGCTGGCCTTAGTTGGGTAGTTTTTTCATTCAGCCAGTGGGTGGATGGAGGAATCCCCCCTGCTGGGACATTGTATCCTGACAGTGGGACCTGCTGTTGCTACAATACACTGATTAGCATCTGCAGCCACTGATCAGGAAAACTTTTCCAACCTTAATTTTAATTAATGTTGAACAGGGATAACCACACACTGGTTGAAATTTGGCTGGTCCCTGCTGAACCAGCTAAATTTCGATCAGTTTATGGCCAGCCTAAAGTGGAACTTTAGTCACAAAATTAAGTCCTGCTAGATCACTTCAGGCTGGCCCCTTTTGCACGTATACCTATATAAAACATTCAAAATAAGTGCCTATACTGTTTAAATCCACTAAAACACTGTCTCACCCCGCTCTGCACATGCTCATGGTCGGGTTTGTTGAGGCTGATCTGCTGACAGCCTTAAAATGAAATTAAACCCTCCTATCCTTTACAGGCAAGTAAGGTGCTTCTGTTTGATCTGCAACTGCCATGGTTCTGCGCATGTGATCAGTTATGACACCAGCCATTTGATGGTTTGACAGTTTGGTGGAGGACGCAAGCAAACGTGACAGTTAGCAATCCCAGCATTCCAGGACTGTAACTGTTTTTTGAAAATGTTAAATTGATGGGTTTAATTTTAACTACATGATTTACTGCTGTTCAGGGGCCCTGGGCTTCAGCAAAATGGCAGCCTCCAGCAAGAAGAAACAGGAGCAATGCTGGAGGCAATTTACAGCACAGACTAAATTTGATAGCACCAGCCAGGGTTGCCAAATCTTGAAGAACTTTTTGGACAGGCCTTACCATTATATATGAGTTTAAAGATCGGTATAACTTTATTCACCATGCGATAAAACATTTGTATATCCAGAGCAGAGGCATTTTTCCATTGCAACAGGATTAATTTCCTACCATAAAATAGTAATATACGCACAAGAGTTCGAGCAGAAGTCCTGTGTATGAAGTTATTTAACACTCCCAGTAGTCCGACTTCTGGAGTGTGAGGTACAGGTAAATGTAAGGTGTCATAAAAAAAATGAAAATAAGTCCTTCCAGTACACTGACAGAGCCAGACAGGACCAAAACCTATGCATGTACCCTGCATCAGTGGAGCCACACCTGGAACAGGATGCATCAGAAACAAATCCCATTCAAGCCAGCCTGGAAGAAGTGTAGTGCAACTGGTGTATGAATTTAAACTGTACATATTGATCGTTTGACCCAATAAGGTCCTGAAAGCAGACTTCTGAGGCCTCCTCCCACACCTCCTTGGATAGCCCAGGAATCTCCGCTTCCCATTTCCGTTGAGCTATCTGGAAGGGGTTGACTCCAGCAGACTGTAGGCGAGAATAAACCGTTGTAACCAGCTTGTCAATAGCCGGGTACGACAGTAGCCAGTGTCATCTTAAGAGCATTATAGGCCCCCGGGCAATACAGTGCACTGGGGCCCTGTCTACACAATCACGTACGAGAATTTTTTACTGACAAAAATCATTACATTTACTGGCAGAACCCCATTTTTTACTGGCACTGCAAAAAAGTACCTGAAATTAAATTTTTCAGTGACAAACACTGCAAATGTCAGTATTTAAACTATAAACATATAGATCGTGCTATTAGCAATGTGTTTAAGTTAAACAAAAGTAAAAAAAAACATTTCTTCATTGACATGAAGGTTAGGATACTATAACCCAACCAGCACAGAGTTTCCTCTTACATCAGAGTCTGCAGGATTCCCCCTTACAGTGAAAGGGAACTCTTATGTAAAGGGGAACGCTGATGTAAGGGGGGCTCTGGTGACCAGAGACCACCTTATATCAGAATCCACTGCTTTCTCTTTACATCAGAGTTCCCACTTACATCAGAGCAACAGACCACCCCCCGATCTCTTTGTGCAAGCTGCACAGTCAGCCAGACAGCCACTCACCGTACGACACCGACCAGGGCACTCCGTGTCTGTACTGGCTGGTGGCTGGGCAGGTTACAGGCTCACGAAAACCGGCACTGCCGACAGGGGTCCAACTCCGCCACACTCTGCTTCAAGCCTGCTGTGCTGTCTGCTCTGACCACTCTACTCTGTCCATTCACCCTCAGCTCCTCCTGCTTTTTTTTTTAAGTCTGGCGGGTGTGGCTAACGTCATCATCGGCGGACAGACAGAGGCAGCACTCGTGGAGGATCGGATCTTCTCGGCGATTTCCGCAAACTGTGCATGCACAGTTCTGACCCGCCGCTTCCCACCATTTTTTACTGGGGTCGCTGGGCAGCCGGTGGGGCCCCCCCAGGCAAGTGTGGCCCCCGGGCAACTGCCCAGCGTGCCCAATGGAAAAGATGGCCCTGACAGTAGCACCTCTAGTGGTGATTCAGTGAGCTCCTGGGTCAAACCAGTAAACTGTGCCCGGATGGCATGACGCAACAAAAGATATTTGAAAAATTATTTATTCGTCACTCCACACCGTGCCTTCAATTTCTCAAAGGAAGCAAACACGTCATTAACAAAAATGTGGGAGGCATGGGTGACACTGAGTCGTGTCCACTACAGGGAGTCCGGGTGACCCAGGAGCTCTAAGAAATTAGGATTGTGCCACAGGTGGGCATTAGGGGACACCCCATCCAAATTTGTGATCACCTTATTTTAGGAGCCATATTTTAGCTGCAGTTATATGGATCAAAGTTAAGCAACAAGAATGACTAAAGTTGGCCATACACTAGTAGATTTTCAAATGAACGTTCTTACGAAAAATTCATACAAACCTTCTCAGTGACAACTAGATAAATGTTTGAAAATATTTCAAAATATCGTTTTCTTTTAAAATTCCATTTTGGAATGAATGTAATTTCCCCAGCAAAAACCACATACACTGTTAGAAATTCATTAGTTCAAGAAAAATTTCCATCCTGCTTTTTCGAATTTTCCTGTTATTGCATTTGAAAATGAACGTCGATTTGACCCCACTAACAATTAGAACATTAAGCAAATGTTCTTAAAATGAAAATTTTCAAACCAAATTCTACTAGTGGTACTACTAACCAGCATAAGATTCAAATAAAGATAAATATAATACAGTCCATCAAACTGTTAAGCCAAAAATGAAAAGCAGGCATCTGTTTGTAAAAGAGACATTTCACAAAGAAACCTTGATAAATGCTCTGATTATCACAAAGTCCAACGCAGTGAAAGCTGCAGTCGCCACCCATTGATAATATATACTGTGACTGCTGAATTTTAATTATATTCTGTTCTAAACCACTTTGACAGTGTCATTCCCATGTGGTTGCCAAATCACCCACACCTTCTATATAAGAAATTCCTTTATTGACAAGAAATTTTAAGTATGTTATGCCATTGTTATAGTCTTGCAGGCTCTGGAGAGTCACAGTTGGCCAGTCTTGTAGTTAGTTGCACAGAAAACACCAAGATATTGAAAATCTTTTCCATGAATCTCCCTGTGTGTAGCGGGTACTTACTTTCCCGGGGTAATTTTTTAATTTTTCAGTGACACCAGTGGTGTGTTCCCGGCGGCCCACCGGGTGGCGCTGTCACCATGGGCTGATGGACGGATACCGCTGTGTGCTGAGCCTCCTTTTTGTCCTCTCTCGGCAGCGGTATGGTGGGGCGGGGAACCCGCCGTGTTTGCTGGGAGGGGAGATAAAGGGGCCGGCCATCTTTGTCACGGGGTCTTTGGTCCCAGGCACCTTCAGCCTGTGGACAGTGGTTCGTGTTCGTCCTCTAGGCGGCCTAGGCCTAGAGGACCACCGGAGATCGTGTTCCACCTCAGGCACCTTTAGTCCTGGGGTGAGGTACTTGGATGGAGGTTCGGAGCTCAGTGCCCAACACTGAGTTCCGTGAGGGAAGGATCCTAAGGCACTCCGGGGATGGATGCCTGAATCCGAGGTGGGCGTAATGGACCGGGAAGAGCTCCTCATCTGAAGACCCGGTGCAGCAGACTGCCGGTGACGGGTGAGTCTCTTGTCGGAGACCGTCCGGAAGGAGAATTTCCCTCGTGCGGAGACCATAGCCCACTCTCAGGGAGGAGAGTGGAGGATCGAATTTGTGTCTGGGCCTATTCGCACCCACAACTCCTTTTCTGTTCTATAGCCAAGGGAGTCCATGTTATGTTCTACAATAAAAGTGTGTTGGACGTTAATGGTGTGGGGCTCAATTTCTGGCAGACGAGGTTCACGGAGACTCTCGGAGGGATGATCCAGATGCATAGCACAGACCCGAAGGTAAAAAACAACAGAGACATTGCTGATACCACATCACACCTGTGGTAGAAGCCTGGCGTAGCTCACCCTCTCCCTCCCCTACCATACCCCTAAACCAGAGACAGTGCGAGTTGGACTTTAATAGAGGGGACTGGGACGAGGGTGTCCGCTACATGTGCAAGCACATTTTATTGAATGAACATCTGTCATGAAATGATCAAATTTTCTGAAACCTTGATAGACATGAAACATATGTTTGCATAATAAATGTGTGCAATTGTTTTTTTTGTTTTTTTAAGTATCTGTCAAGAAAGTGAAGATGACTAAAATAGCTGAAATCATCCTGGAGACTGGGGAGAGCAGTGTGGCGGGCTTATCTGTTGTTGTTTTTTTTTTGTTTTTTTTTAAGGCACTAGAAGCTATTTTCAGGCCATGTGTGGCTGTCATGTCAAAATAAAATCACCATGTTAGGCTAGGAAAGTCCCCAGCAATTTGTTAGAAGGAAGGAAGTCTGTAGCCTACAAAGCAAACTGGCATTACTTAGGACAGTCAAAGTTTGCTGCAGAGCGTACCATGAGTCTTGAAGACAATATTGCTTTCGGAACCAGAACAGATAAATAACTTTTTGGGGACTTTTCAGGTGCTTCAATGATAGTTACCTTGTTTTTATAAAAACTTACATTTTTATGCATGCTAAATTCTTTAAAAATCACGACAGTGCATGGTCTGTGTGTGAAAAAAAAGTTGCATGAAATTTCTGATTTTCAAACGTTTTTACATGTTGAACACCTTATTCATCCCACACACCACAGGCCACCACATGCCTCTAAAAATACTGTACCACTTCTTCTTAAAGCAGTATTAAAACCAAGAAAAAGATATGTACTAACTGGAGAAAAAATCTCCAGTATCCTAGAAGTATGGACTAGCGGCACAGCAAGAGAGACCAAACTAAACTAAACCAATGTGGGTGGGTGGACATCCTGCTGCTTAGATCTGCGGGTATGAGCATGTAAACCCAATATTTATGATGTTTTTTTGAACACTGTCGTGTGATATTATGTATTACCCGTATATACTCGAGTATAAGCTGAGTTTTTCAGCACATTTTTTTGTGCTTAAAATGCCCCCCTCGGCTTATACTCGAGTCACCTTTTTGCGCCTGATCTCCCGGACTTTGGGGACCCAGTACTTACGGCCGGGGAGCACTGATTTTTCAAAGCCGGGCACCCCTTCTATAGACTCCCATGTTAAACGGTAATTTCTCTGGTGACTTTGGGGACCCGGTACTGGTCGGTCGTAGGTCCCCTGGATCCGGAACTTGGCACACATGTAGCCCCATTTCTCCTCTACAAGTGTGCAAAGTTTGTTGCTTGGGGAACCTACGGCCAGGGAGCACCGATTTTTTGATCTGGGCACTCCTTCCATCGACTCCCATGTTAAACGTCAGTCTAGTCATGGGCACAGTAAGGCATGGGTACAGTGAGGCATGGGCACAGTGAGGCATGGACACAGTGAGGCATGCACATGGACACAGTGAGGCAAAGTGAGGCAGTGTGAGTCATGCACATGGACACCCTAGGCTTATACTCGAGTCAATACGTTTTCCCAGTTTTTTGTGGTAAAATTAGGTGCCTCGGCTTATATTCGGGTCGGCTTATACTCGAGTATATACAGTAATATACAGTATTTGTTGTTTTACATAGTTTACCATCTTTGTGTGCCTGAGTCCTGAAGAAGCCAAATATCTGGTGAAATGTGTTGACTTTACAGGCATTAAGAAAAACTCACCTCATCTATATTGTACTGATATCATCTTAGTCTGTATATGTGACCTTTTCTCTATATATCAGCTAATAATATATTTCTATGTAGAGGGTATTGTTTCTTCATTTTGATGTTTTTAAGGTTGTACAATAAAGATAATATTTTATTTAAGTTTAGTTTGGTCTCCCAAATCAGGACTTAGGACCCGCGGCTAATTGGGTCTTAGTATTCCCGGCCAAGCGGGTCTCAGGACCCACTTCCTGATAGGCCGGGAGGAGAAACAGGAAGACATAAGCGAATATTAATTTGCTAATGTCACACAACTGGGTGGGCTCTGAGCGCAGTGCTCTGTGCCCCAACCCCACCCTTTTTGAAGCCTGGTCCTCTGGCTCTAATCATGTGCTTCTAAAAATAAAAAAACCCCATTGGAATCCATTGGAATCCATGCATCTGGCATCCTGCATGTAGATTAGGGGCCAGGCACATTGGATTAGGGTGTGGCGCCCCTGCACCCTGCATGAGCGGCGCCCACAGGAATTCAATGTCCTCTGACATCACTTCCTTGCAAATGCTAAATAAAAAAAGACCCAAATAAGTCACAAGAATATACCAGAAGCAGCAACATATTGAATAGTCAAATAACACATTCTGCAAGAAACTAAGCCGTATTGATTATCTGCAGTCAGGTCACCAATCTGGCTCTGCTGTCTGGCAAACCTGTGGTAATCTCAGGACTGGCTTGGAAAAATTACAAATCTTTCAAATTAAAAGGTAGAAGAGTGATGGCAAAAAAAAGATTGAGTGGTCTTTTAAGTGTGCCCCTTTTTTTTTTCTTTTAAAGTTCTTGTATAGATCTACTATATGTTTGTTCTAGGCGTATTTGAGTCCACTTACTGTTGACTGGCTCACTACTTCTGCTGAAAGTCTATTCCAAGCATCAACCACTCTTTCAGTCAAATAATACTTCTTAAGATTAGTTTTGAACTTTCTTCCTTCTAATTTGAGGTCATGTCCCCATGTTCTTGATCTTAACCTCATATTGAAAAAACTGCCCCACTGAACCTTATTCACCAATTTTTCCTCCAGACTGTACTGTACTTATTATGTTCCTGAAGTCTCTCCTGAGATGTTTTATCCCCCAGACCTTTCACCATTTTTGTTGCCCATCTCTGGACTCATTCTATCATTTTGTAAGTGATATCTCTGGAAATGGACACTGTATTCTAAATGCAGTCAAACTAAGGAAGACAAATTACTCACCAGGGGGAGAACCTCTGGGGGAATCAAGGATGGCGAAAGATCTGGGGGTCCTAGTAGAAGACAGACTAAGCAATATCATGCAATGCCGAGCTGCACCAAGCAAAGCTGGCAGAATATTAGCGTGCATAAAAAAGTGAATTTACTCCAGAGATAAAACGATAATCCTGCCACTTTAAAAAAAACTGGTTCGGCCACACCTGGAGTATTCTGTCCAGTTCTGGTCACCAATCCTTAGGAAGGATGTACTGGAACTAAATAAAAATACAGAGAAGGGCAACAAAATTAATAAGGGGACTGGAGGACCTCAGTTACAAGGAATGGCTACAAGCACTAAATTTATTTTTCCTGGAGAAGAGACGCTTAAGAGAAGGTATGATAGAGATATACAAATACCTCAATAGTGATTCCAGTGTAGGAAGAAAACTATTCAGTCTCAGGGAGTGTAAGAAGACACAGGGCCACACAATGAGATTGGAAGAGAAGCGGTTTAATCTTAAGCAGTGAAGGGGGTTTTCACTGTCAGGGCAATAAGGACGTGGAACTCTCTTCCACAATTGGTGGTGTTAGCGGGGAGTATTGATAGTTTTTAAAGACTCTTGGACTTGCATGTTAGCAAACACAGCATACATGGATATGGGAACTGATTATTGACAGACACACATACACCTATATAGGTTGAACTGGATGGACTAGCGTCTTTATTTAACCTTGCCAACTATGAACTACAAAGACCTATATAGGGGAATAGTAGATGGATTATATAGAATTATATTATAGGTAGAATATCACACATATCTATGGAGTATAGCTGTAAGGCCTCATGTACACTGCTGTTGGTAAACGGACGTTTAGGAGCAGTTGGGCATTTTTTTCAACTGCCCCTGAATTCTCCTCTATGTACATGTCAGTATAACAGTACATGTACACAGGGTCATTTATAGTCGTTTCTAGGCAGTTGAGTTTAGAGGATTTTTTTGGAATGCAAGAAAATGGGTTCAGAAACTGAGTTTAGAGGCATTTCAAGAGCCAAACGCTTCTAAACCCGGCTAAACACGGTAAAACGCCGCTAAACGTGGCATGTAAATGTGGCAAAATGGACGTTTTAAATGTGGGTTACTATCTGTCAAGTTAAATAGTTCAGGAGAGGTTGTAAAAACGTCCCGTATACATGAAGTCTAACTATTAAAAAGCTCAATGCGTTGTATTGGATAAATCTACAGGTGAATTAAAAATCTCCTTTAGTACCAAATCTTGTCCTTGTCCAGTTACAAGTTGCTATTCAAAGCAATTTAACAACACAAAAAAAGTCTAGGTGCTCGTAATCTCTAAGCTCCTCCAAAAATTTTAGCAGGGAAAGCTAACAAAGGAAGTGATATACACATCAAAAGTACTCACCAAATGAAGTACTGAAAGTAATATGAAAGTACAATCCATCAAAAAAAAAAAGTATTTTCTTAAGCGTTTCCATTTTTTTTTTAGACTGACTTAGAACATGCATTTTATTTATTCATTTCCATATATTTACTTGCAAACACTATTTTCCCCAGGAAATTCGCTCATCTGTATTTGCTGTGAGCTGAAAGATCTTGTTTTCTTAGTTATCATGTTTACTTCCAATGATTCTTTTAATAAGGAAATATTTTAGGAACATTAAGTGATAGCATAAGTAGGGGTTTGCCATAAGCACTATCAAGAATTCATCTGTGTTTAAAGTGACACAAAAAATTCCAGTAACAGAGCCTACAGATCCGTATAGCTCAAGGACATACAGTACTTACTTATTGCCCGTGCCACCAAATGCTGTTTTAATCCACTGCCAATCTCTTGTTTCTCCTGCAGAGCTCAGTGGTTCCTCCTGCCGACCTTCACATCATGACTGTGTCCTGTAATGACGTAGAGTAATTACCTACATGGTAATTGCATATTTTCCACCTTTTTTTTCCCCACACAATTCAAAAACACAGGAAGGGTAAAATAAAATTTTACTTTTGCTAGCATTAATAGTAGCTACAAACTCATATTCAGGGTGTAACACGCAAATGCACCTGACAACACCAGCCCCCTCCGATCCCCCGTTTTGACAGCGAGCAGGGGATCTTTTTCCCCCGTTCGCTGTCACAATCCCAAAAAAATGCGGCCATGTGGGACTCCTCCCACATCATTCATACACAGTGTTCTGTGAATGGGAAAACTACAAGTACTGACCACCTTTGCGGCTGTCAACTTGTAGTTCTCAATGAACCACCAGGTTCTTCCTATCAGAGTATAACTTCCTAACCATATCTGAGGTTCAGGCAGACAGCTTCACAGAAAGTCTGTATAACTGTGGCATTACACCTAGGATCTACTGATCGTGGCATTACACCCAGGATCTACTGATCATGAGTGAAATGCTTTACAGGTTCCTAACAAAAAAAAAATGCATTTTTTTTTTTTACCTGCAAAAATAAATGTGCAATTATTATTTTTTGTAAAAGAAATAATTGCAAGACCCTGTGATTCTCAGGGTCTTGCTATGTCTCATTGGACTTGTAGTTTGAAAACAGCTGGAGGGCCGAGGTTGCCTACCCCTGCTTTAAATATTACTTTAATTACACCTAAGCTCCGATTCACACCAGTTCCTGAAGCCAGCACCGCTCTCCCAGCCTTTTCATGGCTGCCCAGCTAGGCTGTTCCTGGAGCCCGCGACCGCTCATTTAGTTCATGGCATGGCTGGGGGGCGGAGACTAGAGGTCAGCTTACTGGTGAGAAATGTGAAGTGGGAGGGGCTGAAGGAGACCCTATCTCCTGATTTCGGCATAGGTGTCACTGCTGCCAGACACCACAAAGTCAGAGACACAGTGAAGCCGGAGACACAGTGAGTAGCACTACCTGTGATTATAGTTGCCATTAAAAGTCCCCACTACAGTTCTCAGATCAGCAGATGGCCTTGATCAAGAGCACCTAAGTTGGCTGATCGGAACTCCCCCCAGCACTGCCACTGATCCCAGCCCCCACCAGCACTGCCACTCACCCCCACTTCCCGCCAGCACTGCCACTCACCCCCACTCCCCGCCAGCACTGCCACCCACCCCCACTCCCCGCCAGCACTGCCACTCATCCCATTCACCCCACCAAGGAGCAACAGAAGGAATAAAAATAGAAAATACATGGAAGGGAGAGTAAAAGAGGGGGAGGAACAAAGAAAAAGGGAGAGAAAGAATAAGAGAAAGAACTAGAAAGACGGCTAGAGTGAGGGATGGGGAAAAAAAAAGAAATTAGGATAGAGAGAGATAAAAGGGAAATAAAGGAAAACAAAGAGAAAAAGTGGTACATCCTAAATTGTACCATAAGGAGTTTTAATACTGTACGAGTGGAAGGGACTCAGGGAGCGCTAAATGTCCATGGGTTAGGGGTGCAAATTACTTGTCTTGCCTTGGGTGCTGACAACCCACGCTACGAAAATAATTTTACTGTTAGGGGTCCCCACAACTTGGGAAATTTTATCAAGGGGTCGGGGCACTAGAAAGGTTGAGAACTACTGCCCTATGTTCTACATCCTACACTCAAAAAAAGTATTTTTTTTTTGCATATTCACATTTTTGCCCCATAGATTTTAATGAGTCAACCTGTTAACATGCAACATATACTTGTGCATGTTATTGCACTTAAAACAAAAAAAAACTTAGCCCCACTTTAGAACTGCTCTCCTCCGTTTGCTCAACCCAGGAAACACATGATGCTTATTACACAAGCTACACATGCAAACACATTTGTAAAATCACTAGGAATACTCTCTGCCCAGGTGTGAATGTAGGTTTAGTCTCCTGCCACATACTGTATGACTTTCTGGTTCTAATTCCCTGAGCTCAAAATCTGGCACCCAAACTGTAGCACCAAAAACTGCTCATATTTAGCTTTGTAGAGTGTAGAGCAAACCAGTGAAAGTGTATCTAAACCCAAAAACATACATTTTGTATATTGCAAATTACCAGTCCTTAGATGTATTGGCTTTTTTAGGCTTGTTTGCTTTATTTTCACCTGGTGATATGGCCAGTAACACACCTCCTGTCTTAGGGTGTCTCCACTCTGGATAGAGGAGCAATAGCGACACCTTTGAGGATTTTTTAATCTGGAGAGAGGTTAATGTTAGATGCACTGGTAAATTTAGATGGACTTTACTAACAAATTAACCACCTCCCTACTGGGCACTAAAACCCCCTTCCTGCCCAAGCCATTTTTCAGCTTTCAGCGCAGTCACACTTTGAATGACAATTGCGCGGTCGTGCGACGTGACTCCCAAACAAAATTTGTGTCCTTTTTTTCCCACAAATAGAGCTTTCTTTTGGTGGTATTTAATCACCTCTGCGGTTTTTATTTTTTGCGCTATAAACAAAAGAAGAGCGTCCAGTTTGGAAAAAAAAACACAATATTTTTTACTTTTTGCTATAATAAATACCCATTTTTTTTTTTTTTATTAAAATTTTCCTCAGTTTAGGCCGCTACGTATTCTTCTACATATTTTTGGTATAAAAAAAAAAATCGCAATAAGCGCGTATTGATTGGTTTGCGCAAAAGTTATAGCGTCTACAAAATAGGGGATAGTTTTATAGCATTTTTAAAATTTTTTTTTTATTATTAGTAATGGCGGCGATCTGCGATTTTTATTGTGACTGCGATATTGTGGCGGATACATCGGACACTTTTGACACATTTTTGGTACCATTTACATTTATACAGCGATCCCTGCTATAAAAATGCATTGATTACTGTATAAATGTGACTGGCAGGGAAGGGGTTAACCACTAGGGGGCGGGAAGGGGTTAAATATGTTCCCTCAATGTGTTCTAACTGTGGGGGGGAGGGGACTGACTGGGGGAGGTGACCGATGGTTGTCCCTATGTACAAGGGACACACCATCAGCCTCCTCTCCCTCACAGGACGTAGATCTGTGTGTTTACACACACAGATCCACTTTCCTGCTTGGTTCCCGGGCAATCGCAGGTGCCCGGCGGCAATCGCGGCCGCCGGGCACGCGCACTGGGTCCTTGGTAACGCGGCGGGATCCCCCTCCTTCTGAGGGACGTTCAGGAACGTCCACTCAGAAGGAGAGAGCACCCACCCGGCCGTATATGTACAGTGGCCGGGTGGGAAGTAGTTAAAGATGAATTCAAGGCATGGAATGCTTTTACATAGTCAGATTGATCTAGTGTTGACCAATGTAACTATGTACTGTATAAACCATACCTGGCCAATGCCCCCGGAAGCTGAAAGTCACTGAAATTGATACCATTTCTTTACTGATCTCTATTAGCTTCTGGGTCCCGTGCTGAGCGACCAGCCTGATAATTTGTGAACACATGAGGTCGACTGCTCAGACCGGGCCCCCTTCAAAGAATGTTTTGCAGTCTATGAACAAATGTAAAGTGTTCTCTGATTGGATGATGAGGAGAGGCGAGGCAGTGATGTTACAATTTCCACCTCGTCCAATTAGAGAATGCTTTTTGTGATCAGTCCAAGCTGAGTGGCCGACCTCGTGTTCACAATGCATCAGGCCGGTCTCTCAGCTTGGGGGCCCAGGAATTAGTGGATATCTCAGGAGTAGTGGTGTCTACTTCAGTGATTTCCACCTTCCAGGGGCATCTGCCAGATATGGTACGTACATAGTAACATTGGTCCAAGCTGGACCAATATAACTATGTAAAAATCTACATTGCCTAGAATTTTTCTTTGAAGCTAAAATCCAACTACCAATTTTCGATCAGTTACCAAACTGTTTCTTTTTTTCCTTTTGGGGTAAAGTTTTGTTCTATATGAATCACCCATTCCAGTGTTAAATGGTTTGTCTCAACCCTCTAACTGTCACTTTTCCTTGACAGCTTTGTCTGTTACAGGAAGTCGAAAAATAACAGACTTTCTGGACAGAGCACCAGGTGAAAATAAAAGAAAAAAAGGAAATCGAATGCAGCTACCACGTCTAAGAATTTGTAAACTGCAATATAATAAATTTTATTATCACTTTAAAAAAGTATTGTAGAAACATTGAGGTATAATCGATTATAAATCACACCATGACAGAGACTGATGGGAAAGAAGCAGCACTCTCTGTGAAGTGCAGAAATATAATTCACTGCTATGAAAGTGAAATAAGATAATACCGTACAGCTTTTCTGTATCTAATAGTTGTCGTCCAAGTTTATTTCTGAAAGTAAAGCAAACTTTAGTTGAAACATGGTATACCCAGCTAAAGGTATTCTTTCTAACACATACATATAATTATTTTGTTCAGAACATGCTTACTGGGGCTCAGATTGTCCTACTGTATGAAACGCTTTCTTGGTTTTTTTTTATGTTAAATGGCTAGGATGTGATTTATTTTTTGCTAGCTGCATGAACTTTTAGCACAGGAGGGATTCATGGATTAAAATACTCTGGGCTGAAGTCCGTGGTTATGCAGCTAATGAAAAATTTCTCAGAATGCAAGTCTGCCTGTTCTAGTCCTCACATATGTGTGGGGGAGGTATGCTAACAGTTACCGGTATATCATATTTAAATCAACTAATACATTTAACTAAACTGCATTTGCTTTTCATCATTGTGCGTATTTGCTGCTAAAAAATGTGTGTTGGAACTGTGAGTTTAAAATGGTCAGTAACAAGATAATCCTAATATTATGTTTACATAATCACAGTTAAATTACTCATAAATAACCTACATAAAATATAAAAACAGTTGCTGTAACATAATATTCAAAGAGCCTAATTTACTAAAAAACTGCCGACTTCCCACCTCTCCACTCCCCCTGGCTGCTGCGTAGGATTGGGCTAGTCAATATGTCATTCACCAGACCCTTTTCTAAATGAACACAGTAAACACACTCTCTGCGTTCATAACTGAAGTATAGTAAACTAGGTTTACTATGCTTCACTTTGTGAATGAACAGGAAGCTGCTCAGTACAAAGCACTTCCCATTCATTCACTGTCCAGTGCAACTGAGGCTGCAGAGAAAGGCACGTGTGTTTGAGCTTTGGGGCGGGGTGGATTTGATTTAAATCAAGTCGATTTAAATCACAATTTAAATCATGATTTAAATCACTAGTAAAAAGGTTTGATTTAAATCAATTTGATTTAAATCATAATTTTTAAAGAGCAACTTTCATCTCTGTCCCGCAGCGGCTCCTTTTCTGACCCGCTGTTGACTCACCAACAGTCCCATTTACTTTAATGGGGCGGCTGGTGATGTGGCAGTGACACAACAAGATGAGAGACGTGGCGGCAGCAGGTGAGTGGATGCCCGGTAACAGGCGCTGCCATGATGGATCTGAAATGACAGGTGCTCTTTAAATGTAAGGACTTATTCTTGCTGGTAGTTAGAATCTTTAATATTTGCAAACAAAATAAAGGTTTCCTATTTAGAATAATACGCTGTCAGGTTATTAAAACAGCGTATCAAAACCGATTCATACAGTTTGTAGTGTACATAGATTTGCAAACCTATATTTGCTATGTTATATGGGACATCTAGGAGTGCTGATTGGGTCTAAGCAGTACACTTTTGCCTGACATTTCTCCTGAAAAATCGCAGTGCACTGGTAGTGAGTGTGCCTAGGCACTCCTGTGCTTACATTTTTATAGCTTTATATCTGTCATGTGGGTTCCAATGCACTGCTGTCACTCACTACTACTGTATGTTCAGGACATTTGGAGTGAGATTTGGTGATGATACTACATGCTGCTTTGTACCTGGAGGCTCTAATATGAGGAAGCAAACCCCTACCTCTGTCAAAATGTAAGCCTCCAAATAGAGACACAGTGCAGAGCAAGTTAACCACTTCAATACCATGCACTTATACAGCTTCCTGCCCAAGCCAATTTTGAGCTTTCAGCGCTGTCGCAATTTGAATGACAATTGCGCGGTCATGCTACACTGTACCCAAACAAATTTTTTATCATTTTGTTCCCACAAATAGAGCTCTCTTTCGGTGGTATTTGATCGCCTCTGCGATTTTTATTTTTTGCGCAACAAATAAAAAAAGAGCGAAAATTTTTAAAAAAACTATGTTTTTCTTAGTTTCTGTTAATTTTTTTGTAAATAAGTACCTTTTCTACTTCAATGACGGGCACTGATAAGGCAGCACTGAAGGGCACTGATAAGGCGACACTGATGGGCACCGATGAGGTGGCACCAATGAGGTGGCACTTATGAGGTGGCACTGATGGGCACTGATGATGGGCACTGATAGGCGGCACTGATGGGCACTGATATGTGGCACTGGTATGCGGCACTGATGGGCACTCATAGGTGGCACTGATTGGCACTCATAGGCGGCACTGATTGGCACTCATAGGCGGCACTGATTGGCACTCATAGGTGGCACTGATGGGCACTCATAGGTGGCACTAATGGGCACAGATGGGCACGAATGGGCACTGATAGGTGGCACTGATGGACACTAGTAGGTGGCACTGGTGACACTGCTGCCTAGCAATGCCAGCCACCACACATTATTTTCTTGGCATGATCGTGCCAGTCAGTGCCCATGTGTGGGCACTGATTGGCATATTTTTTTATGTTTTTTTAATATGTTTTTTAGTTTTACTACATGTGGATGGCCATGGGGGCCATCCACATGATTGGGGCTTCCCTGGTGGTCCTTGGGGGCTTCCCTGGTGGTCCAGTGTGGGTATCCGAGGGGGGCTGCGCTGATAAACAATCAGCGCGAACCCCCCCTGTCAGGAGAGCCGCCGATCGGCTCTCCTCTACTCGCGTCTGTCATACGCGAGTGAGGAAGAGCCGATCAACGGCTCTTCCTGTTTACTTCCTGATCAGCCGTGATTCGACGCGGCTGATCACATGGTAAAAAGCCTCCGACTGAGGCTTTTTTTCGAGATCAGTGTAGCGGTGGGTCAGACTGACCCACCGCTCCACCGATCGCCGCGATGCGCGCCCCCCCGGGCGCGCGGCGGCTGTTATCCCGCAGGACATCATATGACGTCCAGTGTGGATAACAGAACCACTTCCCGGACGTCAATTTGCTATTGACTGGGCGGGAAGTGGTTAAGATAAGTCAGTAATGGGGAATGGTCAGTTGCAAGGAGCCTACATGCAATGCTAGTGATTAGTCATAGTCACTTGCCTTCTGATGTCCTCTTTTTGGAAACCACTTCCAGAGTTCAACTTTTGTTTAACAAAGTAATAGAGTAGATCGTACACTACTGATCAGTGACTACAACATGGTCCTAGTTTTGAGTAAGTTGCACATCTAGTCCACAATTAATACTCCAGGATACACACACAAGCTTGCAAAATCAGGCCCAGTATCTTTAGATGTTTGGTTCAGAAAGTAGCTTTAGATAACAGGAGGCTGCAGTCCCTCTTCAAATCAAACGATGACAGGTCTGCTAAATCTGCATACAAGAGAATCTGTAAAATTAATATTAAAGTGGTTGTAAAGGATATATATTTTAATTAAAATAACAAACATATATACTTACAAGCAAATAGCACATTTTTTTGTATCTACTCCCTACAGATCCATTTCTATACCAATTAGGAGTTTCCTTTATTTCACTAGTTCCAATACCTCTATCAGGGGTATATCTTATTTTTACAACTATTTAAATCAGAAAACTGACTTTCACAAAACGCCTTCCATGTCTACCTGGCAACTGGACTTGTTTTCTCAGTATTCTCCAGAGCAATGGCAGTACTCCCTTAAGGTAACTTACCCCTCCACTAGATGTGTTAGTTTGTGGGAGCTCCATAACAAAATTCTCCTGAGATGGTACTTGACACCCACCAGGTTGGCGTGTTTCGTGGCCCACTCATCCCCCCTATGTTGGAGACAGTGTGGGCTCCGAGGTTCTTTGATTCATATAGTGTGGGCTTGCCCATCATTGAAAGCCTTTTGGGTCCAGATCTTTGACCTCATACGTCAGATTACACATACATCTATCCTTATGACCCCAGGTCTAGCCGTATTATCAGTAGGGATAGAAGAGATTCCCTCCAATCTTAGATGTATAGTCTCTCATATCCTTATGAGCGCTAGATTAAATATTGTTAGGAAGTGGAGAAGCTCGCTAACACCAAGCCTTACAGAGGTAGTCAGAACAACTGACCTGCATATTAACTATGAGCTGATGTTTGCAGCCTCACAAGGGATATATCAGTCTAAACTTCCCATTTGGCGCCCATGGATTAATTGGTTCTGAATCCATAGTATCCAATACTGATTATTTTAGTTACTTCTATGTGTATGTTCTGATACAAACTAGATTGATTTGACATATCTTTGTATTTAGATCTTCATCTTAGTCTTGTCCATATAGGGCAATGAAGACACGCATAGTTGGACTTGGCAAAGTTCTATGTTCTATGTTCTATATTGTTTTTCTTTGCTTATATTTTTTGCCTATAGACTTGCACCTCTATGATTCAGTTACGCGGGTTTTTACCAAGTGAGTTATTATTTTCTTCTGTATTATGTTCTGTAATACGTATCTCATATTTTGACAAACAGATTAAGTTTCTCTTATATATGTAACACTGTACCTATGTCATTATTTCTACTGGCAAAATTCAATAAAAACTTATTGACACTAAAATAACAAACATATTATTCTTGTGTAGCCAGGTGCTTGGTTTAGAATGAAGAGTGAGGAGAAAAACAGAGAAACACTGTAGCTGCTGCACTGCAGTGCTGAACTGAGTCAAGCAGCACTGCACTGAGTGCAGAGCGGAGAGTGGACTAATTGCTGTGTGTGACTATAGGATGAGCTGTAACATCTGTGGGACTGGTGAGCTTCTGCTGTGCGGATTTACTATCTGCTGTTAGAAAAAAAGACTGAGCCCTTTAGGAACTAACCATACAGACATATAGTAGCCCTTTTGCTGCCTGCAGGCTTGACTAGGATGATTCTCATGTGCACCAACGGCACAGCTAGGCCCCATCGCTAGCCAGCTGAAGAGTTAGAATTTAAGATTGTCCCTTTACACAGAGACTTTCACATATTGCTTATGCTAAGAGAAGACATTGCAACATATCCTAGCCATTCACCTAGAGTGCACTCTAGATTTGTTATAGTATTATTATTCACATTGCAGTTATTGTTTATATGCAATGAGCAAGGAAGGGAGGGATGCCTGATTCACATAGAGCCAATTATAAAAAATACCAAACGAGAGATACGTTTATGTGAAAACGGGATCCTCCTAACCAAAACGCACGTGGAAACAAGAAGGGAGAGGGGGGGACGGGAGATTGGGACAACCCAATAGACGGTTATAGGGTGAATCAACCACAATACATTTGGTAATAGAAAAATAGAAAATACTTTATTGGTCGAATGCTATCTAAGTAATCACATTTCAACCTAACAGTATGGATATACTCATGTAGGGGAAAGGGTTTCTCCTGAATATATGCACATTAGAATAAAAACATGAAAAAAACACACATACACAGTGCACTGTTGGAAAAAGTAAAAATGATGGCCTGGGTGGACTTCAGCCGCCCGCTCTACTTCTCCTAAGTGTCCTTACTGAGAATGAACCCTGAATGACCGGGTAGATATTGTATCAATAACCGGAGCTTGCAGCATTTGTTGAATGAAAGGACTGTTCAAACCAAACCAATGTAGGGTTTAGGCTGTAGAATGAACGATAACTCAAATCTAAATCCAGACTGGAGTGTTAGAATCAAGCCGTGTTGGCAAATATACCTGCTGATACAATGTTCATGCAGTGCAGCTCCATATATCAATAGATAAACCTGTATAAGCTGGTAAGGCTATTGATGCAGTGTAATGAGCACTGGATTGCACTCAGCAATATGGCATGGAACTTATTCTGAGTATGATCTATTGCAGACAGTCCATGGAGGGACAAAGGCTTGAGCCCAGTCCTGGCCGAGTATGGTGAGGTGATATTTGATAGAGGGGAGGAAGGGGGGCACGATAACCATATGGTAATATACTTGCTTACCCATCCATAACATCCATCCCGTGATTCACCTGACACCAGAGTCTCTTTTAAGCCGTTGCTCGTGGATATATAGTGATGTCCTTGAGCTCTATAGCTCTCGCTGTACTGCTGCTCAGAAAGGTGATCCTTCCGGCTTGAAGGAGGCTGCTGCGTAGAGTACGTCCCTCCGTGGAGTCGCGTGCGGCTCCTGTGATCCGCTGGCTCTGTTTCAACGCATCAGCACTGACCGTATGACTGGAGCCATCGCGCCGTAAGATCTGAGGATACACAAGCCTGTGTAATAGCAGGTTTAGGCCTCTGGGGGCAAGATCTGACTGTCCTTGTCTTATCCTCTGTTGGCTGGCAGTGAATTCATTCAATGGTGTTCATTGCGAGGAGAGGAGAGGAGCGAGTGGGGTTTAGTCAACAACCCAGAATTACAACGTCGGACATGACGCGTTTCGTGACGAATATGTCACTTCATCTTGATGTTTATATGCACTGCTTATTGCTGATTTTGCTGGTTGATTCCAGTCTAGTGGTACAGAACTCTAACCTAAGTCACTTTGGCCTAGAGATCAGATTGTTTAGCAGACTGTGTCTGAATCTTTCCTCTGTGTGCGCATTTATGCTCAAACCACCATTCACTCTAACCCATACCAATACATTGCGTTCATTTACCACTAAACGGTCTTGTGTCTATTTCCTGATACTTTTTCACAGTTGACATAAAGGTATCCACACTTAGTCCTATAAATGCTTGCAGTAATTTTCACTCACCCAGGTGTGCCAGAGGGTCTGAGGTTGTTCTTGGAGTCGAGGCACAGAACAGAGAACCCAAATTACCAAGCAGCACCTATGGGGGTAGCAGTACCCTTACCTGTTAAATTGTATTGCACAGAGCAGCCCTGAACCACCTCTTCTAGGGGCCACTGACGGCACTCTTGGCTCCTTCTCTTCCTGTGGGCTCACTCCCAAGCTGGGCTGTGTGCGTACATGTGTGCATCCCTCCCCCAGCTCACTCCTCACAGGATTTGATTGAAAGCAGCAGGAGCCAAAGGCTATCACTGCAGTCTGTAAGGAGAGGAACACTGACAAGCGCCACTGCAGATGGGCACAACGCAAGATTGAGATACGACTCAGGTAAGTATAAAGGGTGGTGAGGGAGCGATACAGCTAGTGGGACATATTTCAACTTAATACAGGGAATGCATAAAGGTAAAAAATGTTTAGCCTTTAGAACCACTTTAAAGGTAAATGTATTGGCTAATCCTGACTGTAGCATAACAACAGTATTTTTTGGACAGTATTAGAAGTTCATTCCTTGTTTTTTTCATTACCAGATTTGTTACTTAAAGCAGAGTTCCACCCAAAAGTGGAACTTCCGCTTTAAGCACTCCTCGCCCCCTTACATGCCACATGGGGGGGAGTGGGGGCTTCGTTAGGAGTGGGACTTCCTGTCCCACTTCCTCCTTCTGCCCAGGGACAGCCTAGGCGACTCCTCCTCTCTCCTTAGGCAGCGACTCCCTGTAGGCGATCTCCTGGGACATGTGACAGCCCCAGGAGATCGCCTGTCCACGCCGGGAGCACATCGCAACTCGCGCATGCGCCGTGCGTGCCCGGCTGTGAAGCTGAAAGTTGTCACGGCCGGGTGCCCAGAGTGGGAATGGAGGCGCCGGCGGAGAGGAGGGGAAGAGGAGCGACGCTCCGTTCAGCCGCATCGCTGGACCGTGGAACAGGTAAGTGTCTGTTTATTAAAAGTCAGCAGCTACACTTTTTGTACCTGCTGACTTTTAATAAACATATAAAAAAGGCTGGAACTCCGCTTTAAAACCAGAGAATCCCCTCCACTCCAGTGATACTTACATCTTCTCTTCGGCTTCTTCCTGGTGCCAGATTTTCAGCCGCCTTGATTGGCTTGATAGTGTAACACCTGCGTATGTACCCAGGAACTTCATCATTTCAGCAAATTCACATTTTTTATTTAGGGATAAGTTAGAACCCATCATGTTTTTTTGTTTTGTTTTTATTTTCTTTCTTTGTCCCCTTCTGGGATTTTTCCCTTAAATTATAACTAAAGACAACACATTTATTTTTAGTTTTAGATAGTGTGGAGAGAGATTTGAATACCTGTCAGGTTTTTCTTGCTGTCTGTGATCTCTATTAGAAGATGCACCCTATTTGTCCTGTACCATTAACATCAAGCATGAAAGAGACAGAAAATACCAAATTTGGAGTTTTCACCAGAATTGTAAGAGGGTAAATCTCCAGATATCGTGATTCCCTCACTTTGATGGGATTTCCTCTCACTTCCTGTTTTGACTATGAGACAAGAAGTGATGGGAAATATCCCCAATGGGACACTGCTGCGAAAAAACTGAGAAGGATTATAACCTTCCCTTACCCTATGCAAAATGGAAAACAGTTTTGTCTTGAGTTCTACTTCAATTCCTTTACTGGTGACAAAGTTGTCACTGTGCCTGAAAGTGTAGGAAAATCTCCACTGGGGAGACAGAAATAAAAGCTAACAGGGGTTTTACCATTTCCTCACTAATTTAATAAAATGTGCTTTTATTTTAATTTTGTCCCTTTTAGAGTGATTTCTCCTACATGCAGAAAGTCAGGAGGAATCTGTAGTGGGAACTCACACAGCAATAAAAAGAAGAAAATAAGTCCTATTTTTCCCCTATTCTACTATCTAAAACTAAGGAAAAAAAGTATAGCTAGAAATACACTTTATGACATGTTTTGGAGTTTCCCTGTACCGTTTGGTATGTAGTGTGTGAATGTAAATAAGAGGAGGCAAATAACAAAGCTTTTGAATGTAGCCGTTTATTATATTCTCCTCGGTGAATAGATGCTTCATTTTAATCAGAAGTGTACTTTTACAATTTTCCTTTCAAGGTCCTTGGTGCAGGTACAGAATTGCTGTATCCCATTATATGTGTCAGTATAGAGAAAAAGTTGAGTCATTGAACAAATTCCTTCATCCATTCTTTTGTATTTTATTTTTCATGGATTGCAGGCAATGCAGAGGATGATAATGTCAAGGCTTATTAATACTGTTGAACACTTTCTGTTCTGTGTAAGCTTTGTGCTTTTTTGTATTGTTTTCCTGAGCTTTATTCTATTGTACTTTTTTATGGGTTAAATGTTTTATTCTGTGTATAAATGCTGTATTTGGGGGGTTTGCCCAATATAATTGCACTGAATGAGCGCTTCATAGAAATCTGTACGGTTGTTATTTTGATGCACAGAAATAGAGATGACAGTGCAGTCTGCTTGATTCGAAGAAAACCTCTTCTACACCCGGGCAATTCAAACTGAACATTTGATGAAAGGTTAACTTCAAAAGCATGATGATGTCAACCGTCATTGTAAAAGTCAAAGATAGCATAAAAGGACAGGGCCAGATGTAACCTTTGCATATTGGAGATTTGCATAATGTATAATGTAACTTACTGTTATCTCTGCATCTGCTGATCATTTTGAAATGCGTTTACATTGAAGGTAACTTGTGTCTATGCATTTCTTCATCATATGCTAAGTTTGAAATGCCCAGGTTAGTTACAGGTTTGCCTTGAATCAATTCCACTTTGTTCTTCATTACATTTAAAAGAGAAGTATGTTTTTGTTTTGTTTTTATTAATACTTACCCAGGTGAATGCAGCATCAGACCAATGCTGCATCGGTCCCCCGCCGTCTCTGCACTGAGAACCGAGCCACTGAACATCGCCGATGGCTCAGTTTTTACAGATCCCCGAGAGGAGAGCTGCTGACTGTCTGCTTCTCCATGCTCATTGGAGCGCTGAGCTCTGGAGAGGCGGGGAGCGGCCATTTCAGCAGCTCGCTTAGACTGCCATCAGTCAAGGCAGCTGGTGGATCCAGACTTCCTAAGTCACATTGCCTGGACTGATCCTGGTGATGTCAGCAGAGAGCAGACTTCAGACCACTCTCCACTGAAAACGGGTCACAGGAGTGCAAAACGAATTGCACTCCTGTGACCCATAGGAGAAGACCAGCCTAAAAAGCTCAGGCTGGACTTCTCCTTTAAGGTTAGTTCACATCTTCAGAAAATATGAAAAGGTGAACTAACACCCAACACCCTACCTACAACACCCCCTCCCCCCTGGTCCCTGCTGTACTTACCTCAGTGGGTGGTGAGCTGTCACTGCCCATGCAGCCGGTGTAGTGGACCAGCAGACTGAGGATTCAAAATCTTTCCTCTTCTTCCATTTCTTTCTGTGAGGCTTCAAGGACAGATCAGAGCGATTACGATTGGTCAAAACAGTCACGTGCCAGCTCATTGTCAATAAAGCAAAGTACAGTGGGGGGGGGGGGGGGAGTGTAGGTGGACTTACATATTAACTAACATCCTGCATTTAATGTTACATAACTACATAGTTAGGTTGAAAAAAGACACAAGTCCATCTAGTTCAACCAAAAATAAATAAAAATACAATCCCATATACACAATCCTTCACCCACAGTTGATCTAGAGGAAGTCGAAATATCCCAGCAAAGCATCCTCCAATTTTCTACAGCAGTGTTTCTCAACTCCAGTCCTCAAGGCGTCCCAACAGGTCATGTTTTCAGGCTTTCCATTATTTTGCACAGGTGATTTGATCACTTTCACTGCCTTAGTAATTACCATAGCCGTTTCATCTGAGGGAAATCCTGAAAACATGACCTGTTGGGGCGTCTTGAGGACTGGAGTTGAGAAACACTGTTCTACAGTATAGGAAAAAATTCCTTCCTGATCCCCCGAGAGGCAATTGGATTTTCCCTGGATCAACTTTACCTATAAATGTTAGTACCCAGTTATATTATGTACATTTAGGAAAGAAGCCCTCTACTGAGCTGGTCAGAACCATCTCTGGAGGGAGCCTATATGAATTGAATGAATATGAATTATTTGTAGTATAGGAACACTGAACCTGGAGGTGATATTCCCAGATAGAAAGGATAATTTGGCACAAAGTTGTGGCAGTGTTGAATTGTAACTGTTATCTTGCTGCACATTTTCACTGGCAAGTTGTACACTTGCAGAGCACTTGAAGCACAAGTTCTAGTTGACACTTTTCCAATTTGTAGAAAATGTGCGTGGCAAGTCTACAGCAAGAGTAAAGTTGCAGTGGTGAGGCTACAGCAAGAGCTCTGCAAGTCACAGTGACCCCTGTGGTGGGATGACTATTGCACAACATAACTGAACCAGAACTTGCAGTAGACTTGCAGAATGTTTGCAAAGAAAGTTGATATGAAGTCATGCAATGGGGACTTGCTGCAATTGTGCAACAAACTTGTGAAGCCTGGCAAGTCTAGAAATAGCTTAGCAAGTCATTTTCAAACTTGCAGCTCAATTGCTCGCTATCTGGGTTTGGTCCTTGGAGGCTGCTCACCAATAGCCATGGTGTCCTGCTGGACCCTTGGAGGAGTTTACTAAAAAAATGTTTATGCAGAGCCAATCACTAACATCTCTTATAATCGTTAATATGTTGATGTAATTTTCTGAAAGCTGCAGACCTGCTGTTTAAAGTGGTTGTAAACCCAACCACACAACTTGCACCTACAGGTAAGTCTAGATTAAGGCTTACCTGTAGGTGTAAGAAATATCACCTTAACCTACACGTTAAGGAAATATTTGCAGAAAACCCTACACCGATGTCTACGGCGCATGCGCGCCGTAGACAATGGCGCAGGCGCACAGAGCGGTGCCGGTTTTCTGAATGGGAGAATGCCAGCCCCGCGCGCATGCGTGTGACGTCATCGCTGCTCCGGCCAATCACAGTGCCGGAGCGGCGATACATGGAAGGGACATCGAGGCAAGATGGCGGCGGCGGTGGAGGGGAACGAGGAGCAGTTCGGGGGCTTCGATCTCAGGTAAGTCATTCATAATGAGCTAGTATGCTATGCATACTAGCTCATTATGCCTTTCTTTTGCAGGGTTTAAAAAAAAAAAACGGGTTTACTTCCTCTTTAGGCACTTCCTGTTACAGGGAGATAGCACTATGTCCCTGTCTTCCAGTTGTGCTGCTATGTTATCATCCTCACACATTGCTCATGCATGGTTCACAGTTGTCACCATTAGGCTGTGAAGAGAATTCAGGAGCTCAGAAAATGAGATGCAGCTAAAGATATTTTGACAACCATAGAAGCTTCCTATCAAAATACACTAGCCATCGGTAAAGATTTATCTATCCATGCTGTTTAGTGTGGATGTGGGGAATTAAGTGATTTCTCTCATTTAGCCTGTTGGACTGAAAGAGAGGAATCTTACAGTGTATGGCCAGCTTTATTATCTTCATATCTCAACTTGATTGAAACAACAATGTAAATTACAATCAAATCCACTTTGATTAGGTACAGATCACCAGTGGTGTTCCTCACATTTGCTGGGCAGCCCCTGATCCCTGACATTGGAGCTGAAAGCTTGTATTGATCTGAGCTGCACAGCATACACAAACACTTGGCAAAGCGTTTGCTTCATGACATGTTACAACCATGGGCGTCCGCTGAATTTTTTTCGGGGGGGGGCATCTTTAGGTCATCCATGCTCGGTCCCCTTTTGACAATGTCATGAAGGGGAGGGGCTTGTGGCCATATTTTGATCTTCATGAAAACAGCCTATACTGTATAGGTTGTTTTCATCAAGATCAAAATATGGTCGCCCACAACACAGATGTATTGCAATACAAAAAGATGTACACAGGGGTGTCGTGGCACAGGCACTGCTGTTACCTGTTGTTCTTCAGCGATAGGCCCAGGGCAGGCACTGGCAGCGTATTCTCTCTTGTCTCGGCCACTGCACGCCACGCACCTGTGGGAGGAGGAGCCGGTTCCACGCCGGCCGGATCGGCATAGGCACAACATACATTTTTTACACAGGCAGAGGCAGGCTGAGGCAGCAGCCAATCACAGAACAGCCGGGTCATGGTGATGTTAAGCAGAGGCCTGAGCAGCAGAGCCAGTCTGATGCTCGGGCCGGGGGTGAGGAGGGAAGGACGGATGTGTAGTCGTAAAAGACTGAGAGCACCCCTAGCCCCCAGGCCAGCAGCAGACTTAGAAAAAAAAAGTCCACAGCTGCCACGGAGACGGCCGCGGCGGCCATTGCAACACAGGGGGCAAGTGTCTTTACTCTGACTTCAACACTCTTACGATTCCGGGGGGGGCAATTGACCCCCCTTGCCCTATGGAGCGGACGCCCATGGTTACAACTCTTCACAATGATTGTGGACCACATTATTATGTCTAAGGCCTCGTACACACGACCGAGTTTCTCGGCAAGAACCAGCAAGAAACTTGCTGGCAGAGATGTCTTGCCGAGAAATTTGTTCGTGTGTATGGTTTCTCGTCAAGAAAACCGACAAGTAATCTCAACGAGAAAATAGAGAACCTGCTCTCTATTTTCTCGTCGAGATTCTCGTCAGCCTGTTTCTCGACGAGAAAAGTGAGTGTGTGTACACTTACCTGTCCTCCGGGAAGCCCGCGCATGTTCGAAATGAATTCGACGCATGCGCGGTAGCTTCCTAGGCATAGGTAGGGTATACCAAGATGGCGGCGACGGCATCGAATGTGACGAACGCATGCTCGTCGTAGTCGATGACGTCACCGCGTACGCTCCATTCAAAGAACCGCGGGTTCTTTGAATCGAGCGTGTGTACACTCGGGGGGGACAAGTTTCTTGTCCAAGAATCTCGTTGAAAAAAACGACATGTTTTTTTCAACGAGAATCTCGGCCGTGTGTACGAGGCTTAATCCTGTGAATTTTGTTTTGTTCCCGTAAGAATGCAAGAATCAGTTTAGGACAGCGCATTAGTCATAGGAGTTGTATGTAGAAGTATATGAAGATATAAAGGGAACTATAGGAGCAGCCATTGCTCTATCTTAAAACCTGCATGTTTTCAAGTGGTCATCTTCATCCTCTGACCTGAAACAGGTAGTGAAACAAGAGAATGAAATAAGTAATCCTGAGTTGCACTGGATTAAAGAGGATGAGGCCCCTACATGGAACCAGTGTGTGATCAGCAGAGGAGTCCATTAACCACTTGCTGCCCAGGCCAATATTGAGATTTCTTACATACATGTTAAAATATGCATTTTTTGCTAGAAAGCAGAGGCCTTGGAGAATAAAATTGTGGTCGTTGCAATTTTTTATGTCACATGATTTTTGCTCAGCCCTTAAATTAAATGCATTTTGGTGCACACAAACACAATATAATACCCACATTTTTGGTAAAATATAAAAGATGATGTTGCGTCGAGCAAATAGATACTAAACATGTCAAGAGTTAAAATATTGCACGTGAAATGGCAACAAGCTATGGTATCTAAAATTGTCCACAGTGCAGTCACCATTTACATAAGTGTGCTAGACCTACATGCGTGTTTGAATTTGCATTTGAGCACAGGGGGACGGGGTACTTTTACATATTTTTTTATTTTATTTTTTATTTTATTTAAACATTTTTACACTTTTTTTTATTCAGCGTTATTGCTATCACAAGGGATGAACAACTTATGATAGCTTGGTCCTCCTCATAGAGAGATTTGGGGTCTTTTAGACTCCGTACCCCTCCTCTGTCCGCCAAGGCAGCCGATCAAACCTAGATTGGTTAAATAGGCTGGTTCACTGGCTGGTAATGGCCAGTAAACAAAGAACTGAAACTGGAAATGGCATAATATGTGTCACTTTCGCCTTCATTAATCATAGAGGAAGGGGAGGAATGAATGTTCCTCCTTTTCCTCTGTTCTCAGACAGCTCAACTGCTTACAGCAGTTCTTAGTTTCCTGATGGCCCCACCCAGCCCTGTAAAAGTGTAAAAGTGATTGGGTGGCGGAAAATATATGGAAGTTGGTTGCTGGTGGTAAAAATTTTATACCATGATTATGGCTGCATTTGAAGCCATGATCCTGGTATAATCGCTTCCACCCAAGGCCGTATATACAGCCTAAGACCAGGAAGCAGTTAAATGAAAAGGTGCATCCATGATAATTTGTCGGGAAGATTGCCATTTATTGATCATAAGAACGGGTTAAAACATACCATCAATGCATTTTCTGGCTTTTTAGTGACCTCTTTGTCAGGAAAATGTGTACAGTATACTTTATTTATGTATAATCTTTGTGCATTCCTTTAGCCCAGAATGTACGTTCCAGAGTATACTATATTTTCCATATACATACAACAGAATATGACTCCTAGAAGAATGTCTCATTACCCTTTATCCCTCTTTTTCTCTCACCTGGGACACCACTGACTCATCTGCACTGGGTTAAAGGCTTGCTAACAGACCAGGAAATGTCAGCTTCTTAAAGCAAATTATCCATGGTAGCTTTAATACCTCTATCATGTCAGGTTCCCTTTTAAGTGGTTCTAAAGGCAGAAGGTTTTTTATCTTAATGAATTCTATGAATTAAGATAAAAAACCTTCAGTGTGCAGCAGCCCCCCTCAGTTCCCCTGTTGCTTACCTGAGCCCCATCTCGATCCAGCAATGTGCACGAGTGTCTCGGCCATCTGGGACTCTTCCTCCTGATTGGCTGAGACAGCAGCAGTGGCGCCATTGGCTCCCGCTGCTGTCAATCAAGGTCAGTTAGCCAATGAGGAGAGAGAGGGAGTGGGGCCAAACCTTGGCTCAGTGTCTGAATGGACACACAGAGCTGCAGCTTGGGTGCCCCATAGCAAGCTGCTTGCTGTGGGGGCACTCGACAGGAGGGAGGGGCCAGGTGTGCTAGCGAGGGTCCGGAGAAGAAGAGGATCTGGGCTGCTCTGTGCAAAACCACTGCACAGAGCAGATAGGTACTGTATAACATGTTTGTTATTTTTAAAGAAAAAAAAACAAGACTTAAGTATCACTTTAACTGTCAGTTGTGTCAGTTTTCTTTTTTCAAGCTGTATCATTCCTTTTTGTTGTTACTGTATTAAAATCACATTTAATCAGATGTATTTATCAGAATGAAAAAAGATGTTATGCGAAACCAAATCCCTAGAATATACTGTACATGGCTGAGGCCATTGCAAAGCTGTTAGAATTAAATGAGGAGCTCCGACATTAATGGTTTTATACCCCGGGTAGGTGAACTATAAATTGTTCTTCCACTGGAAATCCTTAAACAAACATGTTTACCATCTTTAAGAGGAAAGGAACTTAGTTTGGTGACAATGACATGAAAGCAGATGTCAACACAGTGGCAAAATCTCATTAAAGTGTGAGATTGTAGGTCTTGCTGGGGCTCACTTAATTATTGTTGCCTCAAGCAACATGGTGGAAATGCAAAGCTAATTTTACTTTACACTGTTTTTAAATTGAACCTGTAATAGTTTGTGTTACGTCCCAAACGCATTTCCTATTAACAGTGTATCATTTTACTTTCAGTTGATCACAACATAACATTTAACCTCAAAAGAACATATTATTGATACATTTATGAATAATTCTCTTGTCCTGTATGGATTAACCTCCCTGGCGGTATGATTCTGTCTGGAATTATGTACCAAAAGCGGTACAATTATTTTGCATGGAAATTTGGTGTTATGTATTGTAGGCCTGCAATTCTTAGTAATTACTTTCTTAAACCTGACCAAACAAGACTCTAGTAGACATCCCAGATGTGATAAATTTGAAACACAATATCATGAATTATAATCTAATAAGTAATATAATTTTATTCAATAATGTAGAAGAAAATAATGACATTTGTCAAACAAAGAAAATTCAATACACATTCTGAGTGTGATACATTTTAAAGCATGGAACTAGACAAAGTCCAACGTCGCAATCTGGACAATGGTATCTTGTTTCTTTTCTGACTTTCTTTCCATTGCCATCTCTCTTGGAACAGCAGACCACGCACATCCTGGTAGGTGATTCCTTTTTTGCGGTTGGCGGTATATAGTCCAAAAAATGACGTCCAGTCAGGCGTTCTGGGTTGACAACGCCAACAGCATGTCGTCCGTGTCTGTTCACAGCTACTGATGGCGTCTGGTGGTTGACAAAAATCTGCTTAGCCACCTTCCAGATAAAGTCGGAATGAACAAGAGGCATGCCACTCTTTGCTTTGTATAGGATATACGCATTCCAAAGGCATTGTTCCAAAAGATGCCTGAAAATCTTTTTATAATATTTTTTCTGCTGTTTGCGCATAGCTGGGTAAAATGTCATTGCCTGATCGGCTCTGTCGACACCTTCCATTGTATTATTATAATCCATCACAACTTGCGGCTTCAGAAGATCTATCCCACCTCTTCTGTGGACCATGGCAGTGGCGGTATTGTGCACAGTACTCATGAGACACACGTCCTTCTTCTCTCGCCATCGCATTGCCATCATCTTACCCTTCTGCCAGGCAACCATTTCTCCTGTTTTTAGTTTTTTCTTGCCAAACATAGATGGCATGCCACGTCGGTTAGGCCTAACGGTACCATACCCATCAGTTTTATTTTGTAGCAAAACCTCATACAGTTCCGGAGCTGTATCGAAGTTGTCCGTGGTCACACAATATCCCTGGTTCAGCAATGGCTCCAGCAGTGTAAGGACAGATGATGTGGCCATCCCATAGCCGCTGTACCTGGGGTTGAACTTCGTGCCTTTACCAGTGTAAATGACTGAATTCCAGATGTATCCGGTGGATGACTCGCAGAGCATAAAGAATTTGATGCCAAACCGCGCTCTTTTGGATGCAATGTACTGTATCCAGCTTAGGCGTCCCTTGTAGGCCATCAGACTTTCATCCATGCTGACGTCCCTGTCTGGCACGTAGGTCCGCTGGAAATTGGCCACGATCATTTGACATACCTCCCAGATTTTCTTTAGCTTGGGCGCAGGATGCGTGGCCTCATCAAACTCCTCATTGTTTGCGAAGTGGAAATATTTCATGATGAAGGAAAAACGGTATTCAGACATCACGGTGCTAAAAAACGGAGTGGCCAGTAGCTTATTGGTGGTCCAGTACCATTTCTGGAGCGGTTTCCCCACCACCCCCTGAAGAATGATGAGTCCCAGAAACTGCCAGATGTCCTCTTTCGTCACCGGTTCCCACTTTCTGCTTCGGAAAAATCTGGCATACAGCGTAGCGGATTGCTGATCATGGTAACGATTTGTCTCTGTGACAATTTTTTCAATTACCTCTTCAGTGAGAAATAATTGCAGGTATGCCAGAGGGTTGTCACACTCCACATCTACCTTCATCCCAGGTGATCCAGTGAAGGGAAATCTTGGGGGCGCTACCTGGTCCGTATCGGAGTCTATAGGGCACCAAGTGCGCACATCGCTGAGGTCGCTGAGGTCAGGTGCAGGATCATCGCCGTTGTTACTTGCCAGATCCGTGTCGGTGTCAGTGTCAGACGACAAATCTCCCCACGACTCACTATCGCTCACTTCTGCGAGCAACTCCGTGCCGCTGTCACTCATCTGGTCCAAAAGCGCCCTTTTGGTAAAGTGGCGCTTTTTTGATGCCATATTTTTATGGGCACAGATGACAGGCAAAGGGGCACTGTACAGTGCACTGTATGGTGATCAGAGATGATACAGTGTAATACAGTGTAATCAGATACAATATAACCTCTTTTATTTTTGTGTTTGTGTGAACTTTTGAATTTGCCGCCCAGTTCCGCTCCCATGCGACGCTGCGGCTCGCAGGGAACGGAACCAGGAAGCGCCGACACTCGCCGGTGATCTCGCTGGCGATCACAGCAGAGGACATCATCGCTGGATCGCCAGGAGAAGGCAAGGAAACTCCGCTGCAGGCTCTGCAATGTTACTCCGAGCGTGACTCGGGGTTACCGATCCTAGCAGGAAAAAACAACCCCGAGTCACGCTCGGGATTACCGCCAGGGAGGTTAAAGCTGAACTCCTGGGGAATGAAAAAAATGACCTTGTAGTGGGGCTCCCTTGTTCTACAAGGGTTAAATATTTGTTTATGCTTAGTATAGCATAGGAAGAAGGGGAATAAGGCATTAATTATGGCTGAAAGGGTAAACTAAGGGTTTAAATTTGTGTCAAGTTTTATTTTTTTTAAAAACAATTGTTTTTTTTTTTTTTTATTGACATCATCTGCAGATCAAAACTCATCCCTCTGATCTGCAGATGAATGAAACCGAGTAGATACAAAAGTAATAATGTTACCTTTTTATCTCTCTATTTTGAGTTTGAAACTAGTAAATGAGATAAAGATTCACTTTGCAAAGAATATCCAATTATGTGCAAGGAAAATGAAAAAAAAAAGTATATTTGCCTTTAGTAAATCAACCCAATTGTGTCAGACAGACTTTTTTTTTATTGTAGCAGCTGCTCGAGCTGCTGTATGTACACAGCAACTCCCATCTTCATTTTAAAGCGGAGTTCTGCCAATTTTTTTCTTTTTTAAAGTCAGCAGCTACAAATACTGCAGCTGCTGACTTTTAAAGTATGGACACTAACTTGTCCAGGGCGCCTGAGATGTCGGTAAGGGAATCAGGAAGTGAAGCCTTGCGGCTTCACAGCCTGGTTTCCTACTGCGCATGCGCGAGTCGCGCTACGTGTCCTCATTGGTCCCTGCTGTCTTCTGGGACCTGTGTGTCTCACAGAAGACAGCGGGGGGGACGGAGAAGGGGCCGGACATGGCGTAGATATCAGCGGCTACTGCGGCTATCTATGCCCGGAAGTAGGAGTAAATATCTGGCTTAGACAGGTATCTGCTCCCCCCTCCCCCCTGAAAGGTGCCAAATGTGACACCGGAAGGGGGGGGGGATTCTGAAAAGCAGAAGTTCCATTTTTGGGTGGAACTCCGCTTTAAGAGCTGGAAATAGCCCCAGAAAGTAGGCGTACAGCCTTTAATAGTCTCTATTACCCCTTTTCATTCTCCTTTATTTTTCTATGTCCTTCTGACCCCAGGAGGATTAGCAGCCATTATGGTACACGTAGAAGTCCTTATGTGTAAAAACACAGTTGCTTGAGTTCACGTTACTCTGATTATTGTTGCGTATTATACCCAGTGCAGCTCACAGCAACCTCAGAAGAAAAGCAATGCATATGGGGAGGTTGGAAGACCACTTTTATTTATGTTAATTACCACCTTGTAACACCAAAATAAGAGACAATTATTAACACAAAACCAAAAAATTTGAATCAGAAAACTGCAAATTAATTCTAAAGTGGAACCCAAAATGTTTTTTCTTTTTGAATGATGAAATAGCATAGGGAAGGTATAGATCAACTGTCATGCTTTTACTTCTGTCACGTCTATTGGGGCAGTATTACCTCACTACCTTATGGTTTACTAGGAAAATAAACAAGGGTAACTCTCCCCAAGGGGGTACACACAGCTATAGGTGTTGTAACCATTTCCTACTTGATCAAAATGTTTTAAAAATGTTTTGCCTGCTGTAACACAAAATATTATTATATTATTATTATTATTATACATGATTTATATAGCGCCAATGGTTTACGCAGCGCTTTACAATATAATGGGGGACAGTACAATTACAATAAAGTTCAATACAGAAGGAGTAGGAGGGCATTATATAAATATAATGTATTAACACTTAAAACGCAACTATTACTATAATAACCCCACCCAATGGTGCCCGGCGTCAGCCCGGGAGAGGAACCTTCACAACTGCCATCGCTGACCGACGCTTGCAGGGACACCAGAAGTGACGTTGACGGCAACCCAGAAACACAGCCGACACAGGAGAGGAGAGAGGAGGAGGGATAAATAGCCCTCAGACTCCTCCTACAAATTCAGGCTAGCCTGCGGCCAGCCTTCCAATTGTTTTCTTCCTGAGTAAAACATGTATTGCCTATTACTGCATAACAGAGTTATACTTGCTTTTCCATGCCAGCCAATCAGAAATGATCTTTTAGCATTCTGCTGTAACCACACTAATAAATGCCGATCTGTGATTCGTTCCTGCTTACCTTTGCTCTGTACTACTAACACTGCTGAAGCTCTGCTGCTAAAACGCAGCGTGTCTGTTAGTGGTGTAGCGCCCTGCTCCCAATGAGTGGGCGCTATATGTTGAAATTTAGTTGTCTGGGCATTCGTTTAGCCCAGAGAGATTGTTTAAGTAAATTATGGCACTGTTTCAGTTCGGCTGGTTGCATGATTTTCCTCCTGACAGTGGGTGTCGCTGCCACCACTGGTCAGGGTTGGAAAGGCAACAGGCTGGACGTATTGGGTATCTCTTTCCCAGCAATGGAAAGTGAAAGGATAATACTGCGCTGGAAATAATGTGAAACGAAGCTGCCAACACTGCTGGTACAAAAAGCTAGTAATAATCGAAAATTAAAAGTGTAGCGCTATCTAAATAAATATGTATAAATGTGAAAATATACACAAAAAACTGAATATGATAATATAGTGATAAACACGTGTATCACCCAAAATAACGTGCTGGGTGACTCCAGTGATAAAGTCCTCAAATTATATTAACACAATTATGCAAATATATGCAAATTAATGTCCACTATAGGCAAATGAATGTCCATTAGAAATGGAATCCATAAAACGAAGGTGATGAAGATCAGTCCAGAGAGAACGTGATGAATCAAAACGTGAAATTGTAATCAACAGTCTTCTGTGTGTGAGAGAAAGTAGCCACCACCAAAGTGAATAGAGGAAGGCTTACCAGAAGTTATGGATTTGGCGGGGCATAAGCCACCCAAATCAAATAAACTTGAAGAGTGTGAACACTCAAACATTAATAAAATAGAGATGTGATGTGAGATCCGCCACCAAGTATATGTTGAGGAGGCTTACCAGAGGTCTCGGATTTGGAGAGGCATACGCCGCCCAAATCTGAGATTGCTTAGGGGGTTAATGGACGCCAATGGAGATGGTCTTGAGTGGAGGGGTAGTCTGGAGTCAAAGGGGTTTAGCACTTCAATCAGACGGGACATCCAATAACACAAAACACCAATTCATGTAGGGACTCGGTATCCAATGCATATGTGTGGAGATAGAAAAGCTCACATAGCATAATTCCGTTTGGAAAGAATTTAATAAAAATCATACAATGTAACACTCACATTTTAAGATGGTCTAAAAACATGGATGCAGGTACAAGAGCGATGTATATGGACAAATCCACCCGACTAGTTTCGACTAAAAAGTCATCATCATACCATGCCCCCTGAGCTTTCCCAGCAGCAGCTCAGGGGGCATGGTGTACCCGCTGTGCATGCTGGGAGAGGGTACTTAAGTGACAGGCGCCATTGGAGAAAGGAGAGTTGGGGGTCGTCGTTCGTGGGTGGTGGACATTACCCGCCCGTTCCCGACCTGAGGGCCCTCATGGCCTCAGGAAAGTGCTGGCAGTTTCTGCCTCGGGCCACGTTGGCCTGAGGCTTCGTTAGTGTAATGTAGGCCCAGAAGTTACTGGGGGCCTACTGATCCGGGGATGATCCTGTGTCGCCTTGCCTGCTAGAAGGGACCAAGCAATTGAGGACTCAATTGGAGGATGCATCCGGATCATAATCTACCTCACAGTGCTCCCGGAACGGCTGGAAGATCCTGGCACTGAGAGCTGTGTTCTTCATTTAGAAGGTAACCCAGGGAATGGTTACACCAAGTCTGTGGCAGAGACTGTTCTATTTACACCAAGTCTGTGGCAGAGACTGTTCTATTTACACCAAGTCTGTGGCAGAGACTATATGTGATCGAGCTACGCATTGGTTGCTAGGCCAGTGAGATTGGGCCTATCCGGTGTTTGTTGAGTCCAGCATGGAGACAGTTGTTCCTCTGGACCTAGGAAAGTTCCTGTGATCCGCAACCAAGGTACCTGAGTCCTCCCCATCCCTTCAACCCCCTCTGTTGAAACTCTGTTCAATAAAACCCTTGAAAGAGACTTTGTGTCGGTGCAAACTTCTTCTGGACAACTCTTCAAGGAGAACCCCTGAGACGAGCATACGGAACAGTAGGGTAACGGCAGGCCCAAAATTAAAACAGCAGCTCCTGCGGGGGTATCGCTACAGTGGGTTTGTGTAATACATCTGTATAGTACTTTTCTTGAACAAAGAAGGCTTAGAACTTTGCAACCTTTTATGTTTTTTTTTTTTTTTTTACTGCAAAGGGTAATATGATAGTACAATACAAGTGAATGTATATAGAGACTTTATTTTCTGACTCGTTTTAATGTTTTCTGCCAAACATGTATTTTAAATACATTTGCAGTGTTTTGTCACTCCTAATTTTCTTTTCAAAAACTCATTCTTTATTGTTACGAATGCTGTAAGTGCATTAGGACAGGCAATTATAGGAATAATTGCACTTACCTTATGCTCATTTAGAGGCACTCAGAGCAACGCACACCCCTTACCTAACAACACTCTCAAGCAATGTAATTATAGCCATAATTATACACCCTGGAGTGTCCTATTGTACATGCTGCGTGTGTCAGTTAAGTATCGGATCTAAGGACAGACAGCAGAATGGAGAATTGGAAACAAGTGCTGTTATTATTGGCTGATAGGTATACGTTTACTAATGTGCGTACTTCATACTGATTACAGCCCAGGGGAAGGTTTTTTTTGCTACCTCAGGCTAAGTGAGAACTCTGGCCAGGATAAGGATGACTTTTTTATAGATTGATTTACTAAAGGCAATTAGGCTGTTCACTTTCCAAGGGAAATTGTCCCAGAGCTAAGTGAATGTGGTAAAATTTCACTTTGCAAAGATTACCCAATCATGTGCAAGGAGAATAATAAAACAGTATTTTTTCTTGCTCTTAATTGGATGATGAAAGTCAGCAGAGCTTCACTTCATTTACTAAGCTCTGGGGAAAAGTCCCTTATAAATTCATTTACCTTTAGTAAATCAACCCATAATCTTATAAAGCATTATCCTTCATCAGTGAGAAGACAGCATTGTAAATGTTTAGCATGGAGGTTTTAGCTCAGCTCTGACACTTACCATTAACTTATCTCTAAAGCCTCGTATACACGATTTCCGACGGGAAAAGTGTGATGACAGGCTGTTGTCGGAAAATCCGACCGTTTGTATGCTCCATCGGACAATTGTTGTCGGATTTTCCGCGGACAAATGTTGGATAGCATGCTTTACATTTTTCCGACAACAATTGTGTGTTGTCGGATTTTCCGGTCGTGTGTACACAAGTCAGTTAACTCTTATTTCTTACATTTTTGCTAACATATAAACTTTCACCTACCTGTGAAACGTAACACTTACCCTGCCACTAACACGCAATCCTCGACTTTTACCTAACCTTAAGGCTGCATTCACACCTGGGCGTTTAGAATCGCTGTGATTCTTCCCGTGATTTCAAAATGCCTAAGTGTGAATAACAAATCGCACAACGCACATTTGAGATGCCATTTGTTTGAATGGCACCTAAGATCGCGTGCAGTTCTGCCATGATTGTCGCATGATAAATCGCGCTGCATTCACAACGAACCACATCGCGTGAAGCTTGTCTCCCAAAAAAGGTTCAGGTGCTTCTTTTGGGTGACATGCTTCACACTATACTTGCCGCAATTGCAGCGTGATTTTAGGTGACATTCAATATAATGACATCTTAAATGTGCATTTTGCGATATGTCATTCCCACCTAGACGTTTTGAAATTGCGGGCAAAATCGCGGCATATTTGCCCTCATTTTAAAATGCCCAGGTGTGAATGCAGCCTAAAGCAATATTAAACCCAAAAGCAAACTTTTTTTTATGTTGCAACTTATCAGTTCTTAGATGTGATGGTTGTATTAGTTTCCTTTTTTTAATAAATTAGTACCCTGGTGTACGAGCATAATCCGTTCCAGAAGAATGCTTGTAATCCAAAGTACTCGTATATCAAAGCGAGTTTCCCCATAGGAATCAATGGAAACTCAGATGATAATTCATTCCACAGCCACTGCTTGTCTATGCTGTACCACCTGTTCTCATTCCTGCAGAGTGGTGTCTCACTAATACAGGAGGTGTGTTACTGGCCAGATCACCAGGTGAAAACGGAGGGAAAAAAGCAGAAGAAAAGAAAAGTGATGACCAAATCTAATTGGTGCAGCACTGATCATTGTATTCTGAAGGTTGGGAAGTCACACTGTCAGAATACATTGACACAGCAAGGAGTTTTCCCCACCCATTGCCTCAGTTATTTTTGTTCAGCCGGCTGACCAAATAATAAAAACGGAGCCATGTATGGCCAGGTTTAGCCCTTTAACCCATTCTTGTCCCTTCTCACTCACTCCCTTTCCCCTAAACCCAGTTGTATTAGTACCTTCCCTTAAAGGAGAAGTCCAGCCTGAGCTCGTTTGGCTGGGCTTCTCCTATGGGTCACAGGAGTGCAATTTGTTTTGTACACCTGTGATCTTTTTTCATCAGAGAGCGGTCTGAAGTCTGCTCTCCGCTGACGTCACTGGAATCAGTCCATCACGACAATAAAGTCTGGATCCGCCAGGTGCCTGGACTGATGGCCGTTTCAGCCTCTCAGTGAGCCACTGAGACGGCCACTCCCCGCCCCTCCACACCTCAGCGCTCCAGTGAGCATTGAGGAGCAGAGAGGAGAGCTGATGACTTACAGGCAGCAGCTCTCTGCTTGAGGAGCTAACAGAACCGAGCCATCGGCAGTGTTCGATAGCTCGGTTCGCAGTGCAGAGACAGCGGGGGACAGATATAGCATCGGACTGATGGTGCATCCACCTAGGTAATTATGATTATGGGAAAAAAATGTTTCCCATACTTCTCTTTTAAGGTTTTTGTTGATTAGGTTTGTTTCCCTAATAACAGAATTTCAAAGCGTTTTGAAAATTCAAATACCGATGTACCGACATTGTTAGCTGTAACTCACCTTTTGTAACTAATAGAAAGCTTAATTAAAAAAAGAGGGGAAATGGTGCAGGTTTGGTTTTTTTATCCATTGCTGTACTTTGGCAGCCCAATAAAATTAGACTACCTTAAAGTGGTTCTAAAGGCAGAAGGTTTTTTATCTTAATGCATTCTTTGCATTAGGATAAAAAACCTTCTGTGTGCGTCCTCCCCCCTTAGTCCCCCTAATACTTACCCGATCCCATCTGTATCCAGCGATGTTGCACGAGAGTCTCAGCTGTCTGGGACTCTCCTTTATGATTGGCTGAGATATAGCAGCGGGCCCCATTGGCCATCAAAGTCATTGAGCCAATGAAGAGAGAGGGAGGGCGGGGCCGAGCCATGACTCTGTGTCTGAATGGACACACAGAGCAACAGCTCGGGTGCCCCCATAGCAAGCTGATTGCTACGGGGGGCACTCAGCAGGAGGGAGGAGCCAGGAGTGCCTGAGAGAAGAGGAGGATGCAAAACTACTACACAGAGCAGGTAAGTATAAGAGCCGGTTCACACTACCGCGACTTGGGATCCGACTTGTGTCGCCCCAAGTTGCGCGACATGACAAATTGCATTCAAGTCAATGAGAGCCGTCTTAATGCACACTACTGAGGTCGCTCCGACTTCAGAAAATGTTCCTGTACTACTTCAAGGCGACTTCTAGGTGACTTTTACCCATTGATTTCAATGGAAGTCGCCTCCAAAGTCGGATCAGTGTCTTAATTGAACCAACTTTACAGGAAGAGAAAATAGTTTACTCTTTCGTCCATGGACCGACACAGCTTCTCTATTGACAAAGTGGGTATTATCCGTTAATTAGGAGTGACTAGGCAGAAAAACTTGTAAAAAGTGTTGCATCACACCTTCTACAGTACCGCCCAGGGGGCGGACCCTCTGGGTATACCCTCTCAGTCTGCACATCGCAGATCAGTTTTTTTCTGTCTAGCAAGGAGTAGGACATGGCTCCCTTCGGGCCCATTGGTCCGGGGAAAAAAGATATATATATATATATTTTTTTTTTGCTACATTTGTTGTTTCCCGCGATCTTCGATCAACTGCCGACTGGGTGACAGGCTGGATCCTCGATCCTTGTAGTCTCCCCAGTTTCGGCCATCGAGCGTGTGCCGACCCTAGCTACGCGCTGGGTTTTCCACGACATGCCCGTCGCTCCACGGGTGGCCGGTGAGCCTACGCTCCAGGGCCTGCATCGGACCGCTCAGCTTCGGCTGACCTTACGGCCGAGTCGCAGCAGCCTGGCCGGTGAGCTTACGCTCCAAGGCTTGCATCGGACCGCTCAGCTTCGGCTGACCTTACGGCCGAGTCGCAGCAGCCTGTCCGGTGAGCGTCATGCTCCAGGGCATACATATGATCGTCCCTTCTGGGTCCAATCACAGCATGCCTGGCCAACAGTCACCTTCCGTGCGCGGACGATGATCTGTTTGGAATATCTTCCAGCAGGATAGGTAAGTAAAACTCCCCTGCCTCGGCTGGGTGATTTAGCTGGACATTCCTGGAGAGATCAAGTAAGTGGTTGTGGCCCCTTTCTTCCCTCTCTCCCTGCCTTTCCCTCCTCCCTGGGCTTCTAGCTAAAGGTTGCTGGGTGCTGGGGGTCCCACTGGAGCGGGGCTGGCTGTAACTAACATTTAAAAGAAATGTCATTTTTGCTTACCTGTGTTTCTGTGTCTCCATGCTGTCGGCGGCCATTTTGAGGTGGTCCATGCCAAGTTTGGCCTCTTGTAACTGCCTGGCGGCCATCTTCCTGTGGTTCGGCCACACCCACTGGCCCCTATCAGGTGATCGGCGGCCATGTTGGTCCACCCTGTATGCAGATATTGCCGTTCGGCGGCCATCTTTTTGTGGGCTATGGCTGCCTGACCTCTATCTTCTGTCGGCGGCCATTTTCTTAGAGCCCACATTATCTTCCATACAGACGTTTTTGGCAACCATTTTGCGAGAGCCTCTGGCCTCTAGGGTGCATTACACTGGCGTGAAAATTCACACAGGAAGTGCTGATAAACGAAGAAGAGTGATACAGCAGCAAGGGGACAGCATCACAGGCGCAGCATAGCAGTACCTATCCAGGGTGGTGAGTCCTCTGGGTAACCCAGCATCTCTGCAGCGCAGGAGGGTGGCCTATTGATATCTTGCCTGGAGCCCTGTGAGTGTCAGCGTGTGGTCAGCATGGCATCTGAGCCAGATGTCTTCTCCCCTGAAACACCAGATTTAGCAGCTGGTGTCCCTGAGGTGTCTATGGACGCTATGTCGGCAATCCTAGAGGCGTTTGCTGCCAGGGTGGAAGCAGCACACGGGAATACAGGGGGTAATAAACGCCCCCATCCCCTGCAATCTTCTGGGGATATTTCTGATGCAGAACCAGGTCCAGCTACGGCTCATGGCCCAGATTCTGATGCATCAGAGACTGCAGACCGTGACCGATCGGACAGTGAGGAGGACTCCAAGTCCAGGTCAGTACGCGAGACGGCTTTGGTATCTGACCTTATTACTGCAGTGCGGGATAGGCTAAAGTTGGAAAATACTGCAGAAGCAGCAGAGACTCCGGTCCACTTGGGTTTCATAGACCTGCCCGCACTGCTAAGGTGTTCCCTTGTGTGTCTTTTGATAAACTCTTATACAAGGAATGGGAGAACCCACTGAGGGTCTTTACAGCCCCAAAGAGGTTTGCGGTACGGTACCCCTTTTGAGGAGAGTTTTCTGAAGAAATGGACCTCTCCCCCCTATAGTGGACCCTCCGGTGTCCAGACTTAATAGAGCCACCACAATTCCTGTAGAAGGGGCTCCTGTTTTCTAGGACCCTGTGGATAAGAAGGCTGAAGCACTCGCTTGCTACCTATACTCAGTGGTAGGCTCGGCAGTACGCCCGGCATTGGCGGGGGCCCTAGTGTCTCACACACTTACTGAATGGGCAAGATTGCTACTCCAGGGGTTAAGGAGCGAGATGCTCCTCCTGATGAGATAACATTGGCCGACCTGTTGGTCCAGGGCCTTAGGTTTGTCTGCGAGTCAGACATGAATACTATTCCCCTGCTGTCTAAAACTTCGGTTTATGCAGTAGCAATACGCCGCCTGATCTGGCTAAAAGGCTGGTCTGCGGACCAGACTTCCAAGAAAGCCCTGTTGGATCTGCCTTTTAAGGGCGACAGACTTTTTGGGGCTTCTCTGGATGACATCATCAAGGATGCCACAGGAAGTAAAAGCACTTTGCTTCCCCAAATTAGCAAGGGTAAGGGGCCACGCCAAGGGCAAGGGCCCTCCTTTACTGCATGCACACAAGTGGTTTTTTCGTCCCCCTAGGGCGACAGGGAAAAGACCCCAGGCCGATAAAAAGCGCCTGCCCAAGGACAAAAGCGTCCTTGGTCCTGCAGACCCAACAAGCCTGCGGACAAATCTGCGTCCACATGAAGGTCCGCCCCCACCCAGCTCTCGGGTGGGGGGACGTCTTCGCGAATTCGCGACTCAGTCTCCGACAGGTGGGTTTGCGAAGTAATCTCCTCAGGCTACAAGATAGAATTTCTCTCTTGTCCACCAGACAGATTCATCACCTCCAATCTCCAGCTACTACCGACCCGTCGGGAGGCCCTGTATGGGGCGGTCCAGGGTCTACTGGAACGCGGGGTAGTTATTCCAGTTCCAGAACAGGAACGGGGTCAGGGTTTTTACTCAAATCTGTTCATTGTGCCAAAGAAGGAGGGGGTTCGTCCAATCTTGGATCTCAGAGCCCTCAATTGCTTTGTGAAGGTACAAAGATTTCGGATGGAGTCGGTTCGATCCGTAGTCACGGCTCTCCATCCGGGGGACTTTCTGGCCTCCTTGGACATCAAGGACGCATACCTGCATGTCCCCATATACTCCAGACACCAGAGGTTTCTGCGATTTGCTATCGGGAAGAACCACTACCAGTTTGTGGCCCTCCCGTTTGGCCTTGCCTCAGCACCCATGACGTTCACCAAGGTGCTCGCTCCGATTCTGGCACTTCTAAGACAGCGGGGTATCGCTATCACAGGTTACTTGGACGACCTTCTGCTGAAGGCCCCTTCAAGCTCAGAATTAGAGGTAAGCGTGTCCATTACCTGTCAGACTCTTCGAGACTGTGGTTGGATACTAAACACGCAAAAGTCAGTATTGGTGCCCACTCAACGCCTAGTGTACCTGGGGTTGATTCTGGATTCCTCAGAGGCAAAGGTATTCCTCCCTGTGGAGAAGTTGCAGACCCTCCGGGCTGCAGTACGGCAGCTGACTTCCAGGAATTGGTCGTCACTCCGTTTTTGCATGCGAGTGTTGGGCCTCATGGTAGCCTCCTTCGAGGCGGTCCCATATGCTCAATACCACACTCGAGTGTTACAGAAGGAAGTTCTGTCCAGATGGAACAGATGCCCTTCATCTCTGGATTATCAAATCCGAGTGAGCCACCTAGTCAGGAGATCCCTGGTATGGTGGCTGACAGCACCGGCTCTAATGGCCGGGAAGTCATTTCTTCCGGTTTACTGGATAGTGATCACGACGGACGCCAGCCTTACAGGTTGGGGGGGAGTCTGGGGTGTCCAGTCGGCGCAAGGTCGCTGGACCCCAGAGGAAGCCCTCCTGCCGATCAATGTCCTGGAGATCCGGGCGATCAAGCTGTGCCTCTTCAAATGGTCTCAGAGACTGCAAGGGCGTCCAGTCAGGATCCAGTCAGACAACGCCACAGCAGTGGCATATGTCAATCATCAAGGAGGAACAAGAAGCTCAGCTGCAGCATCGGAGATCGCTCGCATCCTGAAGTGGGCAGAGAGGAGCGTACCGGCACTGTCGGCCGTGTACATTCCGGGTGTGGAAAACTGGCAGGCGGACTACCTGAGCCGCCAGATGCTGGACCAGGGAGAATGGTCCTTACACCCGGAGGTGTTCCAACTCCTCTGCCAAAGATGGGGCACACCAGACGTAGATCTTCTGGCTTCCCGACTCAATCGGAAGGTATTGAGGTTTGTGGCCCGGTCAAGAGACCCATGGGCAGACGCAACGGACGCGTTGGTAGCATCGTGGGGTCAGTATCAGCTAATCTATGCCTTCCCTCCCTTAAGGCTTCTTCCTCTTCTGCTCCGCAGAGTGGAGGCAGAGGGAATTCCAATGATCCTAATCGCTCCAGATTGGCCTCAGCGTCCTTGGTACGCCGATGTAGTACGTCTGGTAGCAGACGTCCCCTGGCGCCTACCACTACGGAAGGACCTGCTATCGCAAGGTCCCATATTCCATCCTGCTTTACAGTCATTGGCTTTAACGGCATGGCTGTTGAGAACCAGGTACTGAGAGATCGGGGCCTGTCAGACTCAGTAATCTCTACTATGAGAAGTGCTCGGAAACCGTCCTCTAGGAAGGTCTATCACCGCACTTGGAGGGCCTACATCTCCATATGTGAGGAAATGAAATGGCATCCGCGTACCTATTTGGTTTCCAGAATCCTGCTGTTTTTACAGCATGGGGTAGACCAAAGGCTTGCCCTAAGTACGATTAAGGGACAGATATCTGCCCTGGCTGTCTTTTTTCAGCGACCCCTGGTGACTCACTCTCTCGTGAGTACATTTGGGCAGGGGGTTCGACATGTGGCCCCTCTGGTCCGCCCCCCATTACCTCCGTGGGACTTGAACCTGGTCCTCTCGGTGCTTCAGACGGCACCGTTTGAGAATATTAGATATTCCCCTGTTGACACTTTCTCAGAAGGTGGTCTTTTTGGTGGCTGTTACGTCAGTTAGACGAGTCTCTGAGCTGGCAGCCTTGTCCTGCAAGGCTCCCTATTTGATTTTCCACAAGGATAAGGTGGTGCTGCGGCCGCAGCCTTCCTTTCTTCCGAAAGTCGTTTCGGCTTTTCATCTCAACGAAGACATTGTACTTCCATCCTTGTGTCCTCAGCCGTCGAATCCTAAGGAGTCGGCGTTGCATTCCTTGGACGTTGTCCGAGCTTTGAGAGTATACATATCTGCTACTTCCCTGTTCCGGAAGTCAGACTCACTGTTTGTTTCGGTGGCTGGTCCCAAGAAGGGCCAAGCAGTCTCATCGGCCACCATCTCTAGGTGGATCCGACAGATAGTAATCCAGTTTTACGCCTTAAAGGGTCAGGCGCCCCCCTTTCCTGTCACGGCGCATTCGACCAGGGCAATAGGTGCCTCTTGGGCTTTCCGACATCAAGCGTCTGTTTCCCAACTATGTAAAGCGGCGACTTGGTCGTCCGCTCACACTTTCACAAAATTCTACAAAATTGATGTAGGTGCATCTTCGGATGCCTCTTTCGGCCGCAAGGTTTTGCAGGCGGCTGTTTAGAGTTGCAACTCCTCCGTTGGAGGAGTGCTGTTTTGTGTTTTGGGGTGAAGTTTGTTTTTATGCTGTTACCACCCCTCGTTTTTTCTCTGACACTGCTTTGGGACGTCCCACTTTGTCAATAGAGAAGCTGTGTCGGTCCATGGACGAAAGAGTAAATAGGATTTTTTACTCACCGTAAAATCCTTTTCTCTGAGTCCATGGACCGACACAGCACCCACCCCTCCTTTTAAGTTTGTACTGCTTTTTGACGAACTGATCTGCGATGTGCAGACTGAGAGGGTATACCCAGAGGGTCCGCCCCCTGGGCGGTACTGTAGAAGGTGTGATGCAACACTTTTTACAAGTTTTTCTGCCTAGTCACTCCTAATTAACGGATAATACCCACTTTGTCAATAGAGAAGCTGTGTCGGTCCATGGACTCAGAGAAAAGGATTTTACGGTGAGTAAAAAATCCTATTTTCTCAGGCAAACCCCTCCCTCCCACAGAACTGATTATTGTTTGATTTGCCACTGGCAAAGTCGCCTGTCCTGGAGGAAACTTGAAGTTGCCTCGAAGTTGCCTCGAGGTTGCCTTGTAAAGTCGCGCTGGAAGTCGTGTTGCCCCAGTGAGAACCGGCTCTAACATGTTTGTTATTTTTAAACCAACAAAAAAAGAGACTTTAATATCAATTTAAACTATTACTCCACTTTTGTTGAGAAAAAAAAACCCTCTGAGTGATTTATGTACATTGCAACTTTGTACGGGTTCCTACTTTTTTCTGTTCTAAAAAAAAGTTGTTTCTTGAAAGCCCTTTTCAGACTGATTCCTGAATGGAAGGGTCTTTGTTCATTATAACCACCTGTGGAACATAGACATTAATACAGGTAATGACACAGAAATACATATTCCCCAGTGATGCTGGACAATTTACGTGGGACCTGTGTATAGGTTTCCACGTAAAAGGGGAGGTCTTTTTCGGGGCTGTGGTATTCCCATCTGTATCAGATGTGGTTTGGTATGTCTGGGAAATGGAGTTCCTTAATCCCGTGGACTCAGCTTCCCCTCTAATTTTCCTGTTTATCAGAAAAGAAAATGTAGTAAGAGGTATAGTACCCTTGAAAGAAAGGATCGGGTCAGAGCCCATGTAAGGGGAAGAGAAAGAGAGTTGCGAGGGGTGGTATGGGGAAGGAGTGAGAGGGGTGGGGGGGGGGGTTATAGGGGCGGGTGTATACGAACATGGATTCGGGTGGCTGCCTATTGGGAGCGATGCGACCCCAATAGATTTTTCAAGTATTCAAAAATCCAGAGTCATGACAGTAGTGGGGTGGGGTAGGACAGGTCGTCAAGTAGCTAAATCAATCCCTCTGAGGCATTGTCCTTCGTCGGAATACTTAAACATATTCCACAGTTGCCACGTCTTGGAATATGTCTCTTGTCTGTGTTGGCTAGTGAGGATCAAGTCCTCCATTCGGCTAATGTTGTCCACTCTATGGAGCCATTGGGCAATGGACTGTGGGTTTGGGGACTTCCAATTAATTGGGATGCAGGCTTTGGCTGCGTCTAGGAGATGACGAACCAATGATTTTTTATACACTCTTGCAGGCGTGTCAGTTGTGTGTAAAAGAAAATAGGCCGGTTCTTCCGGTACTGTACGATCTGTAAATTTTTGAGTCGTGCAACGGACTTCCCCCCAGAAGTTCCGTAACCGGGGGCAGGACTAAAATATGTGTAGGAGGGTACCCTTTTCCTCTTGGCACCGCCAGCAGCGGTCTGAAGTTGTTGGGAATAATTTGTGTAGTAGGGCGGGGGTCTTGTACCAGCGTGTGAGGATCTTGTAATTTGTTTCTGGAATTATGGTGCACAGGGAGGATTTGTGGGTGAGTATGTGTTGTTTTTTATTGTCAGTGAAGTGCCAATTTAGGTCCCTTTCCCACCTGGTAAGGCATGTGATTTGGTAAGCCCCCAACGGTTCGATCATATTTATTTTTTTTACTATGGAAGGGAAGATTTTTTTTATTTTTTTTTACAGGTTATAAGCCCTTTCTGGTTTTCAATGGCTATCGTCCAAGCTTTATGTCTCCATTTTGCTTGGAAAGTAGCCACCAAAATGCTTGCTACCAAGAAAGAATTATAAGTAAGACATTCCAGTATGTTCTACGTTATACCGCCATGCAGACTGCCCACTCTCTGATCTGACAATGGCTCTTAGAAGGTGGCATGGACGCGAGCATGAAAAGCATTGTGGAATAGGTAGGTCGAAAGAGAGGCTGGATAGGCTGTGCCGGAAATTGTTGAATTCATCAGTGGCGTTGTGCTGGGCAAGGCAAGAAAAACTCAACAAAATATACATTTTGCTGAATATTCATGGATAGTTGACAGTTGCCCCTTTTTTACTAGTGGCCGAAGTACAGTTTTACGTACGTGTCTTTAGTTCTACTTCAACACAAAGCATGTTTGCACATGCAATGCTGCTTGGCAAGGCAGTCATTTTTACATAAAGAACCTTACCTATATAAAGATTCTACACTGACCTTTGAAGACCTTTAGTGTGCAGAGTAAAATAAAATCCTAATAAAAAGCCAAGTGGATAACTGACATATGAACTATTGTATGAGGTCTGTACTCTCATGGCTAAGGTATATTTGCTGAAGTTCATGTCAAACAAACACAAGCTTATGTCATTAGTCTTTCCAAATACAACTACATCTATTACATTAAAATGATGGAAGAACTGAAGCACATAAAAATTGTTCTGAGTAACAGAGTGTACTTTTATTTCCTATCCATTTGTATAGCAAAAACGACTTATTAGACAGTATTATGGTTCCAAAGCCTGCATTTATGATTTTAGGTCTGTACAGCTTGCCTTCCTAATGCTTCATAAGCGATCTGAATACATTTCTGCATTGTTCACTGTTTAGGAAACTGGAAAAGTGGCACATAATTAGTTAGTGGGCACCAAAAAATAAATAAAAAATACATAAGTTTGGTACATATTTTGTGTATTTTGATATCCAGCCAGCAGATTGACTTTTAGGCCCCCTTTTCATGTGTTTCCAACATCTTATTTATTTTTGAAAAAGACTGTTGTGTAAAGAGCACAATAGCTCAAGCTGATATTTACAAGCGAGTCAGAGAAGAGCCCCCCCCTCCAATCTAAAGGCTTTGTGTGAGGTTTAAATGGCAGGCAGCAGTGCGTAAAAAGAAAAACATTTGCTGAAAACACATGGTGCTTGTAGAATACTTTGTCATGTACTATTTCTTTTGTGAAATAAAGAGTGTATTTTTTATAATTATATTTTTATATTGCTTATTGTTTATACAGATATAAAACACTTTTTTTTTTTATTTGCTTGCTCTGGGGCTTCAGTTTTTTAGAAGCATATGTAAAAGTGATAAGCTTACTGAGGGTGTCACCAGAACAAGAAGAATCCTAACCCTTCTCACTCTATGTAATTGGGAGGACATTAACCACTTAAGAACCGGAAGGATTTGCCCCTTTAATGACCAGGCCATTTTTTGCGATACGGCACTGCTTCGCTTTAACTGACAATTGCGTGGACGTGCAACGTTGTAACCAAACAAAATTGATGTCCTTTTTTTCACACAAATAGAGCTTTCTTTTGGAGGTATTTGATAACCTCTCCGTTTTTTTTTTTCGCTATAAACAAAAAAAACACAGACAATTTTGAAAAGAAAAACAATATTTTCTACTTTTTGCTATAATAAATATCCCCCCAAAAAAATGTAAAAAAAAATGTCTTCCTCAGTTTAGGCCGATATGTATTCTTCTACATATTTTTGGTAAAAAAAAAATCGAAATAAGTGTATATTGATTGGTTTTCGCAAAAGTTATAGCGTCTACAAAATAGATTTATGGCATTTTTCTTATTATTATTATTATTGTTTTACTAGTAATGGCGGTGATCAGCGATTTTTAGCGGGACTGCGACATTGTGGCTGACAGATAAGACACTTTTGACACTTTTTTGGGACCATTGACATTTATACAGCGATCAGTGCTAAAAATAGCCACTAATTACTGTATAAATATCATTGGCAGGGAAGGGGTTAACACCAGGGGGCGATCAAGGGGTTAAATGTGTGTCCTAGGGAGTGCTTCTAACCGTGGGGGGATGGGACTGCCTGGAGGAGGAGACCGATTGCTGTTCATAATCAGTATGAACAGCAGATCTGTCTCCTCTCTCAGCGGACATCGCAGCCGCCTGGGGCACGCGCATCGGCTCCGTCGTCACGCCACGCGTACGCCCCCTGGAGCTCCTAAAGCGGCCAACGTACAGCTATGGCGATTCGCCCAGGGGAGCCAACCTGCCTCAGTATAACTGCGGAGGCTGGTCCTTAACTGGTTACTAAACCCAGGACCCTGCATTCACTATATCTGGTCTTTCACAGTACACAGAACATGGAAATGCAATTTAAATACCTTTTCTCATCAGCAGTTAGAGCAGTCTTTTGACTCCCATTAGTGTCTGGTTAAAGCTTGTAGGAACAGTTTTCATTTTCTCCTGATTGTCCTATGAGGCTGCAGGATCCCTGACCCTCTGTCTGGACAGTGCCGATTGGCCCTGAGTTGATCACATGCACTCTCCCAGGAAAAAAAAACTCTCTAGCAACACACACCAAACTGAGCATGTGCAGCTTGCTCCCAAGGTTCTGTTCTATCAGCAGATAGATTGGGGACTCTGAAAGAAGGGGAGGATCAGAGAAGACAGGATCAAACAGCCTTTTTACACAATGCGAAGGATTAACCCCTTAGGTTCCACAGTTAGTATAACAAGCATGCTTTACTGCATATACAGACTGATTTTACTGTTGTGGGTTTAGTAACACTTTAAAAAGTGTTGTCTGGTGTTTTTGAACAACTAAATTCTATAAAACAGTGGAACCTTGGATTGCATAATCCGTTCCAGGAGAATGCTCATAATCCAAAGCACTCGCATATCAAAGCGAGTTTCCCCATAGAAGTCAATGGAAACGAAAATTATTTGTTCCGCACTGACTTCTATGGCATGCTAAATCACATGTGACCAGAGGTGGGGGGGTGCCGGAGAGCCTCGGAAATACTTGGGACAGCTCGGCTGTACTTGGAAACCCTCGGAAAGGCTTGAGAACGGACTATTTCTGAGTATTTCCAAACGGTTCCGAACTACTCCGATCGGTTCCGATCGGCTCCGGCGCCGCCGCACCTCTGGCCAAATGCGGTACTGCACACCGCAGAGGCTTTAATTCTGCTCATTTTGCGAGACAACACTCGCAAACCGACTCAGGATTTTAAAAAAAAAATGCTCGTATTGCGAAACGCTCGTTAACCACGTTATTCGCAATCCGAGGTTTCACTGTACTATCTTTTCAGACCGATGAGTTTTAAAATACTATAATAGTTTAAAAAAGTGTGTAGAGAGGTAGGCAACTGAGACACTTTACACATATTTCAAACAAAGGAACCAGCTAGATGTAGAACTGCAGGAGGAAAAAAAAATCACTGTCATGTTCTAGTTATGGATGACAGAAACATTGTACAGTTCCTGTTCCCTGTAGCAAGCATTGAGACAGCTATCCAGTACATCTACAAAGATAAAGCAGCCGTGGGAAAAGCGAGAGAATGCAGAATTTTGTGTTCTCTGCAGTAAACACCAAAGCAGGATAAGAATTTTTATTTTATTTTTACAAAACAGAATTAACATAACATAACATAACATACATTTTTTTTTTCCTATGCCTTGATTTTTTCTATTCCTAAATTTTTTGAGAACGTTCACAATAATTCTGAGCCTCTACTGAATGAATATGTATATCCAGGCATTACCCACCTTCACCTCTAAACCTTTCTATCCTCTTCTAGAGCATGTCCTCCAGCATTATTTTTTTAACTATGTTTCTTTAGCAAGAAATAGCTTTTATTACTCACAGGGTCAGTTGTTGGGTCTTTATTGACTTCCTCAGAATTACATCTCACAAGAACCTTTTCCCTACGCACAGCGTGTGGGTAGGCTCTTGAAAGTCAAAGTAGCAGCATTGATTGGTGGGGAAAGAAATTGAAGTATTTATTGTGGATAAGGACAGAGAGGAAGGTGGCTAGAAAGAGTTCTGTAATCCAGCAGGCAGGAAAGAACGCTGATCGAGATTTTAGTACAGCATAAAGACTGGAGTGGATTTATTAAAACTGGATAGTGCAACGTGGTGCAGCTTGCTTTGCATGGTAGCCAATGAGCTTCTAACTTCAGCTTGTTCAATAAGCTTTGAAAAAAACAACCTGGAAGCTGATTGGTTACCATGCACAGCTGCACCAGATTTTCCACTCTCCAGTTTTAGTAAATTAACCCAACTTTGTTGTTTGGCAAAACAGGAAGCTAAAAGCACACTAGATTTCTGAGAGATCAATAGGTATTTTTCTGTTACTGCATTCATTTTAAGTAGCATAACTGGTAGTAATGTTTCAATTTTTTTACTGTTTAATACTTTTTTATTTTGCATTCAGAAAACGAGAAAATGTTTACCGAGACCTATTTTCTATGCATTGTACTTTTAAATGCTCTGATCAGCAAATACTTTTTAGAGACCTCAGTACTACTCTTCCTAAAAAGGTGTTGGGGAAAAATGGTCTATGCTTGCTATTGGGCTGTTCCATCCTGGGTTACCTTTTTCCTCGTCAATTTTGTTTATTGAATATTAAATAATAAAGACAGTTACAATTAGTAATAAATAGTTACAACAAATGGTAATATTAATTAAGTATATGATAATAAATTGGATGGAATTATACATATCTGAAGATTAGATATTTTACATAAACAGGTAATCAACTCGAAAATGAAATGTTAAGTTAATATAAACAATTGAAAAATGTAATATGTAAATATGTGCTAATACACTTAGTTCCAGGCATATTCAATCAATATATAGTCACTATGGAAAGAAAGCTAATTGGAAATCAAATAATTCAATAAAAACTTCAAAAATGTATAATTATTGTAAGTAATAACTAAATATAGTATTTATGTATAATACATTACCATTTAAATATAGTAATACAAAAAATAGGCAAATAGAAAAAAAGGACAGAGTAATAGTAAAAGAGAAAGAATGAAGGTAAGAAAGAGAGAAAAGAGTCTAGGGTAAGAAAGTTCTCCGGAGCATCTATATTGTAAGAATATTATTAAGTTAGTACAGAAGATAAATGTTCATGTTTAGTACTTGTTTCCACTCATATTGTTGTATAATATTATAGTATTATAGTATATCAAGGTCTTAATAGGGAATTGTCAGGGATCGTAGGAAGAAAATACGTCATCCAAGGATTCCATATTTCTGGGTTACCTTTTTATCCACTGACTGGTTCACTCGAACCACACCCTTTCCTTATACCTTGCTTATCAGCTAGTACCTGCTTGCAGCTGTCAGCTTTGGTGAACTTTTAGGGGTTGATTTACTAAAGGCAAATAGACTGTGCACTGCACGGCGGGGGACCCAATGCGCGTAGCCGGCGGGCACGTTCGCCGCCGGCCATGCGCGATTGCGTGCACGAGCGCCAGCGCAGGGATTTGTGTGTGTAAACACAAATCCCTGTGCTGTCAGAGGAGAGGAGCCCTATCGTTTCTTCCTACGAAGTAGAAAAAACGATAGGGCTTCTCTCCTAGTCACTCACATCCCCACACAGTTAGAACATGCAAAGGGAACACAGATATGTAATCCCTTGATCGCCCCCTAGTGTTAACCCCTTCCCTGCCAGTGACATTTACACAGTAATCAGTGCATTTTTATAACACTGATCGCTGCATAAATGCCAATGGTCCCAAAAAAGTGTCAAAAGTCTCCGATCTGTCCGTCACATTCTCGCAGTACCGCTAAAAATCGCAGATCACCGCCATTACTAGTAAAAAAATAATAAAAATGCCAATAACCCCTTCACTGCCAGTGTCATTTTTACAGTAATCAGTGCATTTATATAGCACTGATCGCTGTAAAAATGACAATGGTCCCAAAATGGTGTCAAAAGTGTCCAATGAGTCTGCCATAATGTCACAGTCACGAAAAAAAAAATATTAATAAAAATGTTATAAAACTATCCCCTATATAAAAAAAATGTAAAAAAAAACTTTGGGGGATATTTATTATAGCAGAAAGTTAAAAATATTTTTTTTTTTTCAAAAATTGTTGCTCTTTTTTTGTTTATAGCGCAAAAAAAAAAAAACGCAGAGATGATCAAATACCACCAAAAGAAATCTCTATTTTGTGGGAAAAAAAGGTCGCAAATTTTGTTTGGGTACAGCGCCGGGCGACTGCAAAATTGTCAGTTAAAGCGACGCAGTGCCTAAATTGTAAAAAGTGCTCTGGTAAGGAAGGGGGTAAAACCTTCTGAGGCTAAAGCGGTTAAGCTGCCAAGAGCAAAGTAAAGTCCTGTGTAAGCTGCTAGTTGCTGGAGCTGGAGCTTACACATAGATATGCACTCCTTGTGTGACAGTGCTGTTTGGCTTAGAGCTGTCACATGGTCACTCTATACCTTCAAGTACCATGAATTTCCTTTGGCTACTGGCTCTAAACAGTGCAGTGGATAAGCAAGGAAGATATGTATATGCTATGGAGGGGATTAATACACACCTATTTCTTTGCCTTTAAGGGCAAAATACGGGATTGATTTAAGCTTGGAACACCTTACCTAAGTATTTGTAAAGGAAATTATATGACTTACTAACTGTAAATACAATTTTCTTACTTTTATTCTTCTTGATTAGAAGCACTTGTAGTAACATCTTGCTGTAAACTAATATTGCCACTTCCTTATGATGAAGACATTTATTTGAGCCATTATGCACATAAATGTGATTGATATGTACATTAAGCGTGCGATCAAAATGTAGACATCTAATAAGCCAGTCATCAATCCCACAGCTGCTCACACAGAACTTCTGCCACTCATGATTTATCTCAGATTTCTTTTTTCTCATTACAGTAATTGTTTATATATGGTCATGCTGTTGTATAGACTTTCTTTTTTATGATTTAGAAAGCTGTTGATGTGTTTAATGTTGCACACACTTGATATATATTTAATATATGCTAAGGCATATGATTAAGGATGAACTTTTGATATAAAATAAAACCTTGCCTATTAATTTGGTATCTTTAGATAAAAGGTGCCAGTTTGTTACCTTTCAGGGTTCAGGCTATGTTTACATCTCCGCTTTTCCTGCGTGCAGCATTTGCGTGGGTACATCGTATGAATGGGCTGCTGTACTCATGTTTCCCGCATTGGAAAAAGTTGCTGACCCTTTTTTTAAATGCAGCCGCATGGAGCCGCATGGAACCACATGGTGCTTTTGTACTACATGGTTTCAGGCACCCAAAAACATGCTGCATTTTATGATGAATGGGGGTCTTATTAAGAATTAATAGAATAATTAGAAATTGGCTGCAGGTGCTGGAACACGTGCAATTTACACACATTCCTATATCGTGAACCTAGCCTTAGCAGATACAGTGCAGAATCTCTAGCCAGCAGCAGTTGTATTGTGGACCTGGGCAACTAAAGCTGGCCAGTGGCGGCTGGTGCTCCAAATTTTACGGGGGGCGCAAATTCTGAAAAAAAACACCCATCATTTGCAGCCTCACTGTGCCCATCAAACGCAGCCACTGTACCATCAAACACAGCCACTCTGCCATCAAACACAGCCACTGTGCCATCAAACGCAGCCACTGTGCCATCAAACGCCGCTACTGTGCCATCAAACGCCGCTACTGTGCCATCAAACGCCGCTACTGTGCCATCAAACGCTGCTACTGTGCCATCAAACGCAGCCACTGTGCCCATCAAACGCTGCTACTGTGCCATCAAACGCAGCCACTGTGCCATCAAACGCCGCTACTGTGCCATCAAACGTCGCTACTGTGCCATCAAACGCAGCCACTGTGCCATCAAACGCCGCTACTGTGCCCATCAAACGCCGCTACTGTGCCCATCAAACGCCGCTACTGTGCCCATCAAACGCAGCCACTGTGCCATCAAACGCAGCTACTTTGCCCATTATTCGCAGCCACTTTGCCCATCAAACGCAGCCACTTTGCCCATCAAATGTTAACACTGTGCCCCAAATGCTGCCACTGTGCCCCAAATGCTGCCACTGTGCCCAAAAGCTGCCACTTTGCCCATTAAACGTTGCCACTGTGCCCCAAATGCTGCCAATGTGCCCAAACGCTGCCACTGTGCCCCAAATGCTGCCACTTTGCCCATTAAACATTGCCACTTTGCCCCAAATGCTGCCACTGTGCCCCAAATGCTGCCACTTTGCCCATTAAACATTGCCACTGTGCCCCAAATGCTGCCACTGTGCCCCCCGTTTGCCCGGCACTTACCTTGTCTCGGGTGGGCAGCGGTTGACAGCGGCAGGCGGTGAGCGGTGTCCTCCATTTCTTCCCCGACCCAATGTTTTCTCCCGCCCGCTCCTCCTCTGCTATGATTGGATGCCTGATAGGTGTCCAATCACAGCGCTTGTCATTTCAGCCAATCAGGTGACAGGTACCACAGACCCGGCGCACCTGATTGGCTGAAAGAGGGTTTAATGCTAGCAAAGCGAATTCCTTCGTTTTGCTAGCATACAGCTAAATGAGAAGCGAACGCACAAAGTTGCGCCCGCTTCTCACATTTTTGGACGCCTATTAGAGCCAATAGCTCTAATCAGGTGCTTCCAAAAAACACCCCCACCGCTGTAATTCAGGTGCCGGGTGACCGAAAAGGGGCCAGACACCTGAATAGGGGGTGTCAGCAGCGACCATAGATAGATTCATGAAATGCATGAATCTATCTATGGTAATTAGAGCGGTGCAGGAGGAGGGGGGGTGGCGCTCCTGCGCCCTTTATGGACGTACCGCCGCTGAAGCTAGCCATACATTAGTATAATTTTGAACATTCATACAAAGATTCATATGGAAATTCTCAGTACATTTGATGACTTGATGAATGTAGTGGACCCCTGTCTCCTGCAAAGTGGCCCATGCCCCAGGCCAGTGTCACATCTGCAACTCAATTTTGTTTTTAAAAATTAACAACAGCTTTGGTTATGCAGGACTTCTGTCTGTACTGGAACTTTAAATGTACCTCACTCTGGCTTATGTTTTACAAACTTTGATGTTTAACTTTAGCCTCCCATCTGTACAGTAGTATCAGCTGTCTCTAATGTAGCTAACCTGAAACCCATGGTCTCGGAGTGTCCCAGTCCCTCTTGAAGGGGTTCTCAATGAAGACACCATCTCTGTATCAATGGGAAGCTTATGCTTTCAACTTCTAACACAAAAGATCAATGCTGGTTAATCACAGAATAACTGTGAAGGTGACGTGTAAGGCCATTGGGATAATAAATTTAAAGGGAATTTTTAGTTTAAATGAAAGTTCATACTATATCTGGGACACTGCATGTTGTAATTTTTGCCTTGTCTACCATTACAAAACAGCGAGGAAAAGCTCTGTTTTGTTTGAAGTGGGCTGAAGCATAGAGAGTCATTGATGGAAATGTACTAAACTGGAGCAGCCAAAATCTGGAGCAGCTGTGCATTGTATTTGATCAGCTTCTAGTTTTCATTTTTTAAGCTGACTGAACAAGCTGAAGTTCAAAGCTGATGGGTTACTGTGCACTCTGTTCCACTTTTAGCAAATTCCCCCTATTGCATTTTACATTTATGACACAAACCTAGATTTCCCAGGCTTGAGTGTTGCAGATAATATTCCTAAGGCTGGGTACACACAGGCTGAAAATCAGCAAGTCCAGCAGAAAAAGGCTGACTTTTGAATAGTTTGTACAGCTGTCTTTCTGACAGCTGTTTGTGCCAAAGAGATATGCTGAAAAACCAGCATCCAATCAGCGCTTACAGCCAATGGCTGCGAGCTCTGATCAGTGTATTCTGCCGAGGGGCATCCCACTGTCAAAATACAAAGACACCGTGGGTAATATCCCTGCCTTAATATCGCTTTTGTTAATGCAGTGAGCTGTCATTTTTCTTTTCCCGTGCAACCTGCTGGTTAAAGAAAAATAAAAAACTTTAGTATAGATCCTTGTCCTGAAAAAGTCAGTTTGTGTGGCTCCTTCCATGTACATACACAGATGGTTTCCAAGAAGATAGGAGGCATCCAATTACCCCCAGAATTCCCCTTTTAGGCATATATAATATCTAAGTGATTTATTAATCAAGTCAAAGAGCTACTTGTAATTTTTACAGATATACATGTAGATGTCTCCATAGGTGTATGGAAATCAAGGTACCTGATTCTGCATAATTATTGTGCTGTATATCTAAATCCTCAAAGCTGATGTCCATGTTTCATGTTACTTTAAATAGTTTGTATGGTCAAAGCTGGTCCAAATGAACTATTTGCTTCACCAAGTACTGTGGTGTCTCTAAGCACTGTATGTACTGCATGTAGCTTTAGAGACTTTAGAGACTTTAGAGACTTCCCGTCTCACATCGCAGCTTTGTATTCGGCAAATGAATACAAACCTTCCTCTGATCGGCCAAGTCTGAGAGTGTGACTTCATCAGCCCGCCCCCTCCCACTCAGTCAATCAGAGAAAGCTTTGTATTAATTCACAGAATACAAAGTTGCCTATGATTGGTTGAGCGCCGCTCAGCCAGACTCTGTTTTGTGCCGGGTGTGAGACAGGTAGTCTTTGTCTCACAGCCAGAACTCAGCACTATGTACTGAATGTAGTTGAAGCTACATGCAGTACATAGAGACACTGCAGCACTTAGTGAAGCAAATAGTTAATTTGGACCAACTTGGTCCAAACTAACTATTTAAAGTGACTTGAAACATGGACATCAGTTTTAAAAGAGAAGTATGTGATTTTCCAAAAAATAAACATTCATACTTACCTGGGTGGATACAGCATTGATCTGATGCTGCCGGTGGATACAGCATTGATCTGATGCTGTCAGTCACTGCTCCACTGGAGCACTGGACTGTGGAGGGGACAGGAGCGGCAGGCTCATAATGGCACGCTGAGAGGCTAAGCAAGCTGCTGGTCAGGCATCTGGGTGTATTCCAACCGTAATTAGGGATCCCGCAGAGCCTGGACCGGCTATGTGATGTCAGACAAAAGTGGGCTTTAGCACCCTGTCGCCTAAATCTGTGTCACAGTAGTGTAAAACTTAGTGCACTCCTGTGACCTACAGGAGAAGTTTGGCCAAAAGAGCTTTGGCCATATTTATTATTAAACATTTTTGTTAATGAATGTAAGGTTTTAGCCCCAGGAGCAGAGATGTAAATGCTTGTGTCTAGGGCATGCAAAGTCTTTTTTCTTTTCTTTTTTTTTAAAGATATTTTTATTGATTTTCAAATGAAGACAATACCAAAGAAATAAAAACATACCTAACTTAACAATGGTCTTTCATGTCTCGTTATTACATGACAGTAATAAAAAAAGTCAGGGCCTGTATCGGGTACAATAAACCAAATTGAGTGAGAAGTCAGCAAAATAGACAATCAACATTCAACTTTAACATCCCAGATCTAGAGAAACTAAAGTAACTGGATAACTGGACTAGAAACCCTATGATCCCATATCTTGTCAAGCATTTTTGGTCTTTTCCGGAGTTCAAAAAAGAGCTCATAAAGTGGTAGGCTAGCATTTTTACAGCCAACTATTAATTAAGGGGAAGGAGGGACCCATCCATGGTAGAATTGTCTTTTTCACATAGAAATAAAGGATCCGCAACAAGCATTTAGCATATTTAGAAAGTGTAATATCACCAAATACAGTATACCTAGTAAACAGTTCTTAGGATGCAATATATTGGGAGGACCCAGTGCTGATGAGATGAAAGTATCAATCTCTGTACTATGTTACACATTTTCTGGGCATGTCCAGCAATTAGACAATTTTGGCAAACAGTCCAGAGAATTACTCAAACATTCACAGAATATCAGATTGCAGAAGACCCAGCTCTCTTCTTGCTGCACCATACACAAATCCCACCGAAAAAATATATAAATTCAGTTCTGTGCCACCTAATAAATGCGGCAAAAAGTTGTATTGCAATGAAATGGAAAGACCCTAGAGCCCCTATGATTTCAATGTGGTTAAACAAAGTTAGAAGGGTGGGAATAATGGAGAAATTTCTACCTATGACGTTGGAGGGAAAAAAACAAATGCAAGAAATATGGGCACCATGGGAGCAATTTGTAAAAACAGAAGAAGGGAAGAAGTTACTAGGAGAGTAAAGATTAAAATTAGGCTGATTGGTAAAAAGAGTTAGTAGGGGCTTATCGAGAAGTTCCACACCCAGCTTAAGAAAAAGGAAGAGAAAATTCATTTAATATTTTATTTTTTTCTTTGTTGTGGATGTATTAAAGAAGGGAGGTAATTGAGGCCAAGGGAAGAGGATTGGGGGAGAATAATGGAAATAGGAAAGGATAACAGGGTCAAAGGAAGTACGAAATGTAGAGGGAAAGGAAAGGGAAAAAAAAAAGAAGAGGAGCAATAGAAAGAATAGACCAGAAGAATACAGTAAAATAATGAATGTGAAATAACATGGTTTGATTAAGATTTTCTTTATACGTTCTCTTTAAATGGAAAATGTTATATCTGTATACCCTGCTTCAAGAAAATAAAATAAAGAATTAAAAGAAAAAAAAAAAAAGAAAGTATTAATCTCTACCCAAAAATTATAGACAAAGGGACAGCTCCAGAAATAATGCAGGAAGTCAGCTGTAGCAGCACAGCCTCAAAAACCCTCAGGAGTTAGGCCTATTTTGTGCAACTTAATCGTAGTGAAGTGACTGTGGTGGAACAGCTCCAGTTAAATAATCCTGTCTTTGGAGGAGATCACTGAGCTCTTATTTGTTTCCTTAAACTCTGACCAATCCAAATCAGTAAGCTAAAGGACCGGTAGGAACTACCTACACTGAGCAATTAGATATCAGTTTTAGGTTTCTCAATAGTTTTTCAAGGGGAGTAATTGGTTAGGGACCCAGAATGTGCTTGGACAGCATGTTGGAGTTGGTAATAGTAAAACAAAAATTGGGCGGAAGATGGAAATCTTGTAATTGTGAGAAGGATTTACATCCTTGGGTGGTATAAAGGTGACACAAATATTTAACACCTCGGGAAGACCAAGAGAAGGGTTAGACCACAGTGGATTATTTGTGGTCAACGACCAGCAGTAAGATGAAGTACGTTTTTGTGCCCAAAGGAAAAGAGAGAGGGAGAAGTGCAATATAGTAGTATCAGTAATCGGGGTCACCTGACACCTGTATATAATCTTATGCAGGGGTTCAAAAGTGGGGGCATGCAAAATCTTAGTAGATTTTATTAAAAGTTGGAAATATGTCTCATTATTCTTTCTTTCTCCCAGGCTAAGTTGTTTGTACGCTGAAGGATAGTAATACATAATGGTATGACCATAACTTTAACCAAAGTTAAAAGTCATTACCTTGCTTTTCAATCGTGGTTCCAGAAAATTCACATGAAGATGTATAGTGGAACGAAACATAACATAACAGCCTTTTTAAAGGCTACCAGATACCAGAATATATGACAGAGGGCAGTGCAGAAATCTTTATAGAAATACTTTCAAGTATTGATTTCAAGTACAGGTTTTTCACGGATTGATTGTTAATAAACCTCAAGTATATCTAAAGCTGGAACTTTCTTAAAAATTTGAATAGAGTAGGAAATGGTTTAAAGCCCTTTTTGCCAGTTATATCCCACTGGGGTGATTTCCACTTACTTTCTATCTTGTAGATACAACATAATGTGAAGGGGAATCTCTTTAAAATGAGGGAAATGTCCCCTTCAAAGATTCCCTTATATTCCTGTTCTGGGGACAACTCAAAACTTCAGTTTTTTTCCTTCATGTTCAGTTTCGGTGAGAATGAAAACCTAAATAAGTAAAGCCTGTGATATCCACTAACTGGGACACAAATCGCCAAAGAAACCATTAGAAAATTGTTAAATTGGAGGTGTGGGTCAGTAGTGCCAGTCTGTCTTCAATATATGAATAATAAGCACAGAGATGAGCTCAACCGTGTGCAGAGGAGTGTGCAGGTAAATAGAGTGTTTCCCACCAGGCTATGTGATATAGCAGGGGCGTTTGAATAAAAAAATTGGCTGAACAGAATCACACATATTTTCGCAATTAAAACCATTTGCAGTATTTCAAATGTGTGTGTGGGCAGAGTTCAGCTTGAAAGGCATGTAAAAGAAATAAAATAAAGCAATCTACCTTTTTATTATTAACCAGTTGCAGAATGCTTGCCTTGCTTTATAAAACATCTGAATGTGAAAAGTAAAATAATACACCTGTGCCAATACACTGCGTATATAAATAGATAATACTGCATTCAGAATACATGTTCCATGTCGCAAAGATTCTAGTTTACAAATTGTCTTAACAATGTGTTTAATATGTTGCATCTGGTATTTGCAATGGCTTAGCTTTAGTAAATGACTAGTCTAGTAATTAACAACAGTATCGGCTTATTTTAAATCCCACATGGAAGCAAGGTCATTAATAATAGCATCAGTGAATGAAAAGAATATGAGCTTTTGTTTCACAGCTGTTATCAATGTGTTCCCATTGAAAAGCCTCTTCTATTGTGTTTCTAAAAAGCAACCAACTAAAACAGTTTTTGAAATTCTTCTTTAAGTTTACATGCATTGGAAGTTCTTGCTGTGGGGTTTTCATGCTTTGTTTCTCAAATGACTAATGATGTAAAATGTAATAACATTTAAAATAATAATAAAGTCTCATATTTCTAAATAAAAAACATGTTATACTTACTTGCTATGTGCAATGGTTTTGAACAGAGCAGCCCCGATCTAACTCCTCTGCCCCTCCCCCCCCCCCCGCTTTTGGCTCCTCCTGCCTTCAGGCACTTCCCCAGCATGCTGCTTGCTAGGGAGGTACTTCTACGGGCTCGATCCTGAGCTGCACTGTGTGCATCTACTGACACACACAGTACAACTTGGCTTCAACCCCCCCCCACACACACACACACACACACACACACACACACACACACTCTCTCGTCACTCGTTTTGATTGACAGGAGCAGGAGCCACTGGCTCCTGCTGCTCTCACTGAGTCCAGTGAGGAGGGAGAGTGAGAGCAAAACCAACTGTATTGAGATTGAGCTCAGGTAAGTATTTAGAGGGGGGGGGAGCTGCACACAAAAAGTGTTTTACCCTAATGCAGAGAATGCATTAGGTAAAAAAAAACTTTAGTCTTTTCAACCACTTTAATATTTAAGGTGAACTTTAACTCAAACTTAAGGTCCAGTTTCCTCAGTTAGGAAGGCATTATAGATTTTGTAAACCTCCAAAAAAAGTACGACTTGTCATTAGGGGTGCTAAATTTAATCGTTGCATCGATGCATCGCGATTCGGGGGTCCCCGATGCGGCATCGATGCGTGTGTCCCCAATAATCGATGTCGGGTGACGTCATCCCGACTTGCCCCGCCCCTCCCGGGAGAGCACTCCGACCACGTCTATTAAAATGCCAGTTTTGTAATAAATACCATTATAATCCATTAAGTGGCCACCGCTGCATGTGCTTTTTAAAATATATGCAGCTTCATACCTGCATTTCTGTCTGTATAGAGTGTATATTCCTCTCATGTGACTGTTCGCTCGGGCCCGCCTCTCACCTCTCACTTCTCTCCTGACGTCAGCCCCGCCCGCCTCTCTTCTGATCTGATAGCTGAGAACTCCCACTGACGTCCGGAGAGAGGAGAACGAGAGACGTGAGGTGAGATGTGAGAGGCGGGCCAGACCGAACAGAGTCACGTGAGAGGAATATACACTGTATACAGACAGAAATGCAGGTATGAGAAGCTGCATATATTTTAAAAAGCACATACAGCAGTGGCCACTTAATGGATTATAACGGCATTTATTATAAAATGGGTATTTTAACAGTAGTACTCTTACACTGGCTCCTACATTTGCTCTGTGCTGACATTTCCCTGGCTTCTCGTTTGCACTTTCCACTGTGTTAACTCCTATTGTGCTGGAATGTGCAAACTTGGGAGCCCAGAGAAATTTCAACAGAGACAGTACAGGGAACTTCACAGGGCTGTTTGCTGTGGATTCTCATCCCTTCTGACCTCTCACCAGCCACATGCGTGAAAGCCTGTACCCTGTAGTGCACCGGATTAGTGCACTTTTTAAAGTGGAGTTCCACAAAAAGTGTAGCTGCTGACTTTTATTAAACCGACACTTACCCGTCTCACAGTCCAGCGATGCAGCTGCACGGAGCCCCGCACCTTTCCCCCTCTTCTCCTCAACATCGTCATATCTACTGTGGGCAACTGGACATGATAGCTTACAGCTTCATGGCCAGGCGCGCACTGTGCTCTGCCATTGGCCAGCCAATCTTCTGGGACCTGTGCTGTGTCCCAGAAGATCACTGGCAGGGAGGGGCCACCTAGGGCGAGAGGAGGAGTCACCTTGGCGGCCGGGACAGGAAGTCCCACTAAAAAGAGGACACCACCCCCCCAAAAAAAATGACATGCCAAATGTGACATGTAAGGGGGCGAGGAGTGCTAAAAACGGAAGTTCCACTTTTGGGTGGAACTCCACTTTAAGGGAGTGAGGTTATTTTTATTTCAAAGCAGAGTTCAGTAAATTTTTTGTTTTATTAAAAGTCAGCAGCTACAAAAAAAGTGTATCTTCTGACTTTTAATAAAAGACCTGTCCCACAATCCAGCGACGTGGCCACTGGAACCCTCCATTCTGTCCACGGCGCTGGCAATACTACTGTGGGCATCCGGCTGTGACAGCTTGCAGCTTCACAGCTGGGTGCGCATGTCTCACTGCGCTGTCCTGCATAGCCCGGCAATCTTCTGGGACCAGTGATGTGTCTCAGAAGATTGCAGGGAGGAAGGGCCGCCTAGGTGGCCCAAGTGGAAGTGAGAGCTCGTCGGTAATCGTGATGCATCGTGATGCATCGCGGAATCGAATCGAATCATTGACCAGATAATCGTAATCAAATCAAATCGTGAGACCAGTGAAGATGCGCACCCCTACTTGTCATGCGACTCTTCAGTCCCAAGTCGCAGGACAAGTCGCACAAGTGTGAAAGGGGCCAAAGCAGTACTCTGAAAGTTTTACCTTTTATCTTTAATTCCTACTAGTAAAGACTTTAGTGCATTTTCTAGCACGTGAGTAGGGATGAGCTTCGTGTTCGAGTCGAACATACGTTCGACTCGAACATCGGCTGTTCGATCGTTCGACGAAGATCGAACGATTTGGGCCGTTCGCGCCAAATTCGAGTGACGCGAACGGCCCACAATGCACTACGCCATCGCAGTGTCATCCAGGCGCTGTGATTGGCCAAGCATGCACTGTGACCCCGCATGCTTGGCCAATCACAGCGCCGGCAGCGAGGAGAGCAATGATTGGCCACAGGCAGGATGCCTGTGGCCAATTATTGCTGAGGGGGTTTAGTACACGCCCCACACTATAAAAGGCCGCCAGCACGGCGGCCTAGTGTAGTGTGTTCCGGAGCAGGGATAGAGCAGCATAGGCAGGGACAGTGACTTTTATTTCTTTCTTGCTTAACCTGGATTCCTTTAGTTTAGGGAAAGAGAAGGATAGGTAGGGAGAGTGTCAGTGTGTTTTGTGCTTGTGCTATATTGTGCTTAAAAAAAACATTTTTTCTAGGGACAGAAAACTGTAGGTAGGGAGAGTGTGTCAGTTTCTTTCACTGTCAAAGTCCTTGTTTCCAGGGACCTGGAAGGACAGTGAGTGAATTCTCCTTGTGCTATATTGTGCTTAAAAAAAACATTTTTTCTAGGGACAGAAAACTGTAGGTAGGGAGAGTGTGTCAGTTTCTTTCACTGTCAAAGTCCTTGTTTCCAGGGACCTGGAAGGACAGTGAGGTAATTCTCCTTGTGCTAAATTGTGCTTAAAAAAAACATTTTTTCTAGGGACAGAAAACTGTAGGTAGGGAGAGTGTGTCAGTTTCTTTCACTGCCAAAGTCCTTGTTTCCAGGGACCTGGAAGGACAGTGAGGTAATTCTCCTTGTGCTAAATTGTGCTTAAAAAAAACATTTTTTCTAGGGACAGAAAACTGTAGGTAGGGAGAGTGTGTCAGTTTCTTTCACTGTCAAAGTCCTTGTTTCCAGGGACCTGGAAGGACAGTGAGGTAATTCTCCTTGTGCTAAATTGTGCTTAAAAAAAACATTTTTTCTAGGGACAGAAAACTGTAGGTAGGGAGAGTGTGTCAGTTTCTTTCACTGTCAAAGTCCTTGTTTCCAGGGACCTGTAAGGACAGTGAGTGAATTCTCCTTGTGCTATATTGTGCTAAAAAAAAACATTTTTTCTAGGGACAGAAAACTGTAGGTAGGGAGAGTGTGTCAGTTTCTTTCACTGTCAAAGTCCTTGTTTCCAGGGACCTGGAAGGACAGTGAGGTAATTCTCCTTGTGCTAAATTGTGCTTAAAAAAAACATTTTTTCTAGGGACAGAAAACTGTAGGTAGGGAGAGTGTGTCAGTTTCTTTCACTGTCAAAGTCCTTGTTTCCAGGGACCTGGAAGGACAGTGAGTGAATTCTCCTTGTGCTATATTGTGCTTAAAAAAAACATTTTTTCTAGGGACAGAAAACTGTAGGTAGGGAGAGTGTGTCAGTTTCTTTCACTGTCAAAGTCCTTGTTTCCAGGGACCTGGAAGGACAGTGAGGTAATTCTCCTTGTGCTAAATTGTGCTTAAAAAAAACATTTTTTCTAGGGACAGAAAACTGTAGGTAGGGAGAGTGTGTCAGTTTCTTTCACTGTCAAAGTCCTAGTTTCCAGGGACCTGGAAGGACAGTGAGGTAATTCTCCTTGTGCTAAATTGTGCTTAAAAAAAACATTTTTTCTAGGGACAGAAAACTGTAGGTAGGAAGAGTGTGTCAGTTTCTTTCACTGTCAAAGTCCTTGTTTCCAGGGACCTGGAAGGACAGTGAGGTAATTCTCCTTGTGCTAAATTGTGCTTAAAAAAAACATTTTTTCTAGGGACAGAAAACTGTAGGTAGGGAGAGTGTGTCAGTTTCTTTCACTGTCAAAGTCCTAGTTTCCAGGGACCTGGAAGGACAGTGAGGTAATTCTCCTTGTGCTAAATTGTGCTTAAAAAAAACATTTTTTCTAGGGACAGAAAACTGTAGGTAGGGAGAGTGTGTCAGTTTCTTTCACTGTCAAAGTCCTTGTTTCCAGGGACCTGGAAGGACAGTGAGGTAATTCTCCTTGTGCTAAATTGTGCTTAAAAAAAACATTTTTTCTAGGGACAGAAAACTGTAGGTAGGGAGAGTGTGTCAGTTTCTTTCACTGTCAAAGTCCTTGTTTCCAGGGACCTGGAAGGACAGTGAGGTAATTCTCCTTGTGCTAAATTGTGCTTAAAAAAAACATTTTTTCTAGGGACAGAAAACTGTAGGTAGGGAGAGTGTGTCAGTTTCTTTCACTGTCAAAGTCCTAGTTTCCAGGGACCTGGAAGGACAGTGAGGTAATTCTCCTTGTGCTAAATTGTGCTTAAAAAAAACATTTTTTCTAGGGACAGAAAACTGTAGGTAGGGAGAGTGTGTCAGTTTCTTTCACTGTCAAAGTCCGTGTTTCCAGGGACCTGGAAGGACAGTGAGGTAATTCTCCTTGTGCTAAATTGTGCTTAAAAAAAACATTTTTTCTAGGGACAGAAAACTGTAGGTAGGGAGAGTGTGTCAGTTTCTTTCACTGTCAAAGTCCTAGTTTCCAGGGACCTGGAAGGACAGTGAGGTAATTCTCCTTGTGCTAAATTGTGCTTAAAAAAAACATTTTTTCTAGGGACAGAAAACTGTAGGTAGGGAGAGTGTGTCAGTTTCTTTCACTGTCAAAGTCCTTGTTTCCAGGGACCTGGAAGGACAGTGAGGTAATTCTCCTTGTGCTAAATTGTGCTTAAAAAAAACATTTTTTCTAGGGACAGAAAACTGTAGGTAGGGAGAGTGTGTCAGTTTCTTTCACTGTCAAAGTCCTTGTTTCCAGGGACCTGGAAGGACAGTGAGGTAATTCTCCTTGTGCTAAATTGTGCTTAAAAAAAACATTTTTTCTAGGGACAGAAAACTGTAGGTAGGGAGAGTGTGTCAGTTTCTTTCACTGTCAAAGTCCTAGTTTCCAGGGACCTGGAAGGACAGTGAGGTAATTCTCCTTGTGCTAAATTGTGCTTAAAAAAAAACATTTTTTCTAGGGACAGAAAACTGTAGGTAGGGAGAGTGTGTCAGTTTCTTTCACTGTCAAAGTCCTTGTTTCCAGGGACCTGGAAGGACAGTGAGGTAATTCTCCTTGTGCTAAATTGTGCTTAAAAAAAAACATTTTTTCTAGGGACAGAAAACTGTAGGTAGGGAGAGTGTGTCAGTTTCTTTCACTGTCAAAGTCCTTGTTTCCAGGGACCTGGAAGGACAGTGAGTGAATTCTCCTTGTGCTATATTGTGCTTAAAAAAAACATTTTTTCTAGGGACAGAAAACTGTAGGTAGGGAGAGTGTGTCAGTTTCTTTCACTGTCAAAGTCCTTGTTTCCAGGGACCTGGAAGGACAGTGAGGTAATTCTCCTTGTGCTAAATTGTGCTTAAAAAAAACATTTTTTCTAGGGACAGAAAACTGTAGGTAGGGAGAGTGTGTCAGTTTCTTTCACTGTCAAAGTCCTAGTTTCCAGGGACCTGGAAGGACAGTGAGGTAATTCTCCTTGTGCTAAATTGTGCTTAAAAAAAACATTTTTTCTAGGGACAGAAAACTGTAGGTAGGGAGAGTGTGTCAGTTTCTTTCACTGTCAAAGTCCTAGTTTCCAGGGACCTGGAAGGACAGTGAGGTAATTCTCCTTGTGCTAAATTGTGCTTAAAAAAAACATTTTTTCTAGGGACAGAAAACTGTAGGTAGGGAGAGTGTGTCAGTTTCTTTCACTGTCAAAGTCCTTGTTTCCAGGGACCTGGAAGGACAGTGAGGTAATTCTCCTTGTGCTAAATTGTGCTTAAAAAAAACATTTTTTCTAGGGACAGAAAACTGTAGGTAGGGAGAGTGTGTCAGTTTCTTTCACTGTCAAAGTCCTAGTTTCCAGGGACCTGGAAGGACAGTGAGGTAATTCTCCTTGTGCTAAATTGTGCTTAAAAAAAACATTTTTTCTAGGGACAGAAAACTGTAGGTAGGGAGAGTGTGTCAGTTTCTTTCACTGTCAAAGTCCTTGTTTCCAGGGACCTGGAAGGACAGTGAGGTAATTCTCCTTGTGCTAAATTGTGCTTAAAAAAAAACATTTTTTCTAGGGACAGAAAACTGTAGGTAGGGAGAGTGTGTCAGTTTCTTTCACTGTCAAAGTCCTTGTTTCCAGGGACCTGGAAGGACAGTGAGGTAATTCTCCTTGTGCTAAATTGTGCTTAAAAAAAACATTTTTTCTAGGGACAGAAAACTGTAGGTAGGGAGAGTGTGTCAGTTTCTTTCACTGTCAAAGTCCTAGTTTCCAGGGACCTGGAAGGACAGTGAGGTAATTCTCCTTGTGCTAAATTGTGCTTAAAAAAAACATTTTTTCTAGGGACAGAAAACTGTAGGTAGGGAGAGTGTGTCAGTTTCTTTCACTGTCAAAGTCCTTGTTTCCAGGGACCTGGAAGGACAGTGAGGTAATTCTCCTTGTGCTAAATTGTGCTTAAAAAAAACATTTTTTCTAGGGACAGAAAACTGTAGGTAGGGAGAGTGTGTCAGTTTCTTTCACTGTCAAAGTCCTTGTTTCCAGGGACCTGGAAGGACAGTGAGTGAATTCTCCTTGTGCTATATTGTGCTTAAAAAAAACATTTTTTCTAGGGACAGAAAACTGTAGGTAGGGAGAGTGTGTCAGTTTCTTTCACTGTCAAAGTCCTTGTTTCAAGGGACAGAGAAGGACACCTGAAGGTAGCCCTTATTGCTTTTTTCCCATCTCCCTGCAGGCCATCTATTAGAATGTCTGGAAGGCAAACAAGGAGAGGCAGACAGTCAGGAGGCAATAAAAGAGGGCAAGCAGGCTCTGTGTCTGGGGGCAACAGTGCTGGTCGTGGACGCGGTGCATTGTCATCAGCACATGGCCATGGGACACGCTTGTCCTTCTTTTCGGCAGCTGGACATGTTGAGCCACATCATGCCGAAGACTTGGTAGAGTGGATGACCAAGCCCTCCTCCTCCTCCTCATCCTCTCTCACCCAGGCTCAGGGTACTGGAAAAGCAGCTGCCAAAGCGTCCTCTTCCCTGGTATCAATGTCAGACTCATCATCAGTCACTCCTTCCCTAGACCCACCATGTCCTCCTCCTGAGGAGTCCCCCGAACTGTTTCAGCACAGTGTTGGGTACATGCTCCAGGAGGATGCCCAGCGTTTCGAAGGGTCTGATGATGAAACCCAGCTAGAGGAAGGCAGTAGCGTGAGAGCAGACAGAGGGGATGCTCAAGAAGGACACCAATCTGGCAGTCATGTTCCAGCAGCTGCAGCATACTGCCAGATTGCCTCCAGTGATGAGGAGGGAGGTGATGATGAGGTCACTGACTCCACGTGGGTGCCTAATAGGAGAGAGGAGGAGGAGGAGGATGAGGAGGAGGCACATCTCCAACGAGGCAGGATGCCCTTTGGTGGCCAGCGTAAGGGCAGTACACCGACGGAATCACACCGCAGAGCTCCGCCTGTGCAGGGCGCTGCCTCTGCCCGTCATTCAAAAAGTTCTTTGGTGTGGGCCTTTTTTGAGGCTAGTGCATCAGATCGCACAGCTGCTGTTTGCAACATATGTCTCAAGCGTATATCGCGTGGCCAAAACATCAGCCGCTTGGGTACCACATGCCTGACCAGACATATGTTGACCTGCCATGCAGCTCGTTGGCAAGCCTACCTCAAAGACCCACACGAAAGAACAAAGCGGACCTCTCCTTGCACCGCATCAGCTGGGATCTCCAACCCCACTATAACTTCAGTCCTCTCTGAAACATGCACTGAGAGGAATGAAGGTGTAGAATTAGGTGTGTCACAGCCAAGTACTTGCGGCCACTCTGCTAGCAGTACACCGACGTCCGATTCTAGCAGGCAAATTTCCCTGCCCCAGCTGCTGGACCGTCGAAAGAAGTTCACTCCCAGCCATCCACATGCCCAGCGGTTGAATGCTAGCTTGGCTAAATTGCTAGCGCTTCAACTGCTGCCTTTTCAGTTGGTAGACTCGGCCCCCTTCCGTGAGTTTGTGCAATGTGCGGTTCCTCAGTGGCAGGTTCCCAAACGCCACTTTTTCTCACGGAAGGCTATTCCGGCTCTCTACCGGCATGTGGAAGGCAATGTCTTGGCCTCGCTGGACAGGGCGGTCAGCGGTAAGGTGCATATTACCGCTGACTCATGGTCCAGCAGGCATGGACAGGGACGTTACCTTTCTTTCACGGCCCATTGGGTCACTCTTTTGGCAGCTGGGAAGGATGCAGGACAAGGTGCAGTAGTGTTGGAGGTTGTCCCACCGCCACGCCTCCAAAATGCTACTACTGGTTGTGACACACCTCTCTCCTCCACCCCCTCCTCTTCTTCTTCCTCCATGGCCTCTTCCTGTGGTTTGTCCTATGAACCAGCGGTGCTCCGTAGCCGTTCACGGGGCTACGCAAGTACGCAGGCAAAAAGATGCCATGCCGTGCTTGCGCTGGTGTGTTTGGGGGACAGAAGCCACACTGGGGCAGAGGTCCTGTCTGCTCTGCAGGGCCAGGCCGAGAGGTGGTTGACGCCACGCCAGCTTAAGCCAGGAATGGTGGTTTGCGACAATGGCACCAACCTCCTCTCCGCCCTCCGACAGGGACAACTGACCCATGTGCCCTGTGTGGCTCACGTCCTTAACCTGGTGGTGCAGCGGTTCTTGGGCAGGTACCCGGGCTTACAGGATGTCCTGAGGCAGGCCAGGAAAGTCTGTGTGCATTTCCGCAGATCTTATAATGCCAGTGCTCGCCTGGCTGAGCTGCAAAAGGAGTTGAACCTGCCCAAGAACCGCCTTATATGTGACATGCCCACCAGGTGGAACTCAACGTTGGCCATGCTGCAGCGGCTGCACACGCAGCAGAGGGCCATCAATGAGTACCTGTGCGACTACGGCACCAGGACAGGGTCAGGGGAGCTTGGTTTTTTTTCTCCACGCCAGTGGGGCATGATCAGGGATGCATGCACTGTCCTGGCACCATTTGAGGAGGCCACGAGGATGGTGAGCAGTGACAGTGCATGCATCAGTGACACTGTACCTCTTGTCCACCTGTTGGAGCACACGCTGCGTGGAATAATGGACAGGGCACTTGAGGCAGAACAGAGGCAGGAAGAGGAGGACTTCCTTGCCTCTCAAGGCCCCCTTTACCCAGACAGTGTTCCTTCTGTCCCACCCATCGCACAGGAAGAGGAGGAGGAGGAGGAGGAGGAGGAGGAGGATTGTGTCAGCATGGAGGTGGAGGCTGGCACTCAGCATCATCAGCAGCAGTCTTTTAGGGATGATTTACAGTCCCAAGAAACCAGTGGACTTGTACGTGGCTGGGAGGAGGTGGCTGCGGATCATGTCGTCCTTAGTGACCCAGAGGACTCCGGAGCGAATGCCTCAGCAAACCTACGCTGCATGGCCTCCCTGATCCTGCAAAGTCTGCGGAAGGATCCTCGTATTCTTCGGATCAAGGAGAGGGACCATTACTGGCTGGCCACTCTCCTTGATCCACGGTACAAGGGTAAGGTTGCGGACCTTATGTTACCGTCGCAGAGGGAGCAGAGGATGAGACAACTCCGGGAGGCCTTGCAGAAAGGTCTGTGCAACGCGTTCCCAGAGACTGGGAGGTTACAAACTCCTGGTCCTGGACAACGAGTTGCTGAGGCTTCGGCCAGTCAAAGAAGGAGCGGTGGGGAAGGTGGCCGTCTGACCGATGCGTTCAGACAATTCTTTAGTCCGCAGCCCCAAAGTATGATCGGTTCCAGCAACCATCGCCAGCGTCTGATAAACATGGTGCAGGAATATCTAGGGGCAAGGTCAGACTTGGACACCTTCCCCACCGAAAATCCTCTGGCTTACTGGGTCTTGAGGATGGATCACTGGCCAGAGCTTGCACAGTATGCAATTGAGCTACTGGCCTGTCCTGCATCCAGCGTTCTTTCGGAACGCACATTCAGTGCTGCTGGAGGATTTGTCACGGATCACAGGGTGCGCCTGTCCACCGACTCGGTTGATCGACTGACTTTCATCAAGATGAACCAGTCTTGGATCACCACCAGCTACCACACACCTGATGCTGATATAACAGACTAATTGATTTTAACATGTCACATCCCTTCAAGACTGATGCTGATGCTGAGTGCCTGTGCTGTTATGTTGACTGGCTATCCTCCTCCTCCGAGTCCTCAATGATACGATTGATGATGATAGCTTGGAAGATCATTTTTGTTTATGGGTGCCGCCACCAGTGGCTAAGGCCCAATTTTTCAGCCCCTGTTTTACAGGGGCGTGTCATTACAATTTTTGAAGCAATACTTTGCAACAGGGCTCATTGCTGTGCTCCAAGTACAGTATCTGTGAGGGGTTGTAGTGTTGTGCCACCAGTGCCTAAGGCCCAATTTTTCAGCCCCTGTTCAACAGGGGCATGCAATTACAATTCTTGATCTAATAATTCACAGCAGGGTCCATTGCTGCACCCACCAAGAGTAACTCTGAGGGCTTACAGTCTTGTGGCAACGCCACCACCACCACCACCACGAAAGGCCCAATTTTTCAGCCCCTGTTCAAAAGGGGCATGTAATTACAATTCTTGATCTAATAATTCACAGCAGGGCCCATTGCTGCACCCACCAAGAGTAACTGTCAGGGCTTACAGTGTTGTGGCACCAGCACCACCATCAAAGCCCCAATTTTTACTACCACTGTTCAACAATTATATGTAATTAAAATTCCTGATATAATAGTTGACAGCAGGGCGTTCCAGCACCAACCAAGAGTAACTGAGTGCTTACAGTGTTGTGCCAACACCAACAACTAAGGGGCCTATTTCTGCAGAGTATATACGGCAGGTCCCTACTTTCAAACATCCAACTTACAAACGACTCCTACTTGCAAACGAAAGAAGACAACAGGAAGTGAGAGGAAATCTACCCCTAGAAAGGAAAATTCTCTCCTGTAAGAATAAATATGGGAGAAAGGGGTCTCATCTGTACTGATGCTTTATCAGCAATCCTTGTTTCAAGAAAAACACCACATTTCAAAAACAGTTGTCATTGGGACGGAAAGTGAGGTGAAATGTTCTGAACAGGGGCACAGACAGCAAAACAAATGTTACAGGGGTGATAACCCTTACCTATGTTTCCCAAAAAGTTTAAAAATAGATTTTTGGGCTGGAGCTACACTTCAACAATGTACCTGTTCAAAATTACAAACAGATTCTACATAAGAACAAACCTACAGTCCCTGTCTTGTATGCACCGCCTGTATACGGCTGTTCAGAGTATATAGGGCCTTTTTTATTTTATGTGCGGGATTCCCCTTAATATCCATACAAGACCCAAAGGGGCTGGTAATGGGCTGGGGTAGGGGGGGGGGGTCATGGGGTAGCTATGCCATTTTTCTTAAAGAATTTCATCCATATTACCGGGACCAGACATTACATTAAAGCCGCAAGCAGTTTTAAATGGCTTTTTTTTCCTTTAGAAGTGTCATTTTGTGCAGGGACAGTTCTAAACACGGGAAACACGTGGCACTTCACAGGCATACTTTAGACACCCCCCAGGTACGATATTTAAAGGAATATTTGACTTTTTTTTTTCACTTTATGCATCATTAAAATGACTGCTCCCGAAAAACGACCGTTTTTAAAACTTCTTTTTGCATTGATACATGTCCCCTGGTGCACAACCCGGGTTCCCAAACCCTATTTATGACAATAACATGCATAATAGTTGTTATAATTAGCACTTTAGAATTCGAACGTTCGCATCCATTGTATTTAATAGGGTTCTAATGTTCGTTCGAACTTTCGGTCCGTTCGCGGGTTCTGGTGCGAACCGAACCCGGGGGTGTTCGGCTCATCACTACACGTGAGTATACCTGGGTATTCTTGTGCCTACAGCCTAATAGCTACAGTATTTATCTGCAGTGTGAATCTAAGGCACTGCTGCCTCTGACTGGTATTCTTACCAGATTTGGAGTGAGATTTGGCTCTGGCATATGGAAGCAAAGCCCTGCCCAAGATGGCAGCCTCCACAGAGTGACACAGTGCAAAAAAGACATGGCAAGTTACTAGCAGAAAAAGATCAGCTGCATGGAAAGCACAGGCAATACTGATGACCTATCTTTTGTCATTTTATGTCACAAACTTTTATAGTTTCTCCTTCTGTTCTAACTTATCTTTTCTTTATCTTGCCTATGTGGCTGTTGAGCATTTTTCATGCAGGAGTACCACTTATTAATGTCAATCTTCAGACACCAGCACATATACTACAAGTTTGAAGGAGCTCCATGGGTTCCTTCAAGAGTTGAGCTGTGACAGAAAATTGCTCTTATGAGTTCCACCTCATCATTCCTGAAATCATAACATAATTTTATTAAGTTCTACCATTTGCGTGCAGTGAAACCTCATACGTGCGTACAAACAATATAATGAAATCCTGCTTTGTAAGTAACCTTATAAGAACTCATTACAGCCACTGTTGGCAAAAAGGGGAGCTTGTTCTCTAATATTAATACTTGGCTATCAATTAGCAAGGTTCATGCCATTGTTACACATAATAACATGATGTGCTAGAGGCCTACCTGTAAAAGAAAAATATGTGTATTTTCCTCTATCCAGTATAATCAATATGGATACGGCTTCAAGATGAATAATTTCTCCATTACTGGACTACTAATTTCATGCTTCATTAGCGTTTTCATCTCATCAAGGGATATTTACTAAAATTAAATTCATTTTTTCACTTTATGAATGCATGAAACCAGACTTGTTTTTTTAAAATGTTAAATAATTTAATATCTGGGAATAGTGTTTAAATTGGATGAATTCACAAATTTGCAATCACTGTAATAGAGAGTAGAGTCAAAGAACCTTGATGATGAGTTTACATTTGAGTGATTGTAAGGGAAACTGATGTTCTCATATATTAATGCTGTCTTAGAATTTTGTAGTTGTTTTATCACATTTTGAATTTGTAGAAACAATCAGCAAATTGTATAAGGAAGGAAACAAAAAGTCCTCCTTAGTCCATATAGAATTAAATGCTAAACTTAAATAATTACATAAAGTTACCTGTAATTTTTCTGTAAAGCCTAACTCTGGACTCCTCTTAAAAGCCCTTTTGCTCTTTGCATTGCAATTTTTTCCTTTTTTGTTACCTTTGCAGATATCTTCAGGTCAAGTACAAAGGGTTCTCTTCCTCTTTTTTGGTGCTAAGTGGTCCTTAAAGGGGAGTTCCAGCCTTTTTTATGTTTATTAAAAGTCAGCAGCTACAAAAAGTGTAGCTGCTGGCTTTTAATAAACAGACACTTACCTGTTCCACTGTCCAACGACGCGGCCGCCCGGAGCTCCGCTCTTCTCCCCCCCTCTCCGCCGGCGCCTCCATTCTAACTGTGGGCACCCGGCCGTGACAGCTTTCGGCTTCAAGGCCGGGCACTCACTGCACTTGTGCGAGCGGTGCTGCGCTCCCTGAGTGTGGACAGACGATCGCCCGGGACCTGTCACGTGTCCTAGGTGATCGCCTACAGGGAGGGGCCGCCTTAGGCGATATGACGAGTCGCCTAATCGTTCCCTGGGCGGAAGGAGGAAGTGGGACAGGAAGTCCCACTCCTACCGAAGCCCCCACTCCCCCCCCAAAAAAATGCCAAATGTGGCATGTAAGGGGGCGAGGAGTGGTTTAAGCGGAAGTTCCACTTTTGGGTGGAACTCCGCTTTAATGATGCAGTGAGAGGCCTTGACATGATGATGTTAGCACAGCTGTCAGCATCAATAGCAGGGTGCTGTGGTGATGCACTGCACCCAGAGAACATGTAATGAATATCACTGGGAATAATCCAACCCAGAATACCAAGGACTTCTACTTTACACTTCCATGGACACCATTTAAAAAAATTGCGCAGCCTCTTTAAATTCCCACCAGATTTCTGTTAAAGAAGAAGTCCAGCCTGAGCTTTTTCGGCTTGGCTTCTCCTCTGGGTCACAGGAGTGCAATTAGTTTTGCACTCCTGTGACCTGTTTTCAGCGGAGAGCGGTCTGAAGTCCGCTCTCCGCTGACGTCACTGCCATCAGTCGGGGCAGCGCGTCATCACGACTTAGAAAGTCTGGATCCGCCAGCTGCCCTGATTGATGGCAGTCTCAGCGGCTCAGTGAGCCGCTGAGACAGCCTCTCCCCGCCCCTCCACTGCTCAGCACTCCAATGAGCGTGGAGAAGCAGAGAGGAAAGAGGCTGACTGACAGTCAGCCTCTCCTCTCGGGGATCTGTGAGAACCGAGCCAGCGGCGATGTTCGGTGGCTCGGTTCTCAGTGCACAAACGCCGGGGGACATCTGGAGCATCGGTCTGATGCTCCATCCACCGAGGTAAGTATGAATATGGGAAAAACTCAAAACCCATACTTCCCTTTTTAAAGCAGTATTATTGCATTACCCAATTCCCAAATATTAGACTTAGCCCAAAATAAACTCTTATCTCCTAAATTATTGCTAACATTTAAACCTAACTGTAAAACTTATCCTGCCACTAACACGCAATTCTGGACTTTATCCTAACCTTAAAGCAGTATTAAACCCAAAAGAAAACATTTTTTTATATAGCTGCTTACCAATTATTAGATGTGATGATGCCTGCATTTGTTTTCTTGTTTAGGCTTTCTTTCTACTTCTGGTGATCCAACTAGTAAATACAAGATTTTTCACAACAAGGAAAAAACTTGAAGTTTGGCTTCAGTTTGTTAGTGTATTTAAATCTGCTAGTACATTTAACACTACCCTCCCCACAGGCTGACAATGCTGCTTTCTGCTGTAACCCCTGTGCTTATTCATCCAGAGTGGGGCACTGTAATACAGGAGGTGTGTTACTGGCCAGATCAAAATAGAGGAGAAAAAAAAAACACTAAAAAATAATTGAATGCACATCTAATGATTGGTAAGCTGCAATATATAACATTTTTGGTTTGGGGTTTAATACCGATTTAAGGCACTGTGGATGCATTTGGTTAAATTCTCAAGAGTATAATACTTGCAATGTTACCTTGCTTTTTGCCATTTTTGCAATCAAAAAATGTTTTTTTTTAATCACTAAAAGCAAAACCGTACAGGTCCTTAACCACTTGTCCACCAAGGACGTCATGACGTGATTGACTTTCAGCTGGGATATCTGAATGATGCCTGCAGCTATAGGCATCATTCAGATATCCTTCTCTTCTGCCAGCGATTCTGCGCACCATAAGAATGACCATAACGGCAGTTCCATTGCTTGATCGTTCTTATAGGCGGCGGGAGGGGACAGCGCCCCTCCCGCCGCCATCCAGTGCTTCTCCAGGCTTTCCCGTGCCATCGGGGGCCTGGAGAACGAATCAGCCGGCGCCGGCTCATGACGATAGAGATGACTGGTGACCAGATGGTCACCAGTCATCTCTATGACCGTCGGAGTCCCGGGCGCGACGTTGTGACGTCACGCCCGGTACCCGGAAGTAAACAAAACCGCAATTGCGGCTGTCAGCATGAGATCTGTGAATTTTTTTTCATGATCTCATGCTTTCCAGCCTGGAGGAGAGATGTGGAGTCTTATTGACCCCGCATCTCTCCATAAAGAGGACCTGTCACAATGATTCGTATTACAAGGGATGTTTACATTCCTTGTAATAGGAATAAAAGTGATCAAACTATTTTTTTTTTAAAAAGTGTCAAAATAAAAAAATGTAAAATGCCCCTGTCCCTGGTAGCTCGCGCTCAGAAGCGAACACGCATGTAAGTCCCGCCCACATATGTAAACGCAGTTCAAACCACACATGTGAGGTATCGCCGCGTGCGGTAGAGTGCGAGCAACAATTCTATCACCAGACCTCCTCTGTAACTCAAAAATTGTAACCTGTAAAAAAAATTAAAACGTCACCTATGGAGATTTTTAAGTACCGAAGTTTGGCGCAATACCATGAGTGTGTGCAATTTTAAAGCGTGACATGTTAGGAATCTATTTACTCGGCGTAACAGCATCTTTCACATTATATAAAAAAAATTGGGCTAACTTTACTGTTTTGTTATTTTTTAATTCGTGAAACCGTTTTTTTTTCCCCAAAAAAGGCGTTTGAAAAATTATTGCGCAAATACCGTGCAAGATAAAAAGTTGCAATGACCGCCATTTTATTCCCTAGGGTTTCTGCTAAAAAAAGATATAATGTTTGGGGGTTCTGATTAATTTTCTAGCAAAAAAATGATGATTTTTACATGAAGGAGAGAAGTGCCAGAATAGGCCCGGTGGAGAAGTGGTTAAATTATAATTTTTAGATGTAGAATGTATTTCAAAATTAATTTCGAAATCTTTTTGGACATATTATCTGTTCTTAAAAAAACATTTTAAGTACTTTCTTAAGACGTTCTGCTGCCATCAATTTCAAAATGACCTTATTTTTTTTTTTTTAATTGTACATTTCTCAGTTTTAACACTTGATTCGTTTTATATGTTCTATTGTGAATAAAATATGGATTTATGAGATTTGCAAATCATTTCATTCTATTTTTATGTAGATTTTACCCAGCATTCCAATTTTTTTGGAATTGTGGTTGTAGCTGCTGAACTTACACAGCAACTCCTAGCTGTCATTTTGAAAGCTAAAAATTGCCCACAAATTCAAGGGGGATAGTGGCAGTGGGGCAGAAACACAGCTCATACTACACAAGCTTAGTGTACTTTGGTAAAGCTTTTTTTTGCTGTATGTGTAGCTTGCCCAAGGTCATCAAACCCACTTCCTGTGAGTCCAGGCCATGGGGGTCATCTTGACTCCTGCCTAAGCTCACAGTACTTTTGGACAGCGCAGCACTTACACATCATTAACCACTTAAGGACCAAACCTCTTTTTGAGATTTGGTGTTTAAAAGTTAAAAATTTTCATGCTAGAAAATTACTTAAAACCCCCAAACATTATATATTGTTTTTTTCTAACACCCTAGAGAATAAAATGGTGGTTGTTGCAATACTTTCAGTCACACTGTATTTGCATAGCGGTCTTACAAACGCACTTTATTTGGAAAAAAATACACTTTTTTAAATTAAAAAAATAAGACAATAGTCAAGTTAGGCAAAAAATAATAATATTGTGAAAGATGATGTTACGCTGAGTAAATTGATATCCAACATGTCACGCTTCAAAATTGCGCCCGCTCGTGGAATGGCGACAAACTTTTACCCTTAAAAATCTCCATAGGCGATGTTTAAAAAATTCTACATGTTGCATGTTTTGAGTTAAAGAGGAGGTCTAGGGTTATAATTATTGCTCTCTCTCTCTCTCTCTAATGATCGTGGCGATACCTCACATGTGAGGTTTGAACACCGTTTTCATATGTGGGTGCTACTCACGTATGCATTCGCTTCTGCACGCGAGCTCAGCGGGACGGGGCCACAGAGACCACTTTTATCTTAAACCAGACTGCTCACTGAAGAGGAGGATACTGGGGTTTGGGCAGATAGCTGCTTCCATAACAACGATATTCCTCTTCAAAGTGCCGACGTATATATCGTTGTGAGCCTGTCTGGAAGTGGTTAAATGAGCATTGCACTTTGCAGGAGTAAGGACCACTGCACTGGCACTGGAGAAGTGGAAAGACCCATCACGATGCTGGACTTGTCACAAGACTGCACAGGTTTAAGGTTTTAAGGCATGCATAAACTGATTTAAAAATTGTTTAAAGAGGTTCTTCAGTCTCTAGAATTTTTTTTTTAACATCAGCAGCTACAAATACTGCAGCTGCTGACTTTTAATATAATGACACTTACTTGTCCAGAGATCCAGCGCCATCCTCACCTGAGCCAGGTCTTTGCCTATCTTCGGGACCCTGCTGCCAAAATGTTTAGTGTAGGAAGCCAGCAGTGACTCCTTGCAGCTTCCCAGCCGGCTTCCCAGCTGGCTTCCTACTGCAAGTGCACTTCAGGAATGGTCCCACAGCCTCTTGGGACCTGTGACGTGTCCCAAGAGGTTGTGGACGGGGGATGGCAACTTCCCGTGGAATTCCGAGAGGTAATTCCAGCAAAAATGGGACCGGATAGCTGCCAAAACTAGGTACCCGACCCCCCCCCCCCAAAAAAAATAATCCTTCAACATTGCCAGAGGGGGGTGGAGGATTCATTAAACCCATTTTGGGTAAAGTTCTGCTTTAAGAGTGTGTGTGTGTGTGGGGGGCTATATTATACATGGATATGCTGTAGGATAGGGGATGAAGACAAATGCCTTCTGATCTGCTTTTATTGTGACAAGAGAGGGCCATCACTAAGAATGCTATGCTTAGGCAACACATCAGTAAATAGTCACCACATATAGCACCTCTGTAGCCTTTTATAGGCTTCAGTTTACAGATCTGACCACAAAAACATTTTTTGTCAGTTTTGTTTTTTCTATACTAGACTATCCTGTTTTCTGTACAAACCTCTTAAAAACCAACCATTTTCAAACCATATCCAAATTGCAGCAAGGTAAACTTTTTGCTCAGCTAATGTCTGCCACTCATTCTTTTTACAGCATTTATTTTGTTTCCATGACGACGGTGAATGTAACAACAAAAGAGTGGCTTGCTGATACGATCAGCTAAAGAAAGTTAAATGCTACCCACCGTTATTGTAGGGCGTAAAAAAATAGACCCAATAGACAGGGTTCACACGGTTAGAAACTGGCTCTTCAAATTACACTCATGACATTTCTTAAGCAGAATGAGTAGAAAAGACAACTGCATTATGTTTTTAAATGCTATATTGTATATTGTATTCTTTCTTTTTATTTGTCTTGGATGAACTCATCACAGCCTGAATAAAAGCAGTAGCAAAAGAAATAAACACAGCTTGTCAAATGGAAAATTGGTTTGACATGTTTCTCTTCAGCGGGTGAAGCCTTCATAGTTATGAATTATGCATATTTTTGGGTGTTTTTTTTCCCTTAAAATTACAAAAGTTAAGAATCAGTCATAATGGTAAAGAACAGTTTAAGGTGTAACAGGAAAAAAACAGTTAGTCATACAGTATCTGTATATACAATTTTCCAATTGAATTATTATTAGATACAGGCTATTACAGGTTTTAAAATTACTTTATGCATTACCTCTTTTATAAATCTATAGGTAGCTTTTGCGTAAAGCAGAATTTAAACATTTAAAGAAAATTTGAAAAAAAAAAAAGCTGTTAATATGAACACTATAAACATAAAAATGACAGTTCTCAACCAGGGTTCCTTGAAACCCTAGAGTTCCCCCAGAAGTTGCTATGTATTCCTTAATCAATCAATGATCAATTTCTGCCTTTCAGATGAGTACCGTATTTATTAGCGTATAACACACACTTTTGCCCCCTTAAAATAGGGGCAAAATTGTGTGTGCGTGTTATACGCCGATATAGGCTGTCACCGAGGGGAAGGAGAGGACGAGCGCCACCAAAATAGTGCCGGATCTCCTGTGTACTCGGCTCTGCTCGCAGTCACGCTCAGTCCCGCCCCCTGGGCGGCTCCTAGCATTGACGTCCCGGCATTGGACTGGCATTATGTCCATATTAGGATCCGGGGCAAGGGGTGGGACTGGGTGTGACGCCGAGCCGAGTACACAGGAGAGCCGGCTCTGTCTATTTCGGCAAGGCTGCAGATGGACACTGATCAGGCTGCAGTGAGGAGCAATGCTGCAGGTGGGCACTGACCAGGCTGCAGTGAGGAGCAATTCTGCAAATAGGCACTACTCAGGCTGCAGTGAGAAGCAATGCTGCAGATGGACACTAATCAGGCTGCAGTGAGGAGCAATGCTGCAGATGGGCACAGATCAGGCTGCACTGAAGCTACAGATGGGCACAGATCAGGCTGCATTAAGGCTGCAGATCAGCACTAATCACGCTGCATTGATGCTCACTAGACATGTGCGATTAGTTTTGTAAGAATCGAAAATTCGTACGAATTTTTCGAAATTCGTACATTTGTACGAATCCAAATTACGAATTTTTACAGATACAAATTCTGTACGAAATACGAAGTTTAGTTTACGAAGTTTCGTTTACGAATTTCGGCTCCAAATTAAAAAGATTTGACATTATAGAGAGAAAAGATTCGACATTATAGAGAGAAAAGATTTGACATTGCAGAGAGAAAAGATTTGACATTATAGAGAGAAGATTGCTGCTGGAATTGGGTGGGGGAAGTACATTTCCGGACGAATCATTCGTTCGTTCCGGTCGAATCGTTCGTTATACGCGTCATACGAAATTCGTATTTCGTACGAATCCGAAATTAAATTCCGTACACAAATTACGAATTACGATTTTTTTATAATACGAAACGGAACAGAACGGAACGAAACACATTTTTCGACGGCTCCCATGTCTAATGCTCACTGACCATTATTTTGCTTTAAAGTGGTTTATTTAAAAAAAAATATATATTGTACCCTGAAACTTCCCTCTTAAATTGGGGTGCGTGTTATAAATACGGTAATTTCAGACAACTATAATCTTTTTAGCTATCTGTAAAGGGGAATTCTTCCCAATGACCACAAGTGTAGGGAGCATACCTCCCAATAATCATAACACCAATGTACAATGAGCTGTGATTATTAGCAGGGGTTCCCTGTGACTCAAAGTTATTCCGAGTGTTTTTCTATGTTAAAACGGTTGAGAAAGTTTGTTCTATGTGGTCATCCTGTGCCCCAACACTGCTTTGCAAGTTTGTCACATATGTGCAAATGCCAATGTCTTTCTGTAGCTTGGAGCATCTAGACCTCTTCCTGTTATAGGTTAACTGTGCATGAGGATGTGACCTGGCACAGTCCCTTTCTTTTCATGAACTCTGCAATCCTCGTGAACTCCCATGTTACATGAAGTCAATTGACCAGTTTTTCTAAAAATAGTGTTTTGCTTATTTACCAGATAGGAGTTTGTGTCTTACTGAAATTTACCGGTTAATAAAACATAAAAGGAAATATAATGACCCAGACCATTTTTGGTGAGGGTCCGGATGTTTCCTTATTTGTATTAACCGTTGCTCTTCCCTTAAATCCTATTTATTCCCAGTGTAGAGAAGATTTAATAGATAGATATAGATATGTAGCACTACCCCCGTAGGAGCTGCTGGATATAATTTTGGGTCCTGCCGTTAGCCCACTTTTCACCGTCCCAGAACTTAAGAGTATATGTAATAATTAGAATAGAGGTGATTGCCAGTCACTTCAGTCCTTTCCTCAAATTCTTTATTAAACAACTTCAGGTAGGAGAATAGAGGGTTAGGGGGAAGTTCAGATACCTTGGTTTGCAGATCACTAATGCGGTTCTTGAATTTAGATGACAACAGCTTTCTGTCTCTGGTTCTTGCGACAACCGGATAGGCCTCTCACACTGACCTAGCAGCCGGTATGAAGCACGGACAAAGTCTCTGCCACAGACTTGAGCGATAAGTAGAAACTCCTGGATAATCCCCTGCCACAGGATTGTTTAGCCAGTAGTCTGTTAGTTAGGTCAGCTGCACAGTACCTGAACCTTTAAGCCATCCGGCAGTACTGTGAGGTAAATTACTTGGGTGCATCCTCCAAACGAGCCACAAGGCCCTTCCTGAGATACCAGCCATCAGCTCAGTCCTCTCCAGTAAGGTCCTCCCCTGGAATATTCCCTGCTTGAGTGGCTTGCTCCCACAGGACAGACAGCACAGGATCACCTTTCGTTAAGTAGGCCCCAGACAGGCTTCTAGGCCCACCTGCAGCAAGCACAGTAGCACAGCGCCCGGCCTTTAGGGCCATGAGGCAAGAAGGACCCCGAAGCACATGGGACTGCCCCTTAAATATCCTTCCCCAGCATGCCCAGCTACAACAAAGCTCCTGATTGGGCTGTTTCTGGGGAAAGAATATGCACTTCAGCTGGCTGTATTTCTCACACTGGCCTTTGACAACAGTGACACCTACTGGCAACAGTGGGAAATGCGCACAAACAGCCAAAGCTGGAACAGAAACCAACAATTTAAATAATCGCTCTGAGCTATTTACAGCTCAGAGAATACTAAATTTACAGAATAGCCCCTGTTCAAAAGTAGCAGGGCGCTACAGATAGTTAATAGTCCACCAAATACTAGTCATTTATGAACAGAAAATATAGAACAGAACAGTTAGGAAGTCACCACCCAAAGTGATCTGCTGGTTTTGAGCTTTATTTCTTCTAAGCTCTATGCATGTGTAGTTGCACACCGGTTCATGGTATAGTGCTAATGAGTTGAAATTATGTACACATCTTTGAGCATTTTTGCAAACACAAAAATGTTTACAGGTCGAGAGTCAGAAATAGGGTTGCAGGTTTGGAAAACAGCAAGGAAACTATGGGGGTGTTTTCTTCATTTGCTCTGGTGCCCTCCCACATACTGCTGGGTTAATTGGCTTCTATTCAGAACTGTCCCTGTGGCATGTACTGTAAATAGCACAACAGTTGCTTATTTTAAATTAGAATTCAAGTTTATTTTCAAACAAAACAGAACTACCACTTTGTGATTTGTGTTAGTAAACTGGACCTAGCATTTGATATTTTTCTTTATATTAAGGAAATGCATAGTTGTAACAGAGGTATTTATTACTCCTTATGGAGATGACAGTACTCTTCTCCTGAAAATGCCTTCTTCTAATTTCCTTTCCAGAAGGACACATTACACAGGATCAGCATCTACTTCCTGGACTGAGATGCTGACCCAGAGTTTGTCCCCTGACCAAAATGGTATTTAAGCACAAGCCTTTGAAGTGGCTGGTGCTGTGTTCTCTTGCCAGCTATTGTTTCTGCAAAAAAGCTATTATACATCCTAATCACCTTACTTGTTGCTGACCTAGAATGTCCTCCTGACTACTTTCTTGCCTGCTACCGGCCCTCAACCTCTGCCCAGACTTGACTACTCTCTTGCCTGCTGCCTGCCCTCGCCCTCTGCCTGCACTGACTACTCCTCTGCCAAGTGTTTCATGGACACATGGTGACCATTCTGTTCCAGCTAGCCCTTTGGTGGGGCAATCCTGAGGTTGTGACAGCTTGCAGCACAGAAAACTGGGACCACTAAGGTTTCTTGTTCATCTCCACCATCAGGAGCTCTGGTAAAGACCAGCTGTCACCTAAACTCCACACTTTGAGTGAGCCCACATTATCTGCAAGGGATCAGCAAAACATCAATATTGCAATATATCAGGAATTCATGAAGATTTGTAAAATTACAAAGAGGTACAATCTAAAAAAAAATATATTAGTAATGAGGATTTGAGGTTCAAGAAAGGTTTTGATAAATCCAAGAAATTTTATAATATCTGTTAAACCTTGTGAAGGAAAATAAACAGAAGCAGGCAAAAGCCATCACTTAACTACTCATGCATTAAAACTTACATTTTTATTAGTGATGTTCCTTTCTTAATTCATTAAGACAAAATATTCAGTCATGCATTTCCTTTTTTCCTGATCAATGTTTAAGGTGTGGTTAATGTTTTAGTACTCATTGCATAGAAATATATAAAAAGTATTGACTTGGGAATTTAGTGTGCTGAAGAACCTGATTACTATTCTGTACCAGGTAAATGAGATAGTTACATAAGATCAAAATGTTATGAAAAGATGAGGAAAATGCTTGTACCAAAATACCCAGAGGAGCTTTACAATTCAGTGTGTTTGCTGTATTAATAAAACAAATGGTGAACCTGAAACATGCTCTCTGCTTCATTAAAGTAAACTTGGAACTCCTCCTAACAAAACTGACTTTGTGTAGTCTGTCTGTGAACCTCAAGATACCAAGCATCGATCTACATAATAAGTTTGTGCATAACTGACCAACAGAAACAAGGAACATGAATGAATTTAGCATTTTAAAGTCTTGCCTGATATTTCATCTTAATAGTTTTTCCTAATTAAAAAAAAAACATGGCTGGTGCTTTGGGTATATATTATATATATATATATATATATATATATATATATATACACATACGCTTACGTAAAGTGTAAATCTGCAATTTTGCCAAATACTAACTAGGGAACAACAATAAATGTGAATTGGTTGCCTACTTCCTCCTGCATCTCACTATTTGTTCCTCAGTAAAGACGGCCTTACTGCCCAATAATAAAAAAACAGGAAAAAGCAGCAAGACTTTGACTTTCTCTGCTTATGTAGCGGGTATTTGAATTTAGGGGAGGCATCTGGGTGGTAGTGTAACCCAGATGCATTGATTGTTAGGGAATCTGAGACCCTTTTGTGGTTCTTGGAGGACTCTGGTGGTGTGAGGTTCCCTGCGGCCTGCAGGTGGCGCTGTCGCCCTGGGCCGGAGCTGAACACTCACCGCAAGACTGCTTCCCTTTTTGTCCTTTCGTGGCGCTGGTACAGCGGGGCAGGGAACCTGCTGTGATGCAAAGGAAGAGGAGATAAAAGGGGCGGACGCCCTGACCTCAGGGTTCAGAGTCGGAGGACGCAGCCGCGCCCAGGCACCTTCAGCCTGGGTGCTGGCGTTCCAGGGTTCCGGGCCCAGGTGTCCTTGACCTGGCCGGAGCGGGAGATTGAGTCCATCTCAGGCACCTTTATATTTCAATATTTCTTTATTATTTTCAAAGGAAAAGGTAGTCAGGATATACATACTTTACAATATGTCAGATGTTCCGACTGAAGCAAGTGATGTCAATCTATATAACACTGCATTAAGCTATATAGAGAAAGTTACACAGTCGAATAGAACCTGACTTAATCCTGTTTAGTATGGTAACATATTAACATATCGACTCAACATTAACTTGATAACTCAATGGTAAATCAATAACTCCAGACGGGGGGAGGGGGGGGAGGGAGAAGGAGCACCAGCTAAGCAAGCATTATTGTTACCTCACAGGGGTGGGTAGAATGATAGAAGGAATTACACGAATGAGAGAGGATTGCAATACGAATAATACATCAGGAGGTTACAGTACATTTTGGATGTGTATGCCAGACCTGCCAGTTATATAAAAACTTTTCCATATTTAGGTTTTTTCTAGCAAGTAGACTCTCCATTGCACATTGATGATTCAAATCGGTTATTGCGTTTGCAATGGCTGGTGAGTCAGTGGTTTTCCAGAGTTTTGTGATGTTCATTTTTGCCGCGAGTAGTAAATGAATTATCACTACCCGTGAGTTGGGTGGGAATTTGTCTATTCCAAGGTGTAATAGTGCTAGTGAGGGATTAGGTGGTGTTGCAATCTGTGAAATGGTGGAGATTAAGGCAAAAACTTGTTTCCAGAATGAGCTTAGGGTTTTACAATACCATAGGATATGTGCTATGGTACCAGTGCTTCCACAAGATCGCCAGCAGGTAGGAGGATGGCCAGGGAAGAATTTGCAGAGGCGATAGGGTGTGAGATACCACCTATGAATCGTTTTTTGCTATGATTCCCAATGATTAGAGCAATGGGAGGCCGTAAAGGTGTGCTGAAAGGCACGTGTCCACATGTCGGGGTTAATAGTAATGTTTAGTTCTTCTACCCATTTTGAAAGGGATGGTATTTGGGAATAGGGACGGTCGTCGTTGAGTGTAGAATATATCGTAGATATGCCACGTTTCGGGTATGTCGTGTGTGTGTAGAAATTGTGTATAGGTTCAGGGAGTTTGGCTACAGTAGAGAATTTGGTTTTTTGAAGATAATGAGAGATCCTCATGTATGTGAAAATTTCCGTGTGGGGGAGGTTATATTCAGTTTGGAGACTTGTAAAGGTTTTCAGAGTGTCGTTAGTGTTGTAGAGATCTGAGACGTTAGTTATCGATAGTGTCTGCCACTTCACCAGATTTAAGTCAGGTATGTGTATCGTCAGAGTACTAAGGGGGATTTGTAGTCTGTGAGACGGATGGTTAGATATCGTTTGGGCAAGTTTCTTCCAAGCAGTGAGGCCGTAATCGACGGGGGATTGATCAGTCTATTGGAGGGAGGGTTCATCGATGTGGCAAGGAGTAAATCTCGTAAAGTATGTGGTTTAAAGACTGAAGATTCTATGATAGACCAGGTCTTATCGGGTGTTGGGTGCCACCAGTAATATAGCTGGTCGAGTATTGCCGCATAGTAGTAGCTTTGAATGTGGGGGAGACTCACCCCTCCTCTCTTATGGTGTCTTGTTAAAATGTATTGAGCGCATCTGGGTGGTTTATTTTCCCATATAAATCTAGAAAGTTGTTTCTGTATGGAGGTGAAAAAGGAATTCGGTATAGGTAGAATTACCGTGCGAAATAGGTATAGTAGTTTAGGGAGGATTAGCATCTTAAAGGAGGCAATACGCCCTAGTTTAGAGAGACCTGTAGAGCACAGTTGACATAATAGTTGGGGAAGTAGTTTTTGGAAAGTGCGGTAGTTGAGGTCATAAAGTTGAGACAGCGAGGGGGCTAGTTTTATTCCTAGATAAGGAATAGACTGTGTCGTCCAGGAATAAGGGAGAGTGCCCTTCAGGTGGGACTGTTGGTCGTGTGTCAAGTTAAGCGGGAGGATTAGGGATTTAGAGGAGTTAATTTTGTAGAGGGAGGCCATACTAAATTGAGTTAAGATTTCTTGGATTGCAGGCATGGAATGTGTTGGTTTTGTGACTAGAAGTATGACATCATCAGCATAAAGGCTTATTTTATGCTCCATGTCATTGTGTTCGATGCCGGAGATACGTTTGTCACCTCTGATCTTTGCTGCCAGTGGTTCCATTATTAGAGCAAAGATGAGAGGGGAGAGCGGGCAGCCTTGGTGGGTGCCGTTGGATATCCTAAAGGGTTTAGAGAGGGATCCGTCAGTTAATACAGATGCAGAGGGTTGTGAATAGAGCGCAAGTATAGCTGATTGAAACCAACCTGTAATTCCAAATTTAGTTAGTACTGTTTTCAGGAATCCCCAGTGCACTCTGTCGAATGCCTTCTCTGCGTCCAAGGATAGTAGCAGAGAAGGCGTTCGCGACTGGGCAGCCCGATGTATCAGATCAATAACTCTTCTAGTAGCGTCTGGGGCTTGTCTGTTCGGCATAAAGCCGACTTGGTCTGGATGTACTAAGGAGGGGAGACACTTCAACAACCTAGAAGCAATGACTTTAGCGTAAATCTTTACGTCTGTATTGAGGAGCGATATAGGTCTGTAGTTAGTTGTAGAAGTAGGATCTTTCTCAGGTTTAGGGATTGTGGTAATAGTTGACCGTAACATATCAAGCGGTAGAGAACCAGAGGTGGCGGCAGAGTTGAAGAGGTCAGTAAGGTGTGGAGTGACTAGTTTGGCAAATGTTTTGTAGTATTCATTAGAGTAGCCATCTTCCCCAGGGGATTTGTGGAGAGGAAACGAGTTGATGGCTTTTAGGATTTCGTCTTCCGAGAACGGTTGGGAAAGGATACTCAGTTGCGAGTGGGTTATATTTGGGAGATCAATATTGGTTAGAAAATTTTGTATGTTTTGATCATTTGGTTGATGAGTAGCTGTGTCATTCGAGAGGTTATAAAGAGAGGAGTAATAGTCGCTAAATGCATCGGCTATATCCTGCGGGTTAGTCAGGAGCCGTTTAGTGGTGGGGTGATAAAGGGAAGCTATTTTGTTTCTAATGCGTTGAGTCTTAACTTGTCGGGCCAGTAGTGCGCCAGCTTTATTGCCTAAGGCATAGTATTTGGCTTTGGTTAGTGTGAGGTTCTTCTCAAATTTAACGAGTAGAAGTGTGCGAAGTTTGTGTCGTTTTTCTAAGAGTTCAGTTGCTAAATGTGGAGAGGGAGTTATTTTATTCTGTTTTTCTAATAGAGTGATTCGGGAAATAACCTCTTCAACTTGCTTACACCTCTGTCTCCTAATATTACTATGAAGCTTAATTAGGGTACCACACATGTAAGCTTTATATGCTGACCATAGTACAAACCTATCAGTGTCCGGTTGGTTGTTCATTTGAAAATAGAAATGGTGGTCAGTAGTGAGATCTTGAATAATTTTCGGGTCAGAGAGGAGGGACGAGTCAAGCCTCCAAACCCGGGTTGTCTTTGGTCTACAGTTTCCTACCATAAGGGAAACCGGTGCATGGTCTGTCCATGTGATGGTTCCGATTTCGGATTTCGTCACATCCTGAAGGGTGATTTTGTCAACTAAGAAGAAGTCAATTCGAGAATATGAAAGTTGAGAGGAGGAGAAGTATGAAAAGTCTCGTTCATTACTGTGTTGACATCTCCACGGATCAAAGAGATCATTAGTTTGTAGAAAGCGGTTTAAGACATTTCAAGGTCTTTTTGCTGTGGAAGTAGTGTCCAGAGTGTAATCTTCTATTATGTTAAAGTCGCCTCCCATCAGAAGTCTTCCTTTCCGGAGTCGTGCAATTTTCTTGTATAGTAGTTTGAGGAATCGCAGTTGCTGTGTGTTCGGCCCATAAACATTGACCAGGGTGTAGGTGACTTGATTGATGTCGCAAATGAGGATCAGGAAACGTCCGTGGGGGTCCTCGATAGATTGATGAAGTTGAAATTGTAGCGTATTCCGTATGGCAGTGAGGACTCCATTTTTCTTTCTTTGACATGAGGCCGAAAAGACTTGATCAAAGTTTTTTAGGGTAAATCTGGGAGTCTTGTTTGAGGCAAAATGAGTCTCTTGCACTAAGAGGATATCAGTTTTTTGGGTGTTGCCTTCTCTGAACAGTGCAGATCTTTTCTGAGGGGAGTTCAGGCCCCTGGCGTTAATAGAAACAATTTTGAAAGCCATTGTGTAAGATTAGAGTTAGGGCGGATGGAGTGTAAGCGGAGCTTGGGAATGGTAGACGAGGGGTAATTCTTTAGTCCAGTTGGAAGCAATAAGGACGTTGTTTAGCCCAAGGAATAGAGTTCCGGATGCAGAATGGTATAGAGGTGGTTGGAGATTAGCTGGTGTCGAGGGTGGGTGGAGGGTTTTGGTGTAAAAAGGGAGAGCCCAGCAACTAAGGGCCTGGGCTCAATGTGCAGAAACTACTGCAAACAGAGGGTGGGGGAAAGAGATCTTGTGTCCGCAATGTGGGACAAGGATCTCTCAACAGACAGGCAGGTACTGTAAAAGAAAAAAAAAAAAAGGTGCTGCAGTTTCCCAGCTAATGAAGGCATGTAGAGAAGGATTCAAGATGCGGTGGTCAGGCAAGTGGGGTATTTCCCCCGGTCTCCATAAGGGTAGGAGTGGTGGCAGGAGGGCACAGTGTTTCTGCTGGGATGATGCGCCAATTTCTCAGGAGCGTGAGTCCCATAGGGAGGGTGCGCACTGCATGAGTTTTGTTCTGGTATGTAATGAGCAGCTTTGTGGGGAAGCCCCATTTATAGGGGATTTTATGATTCTGCAGTGCTTTGGTTATAGTCGCCAGCTGTCTGCGATTTTCCATAGTTGCTTTGGATAAATCAGCATATAGTGCGATGTTGGTAAAAGGGTCAGGGAGCCCCGGTGCTTTTTTGGCTGCATATATGACTCTCTCCTTCACTGTGAAAAAGTGGATTCGGGCCAGAACATCCCTAGGGGTGGAGGGAGGGAGGTGAGACGGCTTGGGGAGTCTGTGTGCCCTGTCAATTTCCAAGTCACGGGATGTCAGATCAGGTACAAGGGCTTGCATCAGGGATTGCAGAAATTGCGTCAGAGCTGACGGTTGGATCGACTCAGGGACATTGCGAAATTTAATATTGTTCCTTCTGGAACGGTCCTCTAAATCCGCAAGCTTTAAATTAATTAATTGAAGCTCATCTTTATGATCTGCAAAGCCATCCACTAGCTCATTATGGGCAGTGAGTATGTCTCCCATTTTAGATTCCATGTGGGCTATAGCTTGGTCATGCTGAGTCACTGTTATGGATAGAGAGGAGACAGCAGAGGATAAATCTGTATACAATGTTTGCCTCAGTGAGAGAAGCATATTTTTCATTGTAGTTTCTGACAAGGGCTGGTCAGAGGCAGGGAACGCATCTAATACAGATGATTGCTGCGGTGGGGGAAGGGAGACCAGGCATGGTGACTTGACATGCTGCATCTGCTCAGGCTCATCCGTTCTGAGTCTAGACTTGGCAGGGCTGGATGTCGTGGGGGAGTTAGGAGGAGAGCACTCACCCTGGATGTCAGAGTACCGCTGTGTTCCTGGAGACATCGCAGCGTTCAGGTTGTGAGGAGAGGAGGAGAGCCGCGCTGTTGTATCCCAGCTTATGCCGGCGCCATCTTGGCTGTTTGTCAGAGCCGCTGAGGGATAGTAATCCGTCAGTCTTCTGGGGAGTGAAGTCGTCTTCCTCCGCTTCAGCATAGCTGCACAATGTGCCTGGATGTTTAGGCAGCTTGTGGGGAGTTTTTATCCTTCTTTGGATTCGCTGTGGGGTCGCTGGAGCTGTTTTTTCTGCAGAGCTGTGGATTCAAGCAGCCATCCACACACGCCGTCAGGACACGCCCCCCCTCAGGCACCTTTAGCCTGGGGTGAGGTACTATGGCGGAGGCCTGGAGCTCAGTACCTTCGACTGAGTTTCGCGAGGGTGGAGGAATCCGAGGGGGCCCTAACTCCTTGGGTGCCCGTGTCTGAGATGAGGAGGCCGGTGAGCGGAACTTCTCCGGAGAGTCCAGCGCAGCATTGCTGGTGACAGAGAGGCCTCCGGTAACTGTCTTGGACGGATGTCCTTCCCCTGATAGGGGCTACGTTAGCGAAGGTAATCCATGTTCTGTTCAATATACCGTATATACTCGAGTATAAGCCGAGATTTTCAGCCCTTTTTTTTGGGCTGAAAGGCCCCCCCTCGGCTTATACTCGAGTCAGCGAAATTTTTTACATTGAAAATAGTACCTGTAAAGACGTTGCGGCTGCGGCGTCCATCGTTCGAATTCCGTGGTCTCTTCCTGTTCCTTCTGTGATAGGCGATTCTCATCAGACACTCTCCGCCTATCACGATCATTCTCTCATCCTCAGTTTCCCAGCAGACGTCTGTGATTGGCGGAACACCCAACACAGTGTCTGCTGGGAAACTGAGGATGAGAGAATGATCGTGATAGGCGGAGAGTGTCTGATGAGAATCACCTATCACGGAAGGAACAGGAAGAGACCGCGGAATTCGAACGATGGACGCCGCAGCCGCAACTTCTTTACAGGTACGATTTACAATGTAAAATAGCGAGCTAGGGAACAGTGAGGATAGGAGAACAGTGAGGATAGGAACAGTAAGGATGACCTTCGGCTTATACTCGAGTCAGTAAGTTTTCCCAGTTTTTGGAGGCAACATTAGGTACCTCGGCTTATACTCGAGTCGGCTTATACTCGAGTATATACGGTAGTCAGTGGCAGTGACTATTCGCCATTGGTGACACCACAGTGGTTAGCTCTATGTAGAAGAATTGTGCCTTGGCCTACTCCTCCCAAAGACTGAAGTGTTATATGGGTCTCTACCTGTCTGTGCTGTATGACTATTTATTGAGAAGAATAAATATGAGTTGGACCTTTTCAGTGTGTGGAACTCTGGTTACTAGGAGCAAAGGGGAGTCAATCCGAGGAGAGGATTTGACTCTGGGACACATACACAAAACCCAATAGTTCTGGCCTTCACCTCTACACATTGGAGGACATGGGCCGTGGTGTATCTCATCCCTCCCCCCAGTACTAACCCCTAGACGAGACAGACAAGCCGTGAATGAGAAGGGGTGAGAGGGGTGAGGTCGCTACACTTATATATAAAATTATACAATAGCATTTGTGCGTTCCCAAGTTGCTCAAGCTGCTATGTATGCCTGGCTGAGGTTTTTGGTTGAAATCGTCAGGCCTCTGTCATCCCCCCACCCCTGCAACCATAATCTTCCGGTGCTGTGGGTGTTGATATGACCAGCTGGATTTGTCACAGACACTCATCAAGAGTGCCGACTATATCCACCATTTCCATCCTCTTCCACCATTTAACCACTTCAATACCGGGCTATATTCAAGTGACGTCCGCAGGAGGGATCTCCCATCCTGGGTGGACGTCATATGACGTCCTGGGCTTCCCGGCTGTCTAGGGGGCGTGCTCACAGACGCCGGCGGGCGCGGCCGCCTGCCGCGCCGCTCGGGACCTGGTGCGTGTGCCCGGTGGCCGCGATGTCCGCTGGGCTCCCGCGGTTGCCCATGAACACAGCAGGACCGTTGATCCTGTAAAAACACAGATCCATGACCTGTCAGAGGTGAGGAGACCGATGTGTGTACCCAGTACAGAGAAACACAGATCGGTCTCCTCCCCTTGTGATTCCCCGCCCCCTACAGTTAGAATCACTCCCTAGGATACACATTTAACCCCTTGATCACCTCCTGCCAGTTACATTATACAGTAATCAATGCATTTTTAAGGCACTGATCGCTGTATAAATGCGAATGGTCCCAAAAATGTGTCAAAAGTGTCCGATGTGTCTGCCGCAATGTCGCAGTCACAATAAAAATCGCAGATTGCCACCATTACTAGTAAAGAAAAAAAATGCCATAATTCTATCCCCAATTTTGTAGACGCTATAACTTTTGCGCAAACCAATCAATATACTCTTATTGCGATTTTTTTAACCAAAAATATGTAGAAGAATACGTATCGGCCTAAACTGAGGAAAAAATATATATATTTTTTTAAATTGTGATATTTATTATAGCAAAAAATATTGTGTTTTTATTTTTTTTTCAAAATTGTCGCTCTTCTTTTTTTTTATAGCGCAAAAAATAAAAACCGCAGAGGTGATCAAATACCAAAAGATCTCTATTTGTGGGGAAAAAAAACCATAAAAATTTCATTTGGGTACAGTGCTGCATGACCGCGCAATTGTCCTTCAAAGTGCGACAGCGCTAATAACTAAATATTGGTCTGGGAAGAAAGGGGATGCAAATGCCCTGTATTGAAGTGGTTAAAGAAGCTGTACTATAGCTTCCCTCATTGACACCTGATCTATGAATGGAGGAGATGGAAATTGTATTCATCCGCTTGTCTTTTTTTTAGAGCACTTTTCATTCATGGAAGCTATAGTACAGTTTCTATGACTGGAGGAGGTACCTGTAGGCAGAAATGGCCGACATAGTTGGCACTCTTGGGGAGTGCAGGTGACAGGTCCCTTGGCTCACATTTGCCCCTATAGCACTGGAAGATGACTGCTGTAAGGGTATAGGGTAGGGGGGATCAGTGGCCTGAAAATTTAAACTAAAATCTCACAAGGGACACTGCTCATTGATTGTAAGTACCATCACTTGTACTGATTTATTTTATTTTATTTCACTAAACTTAGGCTTTAGGTCATAATAGTAATTTAACTTAATTTGTAAAACATTCTCCTTTTAAGGGCTGAATGATTTACTATTTATTTTTTAAGCAAACTAACAGATATTCAAGATCAATAAAAATGCATACTGTGTGTTATAGGAATTTTTGTATAAATGTTTTAACAAAGAATTCAACATTTTTTTTTTATTAAATCCTATTAGATTTCATGAATCTTGGGTAAAAGTTGTATGAATCTTGTGTGAATTCTTTTTTTTTAATAGACCCTATCGCACTATTGTATAATACATTGAGCTGATGTCAAATTTAAACTATCACCATTGAATGTTTTCTCTGTATCTTATTCTTTTGGATTGCTAGGGCATTATTATCCATTTTGTTTTATTTTGTTTATAAACTATAAAAATGTTAATTTTGTTTTTTTCATTGCTTTTAATGCTATCCCAGGGATATTTGGTAAGTCATGTCCAATAATGCTTATTTTTATTGTATGCTTTTATACAACTTGTCTTGAACTGTCAGTGTTGTACTATGTTGAAACTATTTTTATACTGAGGGGCTCGTTTTAACGAGTCACTACAAATCAGCTCAGCTAGCAATCAAATGTAAACATTATCATTACAATTCTTTTCCAAGGATGATTTGAACCTGATTGGTGGCTGTGGGGAAATAATACGATAAAATAGGTGTTCTTGTTCCTGTTATTGTGATTAATAAATCTCATAGTGGCCTATAGAAGCATTCTTGTTTGCTTTCGTAAAAAAATAATAAAAAAAATAAGTTTTTCAGGCAATACGTAAATTCAGTCTATGAGCTGAAAAAGCTATCTAGTAAACACTGCATTGGTGCTAAAGTCAGTAAATTTGTTCAGTTCTCCTTATTTAGATTCCCTGTAGTTCACTGACTTTTGACACTTGTAGGCCCAGAGGTAGTCCGATGATATACACTATGGACCTCTTTCAGAAAGACCTGACTGCAGAATATTCTGCGTAAAGAGAAAATATAATCCTTTGAGGTCAGTACTGTTTTTCATAAAGCTGAATTCCAAACAGATATAAAAGAGGAAAATTAATGCAGCGCTGTAATTGTGAATACACCCTAATGATCTTTTGTTTTTAAATGCAAGCAGTGTGAGTACTTTAATTGGAACTGTTATCAGGCTCTTGCAGTCCCTGTACAGTAGAGCTCAGAGAGGGGAAACTAGAAGCTGCACAAGGCAACCAATAAGTTGGGCTGCAGTGCAAGGAGTTTGCTGATAGGAGAGTGACAGAGAGACAAGCTTGTCAGCCTTGTTCTTCTTTCACAGCCCAGTCACAGGGTGAGGGAGTATATCTGTAAGTGTTATTACCATCTATACTCGAGTATAAGCTGAGTTTTTCAGCACATTTCAGAGTTTTTAAGCCCTCGGCTTATACTCGAGTCACCTTTTTGCGCCTGATCTCCCAGTCTTTGGGGACCCAGTACCGGCCCCGTAGGTCCCGTGGACCCCAAACTTGGCACACATGTAGCCCCACTCTTCCATTATAAGTGTGCAAAGGTTTTTGTCCGGAAGACCTACGGCCAAGGAGCACCGATTTTTCAAAGCCGGGCACCCCTTCCATAGACTCCCATGTTAAACGGTCATTTCTCCGGTGACTTTGGGGACCCGGTACCGGCCGGTCATAGATCCCCTGAACCCCACACTTGGCACACATGTAGCCCCACTCTTCCATTATAAGTGTGCAAAGGTTTTTGTCCGGAAGACCTACGGCCAAGGAGCAACGATTTTTCAAAGCCGGGCACCCCTTCCATAGACTCCCATGTTAAACGGTCATTTCTCTGGTGATTTTGGGGACCCGGTACCGGCCAGTCATAGGTCTCCTGGAACTTGGCACACATGTAGCCCCACTCTTCCTCTACAAGGGTGCAAAGTCTTTTGTCTAGGGGACCTATGGCCTGGAAGCAGCGATTTTTCAAATCTGGGCACCCCTTCCATAGACTCCCATGTTAAATGTCAGTCTAGGCATGGGCACAGTGAGGCATGGACACAGTGAGGCATGGGCACAGTGAGGCAAAGTGGGGCACAGCGAGGCATGCAGGTGGACACCCTAGGCTTATACTCGAGTAAATAAGTTTTCCCATTTTTTTGTGGTAAAATTAGGTGCCTCGGCTTATATTCGGGTAGGCTTATCCTCGAGTATATACGGTAACCACTTGCCAACCAGGCTTTTTCTGCACTTTTTGTTTACGAGTTTAAATCAGTATTTTTTGCTAGAAAATTACTTAGAACTCCCAGAAATTATCCTTTTTTTTTTTTTTTAGCAGAGACCCTAGGGAATAAAATGGTGACCGTTGCAATTTTTTTGTCACGTGGTATTTGCGCAAGGGTTTTTCAAACACAAAAAAAGAACAAAACACAATATATACCCCAATTTTTTGTAAACTTTCAATTTGCAGCAATTTTGAGTTGCATAAACTTCCTTCAGACCAGACTCTAAACTAAGTAAGACCCACCTGTATCCTTCAGGATCCAGAATATACCTTCTTCTGACAAGTATGTTATATAGAAGATGTTCCATGCCACTTATTTGCAGTTTTGTACTTGTTTTGTTCTGCTTTCACACTATACTTTGGCGCACTGTTCCAGATGATAGGCAGCATTTTCTTAAGTCTTTATAGTCTGCGTGTTCATTTGTTGCCCTTTGTGGCATCCGAGTTCATCAAATTATTATTTCAAAAGACATCTGTTGCTGTGGGGTTCGCAGAGCTCAGCTTTGTAAAGGCATGGCTGCTTTCTCCTGAGGCAAATTGGTTAAAGCTTTCTGTGCTACTAACTAGTTAGGCATGCCTTTTAAATAACATGAAGTGACCTTAAAGTGCAAGGGCAGTTTCTTAACAAGACACTGCATCCTTCTGTAGACTAAACCTAAAATTAGTTTCACTGTTAGCAATGCTATTTCATGTTGTGTAATGTTTTGTTATATTTTAATGTGTACATTCCCACACATATGCTGAAAAAATGCTGTTTCATTATCATCTGGTGTTTTGGAATCTCGGGCAGAATCGCTGTGTGGGTGGCTTTCATTTTTAATGAAACCTAAACATGGTGCAGTTTTTCCGCAACATGTGAAGCTTGTCGCCCAAAAAGGAGCAGGAGCTTCTTTTGAGTGACAAGCTTCGCACATTACGGTTGGCCATGATTGCCGCATGATTTGTCACAATTGTGGCAGAACTGCACCGCATTTAGGTGCCATTGAAAATGAATGGCACCCGAACATGTGTAGCAATACCCCCTAGAGGGCCGCTGGTTAATTTTGGGTTTTGCACGTTACCTCTTCAGCTGCGTTGTCCGGGTCGGAAAGTCTGCAGTAATGCAATGTCCACACAGATGTAAAACCTCAAACAGTTAGGCTTTATTTTTCATATGCGGTAAACGTTGAGAAGTAGAAGGTATAGAAGAGCAGGGGAAGGTTCAGGCACTCGCCATTAAAAGTTGACAAAGGTAGAAGTTCAAAGTCACTCACAACTCTTAATGTTAGAGTGGGTATTGGTCACCCGGATAGTCCCCTCTCACATGGCCTAGCAGCCGGGATGACACACGAATCAGCAATAGGGCAGTCTTTGCCACAGACTGCCCAAGATGAGTTGGGTCTCTGCCACAGACCTGTTTAAAGTGTACAAAGTCTCTGCCACAGACCTGTGTTAAAGTAATCAATTGGATAGTCCAGGAACCCTCTGCCACAGGATTTCAAAGTCCCAAACTTCCAGCCGTACAGTTTTAAGAACCTTTAAGCCGATCCGGTGAACTGTAGGGCTCGTAGCATAATGAATTCCTCCTTACTGAAGTTGCCAGGCATCTCCCGAGACAGCAGTTTTGTGCCGGTCTCCTCCAGGGCAGATCCTCACCTGGACTTCTTCACTAAGATTCTTCCTCCCCATTTGAATGGAAAGCTTGGGATCCCTTCCCTGAATATAGGCCCCAGCCAGATTAGCTGGTCCTACTAAGTAGCAATGCAGCCTCGGGCCAACGTGGCCCCGAGACCAGGACCATACACACACCTCGCGCCCAGAGGGCTGCGGGGCGGGCGCGAACGAACCCCAATCAATGGCGTCTGCCCCTTAAGTATACGCTCCCAGCAGGCACAGCGGGTTCACCACTCCCACTTTACACCTGCCGAGAAGGGCCACTCAATGCACCATGATCTGCCCGTGTTCCAACAGGTGCCTGAGGTGGTAACGGCACCTACAGGCAAAAAGGGAAATCACTACCAGGCAAAGCATAACTGAGACAGAGGCGAATTTAAATGTAATTATGAACCATCTGAGCCCAACTACTGGCTCAGACATCCCTCTAGATTTGAATAGCGTCCCAACCATTTGGGATGGGCGCTACACATGCATTATGCGTTTTGCCACCATTGCAGTATAATCTGGGATCTCGGGCAGAATTGTTGTGATCCCAAAATGCCAGATGTGAACAGGGCCTTATGCCGCGTACACACGATCGCAAATTCCGACAACAAAACCGTGGATTTTTTTCCGACGGAATGTTGGCTCAAACTTGTGTTGCATACACACGGTCACACAAATCTTGTCGGAAAATCCGAACGTCAAGAACGCGGTGACGTACAAGACGTACGACGAGCCGAGATCAATGACGTTCAATAGGCAGTTCGGCTCTTCTGCTTGATTCTGAGCATGCATGTTTTTTTGTGCGTCGGAATTGCATACAGACGATCAGAAATTCCGACAAGAACTTTTCTTGTCCGAAAATTTGAGGACCAGCTCTCAAATTTTTGTTGTCGGAAATTCCGACAGGAAATGTCCGATGGAGCCTACACACAATCGGAATTTCCGATGAAAAGCTCACATCGAACATTTGTTGTCGGAATTTCCGATCGTGTGTACGCGGCATTAGAGGCATTTTTTATTTTATTTTTTATGTCTCTAATTGTAGCACATTGTATCATTTAGAAAGCAGCATTCAGGGTATAAAATAAAATGCCCCACACCTGCATTCAGAGAGGGGCTTACTGGCATAATTTATGCAGATTCGTCCTATGACAATAGTTCCTTACACACGTTGTAATGAACTCATTTACTTTCTCTACAGTCACTTTTTGTAGGTTCTCAACCCACTGAGCTCCCAGTCTCTCTCACAAGACTTGCTGATTCACTGCCACCGAATCCCTTGAGCTCTTCCAATCTTCACTTTAGTATCTTCCTCAAGCGTCACCCCTGCTTCTCTGCTGGGTCCCTAGCTTGGCACTCCAGATACTTCTCAAGCTTCACCCCACTGGCCTGCTCAGTCCCTAGCTTGAAACACAAGGCTGCTCTGCAAGAATCACCTCCACTGGCTGGGTTCCTGGCTTGACACCCACTGAAGTTTCCTAATTCTTTACCACCCCTGGTTGGTGAGAATACTGCTCCGGTACTTGCTTCAGCTGCTCACAGTGGTCCCTGGTAATAAGGTGGTTGGACCCTTAGTGGCGACAGCTTCCCCTCTACCTCCGACCACGACAGGTTCTCCGGCTGGCAGAACCGTTACTTCTGGTAGGACTTTAAGCCGCAATACCAACCCTACGCTGCTCTCTTACTTCTGGATAGGCCATCAGAAAGCCTAGCAGCCATATGTGCCCGGGATAGTTCCAAACTCCAGCCTAGTAGCCCGGGCAGTACAACACACGCCACCCAGACAGGTGGCACAGAACTCCGATCACCTGACTCCACCCAAATAATATAGGTTCTCCCAGCAGGCCAAAGGATTTAAGAAAACCCCTGCCCATTGGCTGAGATACCCCATATACTCCTAATCTGTCCTTGCTTTGTTCTTGTCTTATCTAATGTCACCAGACACCCGGCCACCCAGCGGCAGAAGAGAGAAGTGCAGCAATTCCAGACTTAGGGTGAACTCAATTGATCCCTAACAATGAGCCAAGGTAACTACACCTGGCAGGTAAATTTTAGGAGCAACCCTGCCTAAACTTCAGGGTTCTACATCGATAATACAAAATATTCATAGAAACGTAAAATCAACATTGAAGTATGAATCGTACAAATCTTGCTGAGAATATATACAGGTCCTTCTCAAAAAATTAGCATATTGTGATAAAATTCATTATTTTCTGTAATGTACTGATAAATATTAGACTTTCATATATTTTAGATTCATTACACACAACTGAAGTAGTTCAAGCCTTTTCTTGTTTTAATATTGATGATTTTGGCATACAGCTCATGAAAACCCAAAAATCCTATCTCAAAAAATTAGCATATTTCATCCGATCAATAAAAGAAAAGTGTTTTTAATACAAAAAAAGTCAACCTTCAAATAATTATGTTCAGTTATGCACTCAATACTTGGTCGGGAATCCTTTTGCAGAAATGACTGCTTCAATGCGGCGTGGCATGGAGGCAACCAGCCTGTGGCACTGCTGAGGTGTTATGGAGGCCCAGGATGCTTCGATAGCGGCCTTAAGCTCATCCAGAGTGTTGGGTCTTGCGTCTCTCAACTTTCTCTTCCCAATATCCCACAGATTCTCTATGGGGTTCAGGTCAGGAGAGTTGGCAGGCCAATTGAGCACAGTAATACCATGGTCAGTAAACCATTTACCAGTGGTTTTGGCACTGTGAGCAGGTGCCAGGTCGTGCTGAAAAATTAAATCTTCATCTCCATAAAGCTTTTCAGCAGATGGAAGCATGAAGTGCTCCAAAATCTCCTGATAGCTAGCTGCATTGACCCTGCCCTTGATAAAACACAGTGGACCAACACCAGCAGCTGACATGGCACCCCAGACCATCACTGACTGTGGGTACTTGACACTGGACTTCAGGCATTTTGGCATTTCCCTCTCCCCAGTCTTCCTCCAGACTCTGGCACCTTGATTTCCGAATGTACTTTGGACCACTGAGCAACAGTCCAGTGCTGCTTCTCTGTAGCCCAGGTCAGGCGCTTCTGCCGCTGTTTCTGGTTCAAAAGTGGCTTGACCTGGGGAATGCGGCACCTGTAGCCCATTTCCTGCACACGCCTGTTCACGGTGGCTCTGGATGTTTCTACTCCAGACTCAGTCCACTGCTTCCGCAGGTCCTCCAAGGTCTGGAATCGGTCCTTCTCCACAATCTTCTTCAGGGTCCGGTCACCTCTTCTCGTTGTGCAGCGTTTTCTGCCACACTTTTTCCTTCCCACAGACTTCCCACTGAGGTGCCTTGATACAGCACTCTGGGAACAGCCTATTCGTTCAGAAATTTCTTTCTGTGTCTTACCCTCTTGCTTGAGGGTGTCAATGATGGCCTTCTGGACAGCAGTCAGGTCGGCAGTCTTACCCATGATTGCGGTTTTGAGTAATGAACCAGGCTGGGAGTTTTTAAAAGCCTCAGGAATCTTTTGCAGGTGTTTAGAGTTAATTAGTTGATTCAGATGATTAGGTTAATAGCTCGTTTAGAGAACCTTTTCATGATATGCTAATTTTTTGAGATAGGATTTTTGGGTTTTCATGAGCTGTATGCCAAAATCATCAATATTAAAACAAGAAAAGGCTTGAACTACTTCAGTTGTGTGTAATGAATCTAAAATATATGAAAGTCTAATGTTTATCAGTACATTACAGAAAATAATGAACTTTATCGCAATATGCTAATTTTTTGAGAAGGACCTGTATGTAGCTTTGAGAAACATCACATATTCCTCCATTTGGAATACAAATGCCACTTGATTTCCAAATGTCTTTGTTGAGTGTTGCTGTGTCTCAATCATTTTCCTTTGGGATTAATAAAGTATGATTCTGATTCTAGTGCATTAAAGCCCAACTCCAGATAAAACTTTTGATTTAGTTTTGGTTAGAGCAGCAATTGGTTAGAGTCTTTCTCAAGGTGTTATTGCTATCAAGGGTTTTAATTGCTGTTTTTATTGTTGTCTGTGCCTTCTTGTCCTGTTAACAACCACACATCCCATCATCTGTACAGGTGTCATATGGACAGGCAGTGAGGGAAAAATCTTTTCAACAGACAGAAAAAAAAAACTGGTAGAAAATTCAAATTCTTTCACTCTGTGCAAATAATTTGTCTTGACTTACGATTTAAATCGAATAAATAATAATTGTAATATATGCTCTTTATTCATTTTATTTGTACTAAAAAGTTAATGCTATATTTATTCAGTTAAATATAAAATGTTGCGTATGACTATTTAATATTTGTCATTGCAGTCAACAGATGGCAAGCTCCAGTTAGAAGATGCCATTTGTGAAACTGCGGTCCAAAAAATATGCAGCTGATTGATTCAGAGTAGGAACACACCCCCCTCTGTCCTAAATATTATTAGGATTTCCTAATTACTCTCAATTTATACACAGACTGCTGTGAAACAGACCTGAACGGCAGGAAAATCAAACAACATAGACAGCACAGTCAATCATTGAAGAGTTTTGACAGCTGGACACTGGATCATAAAGCCTCAGGATTGAAGTAGTACAGGGACCTTTTTTGAAGTCGGAGCGACTGCAGTAGTGTGCATAAGGACGGCTCCATTAACTTGCATTGATTTCTTCAGCCAGCGCGACCTGAGGCGACTAGGGGCGACCTGGGGCGATTTGGAGTCGGATCCAAAGACGCCCCTGTGTGAATGGGCTCTTAATGAAGATGTTTGCCAGCACACCATGGATCTTCAAGTTGAGTCCAAGCGGTTTTTATTGAAGCATGATCACATCACATGTGAGCATGCCAGACAAATGGGCCCTGCGTGACTTCAAAACATTGTCTTTTTTGTGATGTGATCATACTTCAATAAAAAAACTTTGGACTCAACTTGAAGATCCGTGGTGTGCTGGCAAATATCTTCATAGCCCCAGAGGAGGGACACACCCCCTCCCTCCTACTTAGCTGAGATGGGTATGAAGGCAGTGCTGAGTTTTATTATTATAAAGCTCAGCATACTTTGTTAACTGAATGTGATGAATGTAACCTGATATAAATGTGTATTTGATTTGTAAATTTTTTTTTTTTTTTAAGCAACTGATTGTGATAATCTTGTAAACCAGCATAAAATAAATTGTGCTTAAATATAAGAGGGTACAATTTCTTTGAAAAGTTTTGGTCCACCTCAAAACACAAAGAATGACGGCTGAGTCTTTTTTTTTTTTTAATGCCAATTATGCTCAGGCTGCAAACATATTTTTCTTTGAGAAACTGGTAAATGTTCATGTTTAGCACATTTTATTACTGAGAATGGTTTGGTGGAAATGTATTGCTCTTTGTATTCACATATCGCAGCTGATATGCGTTTCTTAGGAAGCCGGCAGCCAATTCTTTGTGGCAGCTTATATCTATCACAGGCTGATGGGCGCTTGCTTGTATTCACTGAGTATTCCACAGCCTTTTGTTCCATTTAAATGATAAAGCACTGTGTGTGATTAGTATTTTCAAATATTCTTTTCTTTTCTGGCTTGAAAAAATTTTACTTAAATACCGAACAGCACCAATGACAACTAAGTAGTACTGTTACATAAAATGCCATAACTTGGATAATAAAACTCTTGGGAACACAGACTTTTATAAGGCTTTTACACCTGTGGACATCCAAAAAAAAAGCTGTAAACATTTTTCCTTAACCACTTAAGCCCCGGACCAATACGCAGCATAAAGACCAGGCCCCTTTTTGCGATTCGGCACTGCGTCGCTTTAACTGACAATTGCGCGGTCGTGCGACGTGGCTCCCAAGCAAAATTGACGTCCTTTTTTTCCCACAAATAGAGCTTTCTTTTGGTGGTATTTGATCACCTCTGCGGTTTTTATTTTTTGCGCTATAAACAAAAATAGAGCGACAATTTTGAAAAAAAATCTATATTTTTTACTTTTTGCTATAATAAATATCCCCAAAAAATATATAAAAAAAATATATTTTTCCTCAGTTTAGGCCGGTACGTATTCTTCTACATATTTTTGGTAAAAAAAATCGCAATCGGCGTTGATTGATTGGTTTGCGCAAAAGTTGTAGCGTTTACAAAATAGGGGGTAGTTTTATGGCATTTTTATAAAAAAATTATTTTTTACTAGTAATGGCGGCGATCAGCGATTTTTTTTGTGACTGCAACATGGCAGACACATCGGACACTTTTGACACATTTTTGGGACCATTGTCATTTTCACAGCGATCAGTGCTATAAAAATGCACTGGTTACTGTGAAAATTACACTGGCAGTGAAGGGGTTAACCACTAGGGGCGCTGGAGGGGTTAAGTGTGCCTAGGGGAGTGATTACTACTGTGTGGGGGCGTGGCTACGACTGACACGTGACCGATCTCCGCTCTGATTACACAGAGCGGAGATCGGTGACATTGTCAGTAGGGGAGCGGGGAGATGTTGTGTTTACACTAACATCTCCCCGCTCCATGCCTCCGTGAGACGATCGCGGGGATCCCCGCTGCGATTGAGTCCGCGGGACCCACGGTCTGACTCACGGGGAAGGCAGGAGGGTCACGCGCGCCGCCGCCGCGCGCGTGACCCTGACATCGGGCAGTTAAAGGGGTTGTACAGGTACGTGATTGTGCCTGTACGAGCCATTCTGCCGACGTATATATATATACAGTGAGCGGTCCTTAAGTGGTTAAGGACCGAGCCTTTTTCTAGATTTAGTGTTTACAAGTTAAAAACTGTTTGTTTGTTTTTTGCTAGAAAAGTACTTAGAACCCCCAAACATTATATATTTTTTTCTAATACCCTAGAGAATAAAATGGCGGTTGTGCTTTTTGTCACACCGTATTTGCGCAGTCTTTTTTTTGAAAAAATTCACTTTTTTTAATAAAAAAATAAGACAACGGTAAAGTTAGCCCAATTTTTTTATATTGTGAAAGATAATATTATGCCGATTAAATTGATACCCAACATGTCACGCTTCAAAATTGCACCCGCTCATGGAATGTCGATAAAATTTTACCCTTAAAAATCTCCATATGCGACGTTTAAATAATGTTACAGGTTACCGTTTTTGAGTTACAGATGGGTTATAGGGCTAGAATTATTGCTCTCGCTCTAACGATCGCGGTGATACCTCACATGTGTGGTTTGAACACCGTTTTTATATGCGGGCGCTACTCACGTATGCGTTCGTTTATGCACACGAGCTCGGCGGGATGGGGCACATTTCAATTTTTTTATTTGTTTTCCTATTTATTTTACCTTTTATTTTTACACAGTTTAAAAAAAAAAAATTGTGTCACTTTTATTCCTATTACAAGGAAAGACAGGACCTTCTAAATATGATATCTGGGGTCAAATAGACCTCAGATCTTATATTTACACTAAAATGGAAAAAAAATGTAATGCCATTTGAAAAATTGTTCCTTTAAGAGCGGAAGTGAGGTTTTGACGTCGCTTCCGCCCTGCAATGATATGGAGACGGGTGGGGGCCATCTTCCCCTCACTCGTCTCCATACCACAGACCAAGAAGGTTCCGATCGCCTCCGACGCTACCGACGGCTCCGGTAAGTGGCGGAGGGCACCGAAGAGTGCCAGGAAGGGGGCCCTCTCCCGCCACCGATAAAAGTGATCTTGCGGCGAATCCGCCACAGAGACCACTTTTATCTTGAAGCGGACCACCCACTCTTGAAGAGGATACCAGGGTTATGGTAGCTAGCTGCTACCATAACAACGGTATTCCTCTTCAAAGTAGCGACGTAAAACGACGGAGGGGGGTATGGAAGTGGTTAAGGGCCGATTTACACCCATTAAGGCAAGGGTAGGCAACCTCGGCCCTCCAGCTGTGGTGAAACAAAAAATCCCATCATGCCTCTGCCTCTAGGAGTCATGCCTTTGATTGTTAGGGTCTTGCAATGTCTCATGGGACTTGTAGTTTCAAAACACCTGGAGGGCCGAGGTTGCCTACCCTTGCCTTAAGGTGTGCAATACGACAACACAGAGCAGCGCACATTAGGTGCATTACTGTGTTCATTTTCAATGGCACCCCAATGTGCTAATACAACATACCTGCGTTATAGTGCAACACAACACCTGGTAACACACTTTCATGTGTAGTGGTGCTCTGTGTCTGAAAACTCTGCAGGTACATTTTCAAATGAGTGAGTGGCCATAACCCAACGCACCATCTAGCAGCTAGATGTGCTTTATTGCAACAAACAAGATTGGAAAGGTGTGAAAGGGGCCTTGAGGGGAACTTTAATGGCTTTGGGTAATGTTTTACTACATGTATCTGATCTTTGTTTTAGAAATACACGTTTAATACCCAGAACACTATGGTTTATTTAACATTAAAGTATACCAGTAGTTATCTCCTCGGCAATGCTTTTTCAATAAAACCTTGGACAATGTCTTTCAGGAATTAGAAAAGTGAGGGGGAGGAAGTCACTCCTTTTATTCAGGCACTTCTTTCTAAAGATTTTAGCTTGAGCCATTGAGCTTTTGTAAACAGCCTAAACCTCCACCTGCTGCCTCAAAAGCAGAATAAAGAACAAACATTTTGAAGAATGTACAAAATATGTACACACACACTGATACTCACCTTTGCTGCTTTTAGCATCCGGCTGTTTCTGGTATGGAAAACCATGAGACATGTTTAAGAAATGACAAATTCCGCGCCAAAATAATTAAATACATTTAAACAAAACAATGCTTAACTGCTCCCCTGATGATGAAGTGTAACTTCTATATAATTAATGTGCAAATAGTAGAGGGCGCTATAGTGAATTTATAATAATTAATTAATAATAATAATTAAGTCTATAAACTAGATAAATAATATCATTAATTCACAATTGACATTCAAGCAACAGTGGTAAGTGATAAATGAATCTCTGTAAAATAGGTGGACAATTAATATTCGAAAAATCAATCAAAATTAAGTGTCAAAAAGTTCAGAAAAAAAGTCTCAAGAAACAAATGAAATGTTTCTGATCCAATATGGAAAGTCACCAAATAGCAGAAAAGTCACCAAAAGTCACCAATGACAGAAGCCTTGCTGCAACAGATGATTCCTTCAAGAAACGTGCATTTGAATTCCTTCACCAATTTATTTTGATAAAAATTCGGCCATTGTTTTTTTACTTCAAATTTTATCAAAATAAATGGGTTGCACTATGGAAGCTGTTTGTTTATATTACATGTCCTAAACTTGACCATCGGAGGAGAGAGGTATTACATTTCGTCCAGTCTATCCTATGTGTGCAGGCACAATCCTGCTAAAGCGAGTGTGACTTTCTTTTTAATTAAAGAGGTCCATACTGTTTGGTAAGCACATTTTAATTACCAGTGCAGTTTGAGTGTCGCAAGTTAGAGCATCTTGGTAAAGGAATTCAAATGCACATTTCTTGAAGGAATCATCTGTTGCAGCAAGGCTTCTGTCATTGGTGACTTTTCTGCTATTTGGTAGACATGTGCATTCGTTTTCGTCCGAATGCATTTTCGTCCGAATTTCAGCTATTTTCGTTATCGTTTTAACAAACGAAAACGAAAGCACAGAATCCGAAAACCGAAAGATCCGACATAAACAAATGCTTTATTTTCGTTTTCGTTGCTACAACAGTTCGATATAGATAGGAGATTCGACGTGATGCTGACAATAACAATCTGTGTCTATCGAACCTGTGGTCGAATGTGCCTAACCTTAACTCTATTAGTCCAAGTTTATTCTACATAGGAGAGAAAAGATTCGACATTATAGAGAGAAAAGATTCGACATAGGAGAGAAAAGATTCGACATAGGAGAGAAAGATTCGACATAGGAGAGAAAAGATTCGACATAGGAGAGAAAAGATTCGACATAGGAGAGAAAAGATTCGACATAGGAGAGAAAAGATTTGTTATTATAGAGAGAAAAGATTCGACATAGAGAGAAAAGATCACTGCTGGAATTGGGTGGGGGAAGTAAAATAAAAATAAAGTTGATGATGAATGTTATTGGCTGATTGTAACCAAAGAGGAGGAGCAGTAAAATAGCTAGAATGACGAAGATTCGACAAAGCATCGAAAGTTTGAAGATTCGACGGTGCAGCAAAACTGTACGACGCTGCAATCGTACATTTCCGGTCAAATGCATCCGCCCATAGGCTATAGAAGAATTCTAATGTTGGTTGACTAGTAATAGTAATGAATAAATATAATTATTACTAGTCATACAACATTAGAATTCTTCTATAGCTTGTGGGCAGAACATTCGACCGGAAATGTATGATTGCAGCGTCGTACAGTTTCACTGCTCCGTCGAATCTTCTTTGAACATTCGACAGACACCATAAGCCTTCAATGACAGATTCGACCTTAATTAATTCAGATTTTCGGACGAATGCAATTTCTAACGAAAAACGAAATAAATAAAAACGAATTTCGGGAGTAACTAAATAAATTTATTTTTCGGACGAAAACGAAATTCCGAAACGAAATATTTCAGTGTGCACATGTCTACTATTTGGTGACTTTCCATATTGGATCAGAAACATTTCATTTGTTTCTTGGGACTTTTTTTCTGAACTTTTTGACACTTAATTTTGATTGATTTTTCGAATATTAATTGTCCACCTATTTCACAGAGATTCATTTATCACTTACCACTGTTGCTTGAATGTCAATTGTGAATTAATGATATTATTTATCTAGTTTATAGACTTAATTATTATTATTAATTAATTAATATAAATTCACTATAGCGCCCTCTCATATTTGCCCATTATTACATGAGACATGTTTGCATGGTGCAGGGCTTAGGCCTAAGCAGCCAATTGCCAGGTTTGAACATGTAAGAGGAGAACATTAACCTTGTGTAACCCCCAAACTTCACAGTGTAAGGGCGTAACACGCCGATGGAACAACAGTGATGGGAAAAAAAACATTTGGGTCAGTGTTGGTGTTTGACAAGATAACCTATCAGTTTGCTCCTCCTTTGTATCACTAGAGGAAGAGAGGAAGATTACCTCTTTCCTGGCACTAACCCTATCACCTTACATGTATACCAGTCTTTCCTCTAGCTATTGAGGAAGCAATGTAATAAAGCAGATGCTGCTTCACTGCTTTTTTTTTTTACTATCAATAGGAGCACCAGCTGTGGGCCAGGAGGCAGAGTGCCTCTAGAAAAGTTCCTCAACTTGCCTTATTCTAGGATATGTACTAGTAGGGATATCATTGTTTTTAGGGTGCATTCACACTTGCAAATCACCCATAATCCAATTACATGTTAAAACCCCAGAGGAGGTTCCCACAAATAGCTACGAGAGTTAGTCCTATTAAAAGCAATGGAAGACTACAAACTCCCGCAGCTAATCATGCCCACTCGCATGTAATCACTCATGCAGTTATCAAATGCAAATGATCGACCCTGGATGCAGATTGATCACTGTCACGTACCTGGTAGTAGAGCCCAATGTGCAGGGAGCGGCCTCTCGTAAACCTCTGGCTCAAGAACCCCTGGTAGAGCAGACTGGAGCTCGAGAGTGCAAAGGGGCACAAGTGCCTGGCAGGTAAGCTGGTGTAGAGGGCTGGATGCAGCAGCAGGGAGGTGTACTGTAGTCCAAGCAGGATGCAGGCAGCAGGCTGAGAACTGTAGAGAGTAGCACGGCACTCGTGGATCAGGAGAGTGGCAGGTGAGGACAGGCCGGGTCAAACACAGGCGGGCAGATCAGGTGCAGAAGCAGAATCCAGAGAATAGTCAAAGTCCAGATCGGGTCAGTTCATCAGGCGGGCAGCAATCAGGTTTGAAGGAGAAGCAGGAGCGAAGTCAGGATAAGCCGGGATCAAAGACAGGCAGCAAGCAGTAGTAGTCAAGGGAGAGCCGGATCAGGTAACAAGTCAGTAATCAGAGTCATAGGTAGCAGGGGTCTCAGGAACGCTAAAGACCGGACAGCAAGGCAGCAAGGTGTCTGATCTCTTTAAATAGCCTATTTTGGCGCCAAGTGCTGTCACAGCGCGCGCGCCATTCACGCTATTGCGCACGCGCAGGCGCCGAACGGCTCTTCCGCGCATTCTTCTGACACTGCTGTTGCTAGGCAGATTACTAAAACGCCTTTCCTGACAATCACTGTATGAGAGATGCATTTTGTAGATAAATGCACTTCATCAGGACCCACAGTGATAGGGTTACAAGACATCCATGCAGTTAAATTGATCTCAATATACCGGTCTCAATTTTTTTATAATGTAACAAACACAATAATTAATATGCTAAAAAAACATAAAAATATCCCTTCCACATAAGGATAACTGGTGAACAGTTAACAGTTAACTCCCCTCAACAACAACAACTCCACAAGTACTCACTTATGGCATTATACGTTACATCACACTGAGGCGTTGCGATAGTGTTACAAATAGCGCTAACGCCTATGCGTTTTTACTGCGGTACTCATTCATTTCAATGGGGATAGGCATTTTTACAGCGCTATTTTATGTGCCCCAAAGATGCTTCAAAAAAGCTGTTTGCAGGGTTTTTTCCAACGCACAGCCAGCACAACGCCTCAGTGTGAAAGCCCTCAGGGGGCTGGGACAGGATTATTTCAGGTTTTTTTAAAGGGCTATTTTTAGAGCTAAAACGCCTGAAAAATGCCTCAGTGTGAAAGGGGCCTAAAGGTGCGCTCATCTCCACAAGGGAATAGCTAATAGGTTATTCCTATATGGGACCAAGAAGTAGAGAGGTTCTGTGAGGGGAGAGGAACAGAGGCAGATCAGGGGAAAGAGCCTACAACATTGTTTGTTAGTATAAGTAGAAGCAAAAAACAATCACTTACCAAGACTTAGGCCCCTTTCACACTGGGGCGGGAGGTGCGCTGGCGGTATAGCACCGCTATTTTTAGCCTCGCTATACCGTCGGAATTGCGGCGGCATTCAGTTGATAGCGGTGTGGTTTTAACACCCGCTAGCGGCCGAAAAAGGGTTAATACCGCCCGCAATGCGCATTGCTTTTAATGGGAAGGAGCGGTGGAGGAGCGGTAAACACACCGCTCCTCTCACTGCTCCAAAGATGCTGCTATCAGGACTTTTGGAGTGGTCCTGCTAGCGCACCGCTCCAGTGTGAAAGCCCTCGGGCTTTCACACTGGAGAAACAGCAGCCGCTGTTTAGGGTCGGTTTGCTATTTTTAGCGCAAAAGCGCCTGCAAACCACTCCAGTGTGAAAGGGGCCTTAATGTTGGCATATCATAGGGTGGTTGTATTGGGGAAAACCTCCTCCCTTTCAATCTACAGAGTAGGAGGGAGCCACAAGGTAGGAATTAGTCCAACGAGGCAAGCCTCCTGTTCTCTACTCCTCTAAACACCCCTCACTTCCCCTACTTAGCCAATGAAGGACAGGGAGGTAGTGGGCAAGTATAGTAAGTGGTCTTTGTTGTTTGTCACACAAAAAGAATAGTGTATTGAGCATCATATGAAAGCCTTTTTTTATACTTATGTGTGAAATCTGTATCCCTGGGTGTCTACCTAGAAAGTCTATAGTTTTTACTTTGTTGTTTATAGATTTGCAGTCAATTCAAAGAACTTTGAGTGGGGTTAGGTGTGGCTATGCACTAATGGGTCTTTCAACTCTGCCAACATTTAACCAGCTACAGCAGCAGCAGGTAACAACGCTGCAGTGGTTTCACTGCAAGTGGTGGACTGTTGTCACCCTATCAAAAGATGTGCGTATGCAATTGTTTACTGGCAGGATAAACAGGTATTTTCAAAATGTTTCTGAGGGAACTTGGAGTCAAGTGCTATTGGAATGGATAGTTTACCTCCTTTTATAGTCTAACCTTAGTGCTACCTAATTGGTTTTCTTGTTCAAATATTTTATTGCGACAATGCAAATTCAAAAAGAAAAGCCAAAGAAGCAATGCAGAAAACAACAAGGATGATGCCTAATGGCACATCTAAACAGCGGGGACCTCTGATATGCTAGGAGGTATCTGAAAGTCCGAGTTAGATTCATATTAACGACAGTTCGTTTCTAAATGTCATTCTAATCTCATTATCCCAACAGAGACAACCTTACTTGGTTTTCTTTTTAATAGTCTTTTACCAAGGAAGCAAAATAACTTTGAACTGTAAGATACAGATAGACACATCTATGGGAGAACTCACAAATCTGTATTTCAAACATGACATAGGAAGGAGGTAAAAGGCCAAAATCGCTTTTAAGAAAATATAGCAAACTACTCAGAATGAGCACTCATTTAAAATGCATGGCAGTTTTGTTTAAGCACCATTGTTATTTCAGATTAGTAGTTCATGTTGTTTAGTTTATTAGTTCATGTCCAATCAATGCAAAAAGTAGCGACAGTAACATTAAGATTACGCTATTGGCAAACTAATCCTTTTGCTTCCTAAATCAATTTAAATTTAGAAAAAAATAGGAGGATTAGTAGAGCGCTAGCCCTCAAATCTGTTGCTTTTATGTCCAACAAACCTCTCTTATTTGAAATGTCATTTTCATTTTGTTTGATTTTTTTATTTAATTTCTTATAAATTGTTCAAACTTTTATTCTCAGAAGATAGAGAATTGTGAAACCAACGTGTAAAGTCACTGAGCGTAGTGAAAATGTCATTGTTAGGAAAGCATTTAGTCACAGCCTATAGATAGCATTGTTGATCTTGAAGATTAAGTTATGGTTCTTGAATTCCGTAAACATAGCAAAATGTTATGAATTCTAAATATATCACCACCTTATGACTTTGCTTTTTCAGAGGGTTTCAAATGTCTGCTAATACTAGAATCCTAAGCACTGCCAACACAGCACAATTCAATTCCAGTACATTTAGACCTACTGAAGTAAAACAAGATGGAAGGTATCATGCAGTGACTATAGCGCTTCTTAGTCTTCTGAGCAAAAACGTGATCATAGTAGTTTGAGCGAAAGTGATGAAGAGGATGAAGGTGCTATGGGAGAAGCTTGTAAATTAAGTACTTTTTTACTTTTAGTTTTTCTTTTACAATAAATACACCATGTATTTGTTGTGTCTTAAAGAGGAACTGAACTATACCGTGTTTCCACCGAAAATAAGCCCAGGTCTTATATTAATTTTGGCAACAAAAGACCCAGTAGGGCTTATTTTCAAGGTAGGGCTTGTCATGTGCTGATTTCTCCCCCAATCTCCCTCTCTGCCTGTCAGGAATCTCCAGTGGCCAGTGGAACCGGGTAAAAGTGCCTGCAAAACTCAAGAATGTTCTGTATTACAGTATCAGATAATGAAAACTGTACCTTTCTGCAATCCATGTGTGACAAACACCTTCACATAGCCCCGCACCGTGTCCCGCCGGAGCACTGCAAATGGAGGGGGGCCCGATATCCCCCACTGGCAGATGAGAGGAGAAGAGCAGCGGGATATCAGCTGAGCGCCACTATGCGCTTCCATGGCCAGCCGGAGCTCTTGTTCGCGCTCCGAGCACTGAGGGGGGGTCAAAATCCCCCACTGACAGCTGGCTGAAGAGAGGAGAACAGCAGCGGGACATGAGCTGAGCGCCGCTATGCGCTTCCATGGCCCGCCGGAGCTCTTGTTCCCGCTCCGAGCACTGAGGGGGGGTCAAAATCCCCCACTGACAGCTGGCTGAAGAGAGGAGAACAGCAGTGGAACATCAGCTGAGCGCCGAGCGGCGCTAAACTGAAAGCATCCAGCACACACAGCCCACATCACATACCAAGCTAGGTCTTATTTTTGGGGTAGGGCTTATATTGCAGCCCTACCCAAAAATAACAATGTGGCTTATTTTCGGGGTAGGTCTTATTTTTGGGGGAAACACGGTAGGAAGTTGTTCTTAAAATTGAGAGCAAAAGCCTAGTCATCATTATTGCTTGTGTTTTCCCTGCTGCTGGAAAAAAAAAAAAAAATTTCCATTACAGACTTACCATGCCTTGTTCTTCACTAGGGATGAGCTTCGTGTTCGAGTCGAACATACGTTCGACTCGAACATCGGCTGTTCGATCGTTCGACGAAGATCGAACGATTTGGGCCGTTCGCGCCAAATTCGAGTGACGCGAACGGCCCACAATGCACTACGCCATCGCAGTGTCATCCAGGCGCTGTGATTGGCCAAGCATGCACTGTGACCCCGCATGCTTGGCCAATCACAGCGCCGGCAGCGAGGAGAGCAATGATTGGCCACAGGCAGGATGCCTGTGGCCAATTATTGCTGAGGGTGTTTAGTACACGCCCCACACTATAAAAGGCCGCCAGCACGGCGGCCTAGTGTAGTGTGTTCCGGAGCAGGGAAAGAGCAGCATAGGCAGGGACAGTGACTTTTATTTCTTTCTTGCTTAACCTGGATTCCTTTAGTTTAGGGAAAGAGAAGGATAGGTAGGGAGAGTGTCAGTGTGTTTTGTGCTTGTGCTATAGTGTGCTTAAAAAAAACATTTTTTCTAGGGACAGAAAACTCTAGGTAGGGAGAGTGTCAGTTTCTTTCACTGTGCAAGTCCTTGTTTCCAGGGACAGGGAAGGACAGTGAGTGAATTCGCCTTGTGCTATAGTGTGCTTAAAAAAAACATTTTTTCTAGGGACAGAAAACTCTAGGTAGGGAGAGTGTCAGTTTCTTTCACTGTGCAAGTCCTTGTTTCCAGGGACAGGGAAGGACAGTGAGTGAATTCTCCTTGTGCTATAGTGTGCTTAAAAAAAACATTTTTTCTAGGGACAGAAAACTCTAGGTAGGGAGAGTGTCAGTTTCTTTCACTGTGCAAGTCCTTGTTTCCAGGGACAGGGAAGGACAGTGAGTGAATTCTCCTTGTGCTATAGTGTGCTTAAAAAAAACATTTTTTCTAGGGACAGAAAACTCTAGGTAGGGAGAGTGTCAGTTTCTTTCACTGTGCAAGTCCTTGTTTCCAGGGACAGGGAAGGACAGTGAGTGAATTCTCCTTGTGCTATAGTGTGCTTAAAAAAAACTTTTTTTCTAGGGACAGAAAACTCTAGGTAGGGAAAGTGTCAGTTTCTTTCACTGTGCAAGTCCTTGTTTCCAGGGACAGGGAAGGACAGTGAGTGAATTCTCCTTGTGCTATAGTGTGCTTAAAAAAAACATTTTTTCTAGGGACAGAAAACTCTAGGTAGGGAGAGTGTCAGTTTCTTTCACTGTGCAAGTCCTTGTTTCCAGGGACAGGGAAGGACAGTGAGTGAATTCTCCTTGTGCTATAGTGTGCTTAAAAAAAACATTTTTTCTAGGGACAGAAAACTCTAGGTAGGGAGAGTGTCAGTTTCTTTCACTGTGCAAGTCCTTGTTTCCAGGGACAGGGAAGGACAGTGAGTGAATTCTCCTTGTGCTATAGTGTGCTTAAAAAAAACATTTTTTCTAGGGACAGAAAACTCTAGGTAGGGAGAGTGTCAGTTTCTTTCACTGTGCAAGTCCTTGTTTCCAGGGACAGGGAAGGACAGTGAGTGAATTCTCCTTGTGCTATAGTGTGCTTAAAAAAAACATTTTTTCTAGGGACAGAAAACTCTAGGTAGGGAGAGTGTCAGTTTCTTTCACTGTGCAAGTCCTTGTTTCCAGGGACAGGGAAGGACAGTGAGTGAATTCTCCTTGTGCTATAGTGTGCTTAAAAAAAACATTTTTTCTAGGGACATAAAACTCTAGGTAGGGAGAGTGTCAGTTTCTTTCACTGTGCAAGTCCTTGTTTCCAGGGACAGGGAAGGACAGTGAGTGAATTCTCCTTGTGCTATAGTGTGCTTAAAAAAAACATTTTTTCTAGGGACAGAAAACTCTAGGTAGGGAGAGTGTCAGTTTCTTTCACTGTGCAAGTCCTTGTTTCCAGGGACAGGGAAGGACAGTGAGTGAATTCTCCTTGTGCTATAGTGTGCTTAAAAAAACATTTTTTCTAGGGACAGAAAACTCTAGGTAGGGAGAGTGTCAGTTTCTTTCACTGTGCAAGTCCTTGTTTCCAGGGACAGGGAAGGACAGTGAGTGAATTCTCCTTGTGCTATAGTGTGCTTAAAAAATTTTTTTTTCTAGGGACAGAAAACTCTAGGTAGGGAGAGTGTCAGTTTCTTTCACTGTGCAAGTCCTTGTTTCCAGGGACAGGGAAGGACAGTGAGTGAATTCTCCTTGTGCTATAGTGTGCTTAAAAAAAACATTTTTTCTAGGGACAGAAAACTCTAGGTAGGGAGAGTGTCAGTTTCTTTCACTGTGCAAGTCCTTGTTTCCAGGGACAGGGAAGGACAGTGAGTGAATTCTCCTTGTGCTATAGTGTGCTTAAAAAAAACATTTTTTCTAGGGACAGAAAACTCTAGGTAGGGAGAGTGTCAGTTTCTTTCACTGTGCAAGTCCTTGTTTCCAGGGACAGGGAAGGACAGTGAGTGAATTCTCCTTGTGCTATAGTGTGCTTAAAAAAAACATTTTTTCTAGGGACAGAAAACTCTAGGTAGGGAGAGTGTCAGTTTCTTTCACTGTGCAAGTCCTTGTTTCCAGGGACAGGGAAGGACAGTGAGTGAATTCTCCTTGTGCTATAGTGTGCTTAAAAAAAACATTTTTTCTAGGGACAGAAAACTCTAGGTAGGGAGAGTGTCAGTTTCTTTCACTGTGCAAGTCCTTGTTTCCAGGGACAGGGAAGGACAGTGAGTGAATTCTCCTTGTGCTATAGTGTGCTTAAAAAAAGCATTTTTTCTAGGGACAGAAAACTCTAGGTAGGGAGAGTGTCAGTTTCTTTCACTGTGCAAGTCCTTGTTTCCAGGGACAGGGAAGGACAGTGAGTGAATTCTCCTTGTGCTATAGTGTGCTTAAAAAAAACATTTTTTCTAGGGACAGAAAACTCTAGGTAGGGAGAGTGTCAGTTTCTTTCACTGTGCAAGTCCTTGTTTCCAGGGACAGGGAAGGACAGTGAGTGAATTCTCCTTGTGCTATAGTGTGCTTAAAAAAAACATTTTTTCTAGGGACAGAAAACTCTAGGTAGGGAGAGTGTCAGTTTCTTTCACTGTGCAAGTCCTTGTTTCCAGGGACAGGGAAGGACAGTGAGTGAATTCTCCTTGTGCTATAGTGTGCTTAAAAAAATCATTTTTTCTAGGGACAGAAAACTCTAGGTAGGGAGAGTGTCAGTTTCTTTCACTGTGCAAGTCCTTGTTTCCAGGGACAGGGAAGGACAGTGAGTGAATTCTCCTTGTGCTATAGTGTGCTTAAAAAAAACATTTTTTCTAGGGACAGAAAACTCTAGGTAGGGAGAGTGTCAGTTTCTTTCACTGTGCAAGTCCTTGTTTCCAGGGACAGGGAAGGACAGTGAGTGAATTCTCCTTGTGCTATAGTGTGCTTAAAACAATTTTTTTTCTAGGGACAGAAAACTCTAGGTAGGGAGAGTGTCAGTTTCTTTCACTGTGCAAGTCCTTGTTTCCAGGGACAGGGAAGGACAGTGAGTGAATTCTCCTTGTGCTATAGTGTGCTTAAAAAAAACATTTTTTCTAGGGACAGAAAACTCTAGGTAGGGAGAGTGTCAGTTTCTTTCACTGTGCAAGTCCTTGTTTCCAGGGACAGGGAAGGACAGTGAGTGAATTCTCCTTGTGCTATAGTGTGCTTAAAAAAAACATTTTTTCTAGGGACAGAAAACTCTAGGTAGGGAGAGTGTCAGTTTCTTTCACTGTGCAAGTCCTTGTTTCCAGGGACAGGGAAGGACAGTGAGTGAATTCTCCTTGTGCTATAGTGTGCTTAAAAAAAACATTTTTTCTAGGGACAGAAAACTCTAGGTAGGGAGAGTGTCAGTTTCTTTCACTGTGCAAGTCCTTGTTTCCAGGGACAGGGAAGGACAGTGAGTGAATTCTCCTTGTGCTATAGTGTGCTTAAAAAAAACATTTTTTCTAGGGACAGAAAACTCTAGGTAGGGAGAGTGTCAGTTTCTTTCACTGTGCAAGTCCTTGTTTCCAGGGACAGGGAAGGACAGTGAGTGAATTCTCCTTGTGCTATAGTGTGCTTAAAAAAAACATTTTTTCTAGGGACAGAAAACTCTAGGTAGGGAGAGTGTCAGTTTCTTTCACTGTGCAAGTCCTTGTTTCCAGGGACAGGGAAGGACAGTGAGTGAATTCTCCTTGTGCTATAGTGTGCTTAAAAAAAACATTTTTTCTAGGGACAGAAAACTCTAGGTAGGGAGAGTGTCAGTTTCTTTCACTGTGCAAGTCCTTGTTTCCAGGGACAGGGAAGGACAGTGAGTGAATTCTCCTTGTGCTATAGTGTGCTTAAAAAAATCATTTTTTCTAGGGACAGAAAACTCTAGGTAGGGAGAGTGTCAGTTTCTTTCACTGTGCAAGTCCTTGTTTCCAGGGACAGGGAAGGACAGTGAGTGAATTCTCCTTGTGCTATAGTGTGCTTAAAAAAAACATTTTTTCTAGGGACAGAAAACTCTAGGTAGGGAGAGTGTCAGTTTCTTTCACTGTGCAAGTCCTTGTTTCCAGGGACAGGGAAGGACAGTGAGTGAATTCTCCTTGTGCTATAGTGTGCTTAAAATTTTTTTTTTTCTAGGGACAGAAAACTCTAGGTAGGGAGAGTGTCAGTTTCTTTCACTGTGCAAGTCCTTGTTTCCAGGGACAGGGAAGGACAGTGAGTGAATTCTCCTTGTGCTATAGTGTGCTTAAAAAAAACATTTTTTCTAGGGACAGAAAACTCTAGGTAGGGAGAGTGTCAGTTTCTTTCACTGTGCGAGTCCTTGTTTCTAGGGACAAAGAAGGAAAGTGAGGGGAATTCTCCTTGTGCTATAGTGTGCTAAAGCATTCCTCATCAACCATCTTTGAAATCCTTGATTTTTGGACAGTCAGGGAAATTGTCGTTGTGCTATTCTGTGCAAAAGCAATCATCCTCAACCATATTTAGAAATCCTTAAGTAAAGGGACAGAGAAGGACACCTGAAGGTAGCCCTTATTGCTTTTTTCCCATCTCCCTGCAGGCCATCTATTAGAATGTCTGGAAGGCAAACAAGGAGAGGCAGACAGTCAGGAGGCAATAAAAGAGGGCAAGCAGGCTCTGTGTCTGGGGGCAACAGTGCTGGTCGTGGACGCGGTGCACTGTCATCAGCACATGGCCATGGGACACGCTTGTCCTTCTTTTCGGCAGCTGGACATGTTGAGCCACATCATGCCGAAGACTTGGTAGAGTGGATGACCAAGCCCTCCTCCTCCTCCTCATCCTCTCTCACCCAGGCTCAGGGTACTGGCAAAGCAGCTGCCAAAGCGTCCTCTTCCCTGTTATCAATGTCAGACTCATCATCAGTCACTCCTTCCCTAGACCCACCATGTCCTCCTCCTGAGGAGTCCCCCGAACTGTTTGAGCACAGTGTTGGGTACATGCTCCAGGAGGATGCCCAGCGTTTCGAAGGGTCTGATGATGAAACCCAGCTACAGGAAGGCAGTAGGGTGAGAGCAGACAGAGGGGATGCTCAAGAAGGACACCAATCTGGCAGTCATGTTCCAGCAGCTGCAGCATACTGCCAGATTGGCTCCAGTGATGAGGAGGGAGGGGATGATGAGGTCACTGACTCCACGTGGGTGCCTAATAGGAGAGAGGAGGAGGAGGATGAGGAGGAGGCACATCTCCAACGAGGCAGGATGCCCTTTGGTGGCCAGCGTAAGGGCAGTACACCGACGGAATCACACCGCAGAGCTCCGCCTGTGCAGGGCGCTGCCTCTGCCCGTCATTCAAAAAGTTCCTTGGTGTGGGCCTTTTTTGAGGCTAGTGCATCAGATCGCACAGCTGCTGTTTGCAACATATGTCTCAAGCGTATATCGCGTGGCCAAAACATCAGCCGCTTGGGTACCACATGCCTGACCAGACATATGTTGACCTGCCATGCAGCTCGTTGGCAAGCCTACCTCAAAGACCCACACCAAAGAACAAAGCGGACCTCTCCTTGCACCGCATCAGCTGGGATCTCCAACCCCACTATAACTTCAGTCCTCTCTGAAACATGCACTGAGAGGAATGAAGGTGTAGAATTAGGTGTGTCACAGCCAAGTACTTGCGGCCACTCTGCTAGCAGTACACCGACGTCCGATTCTAGCAGGCAAATTTCCCTGCCCCAGCTGCTGGACCGTCGAAAGAAGTTCACTCCCAGCCATCCACATGCCCAGCGGTTGAATGCTAGCTTGGCTAAATTGCTAGCGCTTCAACTGCTGCCTTTTCAGTTGGTAGACTCGGCCCCCTTCCGTGAGTTTGTGCAATGTGCGGTTCCTCAGTGGCAGGTTCCCAAACGCCACTTTTTCTCACGGAAGGCTATTCCGGCTCTCTACCGGCATGTGGAAGGCAATGTCTTGGCCTCGCTGGACAGGGCGGTCAGCGGTAAGGTGCATATTACCGCTGACTCATGGTCCAGCAGGCATGGACAGGGACGTTACCTTTCTTTCACGGCCCATTGGGTCACTCTTTTGGCAGCTGGGAAGGATGCAGGACAAGGTGCAGTAGTGTTGGAGGTTTTCCCACCGCCACGCCTCCAAAATGCTACTACTGGTTGTGACACACCTCTCTCCTCCACCCCCTCCTCTTCTTCTTCCTCCATGGCCTCTTCCTGTGGTTTGTCCTATGAACCAGCGGTGCTCCGTAGCCGTTCACGGGGCTACGCAAGTACGCAGGCAAAAAGATGCCATGCCGTGCTTGCGCTGGTGTGTTTGGGGGACAGAAGCCACACTGGGGCAGAGGTCCTGTCTGCTCTGCTCTGAATGCTAGCTTGGCTAAATTGCTAGCGCTTCAACTGCTGCCTTTTCAGTTGGTAGACTCGGCCCCCTTCCGTGAGTTTGTGCAATGTGCGGTTCCTCAGTGGCAGGTTCCCAAACGCCACTTTTTCTCACGGAAGGCTATTCCGGCTCTCTACCGGCATGTGGAAGGCAATGTCTTGGCCTCGCTGGACAGGGCGGTCAGCGGTAAGGTGCATATTACCGCTGACTCATGGTCCAGCAGGCATGGACAGGGACGTTACCTTTCTTTCACGGCCCATTGGGTCACTCTTTTGGCAGCTGGGAAGGATGCAGGACAAGGTGCAGTAGTGTTGGAGGTTTTCCCACCGCCACACCTCCAAAATGCTACTACTGGTTGTGACACACCTCTCTCCTCCACCCCCTCCTCTTCTTCTTCCTCCATGGCCTCTTCCTGTGGTTTGTCCTATGAACCAGCGGTGCTCCGTAGCCGTTCACGGGGCTACGCAAGTACGCAGGCAAAAAGATGCCATGCCGTGCTTGCGCTGGTGTGTTTGGGGGACAGAAGCCACACTGGGGCAGAGGTCCTGTCTGCTCTGCAGGGCCAGGCCGAGAGGTGGTTGACGCCACGCCAGCTTAAGCCAGGAATGGTGGTTTGCGACAATGGCACCAACCTCCTCTCCGCCCTTCGACAGGGACAACTGACCCATGTGCCCTGTGTGGCTCACGTCCTTAACCTGGTGGTGCAGCGGTTCTTGGGCAGGTACCCGGGCTTACAGGATGTCCTGAGGCAGGCCAGGAAAGTCTGTGTGCATTTCCGCAGATCTTATAATGCCAGTGCTCGCCTGGCTGAGCTGCAAAAGGAGTTGAACCTGCCCAAGAACCGCCTTATATGTGACATGCCCACCAGGTGGAACTCAACGTTGGCCATGCTGCAGCGGCTGCACACGCAGCAGAGGGCCATCAATGAGTACCTGTGCGACTACGGCACCAGGACAGGGTCAGGGGAGCTTGGTTTTTTTTCTCCACGCCAGTGGGGCATGATCAGGGATGCATGCACTGTCCTGGCACCATTTGAGGAGGCCACGAGGATGGTGAGCAGTGACAGTGCATGCATCAGTGACACTGTACCTCTTGTCCACCTGTTGGAGCACACGCTGCGTGGAATAATGGACAGGGCACTTGAGGCAGAACAGAGGCAAGAAGAGGAGGACTTCCTTGCCTCTCAAGGCCCCCTTTACCCAGACAGTGTTCCTTCTGTCCCACCCATCGCACAGGAAGAGGAAGAGGAGGAGGAGGAGGAGGAGGAGGAGGATTGTGTCAGCATGGAGGTGGAGGCTGGCACTCAGCATCATCAGCAGCAGTCTTTTAGGGATGATTTACAGTCCCAAGAAACCAGTGGACTTGTACGTGGCTGGGAGGAGGTGACTGCGGATCATGTCGTCCTTAGTGACCCAGAGGACTCCGGAGCGAATGCCTCAGCAAACCTACGCTGCATGGCCTCCCTGATCCTGCAAAGTCTGCGGAAGGATCCTCGTATTCTTCGGATCAAGGAGAGGGACCATTACTGGCTGGCCACTCTCCTTGATCCACGGTACAAGGGTAAGGTTGCGGACCTTATGTTACCGTCGCAGAGGGAGCAGAGGATGAGACAACTCCGGGAGGCCTTGCAGAAAGGTCTGTGCAACGCGTTCCCAGAGACTGGGAGGTTACAAACTCCTGGTCCTGGACAACGAGTTGCTGAGGCTTCGGCCAGTCAAAGAAGGAGCGGTGGGGAAGGTGGCCGTCTGACCGATGCGTTCAGACAATTCTTTAGTCCGCAGCCCCAAAGTATGATCGGTTCCAGCAACCATCGCCAGCGTCTGATAAACATGGTGCAGGAATATCTAGGGGCAAGGTCAGACTTGGACACCTTCCCCACCGAAAATCCTCTGGCTTACTGGGTCTTGAGGATGGATCACTGGCCAGAGCTTGCACAGTATGCAATTGAGCTACTGGCCTGTCCTGCATCCAGCGTTCTTTCGGAACGCACATTCAGTGCTGCTGGAGGATTTGTCACGGATCACAGGGTGCGCCTGTCCACCGACTCGGTTGATCGACTGACTTTCATCAAGATGAACCAGTCTTGGATCACCACCAGCTACCACACACCTGATGCTGATATAACAGACTAATTGATTTTAACATGTCACATCCCTTCAAGACTGATGCTGATGCTGAGTGCCTGTGCTGTTATGTTGACTGGCTATCCTCCTCCTCCGAGTCCTCAATGATACGATTGATGATGATAGCTTGGAAGATCATTTTTGTTTATGGGTGCCGCCACCAGTGGCTAAGGCCCAATTTTTCAGCCCCTGTTTTACAGGGGCGTGTACTTACAATTTTTTTAGCAATAATTTGCCATAGGGCTCATTGCTGTGCTCCAAGTACAGTATCTGTGAGGGGTTGGAGTGTTGTGGCACCAGTGGCTAAGGCCCAATTTTTCAGCCCCTGTTTAACAGGGGCGTGTCATTACAATTTTTGAAGCAATACTTTGCAACAGGGCTCATTGCTGTGCTCCAAGTACAGTATCTGTGAGGGGTTGTAGTGTTGTGCCACCAGTGCCTAAGGCCCAATTTTTCAGCCCCTGTTTAACAGGGGCGTGTCATTACAATTTTTGAAGCAATACTTTGCAACAGGGCTCATTGCTGTGCTTCAAGTACAGTATCTGTGAGGGGTTGTAGTGTTGTGCCACCAGTGCCTAAGGCCCAATTTTTCAGCCCCTGTTCAACAGGGGCATGCAATTACAATTCTTGATGTAATAATTCACAGCAGGGCCCATTCCTGCACCCACCAAGAGTAAGTCTGAGGGCTTACAGTGTTGTGGCAACGCCACCACCACCACCACCACGAAAGGCCCAATTTTTCAGCCCCTGTTCAAAAGGGGCATGTAATTACAATTCTTGATCTAATAATTCACAGCAGGGCCCATTCCTGCACCCACCAAGAGTAAGTCTGAGGGCTTACAGTGTTGTGGCAACGCCACCACCACCACCACCACGAAAGGCCCAATTTTTCAGCCCCTGTTCAAAAGGGGCATGTAATTACAATTCTTGATCTAATAATTCACAGCAGGGCCCATTGCTGCACCCACCAAGAGTAACTGTCAGGGCTTACAGTGTTGTGGCACCAGCACCACCATCAAAGCCCCAATTTTTACTACCACTGTTCAACAATTATATGTAATTAAAATTCCTGATATAATAGTTGACAGCAGGGCGTTCCAGCACCAACCAAGAGTAACTGTGAGTGCTTACAGTGTTGTGCCAACACCAACAACTAAGGGGCCTATTTCTGCAGAGTATATACGGCAGGTCTCTACTTTCAAACATCCAACTTACAAACGACTCCTACTTGCAAACGCAAAAAGACAACAGGAAGTGAGAGGAAATCTACCCCTAGGAAGGAAAATTCTCTCCTGTAAGAATAAATATGGGAGAAAGGTGTCTCCTCTGTACTGATGCTTTATCAGCAATCCTTGTTTCAAGAAAAACACCACATTTCAAAAACAGTTGTCATTGGGACGGAAAGTGAGGTGAAATGTTCTGAACAGGGGCACAGACAGCAAAACAAATGTTACAGGGGTGATAACCCTTACCTATGTTTTCCAAAAAGTTTAAAAATAGATTTTTGGGCTGGAGCTACACTTCAACAATGTACCTGTTCAAAATTACAAACACATTCTACATAAGAACAAACCTACAGTCCCTGTCTTGTATGCACCGCCTGTATACGGCTGTTCAGAGTATATAGGGCCTTTTTTATTTTATGTGCGGGGTTCCCCTTAATATCCATACAAGACCCAAAGGGGCTGGTAATGGGCTGGGGTAGGGGGGGGTCATGGGGTAGCTATGCCATTTTTCTTAAAGATTTTCATCCATATTACCGGGACCAGACATTACATTAAAGCCGCAAGCAGTTTTAAATGGCTTTTTTTTTCCTTTAGAAGTGTCATTTTGTGCAGGGACAGTTCTAAACACGGGAAACACGTGGCACTTCACAGGCATACTTTAGACACCCCCCAGGTACGATATTTAAAGGAATATTTGACTTTTTTTTTTCACTTTATGCATCATTAAAATGACTGCTCCCGAAAAACGACCGTTTTTAAAACTTCTTTTTGCATTGATACATGTCCCCTGGTGCAGAACCCGGGTTCCCAAACCCTTTTTAGGACAATAACATGCATAATAGTTGTTATAATTAGCACTTTAGAATTCGAACGTTCGCATCCATTGTATTTAATAGGGTTCTAATGTTCGTACGAACTTTCGGTCCGTTCGCGGGTTCTGGTGCGAACCGAACCCGGGGGTGTTCGGCTCATCACTATTCTTCACTGTGCCTCCATGAGGTTGATTTAGTAAATGCCAATAGACTGTTCACTTTGCAAGGAAAATTGCACTTTGCAAGGGAATCATCCCAAGAGCTTAGTAAAGGAGTTGAAGTTCTGCTGACTTCCACCATCCAATCGTGTGCACATGATTGATTTTTTTTTTTTTTTAAAGTGAAATTTCACCATATCACTAAGCCCTGGGAAAATTCCCTTGCAAAGAGCGACTTTCCTTGCAAAGTGAACAGGCTTTCTGTCTTTAGTAAATCCACTCCTATGTGTAGGTTGGCAATCTTGGTAAGTGCAGGGTTTTGCTTGTTCAAAACAGTAAGCAATGCAGTAGTGACATCATCTCCTCTGACTAGCAGAGTGAGCAGTACCTTATATTTCATGATAATAAAACTATCCCTCTGCGCTACCATTATGCAAAGACCCTGTATTCTAAATAAATGTGCACAATGTGTGTGTGTGTGGGTGGGCGGAGGTTCACCTTCCAGCAAGACAACGACCCTAAACATACAGCCAGAGCTACAATGGAATGATTTAGCTCAAAGCATATTCATGTGTTAGAATGGCCCAGTCCAGGGGCGTACCTAGAGCATTTGACACCCGGGGCGGATCCAATATATGGCACCCCCCCCCCACATTAAAATGTAAAAACACCCCTCTGTGCCCCCTGCATACCTCTGCATCCTTCAATATCTCTTTGTTACTACTGTGTAGCCCCTCTACACAACTGCACCTCTGGACCCCTTTACATTACACAGCATCCTGCACCTCTGCGTCACTTTACATTATACAGCCCCCTGCACCTCTGGACCCCTTTACATTACACAGCCCCCTGCACCCCTTTACATTACACAGCACCCTGCACCTCTGGACCCCATTTCATTACACAGCACTCTGCACTCCTTTACATTACACAGCACCCTGCACCTCTGCACCCCTTTACATTACACAGCCCCCTGCACCTCTGGACCCCTTTACATTACACAGCACCCTGCACCCCTTTACATTACACAGCACCCTGCACCTCTGGACCCCATTACATTACACAGCACCCTGCACCTCTGCACCCCTTTACATTACACAGCACCCTGCACCCCTTTACATTACACAGCACCCTGCACCCCATTACATTACACAGCCCCCTGCACCCCTTTACATTACACAGCACCCTGCACCTCTGGACCCCATTACATTACACAGCACCCTGCACCTCTGCACCCCTTTACATTACACAGCACCCTGCACCCCTTTACATTACACAGCCCCCTGCACCTCTGGACCCCTTTACATTACACAGCCCCCTGCACCTCTTCACCCCTTTACATTACACAGCACCCTGCACCCCTTTACATTAAACAGCCCCCTGCACCTCTGGACCCCTTTACATTACACAGCACCCTGCACCCCTTTACATTACACAGCCCCCTGCACCTCTGGACCCCTTTACATTACACAGCCCCCTGCACCTCTGGACCACTTTACATTACACAGCACCCTGCACCTCTGGACCCCTTTACATTACACAGCCCCCTGCACCTCTGGATGCCTTGACATTACACAGCCCCCCGCACTTCTGGACCCCTTGACAGTACACCGCACTCTGGACCCCTTTACATTACACAGCACCGCACCTCTGGACCCTTTTACATTACACAGCACCTCACAGCTCTGGACCCCCTGCATGTTACACAGACCTTCCTCAGTGCAAACCTCCTCCCCTCAGTGCAGACCCCCCCTTAGTGCAAACCCCCCCTCAATGCAGACCCCCCGTGCAAACCCCCCTCAGTGCAAACCTCCCCAGTGCAACCCCCCCTCAGTGCAAACTTCCCCCCTTAATGCAGACCCCCGTGCAAACCTCCCCCCCTCAGTGCAGACCCCGCAGTGCAACCCCCCCTCCCCCTCAGTGCAAACCCCCTTAATGCAGACACCCCCCCCTCAGTGCAAACCTCCCCCCCATGCAAACCCCCCCCCTCTCAATGCAAACCCCCCCTCAATGCAGACACCCCCCCTCAGTGCAGACCCCCGTGCAAACCCCCCCACAGTGCAAACCTCCCCCCTTAATGCAGACCCCCCGTGCAAACCCCCCTCAGTGCAAACCTCCCCAGTGCAACCCCCCCTCAATGCAGACACCCCCCCTCAGTGCAAACCTCCCCCCCTTAATGCAGACCCTCGTGCAAACCCCCCCTCAGTGCAAACCTCCCCCCTCAGTGCAGACCCCCCAGTGTAACCCCCCCCCTCAGTGCAAACCCCCTTTAATGCAGACACCCCCCCTCAGTGCAAACCTCCCCCCCATGCAAACCCCCCTCAATGCAGACCCCCGTGCAAACCCCCCCCCGGTCAGTGAAAACCCCCCTCCCATTCAGTACCTTAGATCAGCGTGCGGCAGCACATGCACAGAAGGTCCCCTCCCCCTCTGTACACATAAACAGAAAGGAGGGGGAGGCGACTTCACTCGGCTGTGCCTGTGTTCTGTGAGAAGTGCCGAACATCGGGATAGCTCAGCTGCGGCCGCGAGGAGGGGATGGATGGTGCAGCAATGTCACCCCCCCTCCCTTCGTATCGTGATATATCTGCCTGTGCCTGCCTGGAGTCTCACTGCAGGCAGCTCTTACTTGACAGAGCGGCGCCGGCGCTATCACCGCTTAAGTCACGGGGGGCGCCGGCCTGACACCCCCCAGTGTGTGGCACCCCGGTGCGGCCCGCCCCCCCCCCACCCCCCACTTAGTACGCCTCTGGCCCAGTCAAAGTCCAGACCTAAATTCATTTGAGAATCTGTGGCAGAACTTGAAAATTGCTGTTCACAGATGCTTTCCATCTGCTGCTGGGCTCTGAGGCAGAAGACTCGTCTTCGAAACGCGTAAGCCGGCAGTAACCCCCGTCAATCCCTCTGTGACTGTTTGGAGTGGGTTCGGTTCAGACGCATTGCTGTGATTGTGTGGATTCTTTTAATGTGAGATACTCACGTATGTTTGTAAGTAGTTTTCCTTCATCTATTTTCAATAAAATCCACCCAAGGATAATGCACTAGGCTGGTGCGCCTTTCTTTTTTCTCTTTGTTTTTTTTTCTCTTTGTCATGCTTTCCATCTAACCTGACAGAGTTTGATCTATTTTGTAAAGAAGAATGGGCACAAATTTCACTCTAGACGTACAAAGCTGGTAGAGACATACCCAAAAAGACTTGCAGCTGTAATTGCAGCGAAAGGTGGTTCTACAAAGTGTTGACTCGGGGGCTGAATACAAATGCACGCCACACTTTTCACATGTTTTTTGTAAAAAGTGTTAAAAACCATAATTTTCCTTCCACTTCACAATTATGTGCCACTTTGTGTTGGTCTATCACATAAAATCCCAATAAAATACATCTACGTTGTTAGTTGTAACATGACAAAATGTGGAAAATTTCAAAGGGTATGAAAACTTTTTCAAGGCACTGTATATATGATTTGATTTTGATTATTTTGATACATATCACTATTTATAGATTGGATTGTTTTTTATATATGTATTAACACGATATAAAGTTTGCGCAACACCAGTTACATCTACACCTTATAGTTCATAGTGCAGGTATACAGCTGTAAGGTCCACTTTAATGTAAACTATCTTGCATTTTTTTTAGAGCAGACCATTTTACACACGCACACACAGACAGACATAGATAGATAGATTGATTGATAGATAGATAGATATTGTTTTCCACCAAAACAAGAATGTGTTGAGCTACATGAAAACTCTCAACTATAGAATTTCTCACAGACATTGGATACAATTTAGTTAAAGCCAATCTTTTTTTTTCAATATGAACAATTGTTTCAGACAACTAAAACTAGCTTATAGGTACACAAAATCTGAAAGTTTTGTTTGTACAATGTCCCAGTTTTACCAGTCCTGCCAAAGCCAAAAAGAAGCCCATTTTGGATGAATGATAAACATTTGGAATTATAAAAGTAAAAAGACTGCGCTAAACCAAAATATAAAAGAAAGCTGCTAACACTCAAACAAACAAAGTATGGAACAGATATATAAAAAATAGTGCAGCGCTCTAAATCTAGAGTTGCTAATAGAAGCAACTCTAATTTGTGAATGACTGATAAACACTGTATGTTAGTGAACTAGTACATAAAGTTCATGAACAGTCCATTCCAATGGATAATTTCACATGTGAGCTAACCTCCATGAGAACTGGGGAGCGGGACCCCTATGGGTTAAATATAGTGATGAATTCAAAAAAGTCCAAAACAGCATGTGTGTAATTGGAGTGGATGTCTTTTCATGAACAACACCGCCACAGCATAAATTGACTGGAAGACCTCAATGTATAAGGTGAGAATTCACAATAAGGCACAGATGGTACAGTTGGGTACTCTTACTGGAAACGGTGGACCCACCTGTCATATGACAGTGGGTCAATCGAGCTTGATGGTTGCCGTGACCAGAAATGATGAAAACTGGATATCCTGGATATCTCAGACCGACTCCAACAGGGTGGTGGATGACCAGCTTACACGATGGAAACTCCTCCGATCGTACAGGCTCCAAATCAATCCAAGATGGACACAGGGGTAGGAGAAAAGAAAAACTCCAGATGGTGCAGGTCAATATAACCATGGGGAGGTTTATTGAATACATTTTGTCTTATATGCATATAGACAATAAAAGGTGATCACAAAATAAAACAATAAAAGCAATGTGTGGTGCAGCATAAGCAGGCGCTCCCCAGTTCTCATGGAGGTTAGCTCACATGTGAAATTATCCATTGGAATGGACTGTTCATGAACTTTATGTATTAGTTCACTAACATACAGTGTTTATCAGTCATTCACAAATTAGAGTTGCTTCTATTAGCAACTCTAGATTTAGAGCGCTGCACTATTTTTTATATAAACATTTGGAATTGTTATTGATATCCTTGGTTTTAGCAGCTCAGATGACCTCTGGTAGCAAGTGAAATTTTTTTAGGGGAATGAATTAAAAAAAAAATCTTATTATAAGGAGGACAAAAAACACATTTTTAAAACTGTATACAGGTAAACTCTTTGTTGAAAGGCCTGTTACCCGGCTATCTTTGGCATCAATATTTTAAGTCACTGACCTGTAACTAAGATGCAGCAGATGTCCAAACTTGTAAAACAAAATTGAATTAATCCACTCAATTAGCAGAGAAGCCAGGCAACTTCCATTTTTATTACGGAGAGGTCAACAATAACATCCTGAGTGTTTCTTCAGAACCAGTAATGGGCTTTGGGTCTTGCTCAAATATACGTCCATACCATATTTGGGCAATAATGTCACCCAGCATCCCTGGCTGGTTTGTTTACAAACTGCAGCTGGCCAGGCATCTGTCATTTCAGGAAGGGGCAAGATCGTCAGGCAGCCTGTCATTATGGCGGCAGGCTGTTGAGATTGACACTGGCTCTAAAAAGGACTTGGAGGATGTCGAGCCCATATCCCGTCAACATGGGAGTGAGGTGTCTTGCAAAGGGGTGGGGTGTTCTACAAGGTGCATCCCCTATGTTGAAAGACTTGTGCCCTGGTAAAGGTTGGCATGCTCTCTGCCCTCCCTTTCCTGGCTATCCAAGCTGCATGCCTGGATAAGGGTGTGGTATTAAATATAAAGTAAGGGTAACTTTTGGAATGTGGTATAAGCTATAGAATACAAATAATTATACAATAAATTAGGTCAGTGAGACTCAGGGCAAGGAGTGAGTTGGGCTAAATATTGTAAAGGAGGCCAAGGTCATGTTTTCTGTAAAAAAGCTTTGTAGGTAGAGGTCTCTAAATAGCCATAATCAATGGTCTGGGTGTACCCAAGTATCTTCCCACCTCTGACTTTAAGAACGTTAAAATGGGGAGTCTAATTTATTATGGGATGTTGCATGAGCATAAGATTTCAGCATTATTTTATACTTTTGTATAATATATTACTTTTAATGAGTAGCAGAGTGCCACCCAACCCCCCCCCCCCCCCCCCCTCACACACACACAAACACACATTTGCTGCTGGAGAACTGAAATGCATTCCTTATGGACAGTTTGTTACTTTCTTGTTCTACAGAGCTGTGTTTCTCAGCCTTTAAAATTCTGCACAATCTGGAGGCCCTCCCATTCTAAAATGTAAAAAACTAAACAAATAGTTTTACATAATGCAGCAACATCCACACATGTAGGCCACCCAAGGTTAGAGGTGATTTACTCTTCCAAAGCAAATCCACCTTTGCACACTGGTACTGACTAGTATTCCAATGTTTCTCTTCTCCCTCAGTTTTCTCCCTCACTCAGCTAATGTGGCCCCAGTGCTGACTGAGAGGAGCAGGGGAGGGGCGAACAAGGATGCTGTCAGGTACCCAATGGCCTCCTTATCAACCAATGTGATGTGATTGGTTGTTAGAACACTGGTGGCTGGAAGGTTGTAATTTTATACAATGAAAACCTGTGGCTTTGTGTAACTAGAAGGCAGGCTTCATCCACCTGCTGACTTGTATACAACTTGTGGGCAATTCAAGGAACCCCTGAAGAAACCTAAAGGCATCCCAGTGTGCCTGGGTACCTAGTTTGAAAAAGGCTGCTATAGAGTACTGTTTAGTCCAGCTAAAGGTCATTATGTAGTGCAGTGCAATATTACATTTACATCCAATAATTTAAAGTTTAGTGACCTGAATTCGCTTGTTATGTAGAACATATAGATAATTGTCTAATTGTCCTCCAGCTGTGTCTTTTTGAAGATATGCCAGTGTAATATCAAAACATTCCTCTTTGGTTTACTATTCAACATTATGAAAGTGTTATGTGTCCTCATTAGCAGACTCATGAGGGAACTGCGTGCAGTCATTTTATGCAGTATGTTAATGTTTCAAATAAAAGTATCACCAAGGGTTCTGACTAATGAAACAGTTTAGCATTGTTGGGAGTTCGTGCATAATGTTAAATGACTAGTTAGCAATAGTGACAGCCCAGCACACTGTCCTTATAGTGGCTAAAATGTGCCATTTTAATTTTAAAGTTAAATTTCAAGTTAAAGGAATACTATTATTCAGTTTAAAAAAGTGTTTTAGAGTTATTGGGGGTTATTTACTAAAGGCAAATCCACTTTGCGCTACAAGTGCAAATTATAAGTGCAAAGTGCACTTGGAAGTGCAGTCACTGTAAATCTGAGGGGTAGATCTTAAATGAGGGGAAGCTCTGCTGATTTTATTATCCAATCATGTGCAAGCTAAAATGCTGCTTTTTATTTTCCTTGCATGTCCCCCTCAGATCTACAGCGACTGCACTTCCAAGTGCACTTTCAGTGCAATTTCAAGTGCACTTTGCACTTGTAGTGCAAAGTGGATTTGCCTTTAGTAAATAACCCCCATTGTATGCCTATCACAAAATTGCTTTACCATACCTCTTCTACATAGTTGCCAACAGTCACGGATTGGCCGGGACATTCCCGGGATTCAAACCCTCTTCCCGGATTTATTTTGTCCCGGCCAATCCGTTTTTTCCCGGTTTCCACGACTTTGGCCGCCGCGGGCCGACGCCGCTAGAGGTCCACGGCCGGCGGAGACAATGTCTCCGCCGGCTGCCATTTTAAAGAAGACCAAAACCAGGATGTAGTACAATAGAAAATAAAGCTGCTGCGGCGCCGCCCACACCCCGCGTCTCCCCGTGGGTGGGCGGCGCCGCAGCAGCTTTATCTTCTATTGTACTACATCCGTGTTTTGGCTGGCCGGCCGGCCACCCCCCCGCCCCGCCCCGCCCCGCTGCAGGTCTGTCTGTAATGGAAAGGGGCGGGGGTGGGCGGCGCCACAGCTTAATTTTTTGTGCAGCCACACGGTCGGCTCCGCCTCTATTTTGTTCCCCCTCGGGGAAGGGGAAACAGTAATGGCGGTCGAGACAGGAGACACCTGGTTAAGGGGGGACTCCGCTGGGGACGCCTGATGTAAGGGGGGACTCCGCTGGGGACGCCTGATGTAAGGGGGGACTCCGCTGGGGACGCCTGATGTAAGGGGGGACTCCGCTGGGGACGCCTGTTGTAAGGGGGGACTCCGCTGAGGACACCTGATGTAAGGGGGGACTCCGCTGGGGACGCCTGATGTAAGGGGGACTCCGCTGGGGACGCCTGATGTAAGGGGGGACTCCGCTGGGGACGCCTGATGTAAGGGGGGACTCCACTGGGGACACCTGATGTAAGGGGGGACTCCGCTGGGTACGCCTGATGTAAGGAAGGACTCCGCTGGGTACGCCTGATGTAAGGAAGGACTCCGCTGGGTAAAGCTGATGTAAGGACGGACTCCATTGGGGGCACCTGATGGCATCTGGTGGCAGGCGACGTGGCAGGTGACACACTTGGGGCTTACAGTGATTCGGCATTATGGTGAGTTGAATGATTTCATTTTATATTAAAATGTAATAATAGAAATAATGCACTTCAGTCATCCTGACACCATAACAACCATGGTGCCAGGATAATTGAAGAGCTAACACCAGATGTTTGTAGTATCTTTATCTGCTGATTGGTAAACTCTGGAATACACACATATTTCTATTGTGGTGTAGGATCTGGGCCTGCTGTCCCTCCATCCTTCCTTCTCTTTCCTTCCCTCCCTCTTTCTTTCTCTCTTTCTTTCTCCCTTCATCCCTCATTCATCTCAGACTCTAACCACACCCCCTTTGAGCCACGCCCATTTAAGCCACTCCCACTACCCGCGTAAACCATTGCGCACCGCTTTTTTCTGCTAGGGTGTGACACACCTACAAACGAATGCCCCGCCCCCTAATTATAGCAAGGCTCCGCCTACATGCGAAAAAGTGTCCCGGATTTTTTTTTTGCAATGTTGGCAACTATGCTTCTACCATAGCAGTAGTTACCACTATGTTTACTAGGTATAGGTACCATTTTATGTATATGTTGAAAATTGGTCTTATGTTGTCCTGTGTCTTTTTACCTTATGTGTCATATTACATATGATAAGATCAGACTAGAACCCAGTAAGATACAGCATAAGGCCCCATGCACACGAGACGCAGGTGCAAACTCTGCTGAACACACGTTTTTAAACGCTGAAACCGGCGTTTATAAACGCGCGTTTTGCCGCGTTTGCGGCCGCGTTTAGCGGCGTTTAACCGCGTTTGCGTTTATAAGCGTTTCATCATAGACCCTCCCTAAGCTCAAAAAACAGTAAATTTTAACCATTTCAGCCAGTTTGTGAGACCAGAGTGAGTAGCAGCAGCTGAGAGAGCAGCAGTGTACTTGTATTTAGCGTATCACTTGCCACATCATCTGCCACAAGTTGTGGATTGTCCACTTGCCACGTCACCTGCCACGTCACCTGGCCACATCACCTGGCCACGTCACCTGCCACAAGTTGTGGATTGTCCACTTGCCACGTCACCTGGCCACATCACGTGCCACGTCACCTGCCACAAGTTGTGGATTGTCCACTTGCCACGTTACCTGGCCACGTCACCTGGCCATGTTACCTGCCACGTCACCTGGCCACGTTACCTGCCACGTCAGCTGGCCACGTCACCTGCCACAAGTTGTGGATTGTCCACTTGCCATGTCACCTGGCCACATCACGTGCCACGTCACCTGGCCACGTCACCTGCCACGTCACCTGGCCACGTCACCTGCCACAAGTTGTGGATTGTCCACTTGCCATGTCACCTGGCCACATCACGTGCCACGTCACCTGGCCACGTCACCTGCCACGTCACCTGGCCACGTCACCTGCCACAAGTTGTGGATTGTCCACTTGCCATGTCACCTGGCCACATCACGTGCCACGTCACCTGGCCACGTCACCTGCCACGTCACCTGGCCACGTCACCTGCCACAAGTTGTGGATTGTCCACTTGCCATGTCACCTGGCCACATCACGTGCCACGTCACCTGGCCACGTCACCTGCCACAAGTTGTGAATTGTCCACTTGCCACATCACCTGCCACGTCACCTAGCCATGTTACCTGCCCACATTACCTGCCACGCCATCTAGCCACGTCACCTGCCACAAGTTGTGGATTGTCCACTTTCCACGTCACCTGGCCACATCACGTGCCACGTCACCTGCCACAAGTTGTGAATTGTCCACTTGCCACGTCACCTGCCACGTCACCTAGCCATGTTACCTGCCCACATTACCTGCCACGTCATCTAGCCACGTCACCTGCCACAAGTTGTGGATTGTCCACTTTCCACGTCACCTGGCCACATCACGTGCCACGTCACCTGCCACAAGTTGTGAATTGTCCACTTGCCACATCACCTGCCACGTCACCTGGCCACGTTACCTGCCACGTCACCTGCCACGTCACCTGGCCACGTCACCTGCCACAAGCTGTGGATTGTCCACTTGCCACATCACCTGGCCACGTCACCTGGCCACATCACCTGACACAAGTTGTTGATTGTCCACTTGCCACGTTACCTGCCACAAGTTGTGGATTGTCCACAATGCAATGCAAGCAATTACAGTTTTCTTTTATATTTTTTAATAGTTTTTCATCATTTGCCATCATTTTTGAGATTTCTAATGTTAAAAAATAGGTCACCTTTAAAAACGCTTATAAACGCAAACGCGGCAAAACGCCGGTACCGCGTTTAGCCGCGTTTAGCCGCGTTTAGCAGCGTTTAGCGTCTGAAACGTGGAAAACTTTTGCGTCTGAACCCATTTTTTTGCTTCTGGAAAAACGAGGTTAAACGCAACTGCTTGTAAACGCCAAAAAACGAGAGTGTGTGCATGGACACATAGGATAACATTGAATGGGTTCAGGAGCAGTTGAAAAAAGCGTCCAACTGCCTCTGAACGCGCGTTTAACAGCAAATAACAGCGTCTCGTGTGCATGGGGCCTAAGATGATTGGAAGAAGAGCTACATTTGCACGTGTTGTTTCCAAGAAATCAATTAGTTATGCAATAGCTTGAAACCCTTCCTATGTGGCATTCAGATGTATAAACTAAAAACATTCTAGGTAATGTGGAATATCTCTCAAGCCTGTTATTGAATGTGTAGAGGGTAATATGCCAAAGATTTCTCCGGGTTACCTATAAAGACCCATAGAAGTTAATTTTCTGGAAAGTTAGCAATATTTGTACTGAAGAACAATTTGTATTCTTCTTAGATCATGCAGAATTAATTTACTGGTTTAACCGCTTGATAGCCGGGCCATTGACGAATGACGGCCTCAAGGTGGATCTAGAAATCCGGGAGGCCGTCATTATACGGCCTCGGCTATTCTGGCCACTGGGGGGTGCGCGAGCGCGCGCCCGGCGCATCACTGAGATGCCGGTGCGCGTGCATGGCGGCCGCGATGTCCGCCAGGTACCCGCGATCGCCGTGTACACGGAGCAGGGACGTGGATCTCTGTGTAAACACGGAGATCCACGTCTTGTCAGGGAGAGGAGACGGATGCTGTTTCCCTTGTACATAGGGACACAGCTCGGACACCTCCCCCAGTCAGTCCCCTCCCCCACACAGTAGTAATCACTCCTAGGGAATACATTTAACCCCTTCCTCGCCCCCTAGTGTTAACCCCTTCCCTGCCAGTGTCATTTTTACAGTAACCAGTGCATTTTTATAGCACTGGTCGCTGTAAAAATGACATTGGTTCCAAAATGGTGTCAAAAATGTCCGATGTGTCCGCCATAATGTCGCAGTCACAATAAAAATCGCTGATCGCCGCCATTACTAGTAAAAAAAAAATTATTAATAAAAATGCAATAAAACTATGCCCTATTTTGTAGACGCTATAACTTTTGCGCAAACCAATCAATAAACGCTTATTGCAATTTTTTTTACCAAAAATATGTAGAAGAATACGTATCGGCCTAAACTGAGGAAAAAAAAAAAAATTTAAAAAAAGTTGGGATATTATTATAGCAAAAAATAAAAAATATTGTGTTTTTTTCAAAATCGTCGCTCTTTTTTTGTTTATAGCGCAAAAAATAACAACCGCAGAGATGATCAAATACCACCAAAAGAAAGCTCTATTTGTGGGAAAAAAAGGACGTCAATTTTGTTTGGGAGCCACGTCGCACGACCGCACAATTGTCATTCAAATCGTGACAGCGCTGAAAGCAGAAAATTGGCCTGGGCAGGAAGGGGGTTTAAGTGCCCAGTAAGCAAGTGGTTAACCTCCCTGGCGGTAATCCCGAGTCAGGCTCGGGGTGGATTTTTCATGTAGAAAGCGGTAAAACCGAGCCAGACTCTGGATCGCATTGAAGGATACAGGGGAAGTTACTTACCTTGTCCCTGGATCCTGCGATGTGTCCCGCTGTGTGTGCGAGCTGTCTCCTCACTCGATTCACACACTGGTGACTGCTGAGTGCCGCCAAACTCCGTTCCCTGCGACGTTGCGGCGCACGGGGGCGGAGTTCGGCGGGAAATTCAAAAAAGTAAAAACACAATACACATACAGTATACTGTAATCTTACAGATTACAGTACTGTATAAAAAAATTACACATCTCCTTTGTCCCTAGTGGTCTGTCCAGTGCCCTGCATGCAGTTTTATATTATAAAAACTGTTCTTTCTGCCTGCAAACTGGAGATTGTCCATAGCAACCAAAAAGTGTCCGTTTACGTCAAAAGTGGTTTTAGACCAGCTAGAAAACAGCAATAATAAATTAGAATCACTCACAGAATTGAGCGATAACGATTTGTGGGGAAATTCGTCATCAAACACTAAATCTAATAACAGCGACAATTCTGCAACTGAGCAAATTTCAGTGTTTTTGATTTGATTACATTAGTGAATAATTTTTATTATTATTATTATATTATTATTTGTTATAATTATTTATAGTTATTTATTATATTATAATTTATGATTTTGTGTTTCAAACTTTATCATACCCGATATGTCTACTAGACTCTTGTTTGGACAGATTTAAGTAAGTAATTACTAAGAATTGCAGGCCTACAATACATAACACCAAATTTCCATGCAAAATAATTGTACCGCTTTTGGTACATAATTCCAGACAGAATCATACCGCCAGGGAAGTTAATGACCTGCAGTTGACCTCCTTCCAAGCAACGCTTGACCTGCTTCAAGCTGATTTTGTATTCGCACAGACTTGTATGGGTCGAGAAGCAGTTCTGACTAAAGCCCATCAGGTTTGCCCTTATTTAGGTGTAGAATTTATAGACCTTTGATACATTGCAAATGGTCTCTCTTATGGTGGCCACACATGTTTCAATAAATGATTGATAGTTTTGGATCATTCTCTCCCGATGGAAGTAATTGATCTGTTGTCGAGAACCTATTTGATGGATATATCACTCATGGGGAAAAAGATTTTGAAGGATAGTTGGAAGGTACAACCATAATTATTGATCACATCTCTGTTTCCACCATACAATCTCATAATCTGATTAACTGAAATATGATCAAATTCACGACTAAAGCATCTTAGTCCTCCCGGTCAATGCAAAATGATTGATAATTTTGTGCCCTGGCCAATTAAATTGGTTTGTTAAAATTTTATCTAAATTGAGACGAATCCACCCGGAGGGAAGGTAAGACAATTTTTTACGAATTTGATAGTTTTGATCGAATCACACTGTTAGAGGGGAGGATTGCAGATTTGAAGGACAATGAATGTAACTGTCATTTAGCTAATCTTGTGAAATGTGAGAAACATTACAGGGGTGGGGTCAGTGGTCCCCATTACCTATAAAGAGGGGAGCATTGATGTGTGAAAGTGGAAGCATGGACTCCATGTTGTTTATCATTGAAGAAAGCTTTCACCTTAAAGTGCCACCTGCTTTTGTAATCATTATTGATGTTTTAATACGTTTAAACGTGGAACAGCTTTTAAGGTTACACTATGTACAATAAAACCACTTTAATTTAATTGACTCAATCGACCATTGTTAAATTCCAAACATGACATTTTGCAGCTGACACATGAGGTTAAGACTTTAGTTTCTGTCAAATCTACAGGAATCTGAAGCCAGCACATGAAAACAAATATTCCATCAGGTTTGAACATTAGGGCAGTTGAGTTTGGTGAGAGAATTACCTTTGTGAATAGTTATAGATAGGACAAATGGTGTGGTGAAACCTCGGAGGAACCAAGATTGAGAGTGCTTCATTGTCTACGCATACCCAAAACTGGCCAAAATAGACAAGGACAGAGACTTCTATCTTCCTAACATTTTAAGGACAGACTATGGCTTTATTCCATTTAAGGTATAGTATTTGTCGGCACTGCAGTTTGAATCAAATCTCTATTAGTAAACTGTTAAGTGGCTGCTTTATTAGGTCTCTGTAATTATTATGGCCATGCATGCTTTGATAAAGAATCAATTTCTATAATGATTGATCCCTCTCGATAGGAATAATCGATTGATAGTCCTCACCACAGTCGATCAATATGCAACGCGCATGGAAGTGGCATTCAATTGATAGTTGGAAGATACAATCATAATTTATCCATCATATCTCTGTTTCCATCAGAAAAGCTCATAAGCTGATGATTTGAAATACAATCAAATTTATGATCGATAAAGGACAACTCAGAGCCCATACAAAACTTGTTATTGCCCTCAGATTCTGACTTGAGGGCACAGTCATATTTGGAATGAATTTTATGTTTTCCCTGAATGTCCGCAGTGTCCCTAATAAAAAAAGCTCTGGAAAAATACAAAACGAAGTCTGAGGGTTTTAATCTTCTTAAAAGCCAGGCCATTATGGAATAGTCATAATTATGTAGAATTTGTTAAATTGTAAGGACTCCAAATCTATGAGTGAATCATCTTAGTTCTGCCCTGGCTGATCAACTCAGTTTTCTCGAATCCAATCTAAATCAAGTCTAAATCAATCAGAAGTGAAGGTATGACTTTTCCATCCAGTTCTGATTTGATCATTTCCTTTAAATCACACATCGTTCAAAATAGAAGTGTGTATGGCCAACATTATAAGTACCAGTTGATCAGTAAATGTGTATGTTTTCTGACCAACTCACTGAAGAGAGAGTTTTATTACAGAAGAGTGATCTGGCAAAAATGTATTTCTTTAGTTTCATGAAATGGCGAGTTCCAAGAGCATACAAAATGTTCATAAGTTACACTTTTTCTATATTTATATATGTGTTCATTCTTTGACTATAAGTTCTTACAAAAGAGGATTGATAATTTACCTTTTTGTACAAGAAAGTTGCAGATGGAAAACAAAGACTAGGGTAGGTATTAATAAAGCAATGAAAGTGATATTATCTAATTTGCTGTATGTTGAAATACATTGACTAAGAAAGTTCACCTGCAGTGAATGTTTGGTGAATGTCACATTCACTGGTTCATAAACATGCCTCTAAAATGGAAGCCACATCTGCAATAGAGGAAAAACATATGGTTCAATTTTTTGAGGGACGGGAGTGTGCCACTCCTCTGTCCCGTTTGGCCACCTATGTGTGTTCTGACAGTGGTAAAATTATTCTGATTGAAATGTGCCATTTGCTGGCTAAAGATGGTACACATAAAATATCCATTTGCAATATTTCATATTTACCTGACATTAGAAAGCATAACTCCAAACATTTTGAGATGGGAATGAGGGAGACCTATTAGCAAAAGTATGTAGGCATAGGACACACCCCCTGCTACGCCCCCTTAACCACTTCCCGCCTGGTCAATAGCAGATTGACGCCCGGGAAGTGGTTCAGTTATCCTGAATGCACGTCTATTGACGTCCTGCAGGATAACAGCCGTCGCGCGCCTGTGGGGGCGCGCATCGCGGCGATCGGTGGTGCAGGGTGTCAGTCTGACACCCCGCAACACCGATCTCGGTAAAGAGCCTCCGACGGAGGCTCTTTACCATGTGATTAGCCGTGTCCAATCACGGCTGATTGCAATGTAAACAGGAAGAGCCGTTGATCGGCTTTTCCTCACTCGCGTCTGACAGACGCGAGTAGAGGAGAGCCGATCGGCTTCTCTCCTGACAGGGGGGGTCTGTACTGATAGTTTATCAGCGTGGCCCCCCTCGGACCCCGCCCAGGACCACCAGGGAAGCCGCCCAGGACCACCAGGATGGCCACCCACTGGCCCACCAGGTATGCCCCCCTAGACCACCAGGCAATGCCAATCTGTGCCCAGGCAGCTGCCAATTAATGCCCAGGCAGCTGCCAATCTGTGCCCACCCACAATGCCTACCACTGCCAGTGCCACCAGGGATATGCATCAGTGCTGCATGTCAGTGCCGCATGTCAGTGCCACCCATAAGTACCCATCATTGCAGCCTTTCAGTGCCCATCAGTGTCGCCTATCAGCACCAATCAGTGCCCACCAGTGCCACCCATGAGTGCCCATCAGTGCCACCTATCAATGCCCATCAGTGCTGCATATCAGTGCCACCCATCAGTGCCACCTACCAGTGCCCATCAGTGCCGCATATCAGTGCCCATCATTAGTGCCACCTTATCAGTGCCCGTCAGTGCCGCCTTATCAGTGCCCATCAGTGAAGGAGAAAATGTACTTATTTACAAAATTTTATAACAGAAAAAAAGAAAAACTTAAATTTTTTTCTAAATTTTCGGTCTTTTTTTATTTGTATAGCAAAAAATAAAAACCGCAGAGGTGATCAAATACCACCAAAAGAAAGCTCTATTTGTGTGAACAAAATAAAAATTCTGTTTGGGTATAGTGTAGCATGACCGCACAATTGTCATTCAAACAGCGACAGCGCAGAAAGCTAAAAATTGGCTTGGGCAGGAAGGGGCGTAAGTGCATGGTATTGAAGTGGTTAAAAAGGAAGTAACCCCACTTTTAAAAATAAAAACACCACCTGCAAGACAAAGGCATAATGAGCTAGTATGCATAGCATACTAGCTCATTATGTAATACTCACCTCAGATCGAAGCCCCCGCAGCCATCCTCGTACACCGCTCGGGCGGCCGACATCTCTCCCCGGGGTTACTTCCTGGTATTGTGGCTTCGGGCATGCGCCGTAGACATCGGTGCCCGTCATTTTTGTAAATATCTCCTATCTCCTAAACCGTGGAGGTTTAGGAGATATTTCAAGCACCTACAGGTAAGCACGATCGCAGTGCCGGCCTAAGACATTGTGCTGCCTGGTACCAAGAATGAAATGCTGCCCCTCCCCCCCACAAAAAAATCACGCCCACCAAAAGGATATAATTTTATATCATGATAACTTAAGAGGATCTGTCACGGCTCTATACATGTATGTAGGAGTATAAAGAGGACTTGTCATGGCTCTATAAAAAGGACCTGTTATGGCTGTATTCATGTATAGGAGTATAAAGAGGACCGGTCATGGCACTATACATGTATATATAAGTATAAAGAGGACCTGTCATGGCTCTATACATGTGTATAGGGGTGTAAAAGGACTTGTCATGGCTCTATACATGTATGTAGGAAAATAAAGAGGACCTGTCATGGCTCTATACATGCAGGTAAGAGTATAAAAGGACCCGTCAAGGCTCTATACATGTGTATATAGGAGTATAAAAGGATGTGTCATGGCTCACAGAGCGCACCAATGTTTTTAGGCAGTAGTGTGAAAATAGCACGGGATGATCGTGCACCCCTCTAGCCAGGGATTCGGCTGCCACAGGACAGTTATGTGTGCCCTGGTTTCCGGCGGGTGGAAACCCAGGCACATGTGCAGCGGAGCGGGCTGGCTGGCAGGCGGCAATTTGCCGCCCCCTGAAAGTGCCGCCTGGGACCGAGGTACCATCAGGTCCCATGGTAGGGCCGGCCCTGCACGATCGGAATTTGCTATCGGTTTTTGATCCATCGGAAAAATGTAAAACATGTTATATTTTTTAAAACTGATGGAAAAAAGACCGATGGGTCCCATACACGATCGGTTTGTCCGATGAAAAAAGTCCATTAGACTGTTTTCATCTGTAAAACCGATCGTGTGTACAGGGCTTCACACTACCATATATCTCCATCAACATCTTGTCACATGGAACATGTCGATCTATTCAGCACAAAAAATGTATAGATGTTTAACATTCACTAAAGTTAAAGGGACGCTAAGATTATTTGGATTTTATTTTATTCTTTCTGTTAACTTTTTAGGTTGATGTTTTTTATTTATTTTTTGTATACTGTGTATGTAAAAAAACGTTGTTTTACAAAAAAACATTTACTGCAGGGTGCCGCCATAGTGCCATAGATCAGTGGTTCTCAACCCTCTCCTCAAGTACTCCCAACAGGCCGTGTTTTGGGGATTTCTCTTAGATAAAATAACTGTCCAATATACCAAGCCATTGACTCTGATTTAATGCACCTGTGCAAGATAACGGACAACCTGCAAACATGGCCTGTCGAGGGTACTTGAGGACAGGGTTGAGAACCACTGCCATGGAGCACAATGGGTGTATAAAGAGAAAGAACACAGCAAAATCCATAGAGTCATTTTAACAGGCAGATGCAGAATGGGAAGATGTGATAGGTCACTCATTAACTAATGTTTGTAAATTCCAGCTTGAGCTATTGAGTTTTGTGAAAGTGTGAGATATTTTCAAAAGCAGACAAATATTGACAGGTGAATGTTTGAAGAGCCAAGAGCTCCGCCTAGTGGGATAAGAGAATACAACACATCCATATGCAAATATATTTAATCTGACAAAAAAAAAACAACTTTTAAAGCATTGTTTGTAAGTTGTTACCTTAATAAATAAAGAAAATATGTAAGATCATGACAGTTTCCCTTTGGGCTTATTAAATGATAGGTCTATAAAGTCCTAAGCCTGCACAAAAAGGACGATACGTGCTTAGTACAAACGAATAATTGTTGTGAAAATCAAAAATACTATAAAAAAAAAGGTTTTAAGTTCAATTATATTACATAAATATGTATATTGTGTTGAAAGCTGCTCTTTATAAGACTAGATAGTCTAAATATAGAAAAATGAAATAAATTAGTATCCGCGCTCTCACTTCCCCATAATGATGTTTCCAATTAAATAATACAGAGATTAATAATATATGCAAAAAATTATAAATGTGTCACCAAAGAATAATGTGCTTTCCTTTTAACCAGAGAAATGTGAATGTGCAATTCTCTCACCACTCAGCATACATAACTATAAATAATGTCCATAAAATGTTTTTACAAATTAAGTGTGAATTGCAAAAAAGTCCAAATAATTCCAAGCAAGTGATGATTTAGCACCAAATGGGTGATTGTGCTTTTCCTCTACGCCGAAATATAGGTATGCAGCTCACTCCCCAGAACATCATGACCCCATTGCAGGAAGTCAAACAGCACTCTATTGATCCTTAAAGTGGTTGTAAACACACAGAAAAAACAAAAAAACAAAAAAAAACTGCAAGACAAAGGCATAATGAGCTAGTATGCATAGCATACTAGCTCATTATGAAATACTTACCTTAGATCGAAGCCCCCACTGCGGTCCCGACACAGCACTGTGGCTGGCGTCATGTCTCCCAAAGTTTTTTCCGGATATCACGGGCTCCCGCCAGTAACGGCACGGCAGCTGAAGAAATGGCACGAGTGAGCCGTTTCTTCAGTGTGCATGTGCCGATGACGTCAGCACATGCTGATACAGTGAATATCTCCTAAACAGTGCAAGTTTAAGAGATATTCACGGTACCTACAGGTAATCCTTATTATAGGCTTACCTGTAGGTAAAAGTGGTGTGTAAGGGTTTACAACCACTTTAAATGTCAGACTTTCTCATCAGGCTCAAAGTACTCCACTCATATCCACTCAAATCCGGCCAAGAACCCGAACGCACAGAGAGGTGGGCACCAAGAGACAACAGTGCGGCACTCCTGAGCCTTTAAACAGACTCTACGTATGGCTCACTTATAGAGAAGGAGAGAGGGACCTCTAATAGTGTAGTACGTTTAGATTTATTAAATAGAAGGGTAAAAAATGCACTTACACTGAAAAAAAAAAAATAGGCATTAAGATTAAAGTAGAAACGCTGGTTTGCGTTCCACCTGCGCTCCAGATGACAGAAGTTACTACACTATGAGAGGTCCCTCATTCCTTCTCTATATGTGAGCCATATGTAGAGTCTGTTTAAAGGTGCAGGAGGGCTGCACTGTTGTCTTTGGGTGCCCATCTCTCTGTGTATTCGGGTTCTTGGTCGCATTTGAGTGGATATGAGTGGAGTACTTTGACCTTAGAGCCTGATGAGAATGTCTGCCAGTTAAGGATCAATAGAGCGCTGTTTGACTTCCTGCAATGGGGGTCATGATGTTCTGGTGAGTAAGCATGTCTATATTCCAGTGGAGAGGAAAAGCACAATCACCTATTTGATGCTAAATCATCACTTGCTTGGAATTATGAAAAAAGAAGATAAATATCTGCGCTAATGAATTAGACAAATACAAGCTGCTGAACACTTATACCTATGATACCAGGCATATCCAAACATAAAGTGCAGCACATATATTAGACTATAACCATAAAGGAGTGATACTCATTATACAACACAGTAAACAGTTAAAATATCAAAGTTATACAAAAAAGTTAAAAAAATATATTATACACCATGAAATGTATTAATCTGTGCACCTCCAAGGTGAGTATGAGAAAGATCTTTCTGTGGATCTTTCTTTGGGTGTCACCTTGGCTATTCCTGGATTCCTTTCCAAGCATATTTCAAGCCATTGTTTGGGACTTTTCTTTCTCATAGTCACGGTGTATAATAATTGTTTTTGGACTTTTTTGTATAAGCTTACATTTTTTACTGTTTACTGTGCTGTATAATGATTATCACTCCTTAATGGTTATAGTATAATATATGTGCTGCACTTTTATATTATCCCCTTCCCACCGACCGTATGCACATATGTGGCCTCGGCCTTTAGGGGTTATATCGGGGTGATGCATGCAGCTGCATGCATCACCCTGGTACCGTTTTTTTTTTCTTGGGACAGTGCATGTGATCAGCACAGGGCCAATCAGCACTGTCCAGACAGAGGGTCAGGGGTCATTGATACTGATAAGACATCTCAGTGCAGTAAGAAAACTCCTCCTACAAGCTTTAACCAGGAAATGATAGGAGTCATAAGACTGCTATATACCAGTACTACTGATGAGAAAAAGTATTCAGCAGTTTATATTTACTAAAATAATTAAATGTCCATGTTCTGTGTACTGTGGGAGGTTTAGTAACACTTTAATTTTGTATATATTTTTATGGACATTATTTATGGTTATGTATGCTGAGTGGTGAGAGAATTGCACATTCACATTTCTCTGGTGAAAAAGAAAGCACAGTATTCTTTGGTGACACATTTATAATTTTTTGCATATATTATAAATCCCTGTATGATTTAAGTGGAAACATCATTATGGGGAAGTGAGAGCGTGGTTACTAATTAATTTAAGGCTTAGCTGTTTGCTTACTATGCTTTTTCCCTGTACTATATAGAATTTATCTTTGTTCTTTTTCCTTATTGGTTTTACATTGCAGTTATATAATGTTAGCATAAGCTGCAGGATTTAAGCTATCAATTTGCATATGTTTATGTCGAATTTTATGTCTGAGTGTCAGTATATTACCACCATAGAATTTGTGAATAGAAAGGACAAAGAAACCTTATTATAAATAGAATGTCGTTATACCTAAAGTGTAAATGTGTAATTCACACATTGAAATTGAGGAAGTGAGGTCAATTCAGCAGCAACATAGATGAAACAAATACCGCTAAAGTGGTGGAAGTCAAGAACCCTAGCTTTTTTAATGCTGATCGCCTGTTGCAGATATTTGTTTGACGTTTGCTCATCTCTTGATTAGGACATCCCACTCTTCACATGGTTTCTGTTTAGTCTCATGTTGCAGAAGCCCACAGTGTTGCGTAACTTGTGCCCATCAATGACTATTATATTTGTGCACCCTCTGGCAGGAGGGAGGTGTAAGTGCAGCTACCCACAGTGGTGCCACTGATGCCCAGATGTCCTGCACCGCTTGAAGTGTCACACTCTTCTAGATAGAGACAGGCAGAGCAATAGACAGTTTATTTACTACACAACCTGAATGCACCATGTACATATTTCTGTACATTCTTGTCATATCAGTTTAACAGCCATAAAACATTAAAGTGGTTGTAAAGGCAGAAGGTTTTTTGTTATTAGTTTGTGCTCAGCATACTTTCCTAAAACAATCATGGGATGGGAGAGTCTGCCTTCATAATATTTAAAGTGTTGCTAACCCACAACATTCAAATCAGTCTGTATATGCAGTAGTAGAGCATGCTTGTTATACTCACTGTGGAACCTAAGGGATTAATCCTCTGCATTGTGTAAAAAGGCTGCTTGATCCTGTTTTCTCTGATCCTCGCCTTCTTCCACTGTCCCCAAACCATCTCCTGATAGAAGAGAGTTTTGGGGCAAGCTGCACATGCTCAGTTTGGTGTGTATTGCTAGTGAGTTTTTCTTTTCTTGGGAGAGTGCATGTGATAAGCACAGGGCCAATCAGCACTGTCCAGATGGAGGGTCAGGGGTCCTACACACTCATGGGACAATCAGGAGAGAATGAAAACGTCTCCTACAATCTTTAACCAGACACTGATAGAAGTCACAAGACTGCTGTAACTGCTGATGAGAAAGGGAATTTAGCAGTTTATATTTACTAAAACTATTGCATTTCCATGTTCTGTGTACTGTGGGAGGCCAGATATAATGAAGGTCCTTGGTTAAGTAACACTTTAAATGAGCGATCTCAGTGTTTAATGAGAATAGCTTTGGTATTTATATCTCTTTCTAGCCTTAGAGAGTATCCCACCACCTATTCCAGGGGATGCCTGAAATTTGACATGAAGCTAAGTTCAGACTTCTGGGAAAAGCACTGAGCCACTCACATTATCAGGACTTAGCAGGATACAAACCATTCCAGGTTGTCATATTACAATGTAATGTCCTTTGAATTTTTTTCTAACAAATCTTATAAATTCATGGTGACTGAGGATTGAAATTAAAGGTAATTTCTTGTTCATTAAAGTACACAGGTCTCCATTGTCCACTGAGGCTGGGTTCACACTGATACTACATGACATTCATACGACTTTCATCCTACATTGGTCCTACATCGGTCCTACATTGGTTCGACATCCATCCGACTTGAAGGAACAGGATTCTACTTTGATCCAACTTTGTGATAGTCTGTCTATTCTTTTGACCAATCAAAACAATCCCAGTGTGAGATCAATTATTTTTACTGCTGCTGTAATCACCATGTCGGATGTCAAAAGTCGGATGGTAAGGACAAGGATCCTACTTTGATCCAAATTCAATGATAGTCAATGGGCTGAAGTAGGATCAAAGTCAGACCAAAGTAGTATAAGGAGTATTTTCAAAGTCGGACCGACTTGTGTCGGACCAGTTAAGACGGCTCTCATAGGGAAACATTGATTTTCACACGTCATGCGACATGAGCTCCCAATGTCGGTGCGTTTGTCGTACCAGTGTGAACCCAACCTGAAAGTATTGTTGGCCTGTTGCCACAGTTGGAATCTTTCTCTGGAAGATTGCCTTCAATTTCTATGGTTTGTTCACTGCTTGCTACTCCTCAGCTTGTATTGCGCATGCAGAGGTGTAGCCACTATTTTAGACTGTACTCCAGTATAACCACCTCGAGGGGGCATGCTATACCTCATATATAGAAAACTGGTCATGTGTACTCCAATGAACTACTCAAGAAAAAGTACAAAAATCCTTTTTTATAATTAAATTTTATTTAAAAGTAGCTTTTGTAACAATTGTATGTTGCTGTATTTCTTGTACAGAAAATTGAGTTTTTATTAAGCCACTTTTCTACCATGGTATGTTTTAGAACAGCGGATCACAAGCCCTTTTTTTACACAGTGGCAGCACTGGACAAATAGCGGATGACCGATCTGCCGGGTGATCGCTGTGCGGTTGTTACAGGGATTATATGCTATTGTCTACAGTTCTGAGCCCTCCCTTCTACATACATAAGGGGAGGGAGGAGGAGCACAGAATGAATGGATCTGTGGCTGCAGTTGCTGATCCATTCTTTCTGTTGCGGTGACACCAAGATCTTTTTATTTTTAACACCTTCATGCCTCTTTCCTCTCCTACACATACTATCTCCAGTGCTGTCCCCAGTGACCTGTAAATTAACCACTTCAGCCCCAGACCGTCCACCCCCTTTTTTTGCTATATGGCACTGAATTACTTTAACTGACAATTGTGCGATCGTGCAATGTTGTACCCAAATAAAATTGATGTCCTTCTTTTCCCCAAAAATAGAGCTTTATTTTGGTGGTATTTGATCACCTCTGCGGTTTTTATTTTTTGCACTATAAACAAAAAAAGACCTACAATTCTGAAAAAAATAAACAATATTTTTTACTTTCTGCTATAAAACACACCCAATAAAAAATGTAAAAGATTCTAATTTCTTCATCAGTTTAGGCCAAAATGTATTTTGCTACATATTTTTTAGTAAAAAAAATCCCAACAAGATAGATTTATGGACTTTTTTTTTTGCACTAGTAATGGCAGCGATCAGTGATTTTTAGCGGGACTGCGACATTGCGGCGGACAAATCTTAAACTAGGTGACACTTTTTAGGGACCAGTGACACCAATACAGCGATCAGTGCTAAAAAAAATGCACTGTCACTGCACTAATGACACTGACAGGGAAGGGGTTAACATCAGGGGCGATCCAAGGGTTAAATGTGCTCCTAGGGAGTGCTTTCTAACTGTGCGAGGGATGCTTTGCCTGTGAAAAGACAGAGATTTGTGTTCCTGCTTAGCAGAAACACAAGATCTTAATTTTTCTCCCTCACAGAACGGCCGTCTGCCTTGTTTACATAGGCAGACCGCCGTTCTGCCTCTCTCGTGAGTGATCAGCCACTCCCGGTGGACATCGGGTCTGCCGGACCCGCTGATTTGCGCCTGCTGTGTCCAATCACATCTGGAGCTGGTCACGGGCACCACGTGTCCCAGAAGAGCGAAATCACGTACCTGTACGTGATTTAGCGCAGGAGAGCTGTCACCCCGCAGTATATGTATGTGGTTAAGACTCTACTCCCTTATCCTTTACATTTGAACATTAACCAATTCATCCCCATCCTGCCATTGTAATGGACCAGTACATTAATTCCTTCACATCCCCCTACCTCTGTGTATCACCTGCGATGCATACTAGCACATTATGCCTTTACCTTGCAGGGTTAAAAAAATAAAAAAATGGTGCAGTTTACTTCCGCTTTAAAAAAAAATATTTGGGTACAGTGTTGCATAATGGATTCATTCTCAGTCAAACTATCACAGCGATGAAAAATGAAAAATGGCCTGGTAATGAAGGGGTATAACAGGCTAGTATAAAAGCAGTTAATGAGCTGTTTACTTTCTGACATCTGAACTAAAATGACAAGGAGCAATCTACAGAGCACTTTTCTCTATGCAGCTACATATATTAGCGGTGGCACTGCCAACAAAGGAAAGCTGACACCTGAAATGCCTCCCACCCTTCTGTCTTGGCAGTTCAGCAGATCTTTAACAAAAGGACAATTTTGATAACCATTGGTCTGGAAATGACGTACAATTAAAAATATCTCGGTAAAAGGCAATTGAAAGGCAAGTCAAAGAACATACATTCTTGAAAGTTTTGGGTGCCACAACATATTTAATAAATGAAAACTTTCTTTGCTCTCTTCGTCAGTTCTGTGTCTGCTCTGGCGGCTACTGATTAGCATTCCTTTTCTTTCTAATGACACATGGTTCACCATTCCTGATAATTAATGTAATTTTGGGGTACTCATTCAACTTTTTTCTTCTAAAAGTACATTAAATTTTACTTAACTTCATTACTTGACATCCTATTCAAAGAAAAGGCTTTTAGCCAAGTGAGAATGTCCTTTCATCACCGAACACACATTTCTGTTTAGATATGAAAGGAAACAAATTAGATTTCATTTTCATCCTCTCTCCAGCCGTGATTGCATTTTGAAAGCTGAATGTTTTTTTTTTCTTCTTTTTTTTCTTCTTTTCAGAAAAATAACAAACTGTGATTGGTATTTTTCTTGTATCGGTGGAAAAGCATGCTCAACGTGATTATAAGGCGCAGTGTCATTTTAAGATTTATTTTCCTATGCATTTTTATTTTTTTTACTGTGATGCTGTTAAATTGTTCACACAATCCAGCACTTCTTACACAATATACCCTGTAATGTGTGGTGGAGTCGTGTTTTTCACGTGAAAATTGGATTTTTAACTCCAGCTGTGTTCTATTTCAGTTTTAAAATTCTTGTGGTGCATATTCATTTTAAGGAATTGTAAAGAAGAAAAATCTGGTTGATGTTCAGAGTAGGGCACTTGCTTTCAGTAGACATCATAAGAACCACCTCCAGGCTACACACCTACATGCGTTTTGCCCACAGTCTGTCTCCCCATAACTAGTTTGAACTCATCGGTGTGGGTAGCAACTACCTGTAGTTAGTTAATACAGAGCAATGTGGAGCGTCATACCTATCATCAGTCTGACTGACACCTTTCATGCACTAGATCTTACTACTTGCCTATTGCTTTTTAGGGTTAAAGGAGAATTTAAGTTGTTATACAGCCAACTTGTTTTTTTTAGTTTTGAGTAGAGTAGGGAAGATTTAAAATTCATTCACTTCCTGTCCTGGAGACAGCGCAAGAACAGGCTAACAGGAAATGACAATAAATCTCTACAAATTGACGGGCAATTCCCTTTGTAACCAGTTCTGCTCCACCGCATTTTTTTTTGGGGGGGGGGGGGGTTTTCACATATATGTAAATATCTTAATTTTTGGCATTCAAATTGCTTAAACCCCCAGAACATTATATTTTTTTCTGAAAGCAGAGACTCTGTAAAATCAAAAGGTAATAGTTGCAAAGCTTTATGTCAGATGATATTTGCACAACTGTTTATTAAAGACAAATTTTCAGGATTAAAATGTAATAAAATTTATTTTAGTGAAAAAACACACAAAGATGAGGTTGAATCAATTAAATAGATACCAAACATCCCATGTCTTAAAATTGCCTGCGCTCACAATAATTGTGTCCATGTCACACATGCGGTGCAACCCCGGTATACATTAGGGATGAGCCGAACACCCCCCGGTTCGGTTCGCAAAAGAACCTGCGACCAAAAGTTTGCGCGAACTTTAGAACCCTATTAAATACAATGGACTCGAACGTTCGAAATCAAAAGTGCTAATTATAAAGGCTAATATGCAAGTTATTGTCCTAAATAGGATTTGGGGACCCGGGTCCTGCCCCAGGGGACATGTATCAATGCAAAAAAAAGTTTTAAAAACAACAGTTTTTTCGGGAGCAGTGATTTTAACTACTTAAGGACCGCCTCACGCCAATATACGTCGGCAGAATGGCACGACTGGGCACATCAACGTACAGGTACGTTGCCCTTTAAGAGCCCAGCCGTGGGTCGCACGCACGCCGCCGTGGCTCGCAAATCAGTCCTGAGCTCCGTGACCGCGCCTGCGATCAGGTCACAGAGCTGAAGAACGGGGAGAGAGGTGAGTGTAAACAAACCTTTCCCCGTTCTTCTCCGTGGCATGTCAGTGATCGTCTGTTCCCTGTCATCGGAACAGACGATCAGTGATGTGTAACGTGTAGCCACGCCCCCTACAGTAAGAGTCACTACTTAGGGTACACTTAACCCCTACAGCACCACCTAGAGGTTAACCCCTTCACTGCCAGTGTAATTTTCACAGTAACCAGTGGATTTTTATTGCACTGATCGTTGTAAAAATTACAATGGTCCCAAAATTGTGTCAAAAGTGTCCGATGTGTCCGCCATAATGTCGCAGTCACAAAAAAAATCACTGATCGCCGCCATTACTAATAGAAAAAAAAATGCCATAAGACTACCCCCTATTTTGTAAACACTATAACTTTTGCGCAAACCAATCAATAAACGGCGATTGCAATTTTTTTTACCATAAATATGTAGAAGACTACGTATCGGCTTAAACTGAGGAAAAAATATGGTTTTTTTATATATTTTTGGGGGTATTTATTATAGCAAAAAGATTAAAGCAAATAGATCTAAATCTACAGTGGGGCAAAAAAGTATTTAGTCAGCCACCAATTGTGCAAGTTCTCCCACTTAAAAAGATGAGAGGGGGCTGTAATTGTCATCATAGGTATACCTCAACTGTGAGAGACAAAATGTGGAAACAAATCCAGACAATCACATTGTCTGATTTGGAAAGAATTTATTTGCAAATTATGATGGAAAATAAGTATTTGGTCAATATCAAAAGTTCATCTCAATACTTAGTTATATATCCTTTGTTGGCAGTGACAGAGGTCAAACGTTTTCTGTAAGTCTTCACAAGGTTGTCACACACTGTTGCTGGTATGTTGGCCCATTCCTCCATGCAGATCTCCTCTAGAGCAGTGATGTTTTGGGGCTGTCGCTGGGCAACACGGACTTTCAACTCCCTCCAAAGGTTTTCTATGGGGTTGAGATCTGGAGACTGGTTAGGCCACTCCAGGACCTTGAAATGCTTCTTACGAAGCCACTATTTCGTTGCCCGGGTGGTGTGTTTGGGATCATTGTCATGCTGAAAGACCCAGCCACGTTTCATCTTTAATGCCCTTGCTGATGGGAGGAGGTTTGCACTCAAAATCTCACGATACATGGCCCCATTCATTATTTCATGTACGCGGATCAGTCGTCCTGTTCCCTTTGCAGAGAAACAGCCCAAAAGCATGATGTTGCCACCCCATGCTTCACAGTAGGTATGGTGTTCTTTGGTTGCAACTCAGCATTCTATCTCCTCCAAACACGACGAGTTGTGTTTCTAGCAAACAGTTCTACTTTGGTTTCATCTGACCATATGACATTCTCCCAATCCTCTTTTGGATCATCCAAATGCTCTCTATCAAACCTCATACGGGCCCGGACATGTACTGACTTAAGCAGGGGGACACGTCTGGCACTGCAGGATCTGAGTCCCTGTAGTGTAGTGTGTTACTGATGGTAGCCTTTGTTACGTTGGTCCCAGCTCTCTGCAGGTCATTCACTAGGTCCCCCCGTGTGGTTCTGGGATTTTTGCTCATCGTTCTTGTGATCATTTTGACCCCACAGGGTGAGATCTTGCGTGGAGCCCCAGATCGAGGCAGATTATCAGTGGTCTTGTATGTCTTCCATTTTCTAATTATTGCTCCCACAGTTGATTTCTTCACACCAAGCTGCTTGCCTATTGCAGATTCAGTCTTCCCAGCCTGGTGCAGGCCTACAATTTTGTTTCTGGTGTCCTTCGACAGCTCTTTGGTCTTCACCATAGTGGAGTTTGGAGTGTGACTGTTTTGAGGTTGTGGACAGGTGTCTTTTATACTGATAACAAGTTCAAACAGGTGCCATTATTACAGGTAATGAGTGGAGGACAGAGGAGCCTCTTAAAGAAGAAGATAAAGGTCTGTGAGAGCCAGAAATCTTGCTTGTTTGATATTAACCAAATACTTATTTTCCACCATAATTTGCAAATAAATTCTTTCCAAATCAGGCAATGTGATTGTCTGGATTTGTTTCCACATTTTGTCTCTCATAGTTGAGGTATACCTATGATGACAATTACAGGCCTCTCTCATCTTTTTAAGTGGGAGAACTTGCACAATTGGTGGCTGACTAAATACTTTTTTGCCCCACTGTATGTGTAGTTGTCAACTGGTCCCACAAGTTTAATGAGAACAATAAGGTTCATCCATGACGCCATTTCTTACTACAGTGTGTTCTACTGTTATCTCTGTGATTGGTGACGTTAATCACATGATACCGGGCCAACTACCGTGGCCCTATACCATGTGAGAGCTGTGGCCAGTCACAGATATCACAACAGTAAACAATGGCATTATGAATGGATGCTAAACACAATGTAAATGATTTGCTTATAAAGTGATCACTAGCAATCATAGTGTAAAATAAAATCCCTGATCACTCCCCAGAGCAGTAGTGTCACTATGGCAAAACTACACTGCTCTGGTGACAGTATGTAAAAAATACATTGTAAAAAATATATATAACAAAAAAACATTTTGCACATACTGTCACCAGAGCAAGTGCAGTGTCACTATGTTGACATTGTACTGCTGTGGCGGTGATCAAGTGCAATGGCTGGCTGCTTTGTGTGATATCACCACTCTTGGGGGGAGTAGCAGAATGTGTTTCGGGGTGTAATTGTAAGTATACACATAATGTGTGTTAGAAATAACTTATTAATTAAGAACTTTGTGTAAAAAAATACATTTTAATTTTCTTTCCTGCATTTTCCAGAAACGTTTGGCAATTTTTTTTTCCAAAAGACTCACTATGCCTTTCAGAAAATACCTTGGAATGTTTGCTTTCCAAAATGGGCTCATTTTATGGTTGTTTCCACTGTCCTGTTGCTCTAGGGCCTCCAAAAATGTGATAGGTGGTCAGGAAATTAAATGCATAATCTATGCGTAATTTATGCTTCTTGGATTTTGGGCCCTTCTACGCATCAAGCTGTGAAATAGTCTCACACATGTGGTATCCCCATACTTGGGAGGCATAGCAGAATGTGTTTTGTGGTATAATTTTAAGTATGCCTATTTTGTGTGTGAGAAATAACTTGTTAAATTGACAACTTAAAAAAGTTATAAATTATTTCATTTCTTATTTCTCCCCAAAACATGGGCCCAAAAAAATTACAACTTTAAAAAATTCACTATGCCTCTTACTAAATACTTTGGACTGTCTACTTTACAAAAAGGGGTTATTTGAGGGGTGTTTGGACTGTCCTGGCATTTTAGGGCCTCAAGAAATGACATAGACAGTCAGGACTGATCAGTTTTAAAATATACAGTATATGCCATAAATTGTAGACTCTATAACTTTCACACAGATAAAATAATATACAGTGATTTTGGTTATTTTTACCAAAGAAATGTAGCAGAATACATTTTGGCCTAAATATATAAAGAAAGATTATTTATTTGCCAAATTTTATTTAGAGCCGGTTCACACCAGGGCGGCGCGACGCGGCACTACTTCTGGGGGCGACCTCGGCGGCGCGATCTCAAGACGACTTGAGACGCCCGCCGAGGCGATTTGCATAAAGACTTCTGTATAGAAGTCTATGCAGGTCACCTTGGGTCGCCCCCAAAAGTAGTACAGGAACCTTTTTCTAAGTCGGAGCGACTCAGGTCGCTCCTATTAGAACGGTTCCATAGGAAAGACTGGGACGCGACCTGGACGCGACTCCTCAGGCGACCGAGTCGCCTGAGGAGTCGCGCCTGTGTGAACCGGGCCTAAAGAACAATGTTTTTTTTTTCAAAATTTTCTGTCGTTTTTCCTTTATATAGAAAAAACAAAAAACCCAGTAGTGCTTAAATACCTCCAAATGAAAGCTCTATCTGTTTCAACTAATGGTAAAATATTCACTTGGATACAGTGTTGCATGCCTGAGTAATTGTCATTCAAAGTGTGACAGTGCTGAAAAATGCCCTTTCAGGAATGAGGCGAAAACGTCTGGTCTTGAGGTGGTTAAAAATTGCCACGGGGGGGGGGGGGGGGGGGTATACTAATATATACTGATATATTTATATATTTATGTTATGACTTCTTTCTCCATCTACTATGAGTACATGTTTAAATGTAAGCAAGTCAGCAGAAAGCATCTGTCACATAACCATGACACACATATTGCACTTCAGTGATCATATATATGATGTCCTAAAGATGTTTTGCATACGTTTTGTTTACTTGTCACACTTTACAACTCAGTGCAGTCAAGAGAGGGTAATTAGTGTGTTGAAAAAATAGCTTTGTAAGTGACAGGTACATCACCAGATGTACATCTCATCTTCTGCTTTCATTGTGTTACACATTGTTAAAAAAAAATTGTCTTTGTTTAACCACTTTATTACTGGGCACTTTCCTCCCTTCCTGCCCAGGACAATTTTCAGCTTTCAAATATAAAAAGAAGGAACCCCCGCGCTAGCTGGGCATTAAACCAGTGGGAGGGAATGAGGGAAGGGGAAAGAAACCGAGATGGGGCACTGCAGCAGTCACCGGGGACTCTGATCCAAACAGACAATGATAAATGAAGTGAGAGAAAGTAATGGTGGCTGCGCTGTGATTACACTAGTGAAGGAATGGTGAAAGGGAAACTCTGGTTTACATTTTCATTAGTTAGTCCCTCCCAGAGTTTCCCTTTCACCATTCCCTCACTAGTGTAATTTTCAGGTTTCAGCGCAGTCACACTTTGAATGACAATTGCGCGGTCTTGCAAAACTGTACCCAAACTACATTTTTATAATTTTCTTCAGACAAATAGAGCTTTCTTTTGGTGGTATTTGATCACCACTGAGCTAAGCAAACTAAAAAGTTTTTCTTCGTTTCTGTTATAAAATTTAGCTTTCTCCTTCACTGACGGGCACTGATGAGGCGGCACCAGGGCTTTTTTTCAGCTGGAACTTGGTGGAACTCAGTTCCACCACCTCTGACTCAGGCCCTCTGCTCCTTGCTGACCACTATTACTTGAAAACACAAAAGTCCGGCTTCTATGCTGACAGCTTGTTCCTCAACGGCTCCCAAAGATCAGATCTCCTGAGTGGCTCCCACTGAGTGAAGGATGGGGAAAAGGGAGATGCAGGCACACAGGCTTCAGTGCAAATGCCAACATCACCACTGGAAGAACTCCTTGCAAGTGAGAGAGGTGGAGCCAAACTACAGTATGTGGGGAGGTACTAGAACTAGCTGGGTGCTTCAGCTTAATACAGCAACAACAATAAGACATGTGGAAGATGGTGGAGCTTTTAAGGAGATGGGGAGAAGATGCATGCAGAGGTCAGAGCTGAAGAGGGGTTAACGTGAGATGTGGATGGGGGATGCTGAGGTAAGCAGCTGTGGAAGAAAGCTGAATTCTGCACTCTGTGTGTAGTGGACCACTAAACTCTGCACTCTGTATGCAGTGCACCCCTGAACTCTGCAGTTTCTGTGTAACCCCCTCCCTGAACTCTGCACTCTGTACATAATGCACTCCTGGTATTTAATGACCCTGTTAAGACCCTCCCACTGTTGCAATTTGACCACACCCACTATTTGATGTGGTTTGGAGGGCGTGTGTAAGGGACAGGGGGGTCGTGATTGAGTTCCTGTACCTATTCTTTGCGAAAAAAAGCCCTGGGCGGCACTAATATATATAATTGATGGGCACTGATAGGCGGCACTGATATGCAGCTATAGGCCGGTCGGAAAGTGGTTAATGGCATAACATATCATCATTATGTATTCTAAGTATTTCTATATACAGTTTGATTAATATACTGTACGTTTAAAAAAAATATATAGCTTGTACTGATTGCTAAGCATTCTGCCTCATCAGCATTTGTAGCAGAGTAGGTTTGGACAAAGAATAAAATATGTTCTTTTGTAGTTACATAGTTTATAAGGTTGGGAAAAAAAAGACACAGGTTCATCCAGTTCAGCATATATGTGTGTACATAGGTGTGCACAGCCTATTGGATTAGGGTGTGCACCCTAAAGCTCAAACACACATGTGTGAGTCTACATATATATGACCCCGGCATATTGATCTGCCTGCTGGCACAGAGAAGTGTGTAAGAGGGAGATCTTTCCCAACTTCCTGCTGGCACACAGAGCGATAATGCTAATGTGCATCTTGTAAGTAGGGTGTGCCCAGGCCCATCCGGCACACCCTGTGCGCACGCCTATGTGTGTGTATTGAGCTTCTTAGTAAGCTATCTAAATGTTTTTGAAGATGTCGACAATCTCAGCTAGGACCACTTCCTGAGGAAGTACCACATTTAAACTGCTTTAACAATAAATATAATAGGAATTTTAAATGAAGCTTTTAACCAGTGAATGATAGGCAAATTTCCACTGTTTCCAGTCACATCCCTAATAAATCGAAAAATTTAGAACAAGGTGCCCCTGGGATGGTGCGGACTGGAAAATAACATGGATTGCCAACACAAATATAAAAAAGTAGAAAAATATTTATTGTACAGAGCTATACATAATTATACAAAACAGTACGTTTAAAACCAAAAAACTGGCATGCAATACTGTTAGACAAAATACATACACACGCGCTATAGTTATGACAGATAAGTCAAAACATAATTGAGCGAGAGAGAACCGACATGTTTCGGATGTTGGTAGCTGTATTCATAGCAGCTTCCTTTAAATTTCCTTCTTCAGGGTTATTGTATTGGTATACAGACAAAAGTATTTCTAAAAGGAAAAAGAACCAATTGATTGGTAACAATGTATCATGAAATAGTGTCGTTGTATATTCTCTTTTGAGAACATCTCCTATACATAAGTGACGTATACACACATAGATATCAAAACATTATAATGAAAATAGTAAACAGTAAAGAATAAAGAAACAATATAATAAATAATAATCAATGAAAAATTAATCAAAAAGCAAAAGAACATATAAAACGGTCAAGAACAAGTTTGTCACAGACGTAGAGGGTGCATAAAACATAGTATAAGCATGTTTATATAAGCATGTGGACACATACTTACATCCCACACAAGGTGGTTGTCGTGCATATAAATAATTTTGTCTCGGTTCAGGACAGAGGAGCATAGCCAGTTGGAGGGACCATCCAGGTGATATAAAGCCCAGCCAAAATGTGATACAAACAGGATTTCAGGCAAGTGGTCTCAGATTTAACTCTTTGAGAAGATACAGGTGTATCAACAAAGAGGCGGAGGGTATGCTGGAGAGGACCTCAAAAAGCCCACCAAAACTCACAGGGAGAGCCCAAATGGAGCGAGGACTGCCGCAATCTCTCTAAAGTAAAACATGTATATAGAATAAATATATATCCACCAACAGAGATAGCATTAAATGTAATCCAGTTCAGTGCAATGACATTAACTTGGAATACATAGGGGTATATGGAGATTGGCTGTATATTTTACCTTGAGGACTGTGAACACGGCATACATCTGAATCCTGGCTATGCAGCAATGTGAATGAACTAAAGTTGAACTTTTTATATGGCCACAGGTACACTAGCAGCCAATCACAAAGTAGCTAAGGAATTCGCGCCAAAGGAAGGGGGTGGAATGATGGGCGGGATCCGGCGTGTTGTGTCACTCTTCGGCAAAGAAGGAAGAAGAGACACAACACGTCGGTTCCCGCCCATCATTCCACCCCCTTCCTTTGGCGCGAATTCCTTAGCTACTTTGTGATTGGCTGCTAGTGTACCTGTGGCCATATAAAAAGTTCAACTTTAGTTCATTCACATTGCTGCATAGCCAGGATTCAGATGTATGCCGTGTTCACAGTCCTCAAGGTAAAATATACAGCCAATCTCCATATACCCCTATGTATTCCAAGTTGATGTCATTGCACTGAACTGGATTACATTTAATGCTATCTCTGTTGGTGGATATATATTTATTCTATATACATGTTTTACTTTAGAGAGATTGCGGCAGTCCTCGCTCCATTTGGGCTCTCCCTGTGAGTTTTGGTGGGCTTTTTGAGGTCCTCTCCAGCATACCCTCCGCCTCTTTGTTGATACACCTGTATCTTCTCAAAGAGTTAAATCTGAGACCACTTGCCTGAAATCCTGTTTGCATCACATTTTGGCTGGGCTTTATATCACCTGGATGGTCCCTCCAACTGGCTATGCTCCTCTGTCCTGAACCGAGACAAAATTATTTATATGCACGACAACCACCTTGTGTGGGATGTAAGTATGTGTCCACATGCTTATATAAACATGCTTATACTATGTTTTATGCACCCTCTACGTCTGTGACAAACTTGTTCTTGACCGTTTTATATGTTCTTTTGCTTTTTGATAAATTTTTCATTGATTATTATTTATTATATTGTTTCTTTATTCTTTACTGTTTACTATTTTCATTATAATGTTTTGATATCTATGTGTGTGTATAAGTCACTTATGTATAGGAGATGTTCTCAAAAGAGAATATACAATGACACTATTTCATGATACATTGTTACCATATATTGGTTCTTTTTCCTTTTAGAAATACTTTTGTCTGTATACCAATACAATAACCCTGAAGAAGGAAATTTAAAGGAAGCTGCTATGAATACAGCTACCAACATCCGAAACATGTCGGTTCTCTCTCGCTCAATTATGTTTTGACTTATCTGTCATAACTATAGCGCGTGTGTATGTATTTTGTCTAACAGTATTGCATGCCAGTTTTTTGGTTTTAAACGTACTGTTTTGTATAATTATGTATAGCTCTGTACAATAAATATTTCTCTACTTTTTTATATTTGTGTTGGCAATCCATGTTATTTTCCAGTCCGCACCATCCCAGGGGCACCTTGTTCTAAATGTTTCGCTTTAACAATAAAGAACCTTTTTCGCAATCTAAGGTTAAACCTCCCTTCTTCTAACCTCAATTCATGGCCACGTTTCCTCTTCAGGGACTTTAGAGTAAACAGTTTGAGGTCAGCTTTGATAACTTTGTACATTGTATTCATATCCCCTCTTGCGCCTCTTCTCCAGAGTGAATAACTGTAATCTATGTAATTGATCCTCATAGCTAAGGTTCTCCAGCCCCCTTATTCATTTTGTTGCCCTTCACTGAACTCTTTCTAATTCAGAAAAGTATTTTCTGAGGATTGTTGACCAAAACCAAACTGTATATTTAACCACTTCGCGCCCGGGCTATAAGCAAAAGACGTCCGCAAAGTGGTCGTCAATTGCTGATAGGACGTCCATGGACGTCCTCTTGTTTACTTCCGCGATGCGCGCCACCGCGGGCGCGCGTCGGGGAAAAACTGTGCCCGCCGTGTCAGGCGAGTGCCGATGCGCGTGCCTGGCGGCCGCGATGTCCGCCAGGTACGAGCGATCGGCTGTCACAGAGCCAGGGACGTGGATCTCTGTGTGTAAACACAGAGATCCACGTCCTGTCGGGGAGAGGAGACGGATGGTGTGTCCCTTGTACATAGGGACAACCATCAGTCACCTCCCCCAGTCAGTCCCCTCCCCCCCACAGTAAGAACATCTAGCAGGGAACATAGTAACCCCTTGATCGCCCCCTAGTGGTTAACCCCTTCCCTGCCAGTCACATTTATACAGTAATCAGTGCATATTTTTAGCACTGTTCGCTGTATAAATGTGAATGGTCCAAAAAATGTGTCAAAAGTGTCCGATGTGTCCGCCGTAATGTCACAGTCACAAAAAAAAATCGCAGATCGATGCCATTACTAGTAAAAAAATAAATTAAAAAATAATAAAAAAAAAATCATAATTCTATTCCCTATTTTGTAGGCGCTAAAACTTTTGCGCAAACCAATCACTATACGCCTATTGCGATTTTTTTTTATACCTAAAATATGTAGAATACGTATCGGCCTAAACTGAGGAAAAAAATAGTTTTTTTTTAAAAAAAATGGGATATTAATTATAGCAAAAATTAAAAAATATTGTGTTTTTTTCAAAATTGTCGCTCTATTTTTGTTTATAGCGCAAAAAATAAAAACCGCAGAAATGATCAAAGACCACCAAAAGAAAGCTCTATTTGTGGGAAAAAAAGGACGTCAATTTTGTTTGGGAGCCACGTCGCACGACCGCGCAATTGTCATTCAAAGCGTGACGGCGCTGAAACCTGAAATTTCGCCTGGGCAGGAAGGGAGTTATGTGCCCAGTTGTCAAGTGGTTAAAATGAGATTGAACCAGTGTTTTGTAAAGGGGTAGAATGATTTATCTCAAGAATACTTGCCATTTTTAATGCATGAGATTATTTTGCTAGCTTTGTTAGCTGCAGCTTGGTATTGCATGCCATTGCTAAGTCTGGTGATCTACAAGCACCCCCAGATACTTTTCCTTCTCTGATTCTCCCAGGGGAGCTCCACCTAATGTGCAATTTGCATGTGTATTTTTGGTACCCAAGTGCATACATTTTAATTTCTCAGTATTGAAACTCATCTGTAGCTGATGCTATATCCTGTGCCAAACTTATAATTTGGTATCATCTGCAAACACTCAAATTGAGCTCTTGATCCCAACCTGTATATCAATTATAACGAACTGAACAACACTGGCCCCAAGACGGAACCCCAGGGCACACCACTCACAACCTTACACAATTTAGTCATTTATCACCTCTATTTGAACTCGTCCATGTAACCAGTTTCCTATCCATGTACATACAATTTCTTCAATTCCAGCAGTCCTTATTTTATACATTAACCACTTGGCCCCTGGAAGATTTACCACCCCCCCCCTTCATGACCATGCAATTTTTTGCTATACGGCACTGCGTTACTTTAACTGACAATATCGTGGTCATGCAACGCTGTTCATAAATTACATTTTTGTAATTTTTTTCCCCACAAATAGTGCTTTCTTTTTGATGGTATTTGATCAACACTGCATTTTTTTATTCTTTAAAAAATTCTTAAAAATAAAATGTCTTCATAAATTTAGGCCAATATGTATTCTGTTACATATTTTTGGTAAAAAAAAAATCCCAGTAAGTGTATATTGATTGGTTTGTGCAAAAGTTATAGCATCTACAAACTATGGGATATATACTGGATTTTTTTTTTTTATTCTAGTAATGGAGGCAATCAGCGACTTATAGTGGAACTGCGATATTGCGGTGGACAGTCTGACACTTTTGACACTTTGTGGGAACCAGTGACAATAATACAGTGATCAGTGCTAAAGATATGTACAAACACTGTACTAATGACACTGGCTAGAAAAGGGTTAAACATCTAGGGCAATCAAAGGGTTAAGTGTGTGCCTAACCAGTGTTTTTGTGAACACTGTGTGGAGTTTTTACTAAGCGATGTGGTGGTTTTTATTCCACCACATCCCTGCTGACAGGACAGAGCTCTTGTTTACATAGGCAGAGCTCCCTCCTGTGTCTCTCCTTGTCGATCAGCAGGTGCCGGTGGACATCCATTGGCCGGCACCTGCTGATCAGCATCTGCTGTGACTAATCACAGCAGAAGCAGCACGCCATCGTCATACGCTCGCCCCCTATTCGGAAATGCAGAATCACATATATATATGTTGTTCTGTACAGAACACCTGCCCTGTAGCAGTAGATCTGCTGTAGGGTGGTTGTTAAGTGGTTAAGGCCTAACTCCATTTTTTTGTGAACTTTAAATAGTTTGTTTGGACAAAGCTGGTCGAGATTTCCTATTTCTTCCACTAACACATGTATGAACTGTATGTAGCCTCAGCTATTTACATTAAAGAGCGCTGTGTCTAGGCAGTAGGAAGGCAAATTTCGTTCCCGCTCGCGGACCAAAATCGAGTCAGGGGCTCAGCCTTTCACAGGAAGCTTTGCATTTTCTGCATTAATACAAGCTTCATCTGATTGCCTGAGGTGGAGATTGTGATGTCATCCACTCGCCTCTCCACCTCAGCCAATCAAAGCCCTGGTGCCCAACCAGCCCTTTGGTACATGATGTGTGGTCCTCGGATCTCAGCAGTCTGTAGTTGGAACATTGATTAGAGTAATAGCATTGATCTCTACTAGACATTATTTTCTGCAGTATATCTCCAGCATGTCCACACTCCTCAAGCATATCCCTGTAGCATGTCAACACTCTCTGACCCTCATTTTCTCTATTAGGTTGGTAGTTTCTGACAGTCCTCCTAAGCATTATATATATTGAACATTATGTGTGCCCCTTTGGTGATGTCAGGCCGCATTTGAGGCCCTCTTTAGGTCACTCTTTGACAACCAGAGGAAGCATTGTATTCAATCAGAAAATACAAAGCTTCCTCTGAATGACGGAGCAGTGCTCAGTCTGTTTGATTCTGTTCCGTGAGCAGGACGGGAAGTCCCAGTACCTCTGCAGGAACACAGCGCTGTATACTGTATGTATCTGGGGCTTCCTACAATATATACAGTGCTGACAGCCACTGCATGTGTTAGTGAAGGGAATAATAAGTTTCAACATGCTTGATTCACAATAAAATGTAGATCAGCTTTAAATGTTTATGAAGTACAGAATCAAATGTATTAGCAAAATCCAAATAAACTACCTCCATTGGACTTCCACCATGATGGAACACATGCTGACGGTGTCTTACCATGTTATGAAAGGAATACGACAATAAGGCCATAGGCCCCAGGAAGAATTACAGCTTCAAAGTCTAATGTCATACAGATTAGATCATATATGTCTTACTACATATTAACAGTTCTTAACTGTCAATCTGGCCTGTATTTTGGCACCCTAATCCTCCATTGAGCTGCGATGACAGGTACACTTTTAGCTTCATTCTATTGTATTTTGCACTGTTCATTCAAGCATTAGTTTCAACACAGGAATGCCATCTAAATTTAGTTAGCTATTGTAATACACACACACTCTACTAATAATACCAGTTTATTTTTAACAACACAGCTATTGTTTTGCATTGGAAGCCATCAGGCTGATTCTGTTCTCTCTCTGGATTCAAGCTGCACACATGATCTGGTCAGTAATTAGAGCTAGTGAGCAATTACATGCGATTTGCTCAGTCTTATCAGCACGCTGCGGTCTCTTAGCACCCGCCATCACAAAGGAGCACCGCTGAAATGAAGAGAGTGTTTATCTCTAAATTTAACAGCACACCAAACCCTTGAATGCCCTAACAAGAGTGCCATATAATCTCATAAGCCAAGGTAAGGCGTCCTGAATCTCATAGCTCTTTACAACTCTTTGTTTTGTTTTCCAATTTACGGTTATCATCATTTTTAGGTAAGATTTTGTAGAAAAATTAACCATGCGACAATAGATAATTAATTTAGGCATACAAAGGTGTTTTTACCCCAAGGTAAAAGGAATAATTTCATCTGTTAACTTATTTAGTCTATGTTCACAATTGGTAAAATACGAAAACTGTAGCATTAACCACTTAAGACCCGGACCATTATGCAGCTTAAAGACCTGGCCACTTTTTGCGATTCGGCACTGTGTCGCTTTAACTGACAATTGCGTGGTCATGCGACATGACTCTCAAACAAAATTGACGTCCTTTTTTTCCCCAGAAATAGAGCTTTATTTTGGTGGTATTTGATCACCTCTGCGATTTTTTGTGCTATAAACAAAAATAGAGCGACAATTTTGAAAAAAAAAACAATATTTTTTACTTTTTGCTATAATAAATGCCCCCCAAAAATATATAAGAAAACATTTTTTTTTCCTCATTTTAGGCCGATACGTATTCTTCTACATATTTTTGGTAAAAAAAATCGCAATAAGCGTTTATTGATTGTTTTGCGCAAAATTTATAGCGTCTACCAAATAGGGGATAGTTTTATTGCATTTTTATCAATAATTTTTTTTCTAGTAATGGCGGCGATCAGCGATTTTTAGCGTGACTGTGACATTATAGCACACACATCGGACATTTTTGACGATATTTTGGGACCATTGTCATTTTTACAGCAAACAGTGCTATAAAAATGCACCGATTACTGTAAAAATTACACTGGCAGTGAAGGGGTTAACCAGGAGGGGGCGCTGTAGGGGTTAAGTGTGCCCTGATGTGTGTTTCTTACTGTGGGGGGCGTGGCTTAGCGCGTGACGTCACTGATCGTCGTTCCCTATGACAGGGAACAGGCGATCAGTGAACAGCTCACTAGGAAACACAGGGAGAGGTTTGTTTACACTTACCTCTCCCTGGTCTTCCTCTCTGTGACCCGATCACGGGACACCCGCGGCGATCGGGTCCGCTGTTCCCGCAGGAACGGTCACGGAAAAGAAGACCGAGTCGCGAGCGCGCCACTAGCGGTGCGCTCGCGACCCATGGCTGGACTTTTAAAGGGGACGTACCTGTACGCCCTTGTGCCCAGCCGTGCCATTCTGCCGACGTACATCTGCGTGCGGCTGTCCTTAAGTGGTTAATGCACATTTTTTTATGCTTTTAACGCACATTTAAGGTGTTAAAAACACACCCCAGACACCCTCTAGTAGTGGTAGTTTTTGGAAAGATCGTTCAACCTTTGTGCAATTAGTGGACTCAACTTTACCATCGATTTCGACAGTAGGCCCGGCTAATGTCGATGGATCCGAAGCAAAAACTTTTACCGTTTCAAACAAAGTGTATATGTTTATGTTATATTCAAAACAATCCTTGTATTGCACATGTCCTTGCAATATAGGTAAACAGGAATTAAATATGATGTTATTGTTCGATCACTTTCAATCATAGAAAGAATTTGATTCTATCAGTTAGTGGACAAGTCACTATCGAGTGACGAATAGTCATTCTCACTGCAAATGGCCAAGATTCTATACATGTATGGCCAGCTTAAAGTGGTTGTATACCCTTAGTTTTTTTTTTTACAAAATAATAAACATGTCTATATTTGCCTGCTCTGTGCAATTGTTTTGCACAGAGCAACCCTGATCCTCCTCTTCTGGGGTCCCCCGCCAATGCTTCAGGCCCCTCCGCTTCTTCAGGGTCCCCGGCCGTGCTCCAAGCCCCTCCTTCTATCCTGGGGTCCCCCGTCAGCGCTCCAGGCCCCTCCTCTTCATCAGATTCCCCCACGGAAAGCCGATTTGCCTGGGGGCACCTGTGTGGGCTCGCTCCAGAGTTCCACTACTGTGTCCATTGACACAGACAGAGGGACTTGTCCCCGCCCCCCGTGTCACTGGATTTGATTGACAGATGTGGGAGCCAATGGTTCCTGCTGCTATCAATCGGTCCAACGAGGAGAGAGAAAACGGCTGGAGCCGCTACACTCATGCACATTGCTGGATCGGATTGGGCTCAGGTAAGAAAAAGGGGGGGGGGGGGTCTTGGGGGAGCTGCAGCACAGAAGGTTTTTCACCTTAATGCATATAATACAAGTGGATGTAAACCCTCACATATACCCAGTGAAGTGAACAGCCTCAGTTGATACACAGAGATGAAGCAAATCTCCCTACATAAGTTTTACATGTATATCTGCTGTCTTTCCCTTTCTACATTCTTTAGAAAGTGAACATCATGTTTGAAATGTTTCTTCCTGTTCCACCACTGGGAGTGAAGTCTTGGCATACATTGTGTGACAGCTGATTGGAGGAAAGGCCCCCCCCCCCCCCCACATAGGCAGAGAAATTAAGAAACATGCAGAGCTGTGATAAGACAAGCTATTTGCTAATCTATTTATAGCACCCTCCAACCACAAATCCCCTGCTACTTTTATCTCCTGTGTTGGAGAACTTGTCGGAAGATATCATGCTAATAACAGAGGAATGGAGCAGAAGAAAGACACAGGATTTAGTGCTTTGGAGAGCAATAAGTAAACACTAAATATATATGTGCCTAGGTCAGAGTTCATGAATGGGGTTTACATACACTTTAAGGTGGAAAAACCATGGGGCTTTACAACCACTTTAAGTGATTTCATTTTCCAATTCACTGATACAGGTCCTTCTCAAAAAATTAGCATATTGTGATAAAGTTCATTATTTTCTGTAATGTACTGATAAACATTAGACTTTCATATATTTTAGATTCATTACACACAACTGAAGTAGTTCAAGCCTTTTCTTGTTTTAATATTGATGATTTTGGCATACAGCTCATGACAACCCAAAATTCCTATCTCAAAAAATTAGCATATCATGAAAAGGTTCTCTAAACGAGCTATTAACCTAATCATCTGAATCAACTAATTAACTCTAAACACCTGCAAAAGATTCCTGAGGCTTTTAAAAACTCCCAGCCTGGTTCATTACTCAAAACCGCAATCATGGGTAAGACTGCCGACCTGACTGCTGTCCAGAAGGCCATCATTGACACCCTCAAGCAAGAGGGTAAGACACAGAAAGAAATTTCTGAACGAATAGGCTGTTCCCAGAGTGCTGTATCAAGGCACCTCAGTGGGAAGTCTGTGGGAAGGAAAAAGTGTGACAGAAAACGCTGCACAATGAGAAGAGGTGACCGGACCCTGAAGAAGATTGTGGAGAAGGACCGATTCCAGACCTTGGAGGACCTGCGGAAGCAGTGGACTGAGTCTGGAGTAGAAACATCCAGAGCCACCGTGAACAGGCGTGTGCAGGAAATGGGCTACAGGTGCCGCATTCCCCAGGTCAAGCCACTTTTGAACCAGAAACAGCGGCAGAAGCGCCTGACCTGGGCTACAGAGAAGCAGCACTGGACTGTTGCTCAGTGGTCCAAAATACTTTTTTCGGATGAAAGCAAATTTTGCATGTCATTCGGAAATCAAGGTGCCAGAGTCTGGAGGAAGACTGGGGAGAGGGAAATGCCATAATGCCTGAAGTCCAGTGTCAAGTACCCACAGTCAGTGATGGTCTGGGGTGCCATGTCAGCTGCTGGTGTTGGTCCACTGTGTTTTATCAAGGGCAGGGTCAATGCAGCTAGCTATCAGGAAATTTTGGAGCACTTCATGCTTCCATCTGCTGAAAAGCTTTATGGAGATGAAGATTTCATTTTTCAGCACGACCTGGCACCTGCTCACAGTGCCAAAACCACTGGTATATGGTTACTGACCATGGTATTATTGTGCTCAATTGGCCTGCCAACTCTCCTGACCTGAACCCCATAGAGAATCTGTGGGATATTGGGAAGAGAAAGTTGAGAGACGCAAGACCCAACACTCTGGATGAGCTTAAGGCCGCTATCGAAGCATCCTGGGCCTCCATAACACCTCAGCAGTGCCACAGGCTGGTTGCCTCCATGCCACGCCGCATTGAAGCAGTCATTTCTGCAAAAGGATTCCCGACCAAGTATTGAGTGCATAACTGAACATAATTATTTGAAGGTTGACTTTTTTTGTATTAAAAACACTTTTCTTTTATTGGTCGGATGAAATATGCTAATTTTTTGAGATAGGAATTTTGGGTTGTCATGAGCTGTATGCCAAAATCATCAATATTAAAACAAGAAAAGGCTTGAACTACTTCAGTTGTGTGTAATGAATCTAAAATATATGAAAGTCTAATGTTTATCAGTACATTACAGAAAATAATGAACTTTATCACAATATGCTAATTTTTTGAGAAGGACCTGTATTTGATTAATGCTTTGTAAACCGCAGATGGAAGAAGTTGACAAGTTTCAACTCCTCCCAGACTTAACATGTAGCTTCATTTTTGCTGCACAGTGATGTGGAGCGACGCAAATGCTACATTTTCTTTAAATGTGAACAACTCTGTCCGCTGTCCATATAATCCATTGCAGGCTGCTTTACTAGATATTTGAGGAGCGGAAAAAACGCACCTCAAACGCTTGTTTCTAATGTCAGTGTGAACAGGGCCTTTAAGACAGAGTACATTCATTCAGCAGATCACAGTTGACTAAGGCTTTGTTCAAACCTGTGCACTTTAGGTGCAGTGCATTAACCACTTAACAACCACCTGCCGACAAATAACGTCGACAAGGTGGTTGCTTAACTCTGGGAGGACGTTATATAACGTCCTCCCAGAATCGCGCTCCCGCGCGCCCCCTGGGGCGCGCACACGGGAAACTCCGTGACCGCCGGGTCCAGAGGACCCGGCGGATCACGAATCGCGGTAAATCGCCGCTGATAGCGGCCGTTTACCACGTGATCGCTCTGTCAAATGACGGAGCAATCACTTGTAAACAGACCGGCGTCATTTGATGACGCCGGTTCCTCCCTCCCCTCTCTGTACCGATCGGTACAGTGTGAGAGGGGAGGGGGAGGGAGCGGATGGCAGCAGCAGCACTGTGGGCTGGATCTGTGACAATTGCAGTCACAGATCCAGCCATCCATCCATCCCTGCTCAGCCATCCCTGTGCTATACCCTGCCAATACTCTGCAATACACCCTGCCAATACTCTGCAAAATACCCTGCCAATACCCTGGTGCAATACTCTGCAATACCCTGGTGCAATACTCTGCAATACCCTGGTGCAATACTCTGCAATACCCTGGTGCAATACTCTGCAATACCCTGCGCAATACTCTGCAATACCCTGCAAAATACTCTGCAATACCCTGCAAAATACTCTGCAATACCCTGCAAAATACTCTGCAATACCCTGCGCAATACTCTGCAATACCCTGCGCAATACCCTGCAAAATACTCTGCAATACCCTGCGCAATACCCTGCAAAATACTCTGCAATACCCTGGTGCAATACTCTGCAATACTCTGGTGCAATACTCTGCAATACTCTGGTGCAATACTCTGCAATACTCTGGTGCAATACTCTGCAATACCCTGCGCAATACTCTGCAATACCCTGCGCAATACTCTGCAATACTCTGCGCAATACTCTGCAATACCCTGCGCAATATTCTGCAAAATACTCTGCAATACCCTGCACAATACTCTGCAATACCCTGCACAATACTCTGCAATACCCTGCACAATACTCTGCAATACCCTCCACAATACTCTGCAATACCCTCCACAATACTCTGCAATACCCTCCACAATACCCTGTGCAATACCCTCCACAATACCCTGTGCAATACCCGTGCAATACCCTGCCATACACCGCAATACCCTGCCATAGTCCGCAATACTCCGCAATGCCCTGCAATACTCCGCAATGCCCTGCAATACTCCGCAATGCCCGGCAATACTCCGCAATGCCCGGCAATACTCCGCAATGCCCGGCAATACTCTGCAATAACCACTTCCCGCCCTCCGGCCGTCATATGACGTCCTTGACTTTGTGCGGGGATATCTGAATGATGGGAGCAGCTACAGGCATCATTCAGATATTAGCTTTTTCAGCCGGCGATTCACTACACCATGAGAACAATCATAGCGGCTGTTCCGCCGCTTGATAATTCTTACGGGAGGCGAGAGGGGATGTCCCCCCCCCCCCCCCCCCGCCGCCCTCCGGTGCTTCTACCGACTCACCGCTACGATCAAAGCCAGGATTGTTGTTTTTTTTTTGTATTTTTTTCAGGCTTCCCAGCCTAGAGGTGAGATGTGGGGTCTTATTGACACCCCCCCCCCATATCTCACTGTAAAGAGGACCTGTCATGCCATATTCCTATTACAAGGGATGTTTACGTTCCTTGTAATAGGTATAAAAGTGATCAAAAAAATGTTTAGGGCGGAAAAACATGTCAAACTAAAATAAATAAAGTAAAATGAAGAATAACATTTTTTTTTTTTTAAAGCGCCCCTGTCCCCGTGAGCTCGCATACAGAAGCGAACGCATACGTAAGTCCCGCCCACATATGAAAACGGTTTTCAAACCACACATGTGAGGTATCTCTGCGAACGTTAGAGCGAGAGAAATCATTTTGGCCCTAGACCTCCTCTGTAACTCAAAACATGTAACCAGTAAAAATATTTAAAGCGTCGCCTATGGGGATTTTTTAAGTAGCGAAGTTTGGCGCCATTCCACGAGTGTGTGCAATTTTTAAGGGTGACATGTTAGGTATCTATTTACTCGGCGTAACTTCATCTTTCACATTATGCAAAAACATTGGGCTAACTTTACTGTTTTTTTTTTTTTAAGCACAAAACATTTTTTTTCCGTAAAAAACGCGTTAAAAAAATTGCTGCGCAAATATCGTGCGAGATAAAAAGTTGCAACAACCACCATTATATTCTCTAAGGTCTTTGCTAAAAAAACATATATAATGTTTTGGGGTTCTATGTAATTTTCTAGCAAACAAATGATGATTTTTACATGTAGGAGAGAAATGTCAGAATTGGCCTGGGTGCTCCAGAACGCCTGAAGGTGCTCCCTGCATGTCGGGCCTCTGTATGTGGCCACGCTGTGTAAAAGTCTCACACATGTGGTATCGCCATACTCGGGAGTAATAGCAGAATGTGTTTTGGGGTGTAATTTGTGGAATGCATATGCTGTGTGTGAGAAATAACCTGCTAATATGACAATTTTGTGAAAAAAAAAAAAGAGAAAAAAAAATCTTGATTTTGCAAAGAATTGTGGGAAAAAATGACAACTTCAAAAAACTCACAATGCCTCTTTCTGAATACCTTGGAATGTCTTCTTTCCAAAAAGGGGTCATTTGGGGGGTATTTGTACTTTTCTGGCATGTTAGGGTCTCAAGAATTGAGATAGGCCGTCAGTACTTCAGGTGTGATCAATTTTCAGATATTGACACCATAGCTTGTGGACTCTATAACTTTCACAAAGACCAAATAATATACACCAATTTGTACTTATTTTTACCAAAGATATGTAGCAGTATAAATTTTGGCCAAAATTTATGAAGAAAAAATAGTAATTTGCAAAATTTTATAACAGAAACGAAAAAAAAATCATTTTTTTACAAAATTTTCAGTCTTTTTTCTCTTATAGCGCAAAAAATAAAAAACCCAACAGTGATTAAATACCACCAAAAGAAAGCTCTATTTGTGTGAAAAAAAGGACAAAAATTTCATATGGGTACAGTGTTGTATGACTGAGTAATTGTCATTCAAAATGTGAGAGCACCGAAAGCTGAAAATTGGTCTGGTTATTAAGGGGGTTTAAGTGCCCAGTGGTCAAGTGGTTAAAAAAGTCCTGTTTGCTGTATCCTTGATACACTTTCATGAAAATGCACACTATATAAATGGTACCACCCCTGAAACACATGTAAAATGCATCTAAAACGCTCTGCAGAGAGGTGACCTGGCTCTAAGGTTCTGTCTTTTTTACAATGGTTCTCAGTTGTTATGTATTACCTTATATACTCGAGTATAAGCCGAGTTTTTCAGCACATTTTTTTGTGCTGAAAATGCCCCCCTCGGCTTATACTCGAGTCACCTTTTTGCGTCTGATCTCCCGGACTTTGGGGAGCCGGTACTGGACGGCCATAGGTTCCCTGGACCCCAAACTTGGCACACATATAGCCCCACTCTTCCTCTACAAGTGTGCAAAGTTTGTTGTCCGGGGGACCTACGGCCGGGGAGCACCGATTTATCAAACCGGGCACCCCTTCCATAGACTCCCATGTTAAACGGTAATTTCTCTGGTAGATTTGGGGACCCGGTACCGGCCGGTTGTAGGTCCTCTGGATCTGAAACTTGGCACACATGTAACCCTATTTCTCTTCTATAAATGTACAAAGTTTTTTGTCTGGGGGACCTACGGCCGGGGAGCACCGAATTTCAAAGCCGGGCACCCCTTCCATAGACTCCCATGTTAAACGTCAGTCTAGTCATGGGCACAGTGAGGCATGGACACAGTGAGGCATGGGCACAGTGAGGCACAGTGAGGCATGGGCACAGTGAGACATGGACATGGACACAGTAAGGCACAGTGAGGCATGCAGATGGACACCCTAGGCTTATACTCGAGTCAATACGTTTTCCCATTTTTTTGTGGTAAAATTGGTGCCTCGGCTTATATTCAGGTCGGCTTATACTCGAGTATATACGGTATATATCTTTTGCACATCCAAGAGAAAATTGAAATGCTATATTCTGAATAACTAAAGTATAAGAAAATTACAGAGGGACAATAAGAATCTGATATGTGAGTAATTATGTATTTCTATCTTTTTATAAGTGAAAACTTGTTTGTGGAAGTCTTTTTTTTGTGGCAAACAGTGATTACTTCACCAGGAATATATAAAAATATGTTTTTTTTTGTTAGGGAGATGTTAGACACAGCTTCAACCACACTGTTAGGCCCCTTTCACACTGGGGCGGTTTGCAGGCGCTATTTTGCTAAAAATAGCGCCTGCAAACCGAGCCTAAACAGCGGCTCCTTTCTCTCCAATGTGAAAGCCCCGAGGGCTTTCACACTGGAGCGGTGCGCTAGCAGGACGGTAAAAAAAGTCCTGCTAGCCGCATCTTTGAAGCGGTGAGAGGAGCGGTGTGTTTACCGCTCCTCCACCGCTCCTTCCCGTTGAAATGCATGGGATACCGCGGTAATACCGCCCACAAACCGCGGCTGTAGCCGCGGTTTGCGGGTGGTATTAACCCTTTATTGGCCGCTAGCGGGGGTTAAAACCGCACCGCTAGCGGCTGAATAGCTCAACAATCCCAACGGTATAGCGCCGCTAAAAATAGCGCCGCTATACCGCCACCGCCCCCACCGCCCCAGTGTGAAACCAGCCTTAGCCCCAGTTCACATCTGGGAGATATTTTACCCATTGTCCATCGTACGTCATCGAAATCCCATCTTTTCCCATGGTGCCTGTTCAAAACGATGCAATTTTTTCCCGTCTACTTTTGAAAATATTGCATGTCCTTCTTTAGTGTGACTTGGTGCAATTTTGACCCCATAGATTTGATTTGGAATTGCGTTATAATGCATGTACATGCATTTAGATGTGTTTTTGATTTTTTTTGCCATAAGAACAATGTTCCTGCCCTAAAATAAGTCTGTGAACTGCATACCAACAGCAGGGATCTCTTGCAGTGATTGCATATCAGCAGGCAAGCTTATCCACACTTACTTTATGGATGGTTTCATATAAACTATTTTATATCTACATTTGCTTAAGCATTAGGATTTTACAACTACCTTGTGGACGTTCTCCTACATTTATTTTCTTAGATATTTATTTCACTCACGTATTAGGATTTCAGTTTTAATATATGACCATCTGGATATTTATCACATGTTAGTTACTTTTCTATTTGGCTATCACTATATGATCAATTGTTTTAAATAGCAGGTTGATTTTAGCTGCACTTCATATATATATTTGTATTCACTTTGACCAATCTCCCTTCTCTTGCAGTTTGCTTTTGGCCACTAAGGCGCCTATATATAAAGTAGACCATACCGCTAAGAGGTAAAAACTTCCAACACATTTAGGCTTCATGCACACTGTATTCTATTCACACTTTTTTCTCCTAAAGGAGTTTAGTAGCAGCAAAAACACAGTAAAAAGCTGCGTTTTCGCATTTGCGTTTATGCACCTTCCGGCATCTGGCTTTAATACATTCTTTTGGCCAGAATTCTGGTGCTGGAATGCGCCAAAACGTGCGTTAAGGCGCCAGTGGTGTGCGCAGCCGATTGCATTATGGTGTGCACCCCAAAGCTCAAACACACACTACCGATCACTCACGAATCCGATGTTCATTCAGAATGAGAAGGGGCCAGTAAATTACATATTTACCGGTCCCTTCCCTTACTTACCTTAAAACATCCCCGTAGAAACAGCCGGCGGGAGATGAGAGGAGGGAAGCTGGCAGTGTTGTGGGGGGAGGGGGGCTGGGGCAGTAGGGGGAATCTGTGCTGCACAGGGTGATTATGGTGTGCCTGGGCACACCTGGCACACCCTGTGCGCACGCCTATGTAAGGCGCGCTTATGCGTATTTACGCGCTTTGAGCATTTTTTTATGCTCAGAAGCTCCTCTCTTGAACTCACATGTGATATTTTTTTCTGCCTCTAAACATAAAGGGACATTCAGAGGCAGAAAAAAAACTGAAGCGCCTGTAAAGCAGTGTTTTGGAGATCAAGTGTGCATGAGGCCTTAGTGACATATGGATATATTACCAAAACTGCTATACATATTTCAAACTGTCCCTTTAATTAAAACTAAGAAAAGGGGAGGGTTAGCACTACCTGATTTCTCAAAATATCTACAAGCAGCTTCTCTGACTAGGATAGTAGACTGGCACCAAAATATGGAGGATAAACAATGGGTTAAATTAAAAGAAGATATTATAGGTATTCAACTTAAAGCGCTTCCTTGGATAAAACCCCACTTAAGACCTGGAAATAAAGAATTAACAGTTTTTGCAAGAGCCACATTAAAAATATGGGACACAGAATTAAAAAGGGGGAACCTTTCCACTATGATGGGACCAATGACCCCATTGCTCTCCAATCCAGAATTCCCGCCAGCTTTAGCAACCACAAAATACTTAAATTGGAATATTTTGGAGAACGCAAGGGTGGCCCAGATGTTAGTGGAAGGTAAAATGCCAAAAATACAAGACTTGGGACCTGAATATAAACACAAATGGCTTCAATACCATCAATTAAAAACATATATTGCAACAAATATAGACTTACTATCAATAAATAGGCCAAAAACTAAATTTGAACAAATATTAACAGAAGAACAAAAACCAACTAAGAAATTATCTAAGATATATGGCTTATTACTCCCCTCAGGACCCACTGGAGAGTTAACAGCTATGAAAAAAAGGGAAAAGAAAACGGGGAGATCAATATTAGAAAAAGAATGGGAGAAAATATTTTCAAATATCCATAAATCACCTATAGCAAATAAATATCAAGAAAGAAACTACAAAATTGCAATGAGATGGTATTGGAGACCAGTAGCGTTAAATAAAATAAATAGCGAACAAACAGATATTTGTTGGAGATGTAAGGTCGAAAGGGGGACCCTGGACCATATTTGGTATGGATGTCACCTGGGGAGAAATTTTGGGGAAAAGGTTAATGAGATATATTGGAAAGTGTCGGGAGTAGAGAGGAATCCAAGTTTAGATATTTCACTGCTATCTTTGACTCCAGATTCAATAAACAGTATAAAGAAGGATATGTTCCATTATATGACAACGGCTGCTAGAACAATCATAGCTCGTAATTGGAGAGAAAATCGAAGTCCAAATATAGCAGATTGGATATGTGAACTGAACGAAGTACAATATATTGAAAAACAGATAAGAGAAGAAGGATGTATAAATAGTCAAATGCCAGAATTATGGCAAAAATGGGATGAATATTGGCTATCGGAAGGAATGAAAGAATATATATAAAGGTATATTAGGAGAAATACGAAACGAAAACGAAGTGGAAAATGGGAGAGGACTAGGGGGAATTGGTATGTTAAACCCTTCCTTTTTTTTTTTTTTGTATGGATGAGGGGATGAATGGAAATGGAAGATAATGGAAGTATAAGTATGAAAGGTATTGGGTTTTAAGAACAAAGTAACTAACAGATATTTATCAAGATTCTGCATATTGAAAAGGGAATGATGCAAATTCTAAAGGAATCATGTATAAATTTAAAAGTTTTTGTACTTGGTAAAAAGATTAATAAAAAGAAATTGAAAACAAAGGAGATTCGCTTTACGTTCGTAGAAAACCGAGGGAGGTCTTATATGTTTTATTATTTTCTTATTTTTAACACAATCCTGTGGCAAAGGATATTAAAGCGGACCTTTAGTCATTTTTTCAACTTTCCATCTATTAAATCTTCTGCCCTGGCTGTTTTAACTTTGGATAGTAAAACATTTTTTTCTGCCAGTAAATACCTTATACAGCCTACTTCCTGTTTCTTGTCTGGTCAGTAGCCTAGGCTTATGACATCATGCACAGCTCTCACTCTCTCTCTCGTGAGAGTTTGCCAGGAAGGGAGGGGGGATGAGTCATAAGTGGGCCAATGACAGCTGCAGAGCTGGAGGTGTGTCTGTGTAAATCCAGGAAATGAACAGGCAGCAGTTTCAGCTGCCCACAGTAAAATGGATGCAGCGAGCCTCAGTGGAGGGAGATTTCTGCAGCATATTTGGCAAGTACAGAATCACAGTACGGTATATAGAAAATAATATGCAAAGTGTGTTGGAGGGAAGCTTCAGAATGGCAAAGATGTTTATATTTTAAATTATGTGAGCAAACTGCAGTCCCTCTTTAACTTTAAACTGTATTTCTACCAGTGTGATCAAATTTAACAAACCCCGCAATATGTTTGCTATGTGTTCCCATTCACACAGCATACCTAAAAACAATTTTTTAAATAGTTCTTACCTTTTTATTTGATTTTTTGGGGAACGTATGCGTAGAGTACTATTTGGCAATGTGAAGATTGGAGACAAAGTCAGAGACAGATTTTTTTTCTTTTTTAAAGTGCATTCATAATAAATACACCACCCAAACCTAAGATCTTTGTTAGAGCAGACAGTCCTGCACATGTACTTTACAAGTGATACTGAACACTATTCCCATCATAAAAAATACATGGAAAGTTTGAGTTTTCATAAAAGAGCATGCAACCAGATAAGGAGGAACTTTTAAATATTTTTTTAAAGTTATAATATTTAAATGAGAACATACATCAAGTAAAAAAGTAGGTGTTACCCTAATCTGTCTGCTAATTTTAAAATGCATTTTCAATTTGTAGGGAACCAAGGAATAACAGGTATTATTCATTTTATATTTCTCCCTCGTAGGGAACATAGGGATACCAGATTTATTTTTTTGCATTGATGTGCAGCAGTGTTAATTTTGGCAGTAGATTTCGATTTAGTTTTAGTCATTTTAGTTTTGGCATTTTAGTTTTAGTCCCGTTTGAGTCTTCTGCAATTGTTTTTGTTTTAGTCGTATTTAGTCGACTAAATCTCCAGTACATTTTAGTCGACTAAAATTAATTTTAGACGTCTAAAATCTAATGGGTGTAATTAAATTGTAATGCATTTCTCTACAATTTCCAAACTCATTATATACTGGAGTGAAAAATCAAATATGTTATTATTTATGGTATTGAGGTATGAACATGCACTACAGACCAGTGTTCATTTTGAAGTCAAATTTCAAATTAGGTTTAGTCTTAAGCCTCGTACACACGATCGGATTTCCATCGGACAAATCCGTGGAAATCCGTGGAATTTTGTCCGAAGGGTTTTGGCCGTGAACTTGTTCTGCATACAGACGGCAGAACTTTTTCAGCCAACATACACAAAACGATGTGTTTTTTCAGCTCTTTAGCGCCACCCTTTGAGCAACTTCTGCTAATGTTGTCTTATGGTTAGCATTGGTTCGGAGCATGCGTGTTTGTACTTTGTATTTTTTTCCGACGGACTTGTGTACACACGATCGAATAATTCCGACAAAACACATTTGTTGTCAGACAGTTTCAAAGCATGCTATAAAACATTTGTTGTCGGAAATTCCGACAATTGTCCGATGGAGCCTACAAACAGTCGGATTTTCTGACAAAACCCTGCCATCACACATTTGTTGTCAGAAAATTTGATCGTGTGTACGGACCTTTAGTCTTTTGACTAAAATGGCATTTTAGTTTTAGTCCCATTTTAGTTTTAGTCGTATTTTAGTCATCTCAACTGTTTTAGTTTTAGTCGTATTTTAGTAGACTAAAATAGAATTCATTTAGTCGACTGAAATGTTTTAGTCGACAAAATTAACACTGATGTGCAGTGGAGGATACACGATTTTTCATGGGTGCTCTCATTTTCTTCCCTGTTCCTTTAACCACTTAAGCCCCGGACCAATATGCAACTAAAGGACCAGGCCCCTTTTTGTGACTCGGCACTGCGTCGCTTTAACTGACAATTGCGCAGTCGTGCGACGTGGCTCCCAAACAAAATTTACATCCTTTTGTTCCCACAAATAGAGCTTTTTTTTGGTGGTATTTGATCACCTCTGCGGTTTTTATTTTTTGCGCTATAAACAAAAATAGAGCGACAATTTTGAAAAAAAATCAATATTTTTTTACTTTTTGCTATAATAAATATCCCTCAAAAATATATAAAAAAATGTTTTTTTCCTCAGTTTAGGCCGATACGTATTCTTCTACATATTTTTGGTAAAAAAAATTGCAATCTGCGTTTATTGATTGGTTTGCGCAAAAGTTATAGCGTTTACAAAATAGGGGATAGTTTTATGGCATTTTTATCAATCTTTTTCATGACTGCGACATTATGGCGGACACATCGGACACTTTTGACACATTTTTGGGACCATTGTCATTTTCACAGCGATCAGTGCTATAAAAATGCACTGGTTGCTGTGAAAATGACACTGGCAGTGAAGGGGTTAACCACTAGGTGGCGCTGTAGTGTACCCTAAGAAGTGATTCTTACTGAAGGGGGCGTGGCTACACGTTACACGTCACTGATCATCTGTTCCGATGACGGAACAGACGATCACTGACATGCCACGGAGAAGAACGGGGAAAGGTTTGTTTAAACTCCCCTCTCCCCGTTCTTCTGCTCTGTGACCTGATCGCGGGACACCGGCGGCGATCGGGTCCGCGGGTCCCGCGGGCGCAGTCACGGAGCTCAGGACCGGGTCGCGAGTGCACCGCCAGCGGCGCGCGCGCGTACCCACGGCTGGGCTCTTGAAGGGCAACGTACCTGTACGTTGATGTGCCCAGGCGTGCCATTCTGCCAACGTATATCGGTGTGAGGCGGTCCTTAAGTGGTTAAAACTCCCTGTATTTTTCTCTAACCTGGCTATTCATTATCCACTATCACCTCCACCTTTTCCCTTACCTGTTGCATCTTATGTTCCCACATCAATTAGATTGTAAGCTTGTCCAGAGAGCGCCCTCTCTTGTCCCTGTACAGGTTATTTTTTTTTCTTTTGCCTGTTTTATTATTTCACGTGTAGTGCAGTGCGATGCTGTATGTGTGCATATAGAGAAGAAGAAGAAGCAGGAATAATCTCAGAGACACCAGAACATGACGTCTTGAAAGCCAGAATTTGTTTATGAGGCAGAAAGTGACATGGCTACGGCAATTCCAAATGGTGCTGCCTACAGAGCTAATACAAGGAATCACAGACAGATTTACTACAAGGGTGCACTCTAGCACATCGGAAATGAAATACATTCATTTGAGGATGTGCGTCTTCTACCTAATATAGCCGAATGTTGCTACCGGGACTGAAAGGGGATAAAAAAACATTGGCAGTTTCAGGACAGAAAATTGCCTTGTGAAAAAGAAGTCATCTTCTTTCCTTCCAATGAAAGGGCTTCATTTCACTTTTTCATTATAGACATAACATTATTATTTTCTCTTAAACCTATGAATTTTAGTTTGAACATTGTTTCCAGAAGATGCCCCAAAAAGGATCCTCTTGAAGTGTTACTAAATCCAGGAATCGGTATTCACTATATCTGGTCTTCCACAGTACACAGAACATGGAAATGCAATTATTTTATTATTTTAGTAAATATAAACTGCTAAATACCTTTTCTCATCAGCAGTATATTGTAGTCTTGTGATCAGTGTCTGGTTAAAGCTTGTAGGAGGAGTTCTCATTCTACTCTATTCTGACTGTCCTGTGAGGCAACATGACCCCTAAACCCAGTGGCGGCTGGTGCCCAAAATTTGGGGGGGGGCGCAAACAAACTGAAAAATTATGAAAAATACTGAAAAAAAAACATCAATTGCAGCCTCACTGTGCCATCAATTGCAGCCACTGTGTCCATAAAATACAGAAACGGGGCCCTATAAAATGCAGCCACTGTGCCCATCAAATGCAGCTACTGTGCCCATCAAATGCAGCCACTGTGCCCATAAAATACAGCCTCTGTGCCCATCATATGCAGCCTCTGTGCTCATCATATGCAGCCTGTGCCTATCATATGCAGCTTGTGCCCATCATATGCAGCCTCTGTGCCCATAATATGCAGCCTGCGCCCATCATATGCAGCTTCTGTTCCCATCATATGCAGCCACTGTGACCCCCCCCCCATGCTCGCCCGCTCGCCGTCTGACCGGCACTTACCCCATTCTGGTGGCGGGTCAGGCAGCGGGTGACAGCGGCGAGCTGTGGGATATGCAGCGGGTCAGGCGACGGCTCCTGTATCCTCCATGCTTCTCTGTCCTCCCGTGTGTATCTTCTTCCGTTCCGTTAGGCGTCCAGTCTGAGCGCCTGTGCCTTCAGCCAATCAGGTGATGTTATTAGACTGTGCCTCCTGATTGGCTGAGAGGCGGTTCAGTGTTAGAAAAGCAAATATTTATTTGCTTTTCTAACACACCCGGGTGGACTGCAAGCGCAATGCTCTGCGCTCCACCTTTTTTGAAGCCTATTAGAGCCTATGGCTCTAATCAGGTGCTTCAAAAAAACACCCCCCGCCGCTCGAATTCAGGCACCAGTGTCCGAAAAGGGGCTGGACGCCTCAATAGTTGGTGGCTACAGCGGCCTTGGATAGATTCATGCTATGCATAAATCTATCCATTTTACATAGAGGGGGGTGGCGTGACAGAGGGGGCCCTTAATTATACCTCCCAACCATCCCGGATTCCACGGGACCATCCCGCGATTTGAAGTAAGTCCCGGGGTCCCGCGGTCTGGGCTGAAGTCCCGGAATCCAGGGCTGGAACTTGTTCCAGCCCTGGGCCCCAGTCAGTAGTGTTATCCTCAGTGAGTGCATATGTGCTCTCACACACAGCACCCATTGAGGATTTCTGGTAGAAAATCTGCCCGCAATCTCTGGTCCCCCCCTCCTCACTGCAGTCACCGGTTGTTAGCACCGCCGGCGTCCTAGCAACCGATGACATAATTTGCAGGCCTCTAAGTTCCGCCCCCGTCTTCAGCTCCCGATCCTGCCTATCAGCGGCACCTATGCAGTCTCTCAGCGGCCCCAATCCTGTGTGCCAACAGCCTCCATGCTGCCTCTCAGTGGCTTGATGAAGGGAAGTTCAGTGGGGGAGGCAGCTGGGACAACGTTCAGAGGGGCGCATAAAGTCCAGAGGGGGTAATCCTGTGGAACAGTCAGTGAGTGCAGCGGTAAGACACGTTAGGCTGGGGAACACGTGCGCCTTATGTCCTGTCTGTATACAATGACTGCGGGTGAGAGGACTGTAGTCCTCAGTCGCTGAGGAGTGCTAGTAGGACTTTTCAGCATGGGAGCAGTTTTGATCTTTCCTGATACAGTACACCCCTCCCTGTGCATGGCATCTTCTGGTGGGCGTATCCCTTCTAGCAACAGGTGATTATCTTGCACGGACCTGGGTGATAGCAGGTAAGTGACTTCTCTCCTTCCTGTGCTGTCATGGCTGTGTCATCCTCCCCTGTGTATTGGGTTTGGGTGTGTGTATACTTAGCTGTACATATAGATCCCCAGCTCTTCTGCTCTATCTCCATGGGTGAGTCGGGGAGGGTTGCAGCTTTCTTGGGAGTCCCTCTACCTTTGCAGGCTTTCTCAAAACTTTGTGCAGCTTCACATTGCTGCAGGCAAGGAGTGACAACACAGAGACAGCTGAGCTTCTCTTTCTCCCCCCTCTTCCCCTCCTTCAGCCTCTGCAGACTCTGGAAAGCCAAGTTGCATCCCCCCCACCGTGACCCATCCAAAGCTCAGAAAGTCCTGCAAGCCAGCTTTAGTTGCTGCTTTCTCATTTGTCACAATGACCCCAGTCCCCAGACCCCCTTCATGTTCCTAGGAGGAGGGTGGTGTGACAATACAAGGGGGTTCTGCTTCACAGGATCAGCCAAGTTTTCTGGAGATCCCCCCTCCCCACCCTTAGCTAAGCTAGATTCATTGTCTTTTCTTTACCTGGGCTTGGTATTAGAGAAGGCTTTGCTACTTCTGGGTGTGTTGTCAGCATGTGGACTTGGACTCTATTACTCTCTTTCTTTCTGTCTCTCTTCCTTGGCTTTTAGTGGCTGAGCTTCAAATAGACCTCTTCTCAGTCTCTTCCCAGATCTCCAGCACTTCTCCACTGCTTCAGAAAACTTTTATGTAAAGGCAGGAGAGTTGGGCTTGAATAGTCTCTAGGTTCTCCTGCAACTTCAATTATTTATGACCCTCTTCTGTATTAACCCTTCCCAGGACAGTCTGTTCTTTAAGCAGTGACTTAAGTGGTTTAAGACTTTAACATGTTCAGGTTTTGCTGTAAATCTGTGTCACCTTGGTTTGGTTACATACTGTGCTGGTGGGGGTGCTGGGCTATGGGCAACTGGAATATAGGGGGGGGGCACATTATTAAGAGAGAAGGGGGAATTGGTGGGAGAGCTGGGGGGTATTAGTAACAGGGATGGGATGGGCGGGGCATTTGTAAGAGAGCCAGGGGGAATTGCTGAGAAAGCTAGGGTGGGGGCATTGGTGAGAGAGCTGGGGGGGGGGTGCATTTGTGAGAGGTGAGAGATCTGGGTTTTGTTTAATTCCCCCCCCCCCTTAAGACCCTCCATGCATTACGATTTTGGCAACACCCACAGTTTGCTGTAACGCACCGCAGCTTACTTACTCCCTCATTTGTCCCTCATTCTGAAGTTAAAAAGTTGTGAGGAATGCTTAATGGATGCACCGCCACTGCCTAAACCTCTGTCTGGACATGTCTGGACAGTCCTGATTGGCCCTGTGCTGATCACACGCACCCTCTCAAGAAAAAAAAAAAACTCTCTAGCAATACACACCTAACAGCATGTGCAGAGGGACTCCAAAGGCTCTTTTCTATCAGGAGATAGATTGGGGACAGTGGAAGAAGGGGAGGAACAGAGAAGGTAGGATTAAGCAGCCTTCTACACAATGCGGAGGATTAACCCCTTAGGTTCCACAGTGAGTATGACAAGCATGCTTTACTGCATATATACAGGCATACCCCACTTTTAAGTACACAATGGGGTTTATGTACTAAAGCTGGAAAGTGCAAAATCAGGTTCACTTCTGCATAGAAACTAATGGGCTTCCATATTTTATTACCAAAGCTTAATTGAAAAAGCTGAGGTTAGAAGCTCATTGGTTTCTATGCAGAAGTGAGCCTGATTTTGCACTTTCCAGCTTTAGTAAATAAACCCCATTGTGTACATAAAAGTGGGGGATGACTGATTTTACTGTTGTGGGTTTGATCATCCATTTATGTGCAAACCAAAATACATTTTTTTCTATTTCTTTGCATGTGATTGGATATTCATAGCAAAGTTCATTTTTACTAATCTTCACCTCATTCACAAAGCTAAGTGAAAATTCACTTTGCAAAGTGAAAATGATCTACTCCTTTAGTAAATCAAGCACAGTCTTATTTTTTTCTGAGCTTCCGACGGGGCTGTATTTGAATATCTTGCTGCCCTGGGTCCATAAAAAAAAGGTTTGTAGAAGAGTCACCTCTTGTGTCATGGAATTATTGTATCAAAAATGTATTCTAGAATGCATTATTGGAAGCAGCAAGGGGTCTGTGTTTTTTCACTTTAAGGGCTCTTTCGCCAGAGTGGTAAAAACATTGGGTTAAGGCAATGGTTTTACTGTAAAGCTAAATTGTACCATTGCAGTCGGTTGGGGCTGTACACATGCCACATACTTCATATTCCCATCGCACACATTCCTGGTTGAGCTCTCAAATTTGGGTGCTGCAGCAACAACCAGCTGGATACTGGCTCAAGTCACAATAAAGATATTTGCCAGCACACCATGGAACTTGTTCCATGGTGTGCTGGCAAATATCTTCATTGTACACATGCCACAGGCACGATGCTTTCCTTCTCGGCTGCAGAAATTTTAATGTGACTTGCAGAGTTTGACATGTGACACCGCCTTCCAAACGCACCCATCAAGGTCAACGAGAGCGCTCCGCAATTGTGAGCCAAATGCTTGCGGTGTGGTATTTTAATACAAAAATCCCTTTGGGATTAAAAAAAGAAAGCAAAGCAGGCATTCAGGAGGTGACAGGATCACCTCCTGAATGCCTGTCAGCTGCTGCTTTACCACCCACTGAAAAGCAATCCACAGAAGATCGCTTTTTAGAGGGCAATAGGCACTGCCGTCCACGTGAAAGAGCCCTTTTTGTATTGGTGCCATTGTCACTGGGACAGGTGTGTATGGGGAGCCAACTCACCCTATACATTGCGGTGTCTTTTGTGTAAAGGGCGCTCACCAATGTCCAGACCAGACGAAGACTGCGGTCATGTGAAAAGTCAAACATTAAGGCAGTTTCCTGACTTAGAGATGAGCCCCACTGTGTGCAGCAATAATATACAGAATTCCTCTGAAAAGCGACTTGTCCCATATCAGTACACACTTAACTTGTATGTTGCATTAGGAGGGACGTGCTGAGCCTGCGCCCACTCCACCTGCCCAGCATACTTCTGATACTTCACTACCAGTAACAGAATGGGGTCCCGCCGAGCACATAACATGAAACTCATATGTGCTCTCACTTAATTCTGTCCTTCTCATACCTCAAGACTAGGCCATAGATCTCCATAACATGGATTCATATCTGGTTGCTAATGGACACCAACTGCTGGGAAGGGAGCCTAAATATTGACCCCCTCGCTACCAGAGGATCTGTCACCCAACCAGGTACCACCCCTAACGACTGGTTGCTTGCAGCTAGTTCCTTGGTAAACCATAGTAACTACATTTCCTCCAAGTTCACCCTCCTGTCAAGTTAACCCTCTTGTAGCAGTGTTACTTCATATCCCACATGTGCTTTACAGGACCAAGTTCTTTGGAATAGGCCAGAACCAACATGCACCGCTTCAATTAACTTCAGACCAGGCTCATAACTTTACTGTAAAAATGCAGCATGGCAATACAAAACGAGCAACGTCCTGTCCCTGATCCTAACTATGATAGCGTAGTGGCCCAGTCATACCTCCGTGAGGTAAAAGTTTATTATGGTATTGTCCATGGCTGGGCTGCTTCCATGATCCCCAGTTCCTTCAGCAGCACACTTGTGCCCACAGGTGAGTCTACGATCCACCTGTACCCATGTTCCCCTTCTCCAGAGCTCTTGGAACTCGGCTGTCCCCTTTTTTTAGCACGGGTGGGCCGTTGTCTTGCCGAGAAAGTTCCACCCGGTGGATAAGGACCCCCCTGTACTGCGCAGGCGCGGGGCTTGCGCAGTACGAACCTCAACGGAGCCTCCGAAAATAGCCGAAAATGTAGAGCTGAGAGACGTGTATTTTATTGCTAAAATCACCCCCGCCCCTTGCAGAGTAGAACTAGCATCGGGAGCGTGCGGCATGAGTCATAGTCATTGCGCAGGCGCCGTGTAGTGCTGACTCTCAGCTCTATATCTTCGGCTATTTTCGGCGGCTCCGTTGAGGTTCGTACTGTGCAAGCCTCGCGCCTGCGCAGTACAAGGGGGTCCAAATCCGCAGGGCGGAACTTTCTCGTCAGAACACCGGCCAAAACCAAAAGCCGGGAACTGAGCCGAAAATGTTTAACCCTTTCCCCAGCCTAGGCCGGCTGCTGGATAACCAACTGCACAAACATTTTCAACCTGCCTACAGGTGGGATGGGAATCTCCCACTCTTCTTTAAATTTCTTCCTATTGGGTTTTATAACAGGAAATTAAGAAAATTCTCTGCAGCAGGACCCAGGCAACAAAAATAACCTGGTAGGGGTTTTAATCCTTCCCTACTTTATGCACAACTAAAAAAAAGTTTTGGCTGTACTTATGCTTTAACTTTAAAAATCACCACATGAAAAAAGATACAGTTCAATGTTTCTTAAGCTGTAAAGAGTCTTCTGACTCATCTCCAAATCTCCTCCACCAACTACAATTCTCTTGGAAATGATTGGAGGTGGTAAGAACAAGTTAGAAAAATATCACAGTTTGTAAATGTTAAAGATTGGTACTTCTCTTGTTAAAGAAAAAAATCTCTTATCTTTTTCTCTTTCTTGTTAAAGATTGGTGCTGCTCTCTTACCCTGCCGCCCTAAGCACTGGTCCACAATTACCATTATGGTATATACAGCTCTGGCACAGATGTACCGTGGGTATAGAAAAGAATCAACCCCCCTTAAAATAATCAAATTTTGTTGCTTTGCAGCCAGAAATGAAGACAGAAAAAGTTTTTGTTTTATCCAGCTGTATTTACTCAGTGCAACTTATAACACCCCAAAAATATATCAAAAACAGAATCACTAAGTTGGAAAAAGGATCACCCCCTCCCAAAAATGACTTGTAAACTCAATCAGATGTAGCTGATCACCTTCTCAATGGCACACAAAGCCATTTGACTTTAAACTGTGATCAGCTGTGGTCATTTTGATTAGCTCAGCATGAAAAGAGATTTCCTGGAGTATTTAAGTCCTTGGTAGTGCAGCTGAAGCAATCACCTATGGGTGGCAAAGCACTGTCAAAAGATTTCTGGGATAAAATTGTGGACAGGCACAAGGCAGGAGATGGATACAAAAAAATCATCAAAGACTTTATCAATGCCTAGAAGCACAGTTTTTGTGTGGAAGGTATTTAGTACAACACAGACCCTCCTTGGATCAGGACATTGCTTGTATTGCCTCCTAACTGTCCAGTTTAACCTCTGAACCCCGCACTAATGTGCCACAACCATGTGCATTACATGTGCAGTTTACCCACAGAGTTTCACCACCCCTACTGGTGTGAATGAGCTCTAACAAAAAGGTGTTTTACATTCTATTGCTTTCCAGTTAGGGATCTTTCAGGTGTGCAGCCATGGGGCAGTAAAAACGTGCTGCTGAGCCACGGTTTTACTGAAGCTACCACCCCTCCTCCAGGCAGCGCACCTGAACAGTCACAATACAGCATGATAGGGTCTAATAGGACAGGGTTAATACAGGCGGTGAGGAGGCAATATAATGCCCCTTCACAGACTGTCAAATGTCCTCTAAAAAGCAAATCACGGTACTGCAGGGCACCACAAATGTGAAAGAGCCCATAAGAAGATGTCCTCTCACTTCTTCCTCCACTCTATTGAAACCTAAAAAGCGTTTGGCTAGAGACACACTTGAAGTGAACATAGACTTTCATAGTGATTACCAGGTCTGTGCAGTCCAGTATTCATCTGATGATTAAAGGATCTTTCGAGATTCTCATCATTCCTGATGTAACAGTCAGAAACCCTAATGCATAACTTGCAGAAGAAGTCTATTTTTCATGGAGCTGAGTAGAATAATGCCCATTTATCTGCTTAATCTGGTTATCATCCATCTGTTTGTACATAGGATTTGTGTGTATTGTATACAGTGCAGTCAGTGGTATGTTAAACCGCTGGTAATTGAATCAAAGGTATCCGTGTGATGCAGCCCTGGCCTTTGATTGTGGTTCCTGTGATGAATTGATGGTATTTAATTTCTTTACTTCCAGGAATTTTGGACAAGTGACACCATTGTTATCTGATCTGCGATGTGCCTGACTGAGCACTTTTGCACCGTAATGCTATTAATATAATCTGACAATGTTAAAAAGGCATTAAAAGGTTTATTCTGGTAACATCTCCTAATGACCTTCTTTTATAAATGTCCAGATTCACAAAGCTCTGTCAAATCAGGGCACCAGCAATTTCCAACTGGAGAAAAATATTTGGGCAGTATGACAAATTTCCATTCATTATTCATCATTTCTGACACACTTCTAAAAGAAAACTTTAGAATACAAACATGGGTGAGCCTTCCCCCTTTTTACTAAAATCACATCAGCATGTTGTTTTTTATGGGAGGAAATCCCAGGACATGGAAGAGCCACATTTCGGAATTGCTTTGTGTGAGTCTGTGCAAGCATGAATTATACCCGTGTAGCCAGCGTACAACCATTCATTACTAGTGACGGTGGGATGCTACAGCTGTCTCTCACAGGTTAGGAAATACACCCACAATTTCCGCTCGTATGCATGGGGCTTTACATCCGTAAGTTAAAAAAAAAAAGTTTTTTTTTGCTTTTACTTACTATTATTTTTAGTTTATTTCATTTTTTTTTTGAGGCACTGGTGACCAGGGCCGGGACAAGGGGTGTGGTGACATAGCCTTGGCCTCACAGGTGCATCCTGGGAAGGCTACATAATCAGTGCCCCATCCTACTAAATATTGTCTGTAAACTGCAAGATCTTGGGGGAAAGGCAACCACCCCCCAACCCCAGATAATGTGCACTCACACATTGGGGTTGATTTACTAAAGGCAAATCCACTGTGCACTGGAAGTGCAGTCACTGTAGATCTGAGTTGCAGATCTGAAATGAGGGGAAGGTCTGCTGATTTCTATCATCCAATCATGTAAAAGCAAAAATGCTGTTTTTTATTTTCCTTGCATGTCCCCCTCAGATCTACAGCGACTGCACTTCTAAGTGCACTTGCAGTGCATTTGTAGTGCACAATGGAGTTGCCTTTAGTAAATAAACCCCTTTTTCCAGGAAGGTAAAGTGGGATGGATTCATCAGCTTTTATTGAAAATATTCGCTATGAGAAGATTGGGGAAGAAAAGATAAATACGGAATTCAAAGAATAAAAATGCCTGCAGTTAAGGGTATCTCTTTTCAGATGACCATTACTGAAAGTAGTTCTAAAGGCTCAAGGTTTTTTTACCTTCATGCATTTTATACTTAAAGGTAAAAATCCTTCTCTATGCAGCAGCCTCCCTAATACTTACCTGAGCCCCATCGCGATCCAGCAATGTGCACAAGAGCCTCTGGGGACTCTCCCTCCTCATTGGCTGAGACAGCAGCAGGAAACAGTAGCTCCCACTGCTGTCAATCACAGCCAGCGAGCCAATGAGGAGAGAGAGAGGGCAGCAGGGCTGAGCCACGGCTCTGTGTATAAATAGACACGCAGAACAGTGGCTAGGGAGCGAGCCTGCTTGAGTGCCCCCATTGGAAGCTGCTTGCTCTGGATGTACTTGGCAGAAAGGAGGGGCCAGGAGCGCCGGCAGGGGACCCAAAAAGAGGTGGATCAGGGCTGCTCTGTGCAAAACCGCTGCACAGAGCACGTATGTATAACATGTTTGTTTTTAATCGCCTTTAATATCACTTTAACATTTCTAAAGGTGCCTTTGTGGTAAATTTAACTTTTAGGGTGAGGTTCCTTCTTAAGAGTGTCAAGAAGGTATCAGACACAACTTCAGGTATAACAAATCCACGTTTCTTTTAGAAAGAACTATGAGCCAACAATTTTTAAGATTTAGAAAATCAGGGCTGGTTAAAAAAATTGTTATTCCAATCATGCAAAACTGAAATGCCAAGTCTGGCTACATTAGAACATGCAGTGTCAATGATGGATGGTTGTACTGGATCCAGATGATCACCTTAAAAGTTCAGGGGTGGCATTTAAGGCATTGACACATTGGACTTTTTATACCTGAAGTTTCTTATGATACTTTCTTGACAAACTTTACTCTTCAACTGGTGACATTGGAGTCTCCTTTGTTCTCCTATGTCAACTTCAGTACCCGGGTAGGCTTTATGACTAAAGCCCACCCAGGGTGAAACGTGTCAACATACTCTGTACCGTATGTTAGTCTGTGTACTCCTGTGTAATGGGTAAATAAAAGAAGATTTTAAGATTTTAAGGAGCAATTCATACATACAGTGATGTCAATCCATTTGATTGGGATGTTTCTGTGACAGTTGTATGGTTGTAGATCTGATCTCAATTTCTTCGACATGTTATACATGTGAGATTGCACGGTTGCAAAAATATACTCTTTTACAGTTTAATTTTGTGAAGTGACCAGCACTAGAGAGAGTCCAGAATAGCACTTTTTATAGTAAAGGTATTTTACCTTCTCTATTACCACGTGTTAAGTGATAGAACCAGATCTGAGATCACGCTATGGGGCTGATTTACTAAAACTGGAGAGTGCAAAATCTGGTGCAGCTGTGTATGGTAGCCAATCAGCTTCTAACTTCAGCTTGTTCAATTAGGCTTTGACATTTAGCCTAGGTTCACATTGGAGCGATTTGTCATGCGATTTTGAGAGATCAAATCGCATGACAAGTCGCAGGCTATTGGCAGCAATGGCAATGTTCCAATCGGTGCGACACCGATTTTGCGGTGCCGCACCGATTTTCAAAAGTAGTTCCTGCACTACTTTTGTCGATTTCAGGTGCGACTTCAATAGAGATCTGTGTATGAAGCCACACCAATGTCTATCAAGTAGCACCTGAAATCGCGCTGATCTTGCTACTTTGAAATCGCGCTACTTCAAGTGAAGTAGCGTGATTTCAAAGTAGCATCAATGTGAACCAGGGCTAAAACCTGGAAGCTAATTGGTTACTATGCAGAGCTGCACCAGACTTTGCACTCTCTAGTTTTAGTAAATCCCCTCCCCCTCCTATAAGTCATTTTAACCACTTGCCAGCCAGCCGCCTTCATTATACTGCGGCAGGTGGCACGATCCCGCGAGCCGTTGTAGCTGTACTTCGGTTCATTTAAGTTGTATAGCAGGTGCGCGTGCGTGGGGGTGCTCATGACCGGCGGTCGCGATGACCGCTGGTCAGACGCGATCGCGATGACTGCCAGCCAGGCGTGATCGCAGGCACGAGAAGCAGAACAGGGACGTGTGTGTGTAAACACACACATCCCTGTTCTGTTCTGTGAGGAGATGCAAATTGCGAGTTCCTAATAGCTAGAAACCACAATCTGTCATCTCCTATAGTCAGTCCCCTCCCCCCCACGGTTAGAACACACACTAGGGAACACAGTTAACCCCTTGATCACCCCCTAGTGTTAACCCCTTCCTTGCCAGTAACATTTACACAGTAATCAGTGCATTTTTATAGCACTGATCACAGTATGAATGCAAATGGTCCCAAAAATGTGTCAAAAGTGTCCGATGTGTCCGCCATAATGTCGCAGTCCTGAAAAAAAATCGCAGATTGCCGCCATTACTAGTAAAAATATAATAATAATAAAAATGCTATAAATCTATCCCCTATTTTGTAGACGCTATAACTTTTGCGCAAACCAATCAATATATGCTTATTGCTATTTTTATTACCAAAAATATGTAGAAGAATACGTATCGGCCTAAACTGAGAAAAAAATTGCTTTTTTTTAAAAAGAATTGGGGATATTTATTATAGCAAAAAGTACAAAATATTGTGTTTTTTTACAAATTGTCGCTCTTTTTTTGTTTATAGCGCAAAAAATAAAAACCGCAGAGATGATCAAATACCACCAAAAGAAAGCTCCGGCGTCACACGACCACGCAATTATCAGTTAAAGCGACGCAGTACCGTATCGCAAAAAATTACCCGGTCATTAAGCAGCCAAATCTTCTGGGGCTGAAGTGGTTAAACCTGGTTAACTCAAGTGCTCACCATTTAAAAATAAAAAAATAAAAAATAAGTAGACTATTGCTATAAAAATCTTTGTATTAGCAGTGCGAAAACATTGAAAACATGCTAAAAATAATTATGCGATCCTTTTTTAGCAAATTTAATTATTAGCAGTAAAAATAAATAATAGAACCGCATGAGGATATTTCCCCACTGTTTATGTTATTTCACTCATTTCATCTTATGGAGATGTGCACAAATAGATTTTACAAATCCCTCAGCAGCCAATAAACATGATATATTTCCAGGGAGTATCACTGTCATAATGAATTAAACAGTGAAAACCAAGAAGCAGTTTTACAGAGGAGACGTAAGCAGTTTAAGGACATTATCAGTGTTTATTAGCACATGGAGTGCTACATTGACATGAAACTTACCCAGACATCTTGTATACACTAGAAAACAGCAAGCAATAGTATCTGTATTGACAAAGCTGGTTGTACTGTGTCAGATCATCTATCAGTATCAGCAAAAGATCTGTAACCACTCTGTAAAAGATCATTAAAGTAGTATGAAACCCTCAGCATTTTAAAGCTTAAAAAAATTGCACAATAAAATAAACATTCCAAAGTCAACTATTTGTTTCATTTTGGTATAAAATAAATATTTTTTTGGGACTTTAAATGAGGCAGGAACCAAAGGGGTCACTGCCTCCATCCCTGATCAATATTGACTGTAAAGGGGGGAAGGTGAGGAGTGGGACTTTAAAAGAAGCACACAGCAGTAAATTGAAAAGTTAAGCGAGTTGAAAAATTGGATTTATTTTGCATTGTACATTCATTTATAGCATATATTGGGCATACAACCTCTCAACCATGAATGTTTAGACGTTTACAAAACAAATACACGAAACCATATAATTTGATGTACATAATGAGTACAGAAATCGCATGATGCTAGTAACAAACAATTAAAAACATAGTTGCGGTCATAAAAATAAGAGGAGGGGTCCATGGTAAGAAATGATGATAATAAATAGTGGCTCTACGCGTTTCGCGACCTTGTAGTCGCTTATCAGGAGCATAAACCATGGCATTAAAATCTAAAAAAGAAGAAATATATAGATCTAAATAATAATAGATAGTTTGGGCTGGGCATTAATGATGGTCAGGAAGAAAAATTAGGAGATTTTAGGGAGGGAGAAAGTATGAGGGGTTCAATAGTTACAGAGAACTTACATCTGCACATCGTGCGAGCTTTGCGTGACAATGGAAATCGCCAATGCGACTCTGGGCTCCCTCTCGAGGCACTGTAGAGGTCTGGAAAGGCAGCAACAGCCAAACAAAGGCACATCCCAGGCAGGTAGTGTTGGTTGATACATGGTTTCATGTATTTGTTTTGAAAACGTCTAAACATTCATGGTTGAGAGGCTGTATGCCCAATATATGCTATAAAATGAATGTACAATGCAAAATAAATCCAATTCTTCTACTCGCTTGACTTTTCAATTTACGGCTGTGTGCTTCATTTAAAGTCCCACTCCTCACCTTCCCTCCTTTATAGTCAATATTTGTTTAATTTTCTTTTCTCCCCAATGGAGCAAATTGCATTATGCTTTATTGTGGGTTTTTTTTTGCCCTGATCAACTGTGAATATAGGATTGTGTATATAGGATTTATATATATTTATTTTTTCCTTTCTGTTGGTTGAACTGGATGGACTTTTTTTTTACAGCCAGACTAACTATGTTGAAATACTTACCCCAGCACTTGCAGTTTACAACTTTCAGTGCTTATGAATCCTGCTCTTTCAGCACTGCATTCCTGAACCTCCGGTCTTCACAGGAAAGAGTTAACAGTGGACAGAGCAGTCTCCAGTCAGTCTGTTAGTTTGGAAAAGGGAGGAGGGGGGAGGATCAGGGTGGGGGGTGCCATGCTAGGCTTTTGGGCTGTGTCTTTCTATTGATGCACACAGTGTAAGGAGAAACAGCTCTAGTCCTGCACGCAAGGGTGGCTCCATAAGGGCTGCGTAAACTGTTTGCGCTTTATAAAACGTGTATAATAATAATAATAAGATGCTGCAAGAGAAAGAAGCCCCCCTGAAAGTGGAAAGCCTGGTGTCATTGCACCAGTTTAAACTGAAACATAGGCAAGGATTAAGCCCAGCCACTGACAGCGGGAATGAAATTGTGCAGGTTCAGCTGAACTCACACAAATTCATTCCCACATGTCAGTCCCGACTTGGGGGGCGATTTCAGAGACATCTGTGCGGGTTTCTGCATAGTTGTCTATGGAAATCACACCCCGAAGTCGCCAAAAGTAGTACAAAAACTACTTTCGGCAATCTGTGCGGTGCCGCAAATGCAGCGTCGCACCAATTCGGGTGGCGCTGTTGCCCACAACTGCCACCGACTTGGCATGCGATTTGACATGTCAAATTGCATGCCAAATAGCTCCAATGTGAACTTAGGCAAAGCAGCTGCTTACTCAGTGATTAAATCAGCCGCAGCTGAAATTTGCTAGTTGTAGCTCAGGCTGGGTTCACACTGATACGACACGACATTCATCCGACTTTCATCCTACTTTGCTCTGCGACATCAGTCCTACATTGATCCTACATTGGTCCGACATCCATCCGACATTCATGAACAGGATACTACTTTGATCCGACATTGTGATAGTCTGACTTGTCCTTTGACCAATCAAAACAATCCCAGGGTGAGATAAATTCCTTTTACTGCTGCTGTAATCACATGTCGGATGTCAAATGTCGGATGGTTAGGACAAGGATCCTACTTTGATCCGACTTCAATGATATTCAATGGGCTGAAGTAGGATCAAAGTCGGACAGAAGTAGTACAGGGAGCATTTTTAATGTCGGACCGACTTGTGTCGGACCAGTTAAGACGGCTCTCATAGGGAAACATTGATTTTCACACGTCATGCGACATGAGCTCCTAATGTCGGAGCGTTTGTCGGACAAGTGTGAACCAGGCCTCACACAGGGCTTTGCACTCACATGTCAGAGTGCTGATTGACCTAGGGATGCCATATGGGTAAGTCATATGTTCCTGTATAACCGGAAGCTCTCAGTGGTGAACAGAGCAGCAGGGGAAAAAAAAGGAAAGGGTTGCTATATGGTCCATGGGCAAAGCAAAGGTGTGCCTTGAGGAGAAAGGGCTTATCACATTCCTCTGCTTAGTAATGAGCACTAGAGGAAGAATTTACAAATCTCTATATATAATGCAACAAAATATAAAAAAAAATTAATTACATCAATATCACTTTTTAGTAAATGTTACAAAAATAAATAGGTAATAAATAGGGACATATGAAAGTATATAAAATATTATGAAATTAATTTAAGTAAATCATTTATAATTAGAATATCTAGTAATGCATATATGCAGCAACAAGAAAAGTGGTCTTTACCAGCCAGCCGCCGCACATGTGTATCTATGGCGGCCTGAGGTTGTGTGCTTAGAGCTCGCTTACTGTGCACTCCTAGTACACTAAAGCCCTGTACACACGATCGGATTTCCTATGGATTCAAATCCAAAGGATTTTTCCATTGAAATTCCAATGAAGCTGACTTCCATCAGTCTTGCCTACACACCATGAGTCAAAAATCTGACCGTCCCAAGCGCCGTGACGTAAAACACTCCAATGAGCCGAGAAAAATGAAGTTCAATGCTTCTGAGCATGCGTCGACTTGATTCTGAGCATGCGTGGGTTTTTTCTCCGATGGAGTTCCACACAGACGATCGGAATTTGCTATAGTTTTTTTTCCATCGGATAAATTTAAAACATGTTCTATTTTTTCTCACCGATGGAAAAAAGACCGATGGGGCCCATACACGATCGGTTTGTCCAATGAAAAAAGTCCATCGGTAAAACCGATCGTGTGTACAGGGCATAACAGAGCTGTCGCCGACAGGTCCTGGTCACGGCTTCTCTCAATCTTGTGATGGATGTGTGGATCAATCTCAGTGGTCACATGACTAAAGGGCTGCATTAATGGGTTATTAATGTTATTTGATATGTATAATTGAATTATTATTTAAAAATCAATACTAACCCCCTTATTTATGATCTATAAATACATGACATAAGTAATAGATAATTTTGCACAGTACAATATCAAATTTCCCAGCTCTAAAAATCTGCAAAGATAACTTGTCTGATCCTTTTGCAAGGTGTTGGGTGCTCATAAATACATGTAGGAGCTGCATTCTTTAAATGTAGGTACGTCTGTGCAGCCAACCTGTGAGAAAATTGTAATGGGGAAAAAAGTCAATTTTTTCCCCATTACAATTTTCTCAGATTATGTAGGATGTGGCCCATGTATATTTGGGGTGTTTGATTTCCACCCCAGGGCATTGCAATCAAATTAAATTCATACTCTAACCAAAAGTGGAACATATATTATAACATAAAATAAAGTAAGATCAGACTTACCTGAAGGTGCCCCATTCCTTCCAATTAAAAAAACACATTTAAGTCCATTTACATGAGATTATACCCAATGTTTACAGGATTTTTCTGTACAACAAAGCACTGCATCTGAAAATTAATTTCATTTAGGTGCCCCATTCATATATTTACAATGGGTCATTTTTTTCTGAAGGTTGGAGGGTTAGAATGTTTGTATGCAAATATATATGTTTTGTGTGCTTTTAATGCATGGTTATGGAAACCTGTCCAGGAAACTAAAATAAAAAGAAGTTGTAATCATCATCAATGTGTGATATGATTATGCGCTGATACATAAATGCACATTAAAAATGTACTGATGCAAGTGCAGTGGTACAAGGGAGACACAACAGCTCAAACTGAGCAAAAAAAATTGACGTATTAATGTACATGTCCCAAATGTGACTGACAACATATGGCGCCTGTTAAATCCCAACTCCAGGCACAGCTTTTCTTTTTTTTTGCTTTATATTTAATGCTACCCTTTAACCAAGTGTAATGTTTTTACTGTTCCAGGAGTTCTCTTTAAGTTCAGCTGAGTGCTGCAAATATGTACAGTGGGCGCCTCACTTCTGGCTCCCCACTGCATCAGAATGGGGTCTATGATCGACATCAGTCCTGGGATTGTGCTCCCGCGCCTTATCTCTGTTGTGCCAATCACAAAGCTCAGGACAATCATGACATTGTCGTTGTGCTTTGTTAATGGAATGACACAGGAGAGGGAGGGAGACGGAGGGGGAATACCAGAACTGGTGTCGGCCATAGACCCCGTTCCATGCAGTGGGGAGCCATCAGCTCTCAGCAGATGAAAAACATTACAATTTTAACAATGAAAAAAATTGAAAATAGCTGTGCTGGAGTTTAACTTTAAACTCAAGGTAAAACAAATTTGTACACAGTGGCAGGAATAATTAAACTGCAAATACAATACAGATACCTGTAAAATAAATAAAGAATCCATTTAACCACTTAAGCCCCGGACCATTTGGTAGCTAGAGGACCAGAGGTGAATTCAGAATTTTGCACTGCGCTGCCTTAACTGTAAATTGTGCGGACATGCAATGTTGTACCCAAACGAAATTTGCGTCCTTTTCTTCCCACAAATAGAGCTTTCTTTTAATGGTATTTGATTGCCTCTGCGATTTTTATTTTTTGCGATATAAATGGAAAAAGACCGAAAATTTTGAAAAAAAATGATATTTTCTACTTTTTGTTATAAGAAAAATTGAATAAACTCAATTGTAGTCATACATTTAGGCCAAAATGTATTCAGCCACATGTTTTTAGTAAAAAAAATGTCAATAAGCGTATATTTATTGGTTTGCGCAAAAGTTATAGAGTTTACAAACTAGGGTACATTTTCTGAAATTTACACAGCTTTAAATTTATGACTGCCTATCTCATTTCTTGAGGTGCTAAAATGACAGGGCAGTACAAACCCCCCCCAAATGACCCCATTTTGGAAAGTAGACACCCCAAGGAAATTGCTGAGAGGCATGTTGAGCCCATTTAATTTTTTATTTTTTTGTCCCAAGTGATTGAATAATGACTAAAAAAAAAAAAAAATTACAAAAAGTTGTCACTAAATGATATATTGCTCACACATGCCATGGTTATATGTGGAATTGCACCCCAAAATACATTCTGCTGCTTCTCCTGAGTACGGGGATACCACATGTGTGGGACTTTTTGGGAGCCTAGCCGCGTACGGAACCCCGGAAACCAAGCACCGCCTTCAGGATTTCTAAGGGCGCAAATTTTTGATTTCACTCCTCACTACCTATCACAGTTTCGAAGGCCATAAAATGCCAAAATAGCACAAAACCCCCCCAAATGACCCCATCTTAGAAAGTAGACACCCCAAGGAAATTGCTGAGAGGCCTGTTGAGCCCATTGAATATAATTTTTTTTGTCCCAAGTGATTGAATAATGACAAAAAAAAAAAAAAAATTACAAAAAGTTGTCACTAAATGATATATTGCTCACACATGCCATGGTTATATGTGGAATTACACCCCAAAATACATTTCTCTTACCATCCATGGACTGACACGGTGTCTCTTTACACTTTACACGTGGGTTATGTCCCTGCTTGCAGGAGAAGACCTAGGCAGAATGTGAAATGTTATACATACATTCCAAAAGCCAGAGCTGAACAGCCCCACCCAGGGGGCGGTCCCTCCGTACATAACCCTCCCACTACAGTCAGCAGACTTCAGTTTTTTTCTGCCTAGCAGAAGGAGAAGACGTGGCTCTCTCAGGAGCCAGTCTCCTGACCTATTTTTATTCCTTTTCTGGAATTCTTTTTTATTTTATTTTTGAGAATCTTCTATCAACTGTCGGCTGGGCAACAGGTTGGGTACAAGATATCCTCGTAGTCTTCCCTGTCCGACCATCGAGCGTGCTGATCCTCGCCTTGTGTGCGTGAGACTCAGTTCACGACAGGCCCCATGACTCCAGGGGTGGCCGGGTTGCTTTCATGCTCCCACGGTCCTCTCAAGACTGAACAGTTCCTGACTGAAAGTATCTTTCGCGGTGGACCGGGCCGACAGCTACTCAGTACTGCACTGTGATAGTCCTGTCAGAAACACCAGTGTGTCCCTCAGGGGACGGGTAAGTAGTCTCTCCTGCCTGCAGGTGAGTACAAAAAGCTGTGTGTTTCTCTGTGGGGGATTTTCCCTGTCTCCCCCTGTATTTCATTGTCACTCTCTGTCACCATTGCTGGCGCTGTGCTGTGTGGGGTGCCTGGGGGTCACACTGTTCTTGGAGGGGCTGATGCTGGTCTGCAGATATGCTTGGGGCCTTTTTTTGTGTGTTTTGAGGCCTGAGCGCCGAGTGGCGCTGTGTGTGTGCTGTTTTTTTCACTTTTGCTGAGTCATGGCGGCCATCTTGCCGTGGATCGCCTCAGTGAAGTGCGGCGGCCAGTTTTCTTGTAGCCCGCGCGCTCTTCAGCACTAGTTTTGGCCTCTAGCGCTGCTGTAACAGCGCGAATCTCCTCACAATCTCCTCACAGCTCACCAGCGCTGACACAGCGCGGTACAGACAGCGGAACTGAGCGGTCCCTGGTCCGGTTTGGTGAGTCCCCTGGGCGCCCCCTCCTCAGTCAGCACAGCCTGTGGGTGGACTTTTTATCTGAGGAGTCTCAGAGGGGGGCAATATGGAGTCTCTGTCACCAGCTTCCCCTAAATGTCAGTGGACAACAGGCAGTGCTTCAGCACCTGCGGTCCCTAGGGACCAGTTGTGGGCAGTCCTGGAATCATTTCTGACCAGGATGGGAGCTGTGTGCAAGCGCAAGGGAGCAAAAAAGCGCCCTCCCCCCACTTTACTTCATGAGGGCAGTGCGCTGATTCAGATATGGGCCTAGCCACTACCGCTCAGGACCCTAGTTCTGAATGTATTGGATGGTTTTGAACAGGACATTCCTTATGAGGAAAACTCCAGTTCTGAGTCAGTAAATGACAGGGCGCTTGTTAGTGTACTCATGACTGCGGTGAGGGACACTCTCAAGCTAAAATGCTGCGGATGCAGAACCTCAGGCGGATACAGTCTCCTTTTGGTTCTTTTAAGGCCAGGCCTTCTAAAGAGGTTTTTCCATATGTACTTTCTTTGACCAGCTCATTGATAAGGTCTGGGAAAAGCCGCAGAAGAATTTTTTTATGGTCCCGCGGCGTTTGTCTATCAGATACCCCTTGAAGATGCCCTACTTAAAAAGTGGGCTTCTCCCCCAGGGTCGACCCTCCAGTTGCCCGGTTGAACAAGGCCATCACTCTCCCGATGGAGGGGACTCCTGCATTTGAGGACCCCACTGACAGGAGGTCAGAAGTGGTGAGCAGAGCCATGTTTGCCTTGTTGGGATCCGCCCTACGGCCTGTGGTAGCGGCGACCCTTGTGTCTTAAACACTTACAGGTTGGGCAAAAATGTTGCACCTAGCTGTACAGGAGCATAATCTTCCTCCAGACACAGTTGCTCTGGCCCACCAACTGGTTCAGGGCCTGGTTTATGTGTGCGACGCCACGTTGGACGCGGCCCCTTTAATATCCAGGGCCTCTGTCTCGGCGGTGGTATTGTGTCGTCTTATCTGGTTGAAGTGCTGGTCTGCTGACCTAGCCTTAGGAAGCTCCTGACAGATCTACCATTTAAAGGTGGTAGACCTTTCGGTGCTGCTCTTGATGACATCGTCATGGATGTCATGGGAGGTAAAAGCACTCTTCTTCCTTAGACTAGCAAGAGTGAGGAGGCCCGCCGAAAACAGGGGCCTTCCTTTCCAGCAAAACTGGTTTTTTTCGTCAGTCAGAGTCCACGGGTAGGTCCTCTCAGACTGACGGCAGTGCGGCTGGTGGGCACAAGTGCCCCTGGGTGCGTAAGCCGAACAAGCGGCTCCCAAGCCCGCCTCCGCGTGAAGTCTTGCCTCCGCCCGACTCTGGGGTGGGGGGACGACTTCGCAGGTCACGAATCGGTGGTCCTCCCGAATCTCCGACTGGTGGGTGTGCGAGGTGGTCACCTCAGGATACAGGATAGTATTCCGATCCTGGCCCCCAGACAGATTCTTTCCCTCGAATCTTCCTCTCCTTCCTACCTGTCGGGCAGCCCTCTTGGGGGCTGTACAGGATTTGATCAGGTCCGGAGTGATTGTGCCGGTTCCGTCACAGGAGAGTTTTCAGGGATTCTACTCGAATCTGTTTGTCGTCCCAAAAATAGGACGTGGTTCGACCTATCCTGGACCTCAAGGCCCTGAATGCCTTCGAGAAGGTGCAGAAATTCCGCATGGAATCCATTCGCACGGTGATCGCTACACTCCACCAAAGGGATTTTCTTCTGGCGTCCTTGGACTTCAAGGACGCCTACTTGCATGTTCCGATCTGCGCAAGTCACCAGAAGTTTCTGCGCTTGCGATCAGCGAAGTCCACTATCGATTGTGGCTCTTCCTTTCGGCCTAGCCTTGGCACCAAGGGTGTTCACCAAGGTGCTTGCTCCGGTTCTAGCCTTCTGTTACAGTGAGGTATTGCTGTCGTGGGCTATCTGGACGATCTTCTGCTAAGAGCAGAAAGTGGCTCAGACTTAGAGGAAAGGTGACTATCGTCAATTAGACCCTCAGGGACTTCGGGTGGTTCCTGAACATTCAGGAGTCAGTCCTGGTCCCGACTCAGTGTCTGGAGTATCTAGTTCTGATTCTAGACTCCTTGGAGGCAAAAGTATCCTACCTCTGGAGAAGTTGCTGACACTTCAGTCTGCGGTGCGGGTGCTCACATCCCGAAAATGGTTGTCAATCCGTTTTTTTGCATGAGAGTCCCGGGACTCGTGGTGGCCTCCTTCGTGGCCGTTCCGTATGCCCAATCACACACCGGGGCATTGCAGAAGGAGATCTTGTCCACCTGGGACAAATCCCTGTTGTCCTTGGATCTTCAGATCCAGGTGATTCACCTGGTCAGGGCGCCCCTGACATGGTGGTTGAGATCCTCGGCTCTTCGGTCCGGAAAGTCGTTCCCCTCCCATCCAATGGACGGTACTCACGACGGACACCAGCCTGACGGGCTGGGGTGGAGTCTGGGGAGTCCTGTCGGCTCAAGGCCTTGGACTCCGGACGAGCCCGTTTACCAATCACTGTTCTGGAAATACGGGCCATCGGACTGTGTCTCTCCTCAGGTCGGAGAGAGTACGGGGTCGCTCCATCAGGAGCCAGTCGGACAACGCCACGGCGGTGGCGTATGTAAACCATCAAGGGGGGACTCGGAGCTCAGCTGCGGCTTCCGAGGTAGTCCGTATCCTGAAGTGGGCCGGAAGAAACGTGCCGGCTCTGTAGGCCATTTACATTCTGGGCATAGACAATGGGCAGGCGGACTATCTGAGTCGCCAATCGCCGGACCAAGAAGAGTGGCCCTTGCATATTTCAACTCCTTTGCCGACGGTGGGGCACGCCGGATGTGGACCTGATGGCCTCTCGACTCAATCGCAAGGGTCGAGGTTGTGGCCGGATCCTTGGGCGATGCCTCGGATGCGTTGGTGGCCCCATAGGGTCCTTATCGCCTGATATAAACTCTGGTGATCCTAATTGTTCCTGATTGGCCTCAGCATCACTGGTACGCTGATCTGGTACGTCTCGTCGCGGACGTTCCCTGGCGATTGCCGATGAGGGAGGACCTTCAGTCTCAAGGTCCTATGTTTCATCCGGCTTACAGTCTCTGGCTTTAACGGCAGGGCTGTTGAAAGCCAGGTGTTGAGGGTCCGAAGGTCTCTCGGACTCGGTCATTTTGACCATGTTAAGGACACGGAAGTCTTCCTCCAAGCAGATCTATCACCGTGCTTGGAAAGCTTATATCGCCATATGCGAAGCGCTGGACTGGCGTCCTCGGACGTATTCCGTCCCCAGAATCCTGCATCCTCTGCAGTGTGGAGTGACCCAAAAGCTTGCTTTGAGTACCATCAAGGATCAGATTTCGGCCTTGGCCGTCTTCTTTCAGCGACCTCTAGCGGGTCATTTCTTGGTTAGCACCTTGTGTTGGGGGTTCGCCATGTGCTCCCTCCTGTCAAGCCTCCTCTCCCACCGTGGGATCTGAATTTGGTGCTCTCGGTCCTCCAGGAACCTCCTTTTGGGAATATCCGGGATATTCCCCTCTTGTCTTGTCTCAGAAGGTGGCCTTTTAGTGGCAATCACTTCTGTTTGACGGGTGTCCGAGTTGGCGGCTTTGTCCTGCAAGTCGCCATATTTAGTCATCCATAAGGATAAGGCGGTGTTGCATCCGTGACCTTCCTTTTTGCCAAAGGTGGTGTCGACCTTTCACCTACATGAGGACATTGTCCTCCCGTCCTTGTGTCCTCACCCATCGCATCCCAGAGAGTTTGCGCTGCACATATTGGATGTGGTACAAGCCTTACGGGTGTACCTGTCTGCTACTGCTTCTATTCGAAAGTCCGACTCACTGTTTGTGACTGTCTCTGGTCCATAACAGGGCCAAGCGGTTTCGTCTGCCATCATTTCTAGGGGAATCAGACAAACCGTCATTCAAGCCTATGCTCTCAAAGGGAGGGCGCCTCCCTTTCCGGTTACGGCGCATTCCACCAGGGCAATTGGTGCTTCCTGGGTTTTCCGACATCAAGCGTCGGTTGCACAAGTGTGCAAGGCGGCGACCTGGTCGTCTGTTCATGCCTTTTAAGTTTTATAAGGTTAATGTGGCTGCATCTTCGGATGCTTCCTTCGGCCGCAGGGTGCTGCAGGCCGCTGTTTAAAGTTGCGACTCCTCCGTTGAGGAGCTCTGCCTTCTTGGAGTGAAGTTTTTGGTTTTTCCATTTATCCTGCTCCCATCCCTCTTGACACTGCTTTGGGACATCCCACGTGTAAAGTGTAAAGAGACACCGTGTCAGTCCATGGATGGTAAGAGAAAATAGGATTTTTTGTACTCACCGTAAAATCCTTTTCTCTGACATCCATGGACTGACACGGCACCCACCCTTCCTTTTAAGTTTGTACTGCTTTGTTACGAACTGAAGTCTGCTGACTGTAGTGGGAGGGTTATGTACGGAGGGACCGCCCCCTGGGTGGGGCTGTTCAGCTCTGGCTTTTGGAATGTATGTATAACATTTCACATTCTGCCTAGGTCTTCTCCTGCAAGCAGGGACATAACCCACGTGTAAAGTGTAAAGAGACACCGTGTCAGTCCATGGATGTCAGAGAAAAGGATTTTACGGTGAGTACAAAAAATCCTATTTTTTCTGCTTCTCCTGAGTACGGGGATACCACATGTGTGGGACTTTTTAGGAGCCTAGCCGCATACGGGACCCCGAAAACCAAGCACCGCCTTCAGGATTTCTAGGCACAAATTTTTGATTTCACTCCTCACTACCTATCACAGTTTCGAAGGCCATAAAATGCCAAAATCGCACAAAACCCCCCCAAATGACCCCATTTTGGAATATAGACACCCCAAGCTATTTGCTGAGAGGAATGGCGAGTATTTTACAGCTCTCATTTGTTTTTGAAAATGAAGAAAGAAAATATATATATATATATATATATTTTTTTTTTTTCAATTTTCAAAACTTTGTGACAAAAAGCGAGATCTGCAAAATACTCACAATACCTCTCAGCAAATAGCTTGGGGTGTCTACTTTCCAAAATGGGGTCATTTGGGGGGGGTTTGTGCTATCTGGGCATTCCATGGCCTCCGAAACTGTGATAGGCAGTGAGAAGTGAAATCAAAAATTTACACCCTTAGAAAGCCTGAAGGCGGTGCTTGGTTTTTGGGGTCCCGTACGCGGCTAGGCTCCCAAAAAGTCTCACACATGTGGTATCCCCGTACTCAGGAGAAGCAACAGAATGTATTTTGGGGTGTAATTCCACATATGCCCATGGCATGTTTGAGCAATATATCATTTAGTGACAACTTTGTGCAAAAAAAAAAAAAAAAATTGTCGTTTTTCCGCAACTTGTGTCAACATATAAAATATTCCATGGACTCGACATGCCTCTCAGTATATAGCTTGGGGTGTCTACTTTCCAAAATGGGGTCATTTGGGGGGGGTTTTGAACTGTTCTGGCATTTTATACACAACATTAGGAAGCTTACATCCACTCTTCTAACCACTTGAAGACAAAGCCCTTTTTGACACTTTTTGTTTACATGAAAACATTTTTTTTTTTTGCAAGAAAATTATGTTGAACCCCCAAACATTATATACATATTTTTAAAGCAAAGGCCCTACAGATTAAAATGGTGGGTGTTGCATTTTTTTTTTCTACACAGTATTTGCGCAGCGATTTTTCAAACGCATTTTTTGGGTTAAAAAATACACTTTTTTTAATTTTAATGCACTAAAACACACTATATTGCCCAAATGTTTGATGAAATAAAAAAGATGATCTTAGGCCGAGTACATAGATACCAAACACGACATGCTTTAAAATTTCGCACAAACGCGCATTGGCGACAAACTACATACATTTTTAAAAGCCTTTAAAAGCCTTTACAGGTTACCCCAGTAGATTTACAGAGGAGGTCTACTGCTAAAATGATTGCCCTCGATCTGACCTTCGCGGTGATACCTCACATGCATGGTGCAATTGCTGTTTACATATGACGCCAGACCGACGCTTGCGTTCGCCATTGGGCAAGAGCAGGGCAGGACAGGGGTGCTTTTTTTTTTTTTTTTTTATTATTAATTTTGCTTTTTTATTTTATTTTTAAATTGTTCCTTCCAAGTATTTTTTTTTTTTTATCATTTTTATTGTTATCTCAGGGAATGTAAATATCCCCTATGATAGCAATAGGTAGTGACAGGTACTCTTTTTTTGAAAAAACTGGGGTCTTCTAGACCCTAGATTTTTCCTCTGCCCTCAAAGCATCTGACCACACCAAGATCGGTGTGATAAAATGCTTTCCCAATTTCCCAATGGCGCTTTTTATATCCGGGGGGGGGCATTCCCTCCCACTGCTTGTAAAAGCAGTCCAGAGGCTAATTAGCCGCTAGGATTGCTTTTACATGAAAGCCGGCCGCAGGCTGAAAAGAATGATACCAAGATGATACCTAAACCCGCAGGCATCATTCTGGTATAAACATTCAAAGTCCAGCAACATACCAGTACGTTGCTGGTCCTTGTTGGACATGTATTGTAATCTTTTTATTTCATGCAGCCAGTTGGCTGAACGAAAAAAGAGATTGATCGGTGGGTATGCCCACCATTAGAATACCGCCCTTCATCCACCCACTTCCAATGATGGGCATACACGCACCATTTATATATGCCGAAGCATGGGGGCATCCTCCCGCAAAAAAGTTATGCCGCACACACATGGTCGGACTTTTCCACGGGCAAGCCTCCGTCGGAATTTCAACCGTATGTACGCGGCATTAGGAGCAAAATTGCTCCTCCGCCCCTGCTGCCCCAATGCTTCGGCATATTTCCTTTTTTTTTTTTAACTGTGGTGGTGAAATCACCTCCTACAGCACTGGAGTCGCAGGGATCAGGCCTGTCTCTGCGAACGCTGCAGTTATGTGTGTTGTGTTTTGTAAGTGACAGTGATCGATCGATACTACACTTGGGGGGCCTGGGCTGGACGGAGGGGCAAAACGCAGGTGCTAGCAGGTATCTGGGCTGATCCCGCCAACACTGCGTTTTTGGGAACCCTAAACTGCTGGGGACGCTAGTATAGATCTGATCAGATCAGATATTGATCTGTTCAGATACTATACCACTAAGGGGGGTGTATGCTTCACGCGTGGGTGTTAGCGTTACTGGCACTAACCTGACGCTGCCTGGGGTGTGACTCAGACCCTCTCTGACGCTAAAACCTAATTGATATCACCCGCCGGGCGATCAGGGGGTTAAACCTTTATTGGGTTATATACACGACGGGTGCCCTGACACTATAAAAAGCAAACTAACTAACCAGCGTCACCCGTAACACTTATATGTTGATCACTGGTGAAAGGGTTAACTAGGGGCAATTAGGGGGTTAAAACCTTTATTAGATAATATATGGGGGTACCTGACGCTATAAAAACCTGCGGCGAACCTAAAACAAATTACCAGCTACCGATCTGCATCACCGACACTAAGACAGCGTTTAGAAAAACGATTGCTTAGCGACAGTGGTGACGGGGGTGAAAGGGTTACCTGGGGGGGCGATCAAGGGGGTTAAACCTTTATTAGATAATATATTGGGGTACCTGACGCTATAAAAACCTGCGGCGAACCTAAAAAAAAATACTGGCTACGATCTGCATCACCGACACTAAGACAGCGTTTAGAAAAACAATTGCTTAGCGACAGTGGTGATAGGGGGTGAAAGGGTTACCTGGGGGGCGATCAAGGGGGTTAAACCTTTATTAGATAATATATTGGGGTACCTGACGCTATAAAAACCTGCGGCGAACCTAAAAAAAATTACCGGCTACCGATCTGCATCACCGACGCTAAGACAGCGTTTAGAAAAACGATCACTTAGTGACAGTGGTGATAGGGGGTGAAAGGGTTACCTGGGGGGCGATCAAGGGGGTTAAACCTTTATTAGATAATATATTGGGGTACCTGACGCTATAAAAACATGCGGCGAACCTAAAAAAAATTACTGGCTACGATCTGCATCACCGACACTAAGACAGCATTTAGAAAAACAATTGCTTAGCGACAGTGGTGATAGGGGGTGAAAGGGTTACCTGGGGGGCGATCAAGGGGGTTAAACCTTTATTAGAAAATATATTGGGGTACCTGACGCTATAAAAACCTGCGGCGAACCTAAAAAAAATTACCGGCTACCGATCTGCATCACAGACACTAAGACAGCGTTTAGAAAAACGATCGCTTAGTGATAGTGGTGATAGGGGGTGAAAGGGTTACCTGGGGGGCGATCAAGGGGGTTAAACCTTTATTAGATAATATATTGGGGTACCTGACGCTATAAAAACCTGCGGCGAACTAAAAAAAAATTACTGGCTGCCGATCGGCATCACTGACGCTAAGACAGCGGTCAGAAAAATGATCGCTAAGCGACAGTGGTGATAGGGGGTGAAAGGGTTATCTGGGGGGTGATCAGGGGGTTAAACCTTTATTAGGGGGGGTTAGGGGGCTACACTGGACCTAAGACTAAACTTTGGTGACACTTTTACAGTCACAAATGTCACTGATTGCAGTGATCACTAAATAAATGGTCACTGCAATCAGTGACACTGTGACTGGGGGCTGGGGGGGTGATCTGGGGGGTGATCTGGGGGGGCCTGGGGGGGCGATTTATGTCCCTATGTGTCCTGGTGTCAGTGTAGTGTTGTGTGCACTGACCTGATATCTTCTCTTGTACGGCGCTCGGTATATGTGAGCGCCGCACCAGAGATGACATCACTTCCTCCTGCTCCCTCTGTCTGACACAGACAGAGGGGGCATTTCCATTCGCCGGGAGCGATCGCGAGGGGGTGGCCAGAAACGAATGGCTGCCCCCTCATCCCGGAACGCTCCCGGACACTTAGCCACCGCTCACTGTATAGAAGGGGGGTCCGATTGGACCCCCCAACTGTACAAAGGCAATCACGTACACTCTACGTGATTGTGCCTGTCGGTGCCATTCTGCCGACGTATATATACAGTGAGCGGTCGTTAAGTGGTTAAATACAGTATAATGTTTTGCTAGCTGGAATTGATTTATTAAAGAGGTTAACGATGTTCACTTAGCAATGTGTATGTTCAGTTTGAAAACTGTCTTTTGGTAAATAAAGTGAAGCAGTGTTCACTTTGAATAACCAATTATGTGCTCATAAAAATCCTGCTTTTCTTTTCTCACAAATGGATGTGTATTTAAGGTTCACCGTATTTATCAACATTTACTTTGCAAAATGAACATTTACTTTTCTTAATGAACATCCTTTCACTCTTCCAGTAAATCCACCCCAATTTCTAATATTTAGCTAGTTTGAAAACAGAGTTCCTCTATTATACCCCACTGACGAAGTCCCATAGGACGTAACATGTATGGGAGGAGGAGCCACAGCTTGTGACGTCACCCGCTGCTATCCTGACGAACTGACACGAGATCAGTACTGTGTATACTGTTTTATGCTTCCCATCAAGAGAATCGTTTGTAAGTGTTCTAACATTTAATAAAGTCTGCAGTTTTTAGATTAAATGGATGGCACTTACATTTCTTCATTTATTTACATGTGACCTGGATTTATGTGAGCATCGGGATCTCTCGCTTTCCGATGTGTCTTTCCCTGAGGTGGGACAAGTGTATACTGACTATCCTGTTAGTTCAGGGGTCTCATGAGGTGAGCAAGCATTATGCCTGTCGGTGGTGGGAACAGTCACCCCGGGTGCAAGTGGATCTGATAATACTCACGTGGATCTTTCTGTCTTTATAAGCACATTTTGCTATTCTATCATTGGGCTCTGGACTGCTTTTAATAAGTAGTGTCATAACTCATTGGGACATTTACAAATAGCTTGCATATATTTAATGCGCTGCACTGTTTGTGTTTGTCCTCTATTATATGTACGCTACACAGTGCATCAGGGCACCTCTGTATCATGCAATCTGCTCTAATCTTTGAAAACACCAACACCAACCAATATTTACATTTAATGCAAATTAAAACCTTGTATAACACTGAATGCTCAAAAGATGGGAAGGGGGTAACACATGAGCTTACAATTCAGATAAATCTTTACAGATACTTTGGGTGTTATTTACGAAAGGCAAATCCCCTTTGCACTACAAGTGCACTTGGAAGTGCAGTCGCTGTAGATCTGAGGGGTAGATCTAAAAAGAGGGGAAGCTCTGCTGATTTTATCATCCAATCATGTGCAACCTAAAATGTTGTTTTTTATTTTCCTTGCCTTGCATGTCCCCCTTGGATCTACAGCAACTGCACTTCCAAGTGCACTTTAAAGTGCACTTGCAGTGCACTTGTAGTGCAAAGTGGATTTGCCTTTAGTAAATAACCCCCATTGTATAATTTTTTTACATTTTTCTATTGTCAAATGAAAGTGAAAGGATAAGAAGTGAACTCCGAGCTGTGCTACTTAATTGGATCAGCCATAGTAGATATGCAGCCATTGTATCTCTGCCTAGAGAAACCAACCCATTCTTAATGCATTTCACCACAATCTGGCTTCATCAAGGCACATTGATGTGAACCCACCACTAATTGCAAGTGATTAGGTGGCACTGATGAGGAGGCACTATTATGCTGCCCTGATGGGCACTGATGAGCACTGATGGGTGGCACTGATGGGCAGCACTGATAGGAACTTATAGGAATTGATGAGCAGCACTGATTAGCAGGCTTTGATGGGCACTAAAAAGAAGCACTGACTAGCACCAGTAATGGGTATTGATTTGTATCACTAATGGGCACACATGGGCAGTGATTGGTTGCACTCATGGCCATTGATTGGTGGCACTTATGTGGCTTTACTGTAATCAGAGCACTGATGATCAGTGCCCTGATTACATGCCCTGTTCTCCCCTGTAAGGAGATGCCACTGATCGGATCTCCTCGCCACACACTCTGTCAGTGTGAGGCGATGAGAGCCGCTTACTGGCACTTCCTGTATTTACATGTGACCGGCTGTGATTGAACACAGCTGATCACATGATTAAAGAGCCGTGTTAGCGGCTCTTTACAGAAATGGGAGTCGTGCCGTGTCCTAGCATCATGACGCGGCCACAATCGCCATGCTGCGCGTCGCCGCAGGTGCGCGGGAGCGGACGTTCGGATGCGCCATCATTTAACGTCCACCCAGAACGAGGGCCGCACCGCTCCTTCATCATTTGATGGTGGGCGGACAACAAGTCGTTAATAAAGTTTTCCTTACAATTTAGTTGGACCTTACTAGTTAATTTTTTTATTTTTTTTAAAGGTTGCCTAACTCTCAGTATCTTTGATCTCTTTTATGTTGTTCAGGTAGATCTCCACCTCTCAAAGGTTGCTCCCCCCTGCTCAAGGGTATTCAAAGGATTTTGGAGAAACTGTCCACATTTTAACATACCTCTCCAATTCTCAATGTGTAAATAAAGGTCTGAAATAACTCTTTAGCCACTTGTAGTATCTTCATTTTTGGCATCAGGGCCTACAATCTTCAAGCTACGCCTCTGCCCCCAAGTGTACACATTGGTGTCTTTGACACAAGAAAGGACCAAGTCTGGGATCCTTTATCACAAATGAAGTAAGATTGCCTCTCTGCTTCTACAGGCATACCCCACTTTTAAGTACACAATGGGTTTTATTTACTAAAGCTGGAAAGCGCAAAATCTGTCTTACTTCTGCATAAAAACCAATGAGCTTCCAGGTTTTATTACCAGGCTTAATTGAACAAGCTGGGGTTAGAAGCTCATTGGATTCTATGCAGAAATGAGCCTGATTTTGGGCTTTCCAGCTTTAGTAAATAAAACCCATTGTGTACTTAAAAGTGGGGTATGCCTGTATTACATTTCTATTTAAAGCACATACCGTATAACCAGCCACTGTTTTGTTCCCATTCATTCTTCTTTAAAAAAAAAAAAAAAAAATAGTAACTGATAAAGCTGATTCCATTGAGAATCTAGTTAATATTTCATCTGGCTTGACCTTTTCTCTAGGAAAAACAAAGTGCAAAGGTTAATGTATCGTACAGAACAGAATGTTTGACTAGCTAATGCTGTTTCTAGTTAGATGTCAAACTTTGTAGGTGATATTTTACATCTTAGTAATATCTTGTATTATACAACAATTGCTGTAAATGTAAGTATTGAAGACATTTAAATATAATACCTCTGCAAATGCAGCATTTGGAGGTTTTTGAGATCCGGTAACCAATGAAAAGAAAGGGAAGGAGGACTCTTATCTGTATGCCAGCCCTCTGTGTGTCTGCAAGAACATTGTGACCAAGCTAGGAGAAAACATTTAGACAAACTTTCACAAAACGTGATTTTCACTTAGAGACTAGTCTTCTACGCTGACGCCAGTCCAATAACTCAGGTACACAATAAATAATAATTTGCAATTGTGATTTATTATTTATACTTATATGTGAGCTCCATATATTATAGCTGTAATGGTAACTATTAACTGTTTTTTAATTAAAAAAATTATGGTAATATAAATAATGATGCCATTAAACATTCTTAAACAGAAGAGTTTTCATGGTTATCTCATGGTTATCATTTAGGAACAGATACTGTTTAAATGTATCATCTTTAATGAGTAGACTATATGTATCACTTGATAAAATGTAATAAATATTTATTAAGAGACCCTTAGAGGCCCTAAGGGGTTGATTTACTAAAGGCAAAGTTGCACTCTTCAAGAGTTGCTCCAGAGCTTAGTAGATAAGCAGAAGCAAGCAAAAATGCTGTTTTTTTATTTGCCTTGCACATAATTCTGTATTCTTTGCAACGTGAAGCTTTACCTCATTTACTAAGCTCTGGAGAAACTGCACTTGCAGAGTGCAACTGCACTTTGAAAGGTGCACAGCCTTTTTGTCTTTCTTAACCACTTAACGACTGCTCACTGTATATATACGTCGGCAGAATGGCACCGACAGGCACAATCACGTAGAGTGTACGTGATTGCCTTTGTACAGTTGGGGGGTCCAATCGGACCCCCCTTCTGTACAGTGAGCGGTGGCTAAGTGTCCGGGAGCGTTCCGGGATGAGGGGGCAGCCATTCGTTTCTGGCCACCCCCTCGCGATCGCTCCCGGCGAATGGAAATGCCCCCTCTGTCTGTGTCAGACAGAGGGAGCAGGAGGAAGTGATGTCATCTCTGGTGCGGCGCTCACATATACCGAGCGCCGTACAAGAGAAGATATCAGGTCAGTGCACACAACACTACACTGACACCAGGACACATAGGGACATAAATCGCCCCCCCAGGCCCCCCCAGACACCCCAGATCACCCCCCAGATCACCCCCCCAGCCCCCAGTCACAGTGTCACTGATTGCAGTGACCATTTATTTAGTGATCACTGCAATCAGTGACATTTGTGACTGTAAAAGTGTCACCAAAGTTTAGTCTTAGGTCCAGTGTAGCCCCCTAACCCCCCCTAATAAAGGTTTAACCCCCTGATCACCCCCCAGATAACCCTTTCACCCCCTATCACCACTATCACTAAGCGATCGTTTTTCTAAACGCTGTCTTAGTGTCTGTGATGCAGATCGGTAGCCGGTAATTTTTTTTAGGTTCGCCGCAGGTTTTTATAGCGTCAGGTACCCCAATATATTATCTAATAAAGGTTTAACCCCCTTGATCGCCCCCCAGGTAACCCTTTCACCCCCTATCACCACTGCCGCTAAGCAATTGTTTTTCTAAACGCTGTCTTAGTGTCGGTGATGCAGATCGTAGCCAGTAATTTTTTTTAGGTTCGCCGCATGTTTTTATAGCGTCAGGTACCCCAATATATTATCTAATAAAGGTTTAACCCCCTTAATCGCCCCCCAGGTAACCCTTTCACCCCCTATCACCACTGTCACTAAGCGATCGTTTTTCTAAACGCTGTCTTAGTGTCTGTGATGCAGATCGGTAGCCGGTAATTTTTTTTAGGTTCGCCGCAGGTTTTTATAGCGTCAGGTACCCCAATATATTATCTAATAAAGGTTTAACCCCCTTGATCGCCCCCCAGGTAACCCTTTCACCCCCTATCACCACTGTCGCTAAGCAATTGTTTTTCTAAACACTGTCTTAGTGTCGATGATGCAGATCGTAGCCAGTATTTTTTTTTAGGTTCGCCGCATGTTTTTATAGCGTCAGGTACCCCAATATATTATCTAATAAAGGTTTAACCCCCTTGATCGCCCCCCCAGGTAACCCTTTCACCCCCATCACCACTGTCGCTAAGCAATCGTTTTTCTAAACGCTGTCTTAGTGTCGGTGATGCAGATTGGTAGCTGGTAATTTTTTTTAGGTTCGCCGCAGGTTTTTATAGCGTCAGGTACCCCCATATATTATCTAATAAAGGTTTTAACCCCCTGATTGCCCCTAGTTAACCCTTTCACCAGTGATCACCATATAAGTGTTACGGGTGACGCTGGTTAGTTAGTTTGCTTTTTATAGTGTCAGGGCACCCGCAGTGTATATAACCCAATAAAGGTTTAACCCCCTGATCGCCCGGCGGGTGATATCAATTAGGTTTTAGCGTCAGAGAGGGTCTGAGTCACACGCCAGGCAGCGTCAGGTTAGTGCCAGTAACGCTAACACCCACGCGTGAAGCATACACCCCCCTTAGTGGTATAGTATCTGAACAGATCAATATCTGATCTGATCAGATCTATACTAGCGTCCCCAGCAGTTTAGGGTTCCCAAAAACGCAGTGTTAGCGGGATCAGCCCAGATACCTGCTGGCACCTGCGTTTTGCCCCTCCGTCCAGCCCAGGCCACCCAAGTGCAGTATCGATCGATCACTGTCACTTACAAAACAAAAACACACATAACTGCAGCGTTCGCAGAGACAGGCCTGATCCCTGCGACTCCAGTGCTGTAGGAGGTGATTTCACCACCACAGTTAAAAAAAAAAAAGCAAATATGCCGAAGCATTGGGGCAGCAGGGGCGGAGGAGCGATTTTGCTCCTAATGCCGCGTACATACGGTCGAAATTCCGACGGAGGCTTGCCCGTGGAAAAGTCCGACCATGTGTGTGCGGCATAACTTTTTTGCGGGAGGATGCCCCCATGCTTCGGCATATATAAATGGTGCGTGTATGCCCATCATTGGAAGTGGGTGGATGAAGGGCGGTATTCTAATGGTGGGCATACCCACCGATCAATCTCTTTTTTCGTTCAGCCAACTGGCTGCATGAAATAAAAAGATTACAATACATGTCCAACAAGGACCAGCAACGTACTGGTATGTTGCTGGACTTTGAATGTTTATACCAGAATGATGCCTGCGGGTTTAGGTATCATCTTGGTATCATTCTTTTCAGCCTGCGGCCGGCTTTCATGTAAAAGCAATCCTAGCGGCTAATTAGCCTCTGGACTGCTTTTACAAGCAGTGGGAGGGAATGCCCCCCCCCGGATATAAAAAGCGCCATTGGGAAATTGGGAAAGCATTTTATCACACCGATCTTGGTGTGGTCAGATGCTTTGAGGGCAGAGGAAAAATCTAGGGTCTAGAAGACCCCAGTTTTTTCAAAAAAAGAGTACCTGTCACTACCTATTGCTATCATAGGGGATATTTACATTCCCTGAGATAACAATAAAAATGATAAAAAAAAAAAAATACTTGGAAGGAACAATTTAAAAATAAAATAAAAAAGCAAAATTAATAATAAAAAAAAAAAAAAAAAAAAAAAAGCACCCCTGTCCTGCCCTGCTCTTGCCCAATGGCGAACGCAAGCGTCGGTCTGGCATCATATGTAAACAGCAATTGCACCATGCATGTGAGGTATCACCGCGAAGGTCAGATCGAGGGCAATCATTTTAGCAGTAGACCTCCTCTGTAAATCTACTGGGGTAACCTGTAAAGGCTTTTAAAGGCTTTTAAAAATGTATGTAGTTTGTCGCCAATGCGCGTTTGTGCGAAATTTTAAAGCATGTCGTGTTTGGTATCTATGTACTCGGCCTAAGATCATCTTTTTTATTTCATCAAACATTTGGGCAATATAGTGTGTTTTAGTGCATTAAAATTAAAAAAAAGTGTATTTTTTAACCCAAAAAATGCGTTTGAAAAATCGCTGCGAAAATACTGTGTAGAAAAAAAAATGCAACACCCACCATTTTAATCTGTAGGGCCTTTGCTTTAAAAATATATATATAATGTTTGGGGGTTCAACATAATTTTCTTGCAAAAAAAAAAATGTTTTCATGTAAACAAAAAGTGTCAAAAAGGGCTTTGTCTTCAAGTGGTTAGAAGAGTGGATGTAAGCTTCCTAATGTTGTGTATAAAATGCCAGAACAGTTCAAAACCCCCCCAAATGACCCCATTTTGGAAAGTAGACACCCCAAGCTATATACTGAGAGGCATGTCGAGTCCATGGAATATTTTATATGTTGACACAAGTTGCGGAAAAACGACAATTTTTTTTTTTTTTTTGCACAAAGTTGTCACTAAATGATATATTGCTCAAACATGCCATGGGCATATGTGGAATTACACCCCAAAATACATTCTGTTGCTTCTCCTGAGTACGGGGATACCACATGTGTGAGACTTTTTGGGAGCCTAGCCATGTACGGGACCCCAAAAACCAAGCACCGCCTTCAGGCTTTCTAAGGGTGTAAATTTTTGATTTCACTTCTCACTGCCTATCACAGTTTCGGAGGCCATGGAATGCCCAGATAGCACAAAACCCCCCCAAATGACCCCATTTTGGAAAGTAGACACCCCAAGCTATTTGCTGAGAGGTATTGTGAGTATTTTGCAGATCTCGCTTTTTGTCACAAAGTTTTGAAAATTGAAAAAAAAAAAATATATATATATATATATTTTCTTTCTTCATTTTCAAAAACAAATGAGAGCTGTAAAATACTCGCCATTCCTCTCAGCAAATAGCTTGGGGTGTCTATATTCCAAAATGGGGTCATATGGGGGGGTTTTGTGCGATTTTGGCATTTTATGGCCTTCGAAACTGTGATAGGTAGTGAGGAGTGAAATCAAAAATTTGTGCCTAGAAATCCTGAAGGCGGTGCTTGGTTTTCGGGGTCCCGTACGCGGCTAGGCTCCTAAAAAGTCCCACACATGTGGTATCCCCGTACTCAGGAGAAGCAGAAAAATGTATTTTGGGGTGTAATTCCACATATAACCATGGCATGTGTGAGCAATATATCATTTAGTGACAACTTTTTGTATTTTTTTTTTTTTTTGTCATTGTTCAATCACTTGAGACAAAAAAAGTTATATTCAATGGGCTCAACAGGCCTCTCAGCAATTTCCTTGGGGTGTCTACTTTCTAAAATAGGGTCATTTGGGGGGGTTTTGTGCTATTTTGGCATTTTATGGCCTTCGAAACTGTGATAGGTAGTGAGGACTGAAATCAAAAATTTGCGCCCTTAGAAATCCTGAAGGCGGTGCTTGGTTTCCGGGGTCCCGTACGCGGCTAGGCTCCCAAAAAGTCCCACACATGTGGTATCCCCGTACTCAGGAGAAGCAGCAAAATGTATTTTGGGGTGAAATTTCACATATAACCATGGCATGTGTGAGCAATATATCATTTAGTGACAACTTTTTGTAATTTTTTTTTTTTTTTTTTTTTTTTAGTCATTATTCAATCACTTGGGACAAAAAAATAAAAAATTCAATGGGCTCAACATGCCTCTCAGCAATTTCCTTGGGGTGTCTACTTTCCAAAATGGGGTCATTTGGGGGGGTTTTGTACTGCCCTGTCATTTTAGCACCTCAAGAAATGAGATAGGCAGTCATAAATTTAAAGCTGTGTAAATTTCAGAAAATGTACCCTAGTTTGTAAACTCTATAACTTTTGCGCAAACCAATAAATATACGCTTATTGAGATTTTTTTTACTAAAAACATGTGGCTGAATACATTTTGGCCTAAATGTATGACTACAATTGAGTTTATTCGATTTTTCTTATAACAAAAAGTAGAAAATATCATTTTTTTTCAAAATTTTCGGTCTTTTTCCGTTTATATCGCAAAAAATAAAAATCGCAGAGGCAATCAAATACCATTAAAAGAAAGCTCTATTTGTGGGAAGAAAAGGACGCAAATTTCGTTTGGGTACAACATTGCATGTCCGCACAATTTACAGTTAAAGCAGCGCAGTGCAAAATTCTGAATTCACCTCTGGTCCTCTAGCTACCAAATGGTTCGGGGCTTAAGTGGTTAAGTCAACCCCTATGTCTCTTTAACCACTTAAGCCCCGGACCATTTTGCTGCCAAATGACCGGGCCACTTTTTGCAATTCGGCACTGCGTCAATTTAACTGACAATTGCGCAGTCGTGCGACGTGGCTCACAAGCAAAATTGACGTCCTTTTTTTCCTCACAAATAGAGCTTTCTTTTGGTGGTATTTGATCACCTCTGCAGTTTTTATTTTTTGCGCTATATACAAGAATAGAGCGACAATTTTGAAAAAAAATCAATATTTTTTACTTTTTGCTATGATTAAATATCCCCAAAAAATATATAAAAAACGTTTTTTCCTCAGTTTAGGCCGATACGTATTCTTCTACATATTTTTGGTAAAAAAAAATCGCAATAAGCGTATATTGATTGGTTTGCGAAAAAGTTAGAGAATCTACAAAATAGGGGGTAGTTTTATGGCATTTTTATTAATAATTTTTTTTTACTAGTAATGGCGGCGATCAGCGATTTTTATCGTGACTGCGACTTTATGGCGGACACATCGGACACTTTTGACACATTTTTGGGACCGTTGTAATTTTTACAGCGATCAGTACTATAAAAATGCACTGATTACTGTGAAAATGACACCGACAGTGAAGGGGTTAACCACTAGGTGGCGCTGTAGGGGTTAAGTGTGACCTAGGGAGTGATTCTTACTGTTGGGGGGCGTGGCTTGCCATGACACGTCACTGATCGTTGTTCTCGATGACAGGGAACACGATCAGTGACAGTGTCACTAGGCAGAACGGAGAGATGTTGTGTTTACACTAACATCTCCCCATTCCTTAAGCTCTGTGACCTGATCGCGGGACACCAGCGGCGATCGGGACCCGCGGGCGCGGTCACGGAGCTTGCGACAGGCGGCGCGCGCAACCACACAGCAGGCAAATTAAAGGGGACGTATATTTACGCCCTTCTGCCTGTCCGTGCCATTCTGTCGATGTAAATGTTCGCGCGGCGGTCGGCAAGCAGTTAAATGATAACACATAATGCTGCAAAGTGACTAGCTACTGTATTTACCAATGGCTGTTTTATGTTTTTTTTTTATTTAACCACTTCCCTACTGTGCACGAAAACCCCCTTCCTGCCCAAGCCATTTTTCAGCTTTCAGCGCTGTCACACTTTGAATGACAATTGCGCGGTCGTGCGACGTGGCTTCCAAACGAAATTTGTGTCCTTTTTTTCCCACAAATAGAGCTTTCTTTTGGTGGTATTTGATCACCTCTGCGTTTTTTTTTTTTTGCGCTATAAACAAAAGAAGAGCGTCCAGTTTGGAAAAAAAACACTATTTTTTACTTTTTGCTATAATAAATACCCATTTTTTTTTTCAAATAAAATTTTCCTCAGTTTAGGCCGATACGTATTCTTCTACATATTTTTGGTAAAAAAAAAAAAATCGCAATAAGCGCGTATTGATTGGTTTGATCAAAAGTTATAGCGTCTACAAAATAGGGGATAGATTTATAGCATTTTTTTTCTTTTTTTATTAGTAATGGCGGCGATCTGCGATTTTTATTGTGACTGCGATATTGCGGCGGACACATCGGACACTTTTGACACATTTTTGGAACCATTCACATTTATACAGCGATCCCTGCTATAAAAATGCATTGATTACTGTATAAATGTGATTGGCAGGGAAGGGGTTAACCACTAGGGGGCGGGAAGGGGTTAAATATGTTCCCTCAATGTGTTCTTACTGTGGGGGGAGGGGACTGACTGGGGGAGGTGACCGATGATTGTCCCTATGTACAAGGGACACACCATCGGTCCCCTCTCCCTCACAGGACGTGGATCTCTGTGTTTACACACAGAGATCCACTTTCCTGCTCGTTTCCCGGGCAATCGCGGGTGCCCGGCGGCAATCGTGGCCGCCGGGCACACGCATTGGGGCCTTGGGAACGCGGCGGGCGCGAGCGCGCGCGCGCCCTAGCTCGTTTTAAAGGGAGGATGTCATATGACGTCCTCCCAGAACGAGAGTGTCCTCCGCCCGCCGTCAATTGACAGTGGGCGGGGGACAAGTGGTTAAGCACTATTTATATGAAAACATAATGGGGTTAATTTACTAAAACTAGAGAGTGCAACATCTAATGTGCATGGTAGCCAATCAGCTTCTAACTTCAACGTGTTCAATTAACTTCCCTGGCGGTATGATTATGTCAGATTTTTGCATCTCAAAGCAGTACATTGTTTTGCATAAAAAATTGCCATTTTATATTGTAGGCCTGTAATTCTTAGGAATAACTCACTTAAATCTGTTCAAACAAGAGTCTAGCAGACATTCCGGACATGGTAAAGTTTGAAACACAAAATCATAAATTATAATATAATAAATAACTTTAACCACTTCCCGCCCAGTCAATAGCAAATTGACGTCCGGGAAGTGGTTCTGTTATCCACACTGGACGTCATATGACGGGGGGGGGCGCGCATCGTGGCGATCGGTGGAGCGGTGGGTCAGTCTGACCCACCGCTACACTGATCTCGGTAAAAAGCCTCCGTCTGAGGCTTTTTACCATGTGATCAGCCGTGTCGAATCACGGCTGATCAGGAAGTAAACAGGAAGAGCCGTTGATCGGCTCTTCCTCACTCGCGTCTGACAGACGCGAGTAGAGGAGAGCCGATCGGCGGCTCTCCTGACAGGGGGGGTTCGCGCTGATTGTTTATCAGCGCAGCCCCCCCTCGGATACGCACACTGGACCACCAGGGAAGCCCCCAAGGACCACCAGGGAAGCCCTAAGCATGTGGATGGCCCCCATGGCCATCCACATGTAGTAAAAAAAAAATATATGTAAAAAAAAACATTAAAAAATATGCCAATCAGTGCCTACACATGGGCACTGACTGGCACGATCATGCCAAGAAAATAATGTGTGGTGGCTGGCATTGCTAGGCAGCAGTGTCACCAGTGCCACCTACTAGTGTCCATCAGTGCCACCTATCAGTGCCCATCTGTGCCCATCTGTGCCCATATGTGCCCACCTATCAGTGCCCGTCCGTGCCACCTATCAGTGCCACCCATAAGTGCCCATAAGTGCTGCCTAAAAGTGCCCATTAGTGCCGCCTATGAGTGCCCATCAGTGCCGCCTATGAGTGCCAATCAGTGCCGCCTATGAGTGCCAATCAGTGCCACCTATGAGTGCCCATCAGTGCCGCATACCAGTGCCACATATCAGTGCCCATCAGTGCCGCCTATCAGTGCCCATCATCAGTGCCCATCAGTGCCACCTCATTGGTGCCACCTCATCGGTGCCCATCAGTGTCGCCTTATCAGTGCCCTTCAGTGCCGCCTTATCAGTGCCCGTCATTGAAGTAGAAAAGGTACTTATTTACAAAAAAAATTAACAGAAACAAAGAAAAACATAGTTTTTTTTAAAATTTTCGCTCTTTTCTTATTTGTTGCGCAAAAAATAAAAATCGCAGAGGCGATCAAATACCACCGAAAGAGAGCTCTATTTGTGGGAACAAAATGATAAAAAGTTTGTGTGGGTACAGTGTAGCATGACCGCACAATTGTCATTCAAATTGCGACAGTGCTGAAAGCTCAAAATTGGCTTGGGCAGGAAGGTGCATAAGTGCATGGTATTGAAGTGGTTAAATAATTATCAAAAATAATAATATAATAATAAAATGTATTCAATAATGTAATCAAATCAAAAACGCTGAAATTTGCTCAGTTGCAGAATTGTCGCTGTCGTCACTTTCAGTGTTTGATGACAAATTTCTCCACGAATCACTATCGCTCAATTCTGCAAGTGTTTTAATTTACTATCGCTGTTTTCTTGCTGGTCTAAAACCACTTTTGATGTAAAGGGACACCTTTTGATTGACATGGACAATCTCAAGTTTCCAGGCAGGAAGAACAGTATATATAATATAAAAGTGCATGCAGGGCACTGGACAAAGCACTAGGGACAAAAGGAAGATGAAATAATTTGATACAGTAATGTAATCTTACAGATTACAGTGTACTGTATGTGTTATGTATTTTTCACTATTTTAAATTTGCCGCCGGGCTTTGCCTCTGTGTGTTGCGATGTTCGCAGGGAACGTAGCCCGGCACACAGTACATCGGCGGAGTACACAGCCTGCGGACACAGAGGAAGGACATTGCAGGATGCTGGGGACAAGGTAAGTAACTTTGCCTGGATCCTGTGATGCAATCCCGAGTGTGGCTCGGGGTTACCACTTTTGGTAATGAAAATTCACCCCGAGCCACACTCGGGATTACCGTCAGGGAGGTTAAACTTTGACAATAAAACCTGGAAGCTGATTGGTTTCTATGCAGAGCTACATCAGATTTTGTACACTCCAGTTTTAGTAAATCAACCCCAATGTCTCACACATTTTAGAGCATGTAACAGGAAATAAAAAACTATCCCCAGAGAAGGGCAACAAGCTAGACAATGTGGTGGGTTTGCTAAAGGCAAATAGATTTTGTACTTTGCAAGTGCACTTGCACTGATTTTCCTTAGTAAATGTAAATGTGGTAAAACTTCACTTTGTAAAAAATATCCAATGAGATGCAAGGAAACTAAAAAACACAGCATTTTTACTTGCACATGATTGGATGATGGAAATCAGCAGAACTTCACCACATTTACCAAGCTTTGGGGAAAATTAGTGCAACTGCACTTGCAAAATGCACATTCTATTTGCCTTTAATAAATCCACCCCAATGTATTATACATGTTGCACAATGTATTACACACAGTCAGGCATTTGCCCACCCCCCCCCCCCCCACACACACACCAAACAAGAAAAGACTTACCATTGTCGTGGAATTATTGGTTGTTTGCAGAGCACACAGCCTATATTTCCTGTGCTAAATGAGCACATACTTTAGATTCATCTTTTTGCAATAATGCTATCTTTAGCTAATTTCCACTCACCGTTCATCCGTCCCATCCATAACCTGAAGCAAGCATCACACAACCAGCTCTGTTCTCATCTCAGCCTCCCAGCATAGTGTCCTGGGAGCAGTGTCTCTCTCTATTTTATTAAAAACCCCACAGGATTAAAATCCCAACAGGAAGTGATGTCACAGCATGTGATCCTCACTAAAGAAGTTACCAACAGGAAGTGAGGTCACAGCATGTGACCTTCACACAGGGAAAATGACAATACAAGGACATCCCTTCCAACAGGGAATGCAGTACATGAATACCACTCAAGAAATATAGCTTAAAGGATTCAATACAATAATACATACAATGAATATAATAACGCATGATGGCTAACGTCTTATGGGTGTGTCCGGGCAGGGAAAGCGTGTATGCTCCCAGCAAAGGAAGCCGTATTGATTTAAAACATGGACGCCTTCCCTGACTCTGACAACACTCACAAGCTCTCATATTACTGTTGATAGGAACCCTTATTCTGCGCTATTCCATAGAATAACGCATATTCAGATTATACTATTATTGAATGGGGGAGGGAGGCTATCTGCAGACGCGCGCTACGAATCCCAATCAATGTTGATCAGACACAGCAGAGACAAGAGCACGCATCTGCCTATAACCAATGATGTCGTTGCAGAGCGAGCATATCCCCTCCTCAACGATCGTCCGTGCTAATGCACAGAGGGCCCTCGTCGGTGGACATATCCGCACCCTGCAAACATCACACTCCAACCCCAAGACGTTTTCCCCTACCAGACGGGATTCAACCAGCCTCAGACTGCCCCAGCCAGCTCTTTAGAGCGGGTTGCGGAAGTACTAACACTGGGTGACACTATGACAATACATATTAAATACATCTTCATAAAAATATCCACAACACCATTGACTGTGGCGAACTGGTCTGCAGTTTACATCCTACTGTGTGTCTGTCCTGCTGATAACTGCAATTCTGCTTGTCCCACCAAGATGGGGAAATATCAGTGTGATAGAAAGTATAACATAAATATGGTTGCATTAAATTACCGGCGCAGTAAGCTAAGTGCAAAATGCAGTAACCTATAGCAACTACTTAGAAATGACAGAAGCCAGATTAGTACAAGATTGACTCTACTTGGACAATGCACATTGTTACTTGCACTATTTCATTATATAAGCCCAATTCTCTCCTGTACAACATTATTTCACTTTGTAATGTACAGAGCGTGTTGACATTTAGTCAGAAGTGTGCCATTACTATGGGTTGTCAGAAAGCAAGACCAAGCTTGCAGCTTTCATTTCTGTTACCAAGGCAAGAGGAGATCATTAGAGATGTGTGATATATTTCATTTGTAGTGTGTTGACAACCTCTTGGGTGACACGTAACCTATTTGTCTTCTATAAGTGGTGCATTGAAGTTCTGGTGTATTTGGAAATGGCCTAGTCATTTGTTGGTGCAATAGTGAGATGTTGAACCTCTCTAGATTATGTGGGGCTACAAGTACAGTACAATTTATATTGAGATTATACAACATTCCATTGGAAACAGTGAATGCATAACTTTGCATACAGGAGTAACAATTAAAACAGAATGTTACTAACTGTTAAAGCAGTTGTTTTTAGTGTAGTGTTGGAGTGGTGCAGTTGAGGGTTAGGAAGAAGGGATACTGATCCTAAAATATGTATAGTGGTGTTTCTCAGGGGTCAGTAGGGTAAAGCTGAAAGAGCAGGGGAGGATTCCAAAAGATGACTGGGAGTGTTCACCAGAAAAATAGACAAAGAAGCAGATGTGCCCCATATAGTGTAGCATATATATATAAATATATATATATATATATATATATATATTATATATATATATATATATATATATATATATATATATAAAATAAAAAAGTTGTGTTTAGGTAGAAGTAAGGAACATAGGGGTTGATTTACTAAAGGCAAACCCACTTTGCACTAAAAATGCACTGAAAGTGCACTTGGAAGTGCAGTCACTGTAGATCTGAGGGGAAGATCTGAAATGAGGGGAAGCTCTGCTGATTTTATCATCCAATCATGTGCAAGCTAAAATGTTGTTTTTTATTTTCCTTGCATGTCCCCCCTCAGATCTACAGTGACGGCACTTCCAAGTGCACTTTCAGTGCACTTGTAGTGCAAAGTAGGTTTGCCTTTAGTAAATAACCCCCATAGTTACTTACATTTGGTAAAGTTGCGGTAACTCTGCTGGGTAAGACATGCAGCCTTCCACAGGTGCAAGTTGAGAATACCCCTGTCTCCATGCAGGGTAGAGTTAGTCGTTCTTGATGCCTTGGGGGTCCCAGTTCTAGGTCCTCGAAAGGGCCTGGTGATATACTTGTTGTTTAGTTAAAAAGCCTGTTAGTGAGGTACCAGTTAGAATGTGTATTAAAAATGTGGTGTGTCTACAGATGGATCGGAGTCATCATATTTGACAAAGTTTAAGTTATTTTATTTCAGCAAAATATCATATGAGAACCACCACCACTTGTACCACATCCTATCATCATAATGTGAAAAAGAAGAGAACACTACAGACTTTACTGGTACACGAGATGACACTTACAAGTTTTGAAAAGGTATTACATTATTCTTCTTCTTTTAGAATTGTAATAAAAGAAAGATGTTTAAGCAGGGTTCAACATTACTCTCTCACAATTTTCAATTAAGCTATTGCAGTATATGCACAGATCACATAACTTACAGGCATACCCCACTTTTAAGTACACAATTGGGTTTATTTACTAAAGCTGGAAAGTGCAAAATCAGGCTCATTTCTGCATAGAATCCAATGAGCTTACAGTTTATTTATCAAAGCTTAATTGAACAAGCTGGGGTTAGAAGCTCATTGGTTTCTATGCAGAAGTGAGCCTGATTTTGCACTTTCCAGCTTTAGTAAATAAATCCAATTGTGTACTTAAAAGTGGGGTATGCCTGTATATTGTTTTTAGAACCTGGTGGATATGTGATATATTGTGCATATACTGTATTGTGCACATATATTTTAATTGCTCAATAAAAACTATGACAGATTAATGTTGAACCATGCTTAAACAATCTCTCACAATTTTCATTCAAGAAATTACAATATAAGCACAAGATATGTGCAATATATCAAATAACTTATATTGTTTTTAGATCCACAAGGATCTAAAAACAATATAAGTTATGTGATCTGTGCATATACTGTGATAGCTTAATTTAAAATTGTGAGAGATTAATGTTGAACCCTGCTTAAATATCTTTCTTTTATTACAACTTTAAAAGATAAATAATAATGTAATACATTTTCAAAACTTGTAAGTGTCATCTTATGTGACACTTTCTGGTTCCTGGCATCACTGCCATGTGTCTGTGTATGCCACGTTTTCCATTACTAGAGTAAACTTTTGCAGTAAATTTAAAAATAGCTGCTCACTTTTGGAGTCTCTCTCTCTAATTGACATTCCATATAAAGCTGAGATGGGAAAGGGGATGTGCCCTTTCTGTATTCATTCAGCCATTTGTTTATTCTGAATTAAGCAGAACATCGTGGGGGGGGGGGACATAAAACTGTGTCTGTAATGCAGAGGGGCAAAGCAACTTTTGCTAGGCTGTTGGTTAGTGAATTCAAGGCAACCCCATGCATGGATTGGCCTACATATCCGACAAAGCCCAAGCTCAGTATGTTATGTACAGTATAGATATGTGCACTGCCGAAAAATGCGTTCATTTTTGTTTTCGTTTCATTTGTTTTTTAGCTTTTTTCGGAAATTCGGAAAATCTGAAAATTCGGAAATTCGGAATTTGGAAATTCGGAAATTTTCAAATTCAGAATTTTCGAATTTTCAAATTCAGAATTTTCTAATTTTCAAATTTAGAACTTTCGAGTTACGAATTTTCGAATTTACGAATTTACGAAAATTTCGAATTTTCACATTTCCGAATTTCGAAATTTCGGAAATTCAAAATTTTGGAAATTCGAGAATTCGGAAATTGAAAAATTCGGAAATTCAGAAATTTCGGAATTAACTAATTTGACAAAATTTGTAAAAAAAAAACGAATTTGGAACTAAACAAATTGCACATGTCTAGTACAGTATGCATTTATTTCCACTGAGAGAACATCCTTGTCAAGAATATAATTCCAATGTAGCCATTGAGTGTGTTGAATGTCACTTTAGCTCCATTAAAAACTTGCTGGAGTTCAGTCACATGTAACAAACTTGCAGTTTGAGGTACAAAAATATAAACCGTAATTAATCCTAAAACCAGGATACAGTTTGGAAAATGAATCTTGGGTGGTGTACCAACCCATCCCGGTTTATTATAAAGTTCATTAGAAGTCTAATATATTCATCCACAAGTGTATTTTGCAACATGTAGTTCTAAAAAGAAAACCACATTGTAATTAGATAAGTGAATAAATATTGTCTAACATTATCATGTGGTATAATTTTATACATGTTAATGATATTTTAATGTTTCTATGTATAGTTTATTATATATACAGTATGTAAATCCGTGTTTGCTCATTACATATGCAGGCTTTGCTTCCTGCATTAATCACTTAAGCCCCGGACCATTTCGCTGGCCAAAGACCAGAGCACTTTTTGCGATTCGGTACTGTGTCGCTTTAACTGACAATTGCGCGGTCGTGCGCCATGGCTCCCAAACAAAATTGATGTCCTTTTTTTCCCACAAATAGAGCTTTCTTTTGGTGGTATTTGATCACTTCTGCGGTTTAAACTTTTTGCGCTATAAACAAAAATAAAGCGACAATTTAAAAAAAAAATAATAATTTTTACTTTTTGCTATAATACATATACCAAAAAAATCTATAAAAAAAATAAATTTTTCCACAGTTTAGGCCGATACATACTCTTCTACATATTTTTGGTAAAAAAAACCTACATATTTTTGGTAAAAAATATACAATAAGCGTCTATTGATTGGTTTGCGCAAAAGTTATAGCATCTACAATATAGGGGTAGTTTTATGGCATTTTTTGTATTATTATTATTTTTTACTAATTTAGTAATGGCGGCGATTTGTGATTTTTATCGTGACTTCGACATTATGGCGGACACATCAGACACTTTTGACACATTTTTGGGACCATTGTCATTTTTACAGCGATCAGTGCTATAAAAATGCACTGATTACTATGAAAATTGCACTGGCAGTGAAGGGGTTAACCATTAGGTGGCACTGAAGGGGTTAAGTGTGTCCTAGGGAGTGATTCTAACTGTTAGGGGGCATGGCTACGAGTGACACATCCCTGATCGCTGCACCCGAGAGGAAGCATACGATCAGTAACAGTGTCACTAGGCAGAACAGGGAGATGCTTGTTTACACTTGCCTCTCCTCGTTCTGCAGCTCTGTGACCCGATCGCAGGACACCGGCGAACATCGAGTCCGCGGCTCCCGCGGGTACGGTCACGGAGCTCGCGGAAGGCACGGGAATTTCAAAGTGACGTAAATATACGTTACTTTGCCCAGCCGTGCCATTCTGCCAACGTAAATGTACAGGAGGCGGTCGTTACCCGGTTAAAGGCTAAGTTCGCCTTTTCTGGTAGAATTTCACTTTTCAAAATAAATAGAAGCCAGCCCAGCCAAACCAATGTGCTTATCTCCCTGGATGTCTCCCCTGTACTGTACTGAATGCAATGGAATGCAGATCGCACTGCATTACATTTTTTCTCAAAACAATGCTGAGGATCAAATGACCTGCCAATGTACAGCGTTCTGCTCTCATGGCAAAACGTTTCATGTTGGTAAGGAGTGGGTGGGGGGGGGTGTTACTGAGGGAGCATTAACGCATTTCAGAGGTTCGTCCCTCTTCTGTCAAAAACAGTTCTTTTTTTTTTACAAATGAGTAACGAACCTCTGAAACGTGTTACTGCCCCCTCAGCACCACCCCCTATGCCTTACCAACATGAAAAGGTTTGCCACAAGGTGGATTACTCTAGTGCAGAACGCTGGACATTGGCGGGTCTTTCCTGAGCCAGCTTTGAGATATGGGAATTGCCAATTCACACTGACAACTGTGTGGTCTCTCATCTTCTGTACTGCCAATACACACTGACAGCCCTGCTGTGCTTCTATCTAGTACTCATGCTGATTGCCAATTTTTTATTATGTAAGCGTACTATTTTACTAATGAGGATCCCATGCTGCTATCTGTTTGTCGTTACATTGTTTCTCGGGTATGCTTGCCGGGGACACCGAGAGGCAGACCCAGAAGTGAGGTCTAACACATTGCTTTCCGTGTTAGCAACAATGAGGGGAGGAGAGCTGATGTGCACCCTCCCCTCTACCCCCTGTCACCAGTGCTGGGTCTGCAGATGGGCAAGCAAAGCCTGGGATACATGGGGGGGGGGCGCACCCACATGGTGGGGGTCACCATTACCAGGGTTATGTGGAAGCAATCGAGCGGCAATGCAGCTGCCTGTATGCTTCCATCTAACAGGAGTCTGCTTGTCAGATTTACACACAATCCCGGTGGCTGCAGCCACTGCAAATGTGTATAAAACCCCCTCGCTGTCAGCTTCGTATGACGTACAGACCTGGCAACGAAAGCGATAATGCATAACTGTACTCTCATAGAAATGCATACTTACCTAAAAAGAACCTCCGGCTGGTGGCTACATTACAGTGACTTAGTGGATGGTGGGTGAAATCACAAAGGTCAGTGAAGGGCATAGCATATGACCATTCGTGTACACAGACTATTGCATTAGGGTGTGCACATCAAAGCTCAAACACACACGCGTGTCTGTGTGTGTGTGTGTATGTATGTATATGTATATGTGTGTATATATATATATATATATATATATATATATATATATATATATACATACACTTATACAGACATACATTTACATTTATAAAGTAAACAAACATTTTAAAATGTATTCAAATGTGGACGTGTCAGTAGGGAAGTGGATGGTGTCAGTTGGGGAGTGACAGTAGTTTTTTTTTTTACAATATTTTTTATTTACAATTCTTTTAAACAGACCCCTGATGTCTCACTTTTGCGACATAGAAAGGCACTGAGGACAGAGATTCCCCAGCCCCTTTCTCTGCAGCCTCAGCTGCACTGGACAGTGTATAAATGGGAAATGCTCTGTACTGAACACATTCCCAAACTGAAGCCTAGTAAAGAAAGTTTACTATGCTTCAGTTATGAATGAACACAGTGAGTGATCTATACAAATACCAATCACTCACTGTGCTCATTCAGAAAATGAAGCGGCAGGTAAATGGCACGGACCCGGGCAGCAGGGGAAATCTACGCCACACAGGGGTGATTAGGATATGCCCAGGCATATGACACAACAAGATTTTTCAACTGCTGTAGCTCTTGAACTAAGAGCAGTTAGGGCTTTCAGACCACCAGAGTGGTTGATATTAAGAGTTTTTTTTTTTTTTACGTTCTTTAGACATTTCTTTACATACAACAGTCATTTTAAGCACAAGTTTAAAAACCCATTAGCTGCGGGCCATAGACTGACAGCTCCCACAGCTATTTTTAGATACCTGCAGATAATTGGGCCTGGACGCAGACTGTCTGATTAAAATAGTAGATTAAAATAACAGTTAGAGTTCTTCTTTAAAGCCTGTACACACCTGTCAACGTGGAACATGATAGATTTCCTCCTCATTAATAAACAGAAGAGAGTTTGACAATTCAGAAGATAAATGAGAAACAGAGTGACAAAAAGAGAAGAATGTGGGAAATGATTTACTGCGTGTTTCTGTTCTTCCCACAACACAAAGAAAACAAGTAGCTGAGTCATGCTTCATAAATTATATGGCAAAATCATAAAGGGCGATATTTTCAAATTGAGTTTCATATAATATTGCCATAAGCGTACATGAGGGATTTATAGATTGGCTTATTTGGAAGCCATATGCTATCTTTTTTTGTTGCCTTCAAAAATTAAAAGTGTTAATGAATAGATAAACATCTGCTTGTTGTCTTATTGAACTGGATGGCATACTCTGTATGCTGCATTGTATGTGTTCAGGGTTGTGTAAAGACGTTTCTAGTCCTAGAAGTTTAAAGTGATACTAAACAGAGAAGTGTTAATTGCCATAAATCCTTCACATAAATTATATATACTGTAAATCATGCTACTGCACTTAGTTTTTTTGTTTTTGTTTTTAAAATCCTAAGTACCTTTTTCCTGCAGCGCTGTTGTGTGGTCACACAGTCTTTCTGTCTACTTTGGCATCTGCAGGCAAAGATCCTTGAGAGGGGCTTCTATTAGGCTCCTTTCACACAGGTGCTTCGATCAGGGCCTCCTGTCAGTTTTTCACGCGGACCTGATCGGACGCTTCATTCACCTCTATGGAGCGGCAGATGTCAATGGTGACATGTCTGCTGACACCCACTGCTATCCGATCCTGTCCATGAAATCCAGACGGATAGTGACCCTATTTTCCATGCGTCTGGAGGATCGGATGGGATCGGATGGAGACAGACAGGCGATCCGTTTTTATCCGATCTCCCCATAGAGGAGAGCGGGACTCTGACAGGTCCATCTCAGCACAGTGAGCGGAGATGGACCTGTCATCCGCCTGCTCATCGGGGATCAGCGGATCGATCCCTGCTATGCAAGCGGAGTCCATATAACGGACAAGCCAGTGTAAAAGGACCCTTACTCTGCTGTTGTATGTTTTCTACAGTATGGGTCTGTGTCTGGCCAGGCCTGATGGGTGTTGTGCCAATGCCAATCACATGACAAAAAAAAAACAGTTTCAATTCACAATAAATTATAACTATTTTACAGATCCCTATAAATCTTAACTGAACAATGCATTTATGTGTATTAGGTCATGTGAATGCAGAGTCAGAGATGATTGACACTAGCTTTCACTTTGTTCAGACAGCATTGGCAAATAGAGAGGGTGAATCTCCATAATGGGGGCACAGATAGCAATAAAGACCTAAAGGTATTCTAATCTCTCTCCTTTCTATCCAAACCTAAAAAAAAAAAAGTTTTGCTATCAGTTACACTTTAGGGCTGGGTTCACACTTGCTGCGGCTGTGAGGCACAGCAGGGGGTCTGGTGTGTTCCCGTTCTCTTTTCCAGGTGCAAATCGGGTCCAGATTTCTGCCTGAATTTAGACCTGAAACGAAGCCAAAGATGCACAGGAACCTTTTCCAAGGCACTCTGCGACCGACCGCCCTGGAGCTGTGTGAACCAACTCCATCGACAGCCAGTCACAGTCTCCTGTCATGCGATTTGGATGCGGTGACACCCGCATCCAATTCGCATCTGTGTGAACCCAGCCTAAATGCTTGCTTAGTTCAAGAAGGCCACACAAAGCACCTCCTGATGCTGTCCTTTAGAGAAGAGTTTCTCAGTGTCAACACATTAAGTGCAGAACTATGGGCTTTGCATTGAGCTTGATGATGTGAAAGGACCTGGGGCTACCAGAGCGTAGATGAGAAAAGGATGCAGAGCCTGGTCTTACGGCCTGTAGGGAGCCTGTGAGAGTGGGGGATCAGGTTAGTAAAACTTATTTTTTGGGTATCCTAGACCTAGATTTAACAATTTAGATGGCCCTACTTCAAGGGAGCATTTTTTCGATCCTTGGAGTTTAGCTTTAAATGAATCCGTATTTTGCCTATTCAAGGCAAAGCAACAAGTTCACTTTATTTCCCAGCTCCTCCCCTGTCTTTTCTTCTTTACCTTGCTACACCCTATGCCCTTGGGAATGAAGAGAAATTGCCAGGTACTTCTCAGTATGGTCATCATGTTATTTACTTATTTTTTTCTTATTTCATAATGCTAGTGCTTGGTAATTGGTCCAACATGTTCACATGGGGGTGGGAAAACATCACCATGTAAGCTCCAACTCAGATCAAGCTTGTACAGAACATTATCTCTTTGCTCCCAGTGGTGAATGATTCTTGATATAAATCTGTTGCTTTGCCTTGCATGGACAAAATGATAGGTTCACTTTAAAGGACCTGCCTTCTATTGAGGCTATTAGAAGAGTTTCAAGCTCCCCATTAGAATGCCCAGTTTCTTTATGAAGAATGTAACAGAATGAATATGACAGTGCATTGCTTTTCAGTATAATAAAACTGGTTTGCAGTTTTGGTGTCAACTAGTTTATAACACCCAGGGCCGGTGCTACCACTAGGCAAACTAGGCAGCTGTCTAGGGTGCACTGCTGCCTAGGTGCGCCCGGACACTGGTTTCCCTCCGCGTCTGCATGCTCTGCAGGCTGCAGCATGTAACTAACTCAGTCCCAGGCAGCTGCTCCGTCCGACTGGTGAAACCATCGCTAGAGGAAGCCAATGCTTCCTGTATAGTGCTGCCTCCTGTCACATGGGTAAAGTAAAGGGGTGCAGTCAGGGGTGGAGCCAATGGGGGCGGCAAAATTAGGTTTCACCTAGGATGTCAAAAATCCTGGCACCAGCCCTGATAAACACCCAAAACTGAAAGCATAATGCGGGCCAATTTTCAGGAAATTTCAACAACCTTTTTAAATGTAACAACAATCAGTTTTACTGGAAACTTTTGGTGGTATTCATTACAAACAAGGACAATTAGAAACGTCCTCTGACCAGCCATGGTGTGTTGGCAACCCATTCAAATGATTAAGTGCCATAAATGCAATGCACAATAATGTGGGACATAACATGCTTTTATCAATGTACCTTAACTCAGCAGAAATGTCAATGGGTTCTTAGGTTTAATTTACACTGGCCTACATTTACTGCAGCCGCGGGAAAACGCAAATTGCAACAAAATCGCGGCACGTTTTTGCCGCCTCATCCTATCCTATCCTCATTCCTATCCCGAACCCAATTCTTCCGCATTTAGGAGAGGGATGTTGAAGCTCACCTAAACGCAGCAGCTGCTGATGGAAGTCAGCAGAGCTCTCCATCATTTACCAAGCTCTGGAGCAACTGAACTTGCAAAAGTGCAAAGTCTATTTGCCTTTAGTAAATCGACCCCATAGGCTTTAATGAAGTTGAGTTTAGAAGCTTGGTCAAAAAAACGCCAAAAGCTCCTAAACTCGAGTTTAGGAGCTGCTAGTGTAGGCTAGTGCACATGAAGACAGATTACATGTTCTCAGTGTAAATTACTTATTTTCATAGGCCACAATGTCATTTTGTATCCATTCTTTTATCTCGCTGGATATGAGTGACAGGTGCTGTGGTTAGCAATGTTCCCATTTAAAGCAAAGTGTTGGTATTAAACCAATAGAATTTTGAGTGATATCAATAAAATGTAATAGATGCCAACAAAAGATGGTGGATAACGTAAAGTGTAAGTCAAGGCAAAAAAAGTATGCAGTACACCTCTGCAGTACATACACATTCCCCATGTTTTACACCTATAAAGACCCTGCAAGCACAATTTGGCTGCAATAGACTTTTTTAAACATCGGGTAAACTAAGTGGGTCTTCCTTATCATGCTTTCATTGCTTCCTGAATAACATTAGCAGCACACTGATGGGAGTTTACTTGTTTCCTAGAGATGCTTGTAAATGTCTGTACTTTAGCTTCGACGAAAATGTAGTGCCTTCTTTGTCTGCAGACATTCTTAGGCTGAACGTGATTGCTATTCATGTAAGATAAATGTGGTTTACTTTACGTGGATGTTGTACACACAGAATAAGAAGGATATATTGCTTGGACCAGTGATATAGTCGAGGATGAATTAACTCTGTGGCCATTGAATCCATATATTTCCATATATTTGCCAGTGAAGTACATGGTGTCTGACAGCTTCTTCCACTGTGTTGGTTTGTTTTTATTTCAGGCTTGCTTGTTTCTGCTCTTTTCAGGAAATATAAATGTAGTCACGCAGTCCATGTCTCATAGGATGTTTACATTGCCGTGTCTGCATATAATGTTGCTAAATTACATATATATATATATATATATATATATATTCAATGAGGTTAGGGAAAGCCACACCCGGTTCTGTAAATAGTGCAAGCAACCTGGTCTTCCCACCGACCATGTATATAAGAAAAAATCCAGAGGGTTGCTGCACTTAAAAAACATATTTTATTTGTTCAAAGATTCGTACCATTACATATTCGAGTGTTCAAAAAGGATTTCCGTTTCCGTTTCGGGCTCACATGCTTACGCCCTTCTTCAGATCAGAACACATCTAACAATTTCATCAAAGTCATGTGATTTTAAACACTTTTAGAAATAGTCGCATATGGAATCAATTACATGGTTAATTGTTCATTAGTACAATTATATTCCTTCATTCGTTACTTATTTCACCCCATTGATACAGAAATGGTTAATCAAGCTGATATCTATCTCATTATTCCCTCAGGAACCATCCCATTGTTAATCTGAAAAGAAAAAATACGTACAAAAACATAAACAAAATAAACATAAATATAAATGAACTTTGTTATTTGGTTACCCAAGAGGACAAGTCTAAATATATCACAAATCATATAAATAAATAAAGGTCATGATCTGTGTTTAATCCTTTCGGAGTAATAGTGTTAAGAAAATGTATTCAGTGAGCTTCACGTTTCCTTAAAATTAGTTCACGATCCCCTCCTCTCCTATTTCTATTAATGCCTTCTAACACCATATATTTCAACTGGGAAACTGCATGTCCCTTCTCTACAAAATGTCGAGGTAGTGGTAATTGTACTACCTTATCTCTGATCGAATATTTGTGTCTGGCTATACAATCTTTGACCTTTTGAGTGGTTTCTCCAATATATAATAATCCACATGAACATTGTATAGCGTAGACCACGTACGATGACTGGCAGTTGTAGTGTCCCTTAATTGGGATATTAAAACCTCTATGTGGGTGTGAGATAGTTTTTCCTTTGATCATCGAATTACACTGGATACAGGACAAACATGGAAATGATACCATGTTTTTTGGGTCCTAGAAAAGTTGTTTTGGGAATAGAAGGGAAAAATTGGTCCGATCTCACCAATCGGTCTCTTAACCACTTAAGCCCCGGACCATTTGGTAGCTAAAGGACCAGAGGTGAATTCAGAATTTTGCACTGCGCTGCTTTAACTGTAAATTGTGCGGACATGCAATGTTGTACCCAAACAAAATTTGCGTCTTTTTCTTTCCACAAATAGAGCTTTCTTTTAATGGTATTTGATTGCCTCTGCGATTTTTATTTTTTGCGATATAAACGGAAAAAGACCGAAAATTTTGAAAAAAAATGATATTTTCTACTTTTTGTTATAAGAAAAATCGAATAAACTCAATTTTAGTCATACATTTAGGCCAAAATGTATTCAGCCACATGTCTTTAGTAAAAAAAATGTCAATAAGCGTATATTTATTGGTTTGCGCAGCGTTTACAAACTAGGGTACATTTTCTGGAATTTACACAGCTTTAAATTTATGACTGCCTATCTCATTTCTTGAGGTGCTAAAATGGCAGGGCAGTACAAAACCCCCCCAAATGACCCCATTTTAGAAAGTAGACACCCCAAGGAAATTGCTGAGAGGCATGTTGAGCCCATTGAATATTTTTTTTTTTTTGTCCCAAGTGATTGAATAATGACAAAAAAAAAAAAAAATTACAAAAAGTTGTCACTAAATGATATATTGCTCACACATGCCATGGTTATATGTGGAATTGCACCCCAAAATACATTCTGCTGCTTCTCCTGAGTACGGGGATACCACATGTGTGGGACTTTTTAGGAGCCTAGCCACGTACGGGACCCCGGAAACCAAGCACCGCCTTCAGGATTTCTAAGGGCGCACATTTTTGATTTCACTCCTCACTACCTATCACAGTTTTGAAGGCCATAAAATGCCAAAATAGCACAAAACCCCCCCAAATGACCCCATTTTGGAAAGTAGACACCCCAAGCTGTTTGCTGAGAGGCATGGTGAGTATTTTACAGCTCTCATTTGTTTTTGAAAATGAAGAAAGAACATTTTTTTTTTCTTTTTTTTTTTCAATTTTCAAAACTTTGTGACAAAAAGCGAGATCTGCAAAATACTCACAATACCTCTCAGCAAATAGCTTGGGGTGTCTACTTTCCAAAATGGGGTCATTTGGGGGGGTTTTGTGCCATCTGGGCATTCCATGGCCTCCGAAAGTGTGATAGGCAGTGAGAAGTGAAATCAAAAATTTACACCCTTAGAAAGCCTGAAGGCGGTGATCGGTTTTTGGGGTCCCGTACGCGGCTAGGCTCCCAAAAAGTCTCACACATGTGGTATTCCCGTACTCAGGAGAAGCAACAGAATGTATTTTGGGGTGTAATTCCACATATGCCCATGGCATGTTTGAGCAATATATCATTTAGTGACAACTTTGTGCAAAAAAAAGAAAAAATTATTTTTTCCGCAACTTGTGTCAACATATAAAATATTCCATGGACTTGACATGCCTCTCAGTATATAGCTTGGGGTGTCTACTTTCCAAAATGGGGTCATTTGGGGGGGTTTTGAACTGTTCTGGCATTTTATACACAACATTAGGAAGCTTACATCCACTCTTCTAACCACTTGAAGACAAAGCCCTTTTTGACACTTTTTGTTTACATGAAAAAAAAAATTTTTTTGCAAGAAAATTATGTTGAACCCCCAAACATTATATATATTTTTAAAGCAAAGGCCCTACAGAATAAAATGGTGGGTGTTGCATTTTTTTTTCTACACAGTATTTGCGCAGCGATTTTTCAAACGCATTTTTTGGGGAAAAAATACACTTTTTTTAATTTTAATGCACTAAAACACACTATATTGCCCAAATGTTTGATGAAATAAAAAAGATGATCTTAGGCCGAGTACATAGATACCAAACACGACATGCTTTAAAATTTCGCACAAACGTGCATTGGCGACAAACTACATACATTTTTAAAAGCATTTACAGGTTACCCCGTTAGATTTACAGAGGAGGTCTACTGCTAAAATTACTGCCCTCGATCTGACCTTCGCGGTGATACCTCACATGCATGGTGCAATTGCTGTTTACATATGACGCCAGACCGACGCTTTCTTTCACGTTTTCTGCGTTCGCCATTGGGCAAGAGCAGGGCAGGACAGGGGTGCTTTTTTATTTTTTTTATTATTAATTTTGCTTTTTTATTTTATTTTTAAACTGTTGCTTCCATATTTTTTTTTTTATCATTTTTATTGTTATCTCAGGGAATGTAAATATCCCCTATGATAGCAATAGGTAATGACAGGTACTCTTTTTTGAAAAAACTGGGGTCTATTGGACCCTAGATCTTTCCTCTGTCCTCAAAGCATCTGACCACACCAAGATCGGTGTGATAAAATGCTTTCCCAATTTCCCAATGGCGCTTTTTATATCCGGGGGGGGGACATTCCCTCCCACTGCTTGTAAAAGCAGTCCAGAGGCTAATTAGCCACTAGGATTGCTTTTACATGAAAGCCGGCTGCTGGCTGAAAAGAATGATACCAAGATGATACCTAAACCCGCAGGCATCATTCTGGTATAAACATTCAAAATCCAGCAACATACCAGTACGTTGCTGGTCCTTGTTGGACATGTATTGTAATCTTTTTTTTCATGCAGCCTGTTGGCTGAACGAAAAAAAAAGATTGATCGGTGGGTATGCCCACCATTAGAATACCGCCTTTCATCCACCCACTTCTAATGATGGGCATACATGCACCATTTATATATGCCGAAGCATGGGGGCATCTTCTCGCAAAAGTTATGCCGCGTACACATGGTCAGACTTTTCCACGGGCAAGCCTCCGTCGGAATTTCGACCGTATGTACGCGGCATTAGGAGCAAAATCGCTCCTCCGCCCCTGCTGCCCCAATGCTTCGGCATATATGCTTTTTTTTTTTAAACTGTGGTGGTGAAATCACCTCCTACAGTACTGGAGTCGCAGGGATCAGGCCTGTCTCTGCGAACGCTGCAGTTATGTGTGTTGTGTTTTGCAAGTGACAGTGATCGATCGATACTGCACTTGAGTGGCCTGGGCTGGACGGAGGGGCAAAACGCAGGTGCTAGCAGGTATCTGGGCTGCGTTTTTGGGAACCCTAAACTGCTGGGGATGCTAGTATAGATCTGATCAGATCAGATATTGAGCTGATCAGATACTATACCACTAAGGGGGGTGTATGCTTCACGCGTGGGTGTTAGCGCTACTGGCACTAACCTGACGCTGCCTGGGGTGTGACGCAGACCCTCTCTGAAGCTAAAACCTAATTGATATCACCCGCCGGGCGATCAGGGGGTTAAACCTTTATTGGGTTATATACGGCGGGTGCCCTGACACTATAAAAAGCAAACTAACTAACCAGCGTCACCCGTAACACTTATATGACGATCACTGGTGAAAGGGTTAACTAGGGGCAATTAGGGGGTTAAAACCTTTATTAGGTAATATATGGGGGTACCTGACGCTATATAAAAACCTGACGGTGAACCTAAAAAAAAATTACTGGCTACCTATCGGCATCACCGACACTAAGACAACGATCATAAAAACGATCGCTTAGCGACAGTGGTGATAGGGGGTGAAAGGGTTACCTGGGGGGCGATCAGGGGGTTAAACCTTTATTAGATAATATATGGGGGTACCTGACGCTATAAAAGCCTGCGGCGAACCTAAAAAAAAATACTGGCTACCGATCTGCATCACCGACGCTAAGACAGCGATCAGAAAAATGAACGCTTAGTGACAGTGGTGATAGGGGGTGAAAGGGTTACCTGGGGGGCGATCAAGGGGGTTAAACCTTTATTAGGTAATATATTGGGGTACCTGACGCTATAAAAACCTGCGGCGAACCTAAAAAAAATTACTGGCTACCGATCTGCATCACCGACGCTAAGACAGCGATCAGAAAAATTATCGCTTAGTGACAGTGGTGATAGGGGGTGAAAGGGTTACCTGGGGGGCGATCAAGGGGGTTAAACCTTTATTAGGTAATATATGGGGGTACCCGACGCTATAAAAACCTGCGGCGAACCTAAAAAAAATTACTGGCTACCGATCAGCATCACCGACGCTAAGACATCGATCAGAAAAATGATCGCATAGCGATGGCGGTGCTAGGGGGTGAAAGGGTTACCTGGGGGGTGATCAAGGGGGTTAAACCTTTATTAGGTAATATATGGGGGTACCCGACGCTATAAAAACCTGCGGCGAACCTAAAAAAAATTACTGGCTACCGATCAGCATCACCGACGCTAAGACATCGATCAGAAAAATGATTGCTTAGCGACGGCGGTGCTAGGGGGTGAAAGGGTTATCTGGGGGGTGATCAGGGGGTTAAACCTTTATTAGGGGGGGTTAGGACCTAAAACTAAATGTAGTGACACTTTTACAGTCACAAATGTCACTGATTGCAGTGATCACTAAATAAATGGTCACTGCAATCAGTGACACTGTGACTGGGGGCTGGGGGGTGATCTGGGGGGTGATCTGGGGGTGTTTGGGGGGGCCTGGGGGGGGGCGATTTATGTGCCTATGTGTCCTGGTGTCAGTGTGCTGTTTTGTGTACTAACCTGCATCTTCTCCTGTACGGTGCTCGGTATATGTGAGCGCCGCAGGAGAGATGACATCACTTCCTCCTGCCTGGCAGGCAGGGGAAGCTCTCTCATTCGCCGGGAGCGATCGAGAGGGGGGGCCGGAATCGAACGGCCATCCCCTCATGCCGGATCGCTCCCGAAGGTAAAACGACCACCCACTGTAAAGAAGGGGGGTCCGATCGGACCCCCCAACTATACAAAGGCAATCACGTATATGTACGTGATTCTGCCTGTCGGTGCCATTCTGCCGACGTATATTTACAGTGGGCGGTCGTTAAGTGGTTAATGTCCTGCCTTTTCTATATGAAGGTAGCGGTAAACTCCAAAATTCCTCTATAGTAGGATATCTTTCTTTAAGTGAATTCCAATGTTTCTTAACAATATTAAAAACTGTATGTGAAAATGGATGATATTGTGTAAGGAATCCTCCTGGTATATCTGTTACTTGTTCTAATGTTTTTTACATTTGAACGTTCCTTTTTAATTAATGCTTCTGGATATTTTCTACTTATTCGTTTTTTCTCCGTTTCATTTAATCTTTGTTCGCGACATTGTGGATCACTAACTATTCTCTGCACTCTCATTAATTGGCTCTTCAGGATAGAATTGAACACCCCTTGTGGATGGAAACTATCAAAGTGTAACAATTGTATGCGATCAGTGTTTTTAACATAGAGATCGATTTTGATTTTCATCTTATTCATTTTCAACATAGTGTCCAGAAAGGGAATCTCAATCTTGCTGTATACCATATTGAACTTCAAACCAGGAATGAGATAGTTGAGGTATCGATCAAATAATATTAGGGTTTCAATGTCACCACCCCACACTGCAAACACATCATCCACAAATTTATACCATCCCTGGCAATATTCCAGGAACATTTTGTTATTATATATAAAGGACATTTCGAACATATTCATGAATGTGTTTGCGTATGGGGGTGTGACATTGGAACCCATCGCTGCCCCTTTCAATTGTAAATAATGAGTTTCTTTGAAGAGAAAATAGTTCTCCTCAAGAAAGATTTTAAGTAGTTCCAACAGGAAATCAATTTGTCGACCATTGTAAAGATCTGATTGTTGTAACAGTCGTCGACAAGCTTCAATCCCTAACTTGTGGGGAATCACTGTATATAGACTGGAAACGTCCCATGTAACTAGGATGGAATCGGATGACAATTTCATATTTTTTATTTTTTCAAGAAAATCTGTAGTATCCCTTATGTATGATTTAGTATTTATTAGTAATGGAGTTATACATTTATCGAGATGTTGTGCTAATGGCGTTGTCACCGATTCCATCCCAGAAACTATGAGGTGTCCAGGTGGGTTATTGGGATCCTTGTGGATCTTAGGTAAAATGTACATCACAGGTGTAACAGGATATTCACATAATAAAAATTCATAAGTTTCATCATCAATAATTCCATTTTTTAAAGCTAATGTCAGAACTCCTTTAATCTTTTTTTGAACTCTTTATACTGTACTCGAATCCAGTTTTCTATAGGTGCCGACATCTGTTGTTTCAATACTTCCAATTCATACTTTGAGGTGTCCATAATCACAATGACTCCCCCCTTGTTGGCCCGGTTTGATAACTATATCTCACCGAGCCGACAAGGAGGTTAATGCCGTAATTTCTTCCCGACTCAAATTGTTCGGTCTATGGTCAATTTTACTTCTATCATTCAGAAATGTTTTTATCTCACTATCAACTTTATCAATGAACACTTTGATAGAAGAACAGGAAGTAGGAGGTACCTTAGTACTTTTAGATTTTAAACCTACATTTCTAATTGATAATGGTAAACTCTTTTTATTCATGATGGTAGGTTGACATGCAAAATACGCCTTAAACCTTAATTGCCTGTTAAAACTATAAAGATCCTGTTTCAAAACAAAATCATTCATCTTCTCTTTAGGACAAAATCCCAACCCTCTGTATGTTTGCAAATTTGCATTTGCATTTGACTTACATTGATTTATTAAAAGGGTTAAATAGCTATGTTAGGTTAAACAAATATATATTTATATTAACAAAAATAAATACATAAAAGTGAAAAAGGATTCTTTATTTATCTCTATTGCAATGAGTGTGTGTTTCATTGCAATATCAAGACTTGCAGGTACTACCAGTGTAGCTAACAACGGGTTAAATAGGTGAGCACACATTTGCTTAAAGTATAACTAAAAGCAATTTTTTTTTTTCGTTTTGGATAGAGTGGAGAGGGATTAGAACCCCTGTCAGGCTTTATTGCTGTCTGTGTCCCCGTTAGGGAGATTCATCCTCTCTATTTGTCCTATGTACCATTATCATTGAAAATTAAAGTAAAAAAATCCCTAATTTTGGATTGTCTCCAGTAAAGTAATAGAGGGGAAATCTTTCAATGGGGACACTAGTTCTGGTGACCTGGGGGGCCCCAAGAGATTCCCTTGATTTGTAGAGATTTCCTCTCACTTCCTGTTTTGGCTATGGGCTAGAAAGTGAAGGGAAATCTCCCCAATGGACAAAGATGACAAAAAACCCTTACAGGGGTTTTAACCCTCCCTTAACCACTTCAATACAGAGCATTTTCACCCCTTTCCTGCCCAGACCAATTTTTAGTTTTCAGCGCTGCCGCACTTTGAATGACAATTGTGCGGTCATGCAACACTCTACCCAAATGAAATTTTTATGTTTTTTTTCCCCACAAATAGAGCTTTCTTTTGGTGATATTTGATCACCTCTGCGGTTTTTATTTCTTTCTCGTACATCACGGGACACAGAGCGACATAGTCATTACTATGTGGGTTATATAGATACCTTCAGGTGCTGGCACTGGCAACTTCCAAAACCGGAAGTACCCTCCCCTATATAAGCCCCTCCCATCCGGGAGTACCTCAGTTTTTTGCCAGTGTCTAAGGTGTTGGCCAAGAAGTAACATGTGTTTTTCACTGAGCTTGCGTACAGCTTCTTTTGGGCCTCAGTAAGCTATTCCGGATCCGACCAAAAAAGCTTCATAGCTAAACGGTCGGTACCCGGGCCTTGCAAGAGAAGAGCAAGGTTTTGCCTGTAATGCCTCTCTTAGGAGGGCTGGACCCTGGGATCCAGAGCTCTGGTCATACCCACGACCAAGATGTTTTCTGTGCAGGGTGCTATACAGGTCCAGGGGAGTGGAATCCTTGGGAACCCAGTCCCTGAAGGTTTAATTACAATGCCTGCCGTGATAGGTGAAGTTTGGGCTTCTGTGGACCAAACAGAGTCCTGCGGCGAGGAAAAGGTAAGTGGGGGCCCTCAGGAACTTGGTTCTATTGGGGGACCCCCAAGCCTAATTTGTCTTTCTGCCTGTTACCTAAGGTATTCCCGCTAATATTCTGTGCATGCCTGTTACTACTAAGAAAATGTAAAAAAAAATTTTAGTAGGCAAGAAAAAAAAATAAAAAATGGTAAGACCGCGGTACCTGTGTTAAACACTAGAGGCCGCTATGGTTCTTTTTTCTTGTAATGTGGATTTTTTTCTTCCAAAGTCAAATCCAGGCAGTTGGTAAGTTCTCTGCTGGGAAGCTGTCTCCTCTGCCCTGTTGCTGCTCTCATCCATCCCTGGGCCCTGCGGCAGGGACCCTGGCTCCCATCTAGCTCCTTATTTTTTTTTAAAAGAGCGCCGAAGGCGCACGTGCCCGCGCGTGTGCACGCGCCTCTATATATAGAGGCGATCTGGAAAAAGGGGCGGAGCTGGTGGATGACGCTCGGTGTGCGCCGCGGCGCTACTGCGCATGTGCGGGCGTCCAGCGTGTTTAAAGGCACAATCACAGCTGGCTATTGAAGTGCACAGACAGAGCTAGCAACAGTAAATAAGGCACACAGAGGCGGTTGATGCAGGCATCCCCTAGAAAGGCACTTTAGTAGACACCAACTGTTATATAGCAGCAATTGTGCTAGACTATTATCAGTAAAAGTGGTGTATTACGGCTGGAATACCTCAGCTTTGGGCTTAGGAATATGCCGTCCAGAAGCTCCGGAACTAAATCTTCCAGGAAGCGAAGGGGGTCTCCATCGGGCTCTGAGGATCTTGGGCATGCTTCTGCTGCACCAGTCTCCCCTGAAAATTCAGAGGTTAGTGACCGTAGAGACCCCGCAGGAGTACCTGGTACTGTGGCTGTCCTCAGTTCACCTGCTCCTGTGTATGTAACAGAGGAGGTTTTTTCCTCAGCTCTGGGAGGATTAGAAGAGAGATTGTCAACATTGATCGCTGCCTCCCTGTCACAGGGAAAGCACGCCCGATCTCCGTCTCCTCCTTCAGAGTACCTGTTAGCGGAGCAACAGTCCAATACAGGGATCGACCTGCCTGAAGGGGATCAGGATGAGGTTGATTCTGTTATAGAGGAATCAACAGTGGAGGAACCTTTCTCAGCATCTCAAGCTGAAAGATTATGGGTTCAGTCTCTGACTAACATGGTCCGATCAGCATTTAAAATGCACCTTGCGGAACCATCAACCACTACTGTCTCCTCACTGGGGTCGCTAAAAGCTCCCCAGACTGTCTGTTCCTTTCCACTTCACCCTTTACTGGAAGGGCTCATTTACCAGGATTGGGAACATCCTGATAAAATATTTACTCCCCCCAAGAGATTTCCGGTGGTCTATCCCATGGAGGATAAGTTCATCAAAAAATGGAGGGTCCCTACAGTGAACGCAGCCATCTCTTGTGTGAATAAATCACTGACATGTCCAGTGGATAATGTCCAAATGTTCAAGGACCCAATAGATAAAAAATTGGAGTCCTTATTAAAATCTGCTTTTTCTACAGCAAGCTTGGTGACACAACCAGCAGTGGCAGCTATTGGGGTCTGCCAAGCAGTGAAGGATCAGTTGAAACAGGTCTTAAGGGACTTGCCAGATCAGCAGGCCCTTGCCCTAGCTGATCTACCTAGAGCCTTATGCTTTGCGGTTGACGCCATAAAGGATTCAATCCATCAGGCCTCCCGCCTTACGCTGTCTGTAGTACATATGCGCAGGCTTCTATGGCTCAAAAACTGGTCTGCTGAAGCTCCCTGTAAAAAATTTGCTGGTTAGCTTCCCATTTCATGGTGAACGCTTATTCAGGGAAGACCTGGACAAATATATCCAGAAAATTTCCAGCGGTAAAAGTACACTCTTGCCGGTTAAAAACAGATTTAGAGGTCCCTCTTTTAAGAGGCCTGCTTCTCCAGTCCCTGGGGCATCGGCTGTGAAACAGTTCCGACGGCCTCCTCGGTCAAATCCCGGGGGTAAAAATCAGGGACAATCGCAGGGTAATAAGAAACCCTGGGTCAGGAGAGGTACAAAACCTCCCCCAAAGTCAAATTCATGAAGGGTTGCCCCCACTCAATCGGGTGGGGGGAAGACTCCAGTTGTTCGCAGAGACCTGGCGGGACACGATCAGAGACAGATGGGTGCTCTCCGCAGTAAGTCTGGGATACAGATTGGAGTTAAAAGACTCTCCTCCTTCCCATTTTATGAGGTCAAACGTGCCAAGGGATCCCCGGAAGAGAGAGTCCCTCCTGTTGGCACTAGAACAACTATTGCTCCAAGGAGTAATTATGGAGGTTCCCCTGGAAGAATGGGGGTTCGGGTTTTACTCAAACCTCTTTACAGTCCCGAAGCAAACGGGGACGTGAGGAGGCCCATATTAAATCTAAAAGGGCTAAACAAATTCCTACATATCAGGTTTTTTCGAATGGAGTCGATCCGATCGGTGGCCACTGCCCTACAAGTGGAGGAATAGTTAGCCTCGATCGACATCAAAGATGCTTATTTGCACATTCCCATCTTTCCAGTCCACCAAAAATGTCTACGCTTTGCAGTAGAAGGGCGCCATTTTCAGTTCAGAGCCTTACCCTTCGGTCTGGCCACAGCACCACGAGTGTTTACAAAAATTCTGGCCCCATTATTGGCCAATCTAAGAACACAAGGTGTAACGATAATGGCATATCTAGACGACTTGTTGCTGATAGACCACTCAGTGAAAAAACTAGAAGTGGTCGTTCACAAGACAATCAAGTATCTGGAATCTCACGGTTGGATTATCAACCGAGACAAGTCAGCCCTAAAACCAGTCAAAAGTCTGGAATACTTGGGGCTAAGGCTGGATTCAGGCCAGAGAAAAATATTCTTGCCTCAAGAAAAGGTGTTGTCTTTGAGAGATTTGATCCACCTAGTGGGTACAAAAAGACAGCCGTCCATACGCCTGTGCATGAGGCTGCTGGGAAAAATGGTGGCATCATTCGAAGCAGTACCCTACGGTCAATTCCATTCAAGGAATTTGCAAAGGGCCATACTGTCAGCCTGGAACAAAAAAGTTCAGGCCCTAGACTTACCAATGTCCTTGTCCCCTTCCGTTCGCAAGAGCCTCCGTTGGTGGTTGGTTCTCCAGAATCTGGAAAAAGGGAAATCCTTCAGTCCGATTTCTTGGAAGGTGGTCACTACAGATGCCAGCCTTATAGGCTGGGGAGCAGTACTGGAGCAATGGTCTCTCCAGGGCAGATGGTCGGATGCAGAAAAGGCCCTGCCCATCAATCTCTTAGAGATACGAGCAGCCCGGTATGCCCTAGTAGCATGGACATCCAAACTCCAAGGGTCCCCTGTCAGAATTCAATCAGACAATGCCACAGCAGTGGCATATATCAATCATCAGGGTGGCACCGGGAGTCGTGCAGCCCAGAGGGAAGTAAATTACATCCTGAAATGGGCAGAAAGATATGTCCCAGCCATATCCGCGGTATTCATTCCAGGAGTGGAGAATTGGAAGGCGGACTTTCTAAGTCGCCAGCAATTATGCCCAGGGGAATGGTCCCTTCACCCCGAGGTTTTCCGGACAATATGTCAGCGGTGGGGAACACCGGATGTAGATCTTCTAGCATCCAGATTCAACGCAAAGGTGGACAGGTTTGTCTCTCGGACAAGGGATCCCCTAGCTTGCGGCTCGGATGCCCTAGTGTTCCCTTGGGATCAGTTCAAGCTGATATATGCATTTCCACCGCCACAATTGTTACCTCGATTACTCCGCAGAATCAGGGTAGAAAAGAAACCAGTGATTCTGGTGGCTCCAGCGTGGCCCCGAAGAGCATGGTACGCGGAGATTGTAAAAATGTCAGTGGGGAGTCCTTGGACTCTCCCACATCGTCCGGACCTGCTTTCGCAAGGACCGATATACCACCCTTCCTTACCAGCCCTAGGTTTGACGGCCTGGCTATTGAAACCCACATTCTAAAAAAGAGAGGTCTCTCTAATCCTGTGGTAGCTACCATGATCAATGCCAGGAAGCCGGTATTCAGGCAGATCTACTATAGAATCTAGAAGGCGTACATAGCCTGGTGTGAGGCCAAGAAATGGCATCCACGTAAGTACGTAATAGGTAGGATCTGGACTTCCTACAGTGGGCTGTAGATAGGAAGCTTGCCTTGAGTACTATCAAGGGTCAGATTTCGGCCTTGTCAATATTTTTTCAAAGGCCCTTGGCTTTGCATTCACTAGTCAAAGCTTTTATACAAGGAGTGATGCGTATTAGCCCTCCGGTTAATATTCCCATATGTCCATGGGACTTAAACCTGGTTCTGTCGGTTCTACAGAAGCAACCATTTGAACCATTACAGCACATTTCCTTGGTTCTTCTCACCAGGAAATTGATTTTTCTAGTAGCCATTTGTTCGGCTAAAAGAGTGTCGGAATTAGCCGCTATGTCCTGTAAAGAGCCATATCTGGTTATCCATAAGGACAGAGTAGTGTTACGTCCTCATCCAGCTTTTCTTCCTAAGGTGGTATCGAGGTTTCATTTGAACCAAGATGTGGTTCTTCCTTCCTTTTTCCCCAAACCTAGTTCGGTAGAGGAAAAGTTATTGCATTCTTTGGATGTAGTAAGAGCAGTTAAAGCTTATCTAAAAGCCACTGCTCAGATTCGTAGAACGGATACTTTGTTTATTCTGCCGGAAGGCCCCAGAAGGGGTCAGGCAGCGTCAAAATCTACTTTAGCCAAGTGGATTCGACAGGTCATAATGCAAGCCTATGGCTTGAGAAAGAGACCGCCTCCGTTCAAAGTTAGGGCGCACTCCACGAGAGCAGTTGGAACTTCATGGGCAGTGCATCACCAGGTCTCCCTGGCTCAGATCTGTAAGGCCGCAACATGGTCTTCAGTACACACGTTTACTAGGTTCTACCAGGTGGACGTTAGAAGTCTGGAGGATGTCGCCTTTGGGCGCAGTGTGTTGCAGGCCGCAAAAGATCCTCATGTCTGATAGCGCTCAGCTTATGTATGGTGTATCCCCCCCCCTCATTGGGCATTGCTTTGGGACGTCCCACATAGTAATGACTATGTCGCTCTGTGTCCCGTGATGTACGAGAAAGAAAATAGGATTTTTATAACAGCTTACCTGTAAAATCCTTTTCTTGGAGTACATCACGGGACACAGAGCTCCCACCCCTCTTTTGGGGACACGTATTGCTTTGCTACAAAACTGAGGTACTCCCGGATGGGAGGGGCTTATATAGGGGAGGGTACTTCCGGTTTTGGAAGTTGCCAGTGCCAGCACCTGAAGGTATCTATATAACCCACATAGTAATGACTATGTCGCTCTGTGTCCTGTGATGTACTCCAAGAAAAGGATTTTACAGGTAAGCTGTTATAAAAATCCTATTTTTTTGCGCTATAAACAAAAGAAGAGTGATAAGTTTGAAAAAAACACTATATTTTTAACTTTTTGCTATAATAAATATCCCAATTTTTAAAAAAATTAACACATTTTTTCCTCAGTTTAGGCCGATATGTATTCTTCTACATATTTTTGGTAAAATAAAACGCAATAAGCATATATTACTTGGTTTGCGAAAAAGTTATAGCGTCTACAAAATAGGGGATAGATTTATGGCATTTTTTTTTTTACTAGTAATAGCGGCAATCTGCGATTTTTATCATGACTGTGACATTGCAACAAACATATCGGACACTTTTGACACATTTTTGGGACCATTCACATTTATACAGCGATTAGTGCTATAAAAATGCACTGATTACTTTGTAAATGTGACTGGCAGGGAAGGGGTTAACACTAGGGGGCGATCAAGGGGTTAATTGTGTGTCCTAGGGAGTGATTCTAACTGTAGCGGGCGGGGACTCACAAGGGGAGGAGACCGATCGGTGTTCCTCTGTACTGGGAACACACCATCGGTCTCCTCTCACCTGACAGGACGTGGATCTGTGTGTTTACACACACAGATCCACGGTCCTGCTGTGTTAACGGGCAATCGCGGGTGCCCGGTAGAAATCGAGGCTGCCGGGCACGCGCACTAAGTCCCGAGCGACGCGGCGGGAGCGCGCCCCCTAGACGGCCGGGAAGCCCAGGACGTCATATGACTGGGATGGGAAGTGGTTAATCTATTCAAAATGAATAGAAAAAAGTTTTACCTATAGTTCTAGTTTAAATTTGGTGGGAGTCAGTATTCACTAAATTTGGCTACTTGAGTTTCCAAGTCTTTCTTGAATTTTTGGGCTTGTGCTGGTTGCCCATGGATTGGGCCGGTATGCTTTAAATCTACATCTAATCTAATTACAAGACAAAAATGTATCTATCTTGGCATCTGTTCAGATATTTCAAATTCTGGGGTGCTCTAATGTGCAAATGTTTAACTTGCTAGTGAAGCTGAAACCTGCTCTTACCCCCACTCCTTATCCTTCATATTGGCCCATTGTTGTGATGGGTGACTGATAGGGATGAGCTTCGAGTTCGAGTCGAACTCATGTTCGACTCGAACATTGCCTGTTCGCCCGTTCGCCGAACAGCGAACAAATTGGGGTGTTCGCGGCAAATTCGAAAAATCTATGGGAGAAATCTAAAGTGCTAATTATAAAGGCTTATATGCAAGTTATTGTCCTAAAAAGTGTTTGGGGACCCGGGTCCTGCCCCAGGGGACATGTATCAATGCAAAAAGAAGTTTTAAAAACGGCCGTTTTTTCGGGAGCAGTGATTTTAATAATGCTTAAAATGAAAAAATAAAAGTGAAATATTCCTTTAAATTTCGTACCTGGGGGGTGTGTATGATATGCATGTAAAGTGGCGCATGTTTCCCGTGCTTAGAACTGTCCCTGCAAAAAGTGTCATTTTTGAAAGAAAAAAATGCATTTAAAACTGACTCGCGGCTATTAATGAATTGTCGGCTCCCGGCAATACATACAAAAGTCATTGATAAAAAAAAAAAAAAAAAAAGCGTGGGGGTTCCCCAGAATTCAATTACCAGGCCCTTCAGGTCTGGAATGGATATTAAGGGGAACCCCGCCGCAAATAAAAAAAAAATTGACGTGGGGTTCCCCCAAATATCCATTCCAGGCCCTTCAGATCTGGTATGGATTTTAAGGGGAACTCCACCCCAAATTAAAAAAAAATGGCGTGGAGTCCCCCTAAAAATCCATACCAGACCCCTTATCCGAGCACGCAACCTGGCCGGCCGCAGGGGAAAAGGGGGGGACGAGAGAGCGGCCCCCCCTCCCTCCTGAACCGTACCAAGCCACATGCCCTCAACATGGGGAGGATGTCCCCATGTTGATGGGGACAAGGGCCTCATCCCCACAACCCTTGCCCGGTGGTTGTGGGGGTCTGCGGGCGGGGGGCTTATCGGAATCTGGAAGACCCCTTTAACAAAGGGGACCCCCAGATCCCGCCCCCCCTATGTGAATTGGTAACGGGTACATTGTACCCCTACCATTTCACGAAGAAAGCGTAAAAAAATGTTTAAAAAAACACACAAACACCTTGAAAAAGTCCTTTATTTAAAAAAAAAAAAAAAAAACATTCCAGCGGTGAAATCCAGTGTCCCGCGGCGATCCCGATGTCCAGCGCTGTCCTTCATTGGTTGTGCCTGAGCGGACCTGATGGGGAACTCCCTCTCAGTATATTTTAAATGTATAGACCCGCCCCTTCTAAAGTTCCCCATCAGGTCCGCTCAGCGGACCAGATGCGGAACATGAGAAGGGGCGGGTCTATACATGTATTACCAAAGTGAGAGCAGTTCCCCATCAGGTCCGCCTCCTCGGTATGTCAGACCCGCCTACGTCATTGGCTTGAGCGGGGAACTTCCTTCACTGTGTAATTTAAATTTACATAGTGAAGGAAGTTCCCCGCTCAAGCCAATGACGTAGGCGGGTCTGACATACCGAGGGGGCGGACCTGATGGGGAACTGCTCTCACTTTGGTAATACATGTATAGACCCGCCCCTTCTCATGTTCCGCATCTCGTCCGCTGAGCGGACCTGATGGGGAACTTTAGAAGGGGCGGGTCTATACATTTAAAATACTGAGAGGGAGTTCCCCATCAGGTCCGCTCAGGCACAACCAATGAAGGACAGCGCTGGACATCGGGATCGCCGCGGGACACTGGATTTCACCGCTGGAATGTTTATTTATTTATTTTTTTAAATAAAGGACTTTTTCAAGGTGTTTGTGTGTTTTTTTAAACATTTTTTTTACGCTTTCTTCGTGAAATGGTAGGGGTACAATGTACCCGTTACCAATTCACATGGGGGGGGCGGGATCTGGGGGTCCCCTTTGTTAAAGGGGTCTTCCAGATTCCGATAAGCCCCCCGCCCGCAGACCCCCACAACCACCGGGCAAGGGTTGTGGGGATGAGGCCCTTGTCCCCATCAACATGGGGACATCCTCCCCATGTTGAGGGCATGTGGCTTGGTACGGTTCAGGAGGGAGGGGGGGCCGCTCTCTCGTCCCCCCCTTTTCCCCTGCGGCCGGCCAGGTTGCGTGCTTGGATAAGGGGTCTGGTATGGATTTTTAGGGGGACTCCACGCCATTTTTTTTTTAAACTTGGGGTGGAGTTCCCCTTAAAATCCATGCCAGATCTGAAGGGCCTGGTAATTGAATTCTGGGGAACCCCCACGCTTTTTTTTTTTTTTTTCTCAATGACTTTTGTATGTATTGCCGGGAGCCGACAATTCATTAATAGCCGCGAGTCAGTTTTAAATGCATTTTTTTCTTTCAAAAATGACATTTTTTGCAGGGACAGTTCTAAGCACGGGAAACATGCGCCACTTCACATGCATATCATACACATCTCCCAGGTACGAAATTTAAAGGAATATTTCACTCTTATTTTTTCATTTTAAGCATTATTAAAATCACTGCTCCCGAAAAAACGGCCGTTTTTAAAACTTCTTTTTGCATTGATACATGTCCCCTGGGGCAGGACCCAGGTCCCCAAACACTTTTTAGGACAATAACTTGCATATTAGCCTTTATAATTAACACTTTAGATTTCGAACGTTCGAGTCCATTGTATTTAATAGGGTTCTAAAGTTTACACGAACATTTTGTCTGTTCGCAGGTTCTGGTGCGAACCGAACAGGGGGGTGTTCGGCTCATCCCTGGTGACTGATCAACAGGGGAGTGCAGGAAGTGGGAATTCTCCATTTTACTTTAAAGTGTCATCATTTGGTTGCTTTAAAGTTTTTATAAGTGTCCGTCCTGAGTGTGGGCATCTGAAGCCCACTAGGAGTCTCTTCCGGGATAAGATGCTGCTGGCTACCCAGGCAGCACCTCTCAATCTCACGCATATGCAGTGGGAACTTATCACGGCCGTAGCAATGGAGCCTAGCGTTCCATCATTTCCGGTTTAGAAATAATGCAATGCTGGCAGCGGAGGATGCCCATTGACTCCTGGGATTGATTACACTGGTATCCCAGGAGCCAATGCAAAAAAAAAGGATATGACTTACCTCGCCATGGCGAGGATCGACGGAAGTGGAGCTTTTGTAACAAAAAAAGGTACTATATATATAAAATTAAAAAAAGGACACTATCCATAAAACGACAACAAATGCGGACGTGCATGCAAATTAGGGTGGAACTCCGCTTTAACCCCTTAGGTTCCACAGTGAGTATAACAAGCATGCTTTACTGCATATACAGACTGATTTTACTGTTGTGGGTTTAGTAACACTTTAACTTAGCAAAATAAAACAGGCTTTCATGCTTGCATACCTTGTACGTCATTTTTCATCCAGAACTAAATGAAAAAGATACTTCCTGTGCTTTGTAACAGCTCATAGGTCACCAGCATGTCTTAATGGACAAAGAAAGCTACACTTGCCGATATCAAAACATCCATGTAATTAGAAGCAATGGTGTTCCATTGATATGGATGTATACAAGCACAAATTGCCTTAGATGGATCATTATCAGATGGATGTTATTAAATTCATTGCTATCACTGACTTCAAGATCTCATTGTTTTCATGGCGAATAGTAAGTTCATATTATGGCAATATATCACCTGCTGAGTTTAATCACAGTTCATGTTAGCACAGTGCAGAGATCTCTGATATCCTTCTGTGATGTAGATAGAGAGAAGTAGCATGAAGGTGTGCACTGAAACCGCGCGCCTGCCTGCAGCATTGTGTTCCAGTCTTAGATGAACGTGCTAAAGCATACATTATGTTTCTATTACCTGCTTAGACATTTTTGATCTGCTCCAATATCCTGCCTAGATAATACTTTTACAACTTTTTTTTAGGAACCAAGAAATATTATGTGGTCAGAAAGCATTCTAATACAGAACACTTTCTCAGACACACTGATTGCAATTAGCCACAGGCATTTTTTTTATTATACCTCCCAGCAGTGGCAAATGTAAAGGGAGTTTGTTGGTGTATTATCTAAAGCAACCCTGTTATATAAGTATAGTTATATAATATAAGTAATTTACTTAAAGGGTAACTCCACTTTCGTGGGGGAAAAAAATTGAAAATCAGGAAAAAATATAGCGTATACAATTGCGACACAAGTCATAATGTAATTGAATGTTATTAAAAATTAAATTTCCTTTTTAATCTGCAGCTTTTTCATTTACAGAACGCCCCTCTGAAACATAATTTCCTGCTTGTGTGATTGGCTCACCAATTTTCCCAGAAGTTTTCCTTAAAGTGGTTGTATAAGGCTTACCTGTAGGTAAAATGAATATCTCCTAAACCTTTTCGGTTTAGGAGATATTCACCTTGTATGCAGCCGCTGACATCGGCGCATGCGCTCTGAAGGCCCGGCAGATGCTGACGGAAAATCAGAGCTCCTTGCTGGAAAGAAGACTTCCGTGCGCACGAGTGATGTCATCGCAGCTACGGCCTCTCACAGCGCTGGAGCCGCGAACCTGGAAGAATCGCAGAGACAAAATGTCAGCTCCCTCGGCGGTGACTGGGATACGGTGCGTGGGCATCGGTCTAAGGTAGGTATTTCATAACCAGCTAGTATGCTGTGCATACTAGCTGGTTGGTTATGCCTTTGCCTTAGGTCCCTTTCACACTTATACAACTTGTCCCACGATTTGTGATGGCAAAGTAGCATGACAAGTCGTTTCCCATGATTTCCAATGGCAACCATTCATATTAGTACGACTTCAAAGTAGTCCCTGCACTACTTTGGTCCGATTTTGATGCCACTTACACAGGAAAAAATTGCGGCCGCGAAATCGCGGTAAAATCACACGACTTTGAAGTAGCAGTAGTGTGAAAGGGACCTTAGGTTTTATTTTTTTTCTGGGCATACAACCACTTTAAGTTATGTAGAGGGAATACTAATGCGCAAACCACAAGGGTGATAATAATCTAAAACAAATAAAAGTAGCAGCCAACATAAATGGTGTTCACACACTAAGTATTAAATGAAAAGGATAAGGAATGTGGTGCTTACTAATCCTCATGAAAACTATAAACTATCTATAATCATCCTATTAATGATCCGAAATGTGAATAATAAATTATAATTACCGGTAATTAATTGAAATTAAAACTGTAGGCACAGTGCCAAGTATTCAAATAATTAAGTGCCAAGTAATCAAACTTATACCTGCGCAAATGTGTAACAATATCAACTGTACAAATTAGCAATAAAGTGGCAGAAAAAAACAAATGTGTGCAAACAGACTTGATGTGCAAATAACAATTGTGCAAAAAGCAATTGTACAAAAAAATCCAAAGTGCAAATAACAGTTCAGGACTTCCAAACAAAGGAAATGTGCAAAAAAGTTCTCTGTGCAAATTAAATAATTATATAAGTCCAATATATATGAAGCAATCTCATATAAAGTGCATAAAAAGTCCAAGTGCAGTGCTGAATCCAAATGTATAATAAGATTTCATCAGATGTAAAGTGCATGTGCCACCATTCAACTAATCTCCATCATCCAGTGAGGGTGACCACGTTTCCCCCAGCCTCTCACCTCATATAGAACATAAATGAGCCTCTTTGACAAATCCACACTGGCCGAACGGTCTCTGGCAGATCGATTCTCTGCTCGTTCAGATACAGTCAGACTCCCAGGATATTAATGCTCAATGACATAGAAAAGGAAGAGGAGGGCTCCGTGGTGCAGTATTTTGATAAAAACTTTTAATCACAACTATAGTAACTTACAGTTTTTGTGGCAAACAAACAGCATAAAGAAAAAAAAAACTTCCGATCTCGGCCGCGACCGGAAGTGACGTCACCACAGCTCTTTTCCCTTACCTGCAGGTAAAATGAATATCTCCTAAACCTTTTCAGTTTAGGAGATATTCACCTTGCATGCAGCCACTGACATCGGCGCATGCACTCTGAAGGCCCGGCGGATGCTGCCGGAAAATCAGAGCTCCTTGCTGGAAAGAAGACTTCCGTGTGCACGAGTGATGTCATCCCGGCTCCGGCCACTCACAGCGCTGGAGCCACGAACCCGGAAAAATCGGCGAGGCAAAATGTCAGCTCCCTCGGCGGTGACCAGGAGGTGGTGGGTGGGCATCGGTCTGAGGTAAGTATTTCATAACCAGCTAGTATGCGGTGCATACTAGCTCATTATGCCTTTGCCTTACAGGTTTTTTTTTTTTTCTGGGCATACAACCACTTTAACCTGCCTAGCGGTATTCCCAAGTCTGGCTCGGGGTGGAATTTCAGTACCATTAGCAGTAACCCCGAGCCAGACTCGGGATTGCATCGCAGGATACAGGGAAAGTTACTTACCTTGTCCCCTGGACCCTGCGATGTCTCCCCCCTGTGTGTGCGAGCTGTCTCCTCGCTCGATTCACACAGTGCCCGAGTGCCGCCGAGCTCCATTACCTGTGATGTTGTGACGCATGGGGCAGAGATCGGCGCCAAATTCTAAAAAGTAAAAACACAGTACACTGTATAAAATAATTACACATCCCCTTTGTCCTTAGTGGTTTGTCCAGTGCCCTGCATGCACTTTTATATTATAAATACAGTTTTTTCTGCCTGGAAACTGGAGATTGTTCATAGCAACCAAAAAGTGTCCCCTTACGTCAAAAGTGGTTTTAGACCAGCTAGAAAACAGCGATAATAAATTAGAATCACTTGCAGAATTGAGCGATAGTGATTTGTGGGGAAATTCGTCATCAAACACTTAAGCCTTGTACACATGACCGGTTTTCTCTGCAAGAAAACTGCTGAGAGAGCTTTTTGCAGAGAAAACCGTTTGTGTGTATGATTTCTCGACAGGAAAACTGCCGGGAATCTCGATGAGAAAAATAGAGAACCTGCTCTCTATTTTTCTCGTAGGGATTCTCGGCAGAGTTTTCCTGCCGAGAAAACCGTTTTTGAGTATGCTTACCTGTCCCCGGTAAGCCCGTGCATGCTCGATGAGACTTTGACGCATGCGCGGTAGCATGCAAGGGTAGTGTAGGGTGTAGCAAGATGGCGGCGACGGCATAAAATGTGACGAGCGCTGGCTCGTCATAGTCGATGACGTCACCGCGTTCTTGCCATTCAAAAGAACGGCAGTTCTTTTGAATGCTTGTGTGTGTACACAGGGCTTGGCAATAAAAGCTCGCCAGGAATCCCGTCGAGAAAACTGATGTTTTTTTTCCAACTTGATTCACGCCCGTGTGTACAGGGCTTAAATTAGGGATGAGCCGAACACTCCCCGGTTCGGTTCGCACCAGAACCTGCGACCGAAAGTTTGCACGAACTATCGAACCCCGTTAAAGTGCTAATTTTAAAGGCTAATATGCAAGTTATTGTCCTAAAAAGGGTTTGGGGACCCGGGTCCTGCCCCAGGGGACATGTATCAATGCAAAAAAAGTTTTAAAAACGGCTGTTTTTTCGGGAGCAGTGATTTTAATGATGACTAAAGTGAAAAAAAAAGTGAAACATTTCTTTAAATATCGTACCTCGGGGGTGTCTATAGTATGCCTGTGAAGTGGCACGTGTTTCCCGTGTTTAGGACTGTCCCTGCACAAAATGAAATTTCTAAAGGAAAAAAAGTAATTTAAAACTCCTTGCGGCTTTAATGTAATGTGTGGTCCCGGCAATATGGATGAAAATCATTGAGAAAATCGGCATGGGTACCCCCCCAGCCCATTTGGGTCTTGTATTAAGGGGAACCCTGCACATAAATTTTAAAAAGGAAAGGCGTGGCCCTATATACTCTGTACAGCAGTATACAGGCGGTGCAAACAAGACAGGGCCTTTAGGTTTGTTCTTAAGTAGAATCTGTTTTGCTCCAGACAAAAAATCTATTTTTAAGCTTTTTTGAAAACATAGGGAAGGGTTATCACCCCTGTAACATTTGTTTTGCTGTCTGTGCACCTGTTCAGAACATTTCACCTCATTTTATGTCCCAATGACAATTGGTTTTTGAAAATTTGGTTTTTTTAGTGAAACAAGGATTGGTGATAAAGCATAAGTGGAGAGGAGACACCTGTTTCCCACATATACTCTTACAGGAGAGAATTTCCCTTCCTGGGGGTAGAGTTCCTCTCACTTCCTGTTGTCTACCTCCGTTTGTAAGTAGGAGTCGTTTGTAAGTTGGATGTTTGAAAGTAGGGGCCTGCCCTATATACTCTGCAGAAATTTGGGCCTTAGGTGTTGGTGTTGCCACAACACTGTAAGGCCTCACAGTTACTCTTGGTGGGCGCAGGAACGGGCCTTGCTGTGAAATATTAGATCAAGAATTGTAATTACATGCCCCTGTTGAACAGGGGCAGAAAAATTGGGCATTAGGTACAGGTGCTGGTGCCACAAACCTGCAACCCCTCACAGAAACTCTACTTGGAGCGCAAGAATGAGCCCTGCTGCAAATTATTGCATAAAAAATTGTAATTACACGCCCCTGTTAAACAGGGGCATAAAAATTGGGCCTTAGACACTGGTGCCACAACACTGCAACCCCTCACAGATACTATAGTTGGAGCGCAGGAATGAGCCCTGCTGCAAAGTATTGCATCAAAAATTATAATTACACGCCCCTGGTAAACAGGGGCTGAAAAATTGGGCCTTAGCCACTGGTGGCGGTGCCCAGAACCAAAAATGTTCTTACAAGCTATCAGCATGAACATTTAAGAGGAGGAAGAGGATAGTCACTCAGCATAACAGGATAGTCACTCAGCATCAGCATAGGCAGTCTTGAAGGGATCTCCCACTCAAACAAAATTATTCGGTTACATCAGCATCAGGTGCTTGGTAGCTGGTGATCCAAGACTGTTTCATTTTTATGAAGGTCAGCCGATCGACCGATTCGGTGGCGCACCCTGTGATCGGTTATAAAGCCTCCAGCAGCACTGAATGTGTGTTCCGAAAGAACGCTGGATGCAGGACAGGCCAGTAGCTCAATTGTATACTGTGCAAGCTCTGGCCAGTGATCCATCCTCAAGACCCAGTAACCTGGAGGATTTTCGGTGGGAAAGGTGTCCAAGTCTGATCTTGCCCCTAGGTATTCCTGCACCATGTAAAACAGATGCTGGCGATGGTTGCTGGAACCTGTCATACCTTGGGGCTGCGGACTAAAAAATTGTCTGAACGCATCGGTCAGACGGCCACCTTCTCCACCGCTCTTTCTTTGACTGACCGAAGCCTCAGCAACACGTTGTCCAGGACCAGGATTTTGTAACCTCCCAGTCTCTGGGAACGGGTTGCACAGACCTTTCTGCAAGGTTTGCTGAGGCATTCGGTCCGGAGTCCTCTGGGTCACTCAGGACGACATGATCCGCGGATCATGTCGTCCTGAGTGACCCAGCCACGTACATGGGTGTCTTGGGACTGTAATTGATCCCTTGAAGACTGCTGCTGATGCTGAGTGCTAGGCTCCACCTCAATGCTGACACAATCCTCCTCCTCCTCCTCCTCCTCTTCCTGTGTGATAGCCAGGCCAGCAGGAACACTGTCTGGATAAAGGGGGTAAAGAAGTCCTCCTCTTCCTCCCTCTGTTCTGCCTCAAGTGCCCTGTCCATTATTCCATGCAGCTTGTGCTCCAACAGGTGGACAAGAGGGACAGTGTCCCTGTTGCATGCACTGTCACTTCTCACCATCCTCATGGCCTCCTCAAATGGTGCCAGGACAGTGCATGCATCCCTGATCATGACCCACTGGCGTGGCAAAAAAAAAACAAGTTCCCCTGACCCTGTCCTCGTGCCATATTGCCACAGATACTCAATGATGGCCATCTGCTGTGTGTGCAGCCGCTGCAGCATGGCCAACGTTGAGTTCCACCTGGTGGGCATGTCACAGATTAGGCGGTTCTTGGGCAGGTTGTATTCCTTTTGGAGGTCAGGCAGCCGAGCACTGGCATTATATGACCGGCGGAAATGCACACAGAGTTTCCTGGCCTGCCTCAGGACATCCTGTAAGCCCGGGTACCTGCCCAAGAACCGCTGCACCACCAAGTTAAGGATGTGAGCCAAACAGGGCACATGGGTCAGTTGTCCCTGTCGGAGGGCGGTTGGTGCAATTGTCGCAAACCACTATTCCTGGCTTAATCTGGCGTGGCGTCAACCACCTCTGAGCCTGCCCCTGCAGAGCTGACAGAATCTCTGCCCCAGTGTGGCTCCTGTCCCCCAAGCACACCAGCTCAAGCACCGCATGGCATCTTTTTGCCTGCATACTTGCGTAGCCCCTTGAACGCCTATGGAGCACTGCTGGTTCTGAGGACAAAGCACAGGAAGAGGCCATGGAGGAAGAAGAAGAGGAGGGGGTGGAGGAGAGAGGTGTGTCAGAATCACCAGTAGTAGCATTTTGGAGGCGTGGTGGCAGAACAACCTCCAACACTACTGCACATTGTCCTGCATCCTTCCCAGCTGCCAGCAGAGTCACCCAATACGCCGTGAAAGATAGGTAACGTCCCTGTCCATGCCTGCTGGACCATGAGTCAGCAGTAATATGCACCTTACCGCTGACCGCCCTGTCCAGTGAGGCCAAGACATTGCCTTCCACATGCCGGTATAGAGCCGGAATCGCCTTCCGTGAGAAAAAGTGGCGTTTGGGAACCTGCCACTGAGGAACCGCACATTCCACAAACTTACGGAAGGGGGCAGAGTCTACCAACTGAAAAGGCAGCAGTTGAAGTGCTAGCAATTTAGCCAAGCTAGCATTCAATCGCTGGACATGTGGATGGCTGGGAGCGGACTTCTTTCGGCGGTGCAGCAGCAGCTGGGGCAGGGAAATTTGCCTGGTACAATCTGACGTTGGTGTACCGATAGCAGATTGCCCGCAAGTACTTGGCTGTGACACACCTAATTCTACACCTTCATTCCTCTCAGTGCAGGTTTCAGAGAGGACTGAAGGTATAGTGGGGTTAGAGATCACAGCTGATGAGGAGCAAGGAGAGGTCCGCTTTGTTCTTATGTGTGGGTCATTTAGGTATGCTTGCCAATGAACTGCATGGCAGGTCGACATATGTCTGATCAAGCATGTGGTGCCCAAGCAGGTGATGTTTTGGCCACGCGAGATACGCCTGAGACATATGTTGCAAATAGCAGCGCTGCAATCTGATGCACTCGTCTCAAAAAAGGCCCACACCAAAGAACTTTTGGAATAACACAGAGAGACAGCAGCGCACATGCGGAGCTCTGCGGTGTGATGCTGTCGGTGTGCTGCCCTTAAGCTGGCCCCTGGAGGGCATCCTGCCTCATTGGAGATGTGCCTCCTCTTCCTCCTCCTCTCTCCTATTAGGCACCCACGTAGAGTCCGTGACCTCATCATCCCCTCCCTCCTCATCACTGTAGCAAACCTGGCAGTATGCTGCAGCTAGGGGAACATGACTGCCATATTGCTCTCCTTCTTGAGCACCCCCTCTCTCTGGGCTCATGTTACTGCCTTCCTCTAGCTGGGTACCATCATCGGAGCCTTCAAAATGCTGCACATCCTCCTGCAGCATGTACCCAACACTGTGGTCAAACAGTTTGGGGGACTCCTCAGGAGGACATGGTGGGGCTAGAAAAGGAGTGATTGATGCCATTGAGCCGAGGGAAAAGGCCGCTTTGGCAGCTGCTTTGCCAAATGAAGTACCCTGAGCCTGGGTGAGAGAGAATGAGGAGGATAAGGACGGCTTGGTCATCCACTCTACTAAGTCTTCGGCATGTGGCGGCTCAACACGGCCAGCTGCCGAAAAAAAAGGACAAGCGTGTCCCACGGCCACGTGCTGATGCCTCTAGACACAGAGCCTGCTTGCCCTCTTTTATTGGCTCGTGACTGTCTGCCTCTCCTTGTTGTCCTTCCAGACATACTAATGGCCTGCAGTGAGATGTAGCTACAAGCTTGGATTTATATATATATATATATATATATATATATATATATATATATATACTGATTATACTGCAGCTAGCAGAATCAACTGCCTGCCTGTAGTATTATTAGTAAGAGAATACCAGCAATTGTCTTCAGTTATCTTTAGTTGCACACTGTGCAGAGGACACAGTACACTAACTAAAAATACTGCAGCTCCCTGCCTGTGGTATTAATATGAGAACACCAGCAATTGTATTCAGGTAGCTTTAGGTGCACACTGTGCAAAGGACACTAACTGAAAATACTTGCAGCTCCCTGCCTGTGGTATTAATATGAGAACACCAGCAATTGTATTCGGGTAGCTTTAGGTGCACTCTGTGCAAAGGACACAGTACACTAACTGAAAAAAATGCAGCTCCCTGCCTGTGGTATTAATATGAGAACACCAGCAATTGTATTCAGGTAGCTTTAGATGCACACTGTACAAAGGACACAGTACACTAACTGAAAATACTTTCAGCTCCATGCCTGTGGTATTAATATGAGAACACCAGCAATTGTATTCAGGTAGCTTTAGGGGCACACTGTGCAAAGATCACAGTACACTAACTGAAAATACTTGCAGCTCCCTGCCTGTGGTATTAATATGAGAACACCAGCAATTGTATTCAGGTAGCTTTAGGTGCACACTGTGCAAAGGACACAGTACACTAACTGAAAATACTGCAGCTCCCTGCCTGTGGTATTAATATGAGAACACCAGCAATTGTATTCAGGTAGCTTTAGGTGCACAACGTGCAAAGGACACAGTACACTAACTGAAAATACTGCAGCTATCACAATCACCTGCCTGCCTGTCAGTATATTATGAAGAGGATAACAGGAACGGATCTAGCTAAACTGAATACAGTGTATATATATATAGGCTTACCTGCAAGTTGCAAGAGTGGGTTTACAACCACTTTAGGTTATGCTATGTTAGTGGGGACATGTAACAAATAAAAAGTAAGTGTTATCCCAATTTGGATGCAAAAGTGGAAATACACTTTAAGTTAATCATTAAAACAATATTACCAATATATACTGTAAATGCATTTGGAATAAATGCATAGCTTTACTGAAGGGTAGGTATTTGCATTTGTTCCACTTTATTACAAATCATATGAGAAACGTACATGATGTCAGTAGTGAGGAATGGAGCTGCCATGCATCTGGTAGATATCTGGGCAGTGTGGGCACAGATGTAGTTTGCTGGGTTCCAAAGACTTCCTGATAGATAAAGAGGAGGGGGGCTGAGGAGCTGAATGAGAAATGTCCTACTAATGCATTTTCAATGTCTTTTAAAGCACAATCACATTTTTTTTTAATGGAGCAAAATTGTGATGCTGATTATTTTTCTTCATCGCCTGTTTGCAGATAGGTTATGTAATGAAGGAGTCATGTGACCAGGGCTTAATTATGCAGAACAATTCCTATCTTGCAGGCACGCATTTTATTAGAAAATGTATTTGTTAAATACAAGTTTTACTTTTAAAAAGGTATTGAATCTCTTCAAGGAAGTCAATTACTTTGCATTATTTTTCCTTGCTGTTGGAGAATGTCCCAATAATGAACGTTTCAGTTCTTTTATATTACTTGATTGCTCACGTTTTATTCCAATAGTTGCTTATAATTAAAGTTGTGCGCTGCATCCTAAATATAGTGCATTCTTTGTCTGCAAAGCCAATGTAGCTGCAGATAAGTTTCTCTTCCCAGAATAACCCAATCCTCACTTTGTTACTCTTATAATAATCTCCCTTTGGGGAATTCTCCTTCTCTGAAAGGACTGCACTTGTTTTCAAACTGTGTAACATAGCAACCTTGTGTTAAAAATAATACCGCTCCGCTTAATTAATTGGTGACACGCAGTTTTCACATGTTTAGACCTGGCTCATTTTGTAAAAGAAAAACATGGCCCCGTGTCTTGCCCTTTTAGCGTTGCACCTGACATCTACATTTCCTTCAAGGGATACTTTGGTTTTGTGAAAATGTATGTATGTGCTGAGAAGATTCAAAGGCTTTAGTAAACAGAACTCCATGTGAAAAAGTACAGATTACTTTATTATCCACTTGACCTCCGGGAAAGATTTACCCCCCTTCATGACCAGGCCATTTGTTGCAATACAGCACTGCATTATTTTAACTGACAATTGTGTAGTCGTGCGACGCTGTACACAAATAAAATGTATGTCGTTTTTTTCCCCACAAATAGAGCTTTCTTTTGGTGGTATTTGATCACCACCGTGGTTTTTATTTTTTGCGCTATTAAAAAAAAAGGCCAACAATGTTTATTGGATATACTTATAGCATAAAGTAAACAATATTGGGGTTGATTTACTAAAGGCAAATAGACTGTGCACTTTGCAAAGTTGCCTTCTGCAAGAGCAGTTGTTCCAGAGCTTAGAAAATGAGCAGAAGCTCTGTTGATTTCATCCAATCATGTGCAAGCAAAAAACTTTTTTTATTTTTTTTCCTTGCATGTGATTGGGTATTCTTTGCAAAGTAAAGCTTTACCTCATTTCCTAAGCTCTGGAGCAACTGCACTTGCAGAGGGCAACTCTATTTGCCTTTAGTAAATCAACCCCAATATTTTTTACTTTCTGCTATTAACCGCTTGCCGACCGTGTCACGACGATATACGTCGGCAGAATGGCACGGCTGCGCAAAGTGACGTATATTTACTTTAAATTTCGCGCCGTGCAGGCGCGCACCCCTGCCGCGAGCTCCGTGACCGTGCCCGCGGGACCCACGGACTCGATGTCCGTCGGTGTCCAGCGATCAGGTCACGGAGCTGCAGGATGGGGAGAGGCCAGTGTAAACAAGGCATCTCCCTGTTCTGCCTAGTGACAGGACACTGATCATCTGCTTCCTCTCATCGGGAGCAGCGATCAGTGTCGTGTCACAGTAAACCCAGCCCCCACACAGTTAGAATAACTCCCTAGGACACACTTAACCATTTTCCCGCCCCCTACTGGTTAACCCCTTTACTGCCAGTGTCATTTACACAGTAATCATTGCATTTTTATAGCACTGATCGCTGTATAAATGACAATGGTCCCAAAATAGTGTCAAAAGTGTCCGATGTGTCCGCCATAATGTCGCAGTCACGATAAAAATCGCTGATCGCGGCCATTACTAGTACAAAAAAAAATATTAATAAAAATGCCATAAAACTAGCCCCTATTTTGTAGACGCTATAACTTTTGCGCAAACCAATCAATATACGCTTATTGCGATTTTTTTACCAAAAATATGTAGAAGAATACGTATCGGCCTAAACTGAGGAAAAAAATCGTTTTTTTATATATTTTCTGGGGATATTTATTATAGCAAAATGTAAAAAATATATTTTTTTTCTTTTAAATTGTTGCTCTATTTTTGTTTATAGCGCAAAAAAAAAAAAAAAAACACACAGAGGTGATCAAATACCACCAAAAGAAAGCTCTATTTGTGGGAAAAAACGGACGTAAATTTTGTTTGGGTGCCACGACACACGACCGCGCAATTGTCAGTTAAAGCGACGCAGTGCCGAATCGCAAAAAAATGGCCCAGTCATTTGGCAGCTAAATCCTCCGGGGCTGAAGTGGTTAATATATCCAATAAAAAAAAATTTAAATCAAATTTCTTCATAAATTTAGGCCAATATGTATTCTGCAATATGTTTTTTTTCAATATCTTTTAATGTTTTCTGGATAATTTGTACAAACAAGAGGTTATCATACTCAAAATTATTCAGTTAGAATGGGTTTTTGACAGGGAATCTAAAATTGTTAAAATGTTAAACTGGATAGTGGTCCAACTGTTCATCCATGCTTAACAATTACTATTACGTTAAGAGTACAAATTATTATTATCAGATGAACTGCTATATGTTTTTGGTAAAAAAAAATCGCAAAGAGCTTATATTGATTGGTTTACACAAATGTTATAGCATCTACAAACTATAGTATATATTTATGGATTTTTTTTTTTCTTTAAGGCCTCATGCCCACGGACATTTTTAGACCTCATGCCCACGGACGTTTTTACAGCCACTTTTATGAGTGTTTTTTGCAGCTTAAAAACGGCTCTCCATGTTAGCCTATGGCCTCATGCCCACCATGACGTTTTTAAGCTGCAAAAAAAAACCAGGACCAGTGCGTTCTGAAGCTCCAGCGTTAGAGCTGTAAAGACGTCAGGCGCTGGCAAAGGGTGTAAAAACACGATGTAACGAGGCTTAACGCTGTGTTAAGCCTCATTCGGCGTTTCTTTCTCTATTCCAAATCAATGGTTCCCTATGGGAGCCCATTGATTTGAATAGAGGTTGCACCAGAAGTCGGATCAAGATGATCCGACTTGCCGGGCGACTCGTGTGCGGAGAATCTTGAAGGGGAACCCCGCGAAAATGTTAAAAAAAAATTGCGTGAGGTTTCCCCTCAGGACAATACCAGACCCTTCGGTCTGGTATGGATCTTGAGGGGGAACCCTCACACCAAAAAAAAATGGCGCGGGGTTCCCCCCAGACTCTTATCCGAGCACGCAGCCCGGCCGGTCAGGAAGGGGGGGCGAGCGAGCGACCCCCGCCTCCTGAACCGTACCAGGCCGCATGCCCTCAACATGGGGGGTGTGTGCTTTGGGGCAGGGGGGCACCCTGCGGCCCCCCCACCCCAAAGCACCTTGTCCCCATGTTGATGGGGACAAGGTCCTCTTCCCGACAACCCTGGACGTTGGTTGTCGGGGTCTGTGGGCGGAGGCCTATCGCAATCTGGGAGCCCCTTTTAATAAGAGCCCCCCCAGATCCCGGCCCCCCACCCTATGTGAATGAGTATGGGGTACATCGTACCCCTACCCATTCACCCGGGGGTAAAGTGTCGATAAAAAAAACACACTAGACAGCTTTTTAAAGTAATTTATTAGGCAGCTCCGGGGATCTTCTTCCGACTTCTGGGGTCTTCTACCGACTTGGGGTCTTCTTCCGACTTCTCCGCTCCCTTTGGTTCTTATAATAAGGCTTACCTGTAGGTAAAAAGAATATCTCCTAAACCTGTACGGTTTAGGAGATATTCCCCTCGCAATGAGCCGCTGACTGCAGCGGCGCATGCGCAGCGGGGATTCTCGGCTAAAGCCGCTCCAGCCACTCACAGCGCAGGAGCGGCGATACCCGGAAGACACGCCGAGGCAAGATGACATCTCCCTCGGCGTGGACCAGGTAAGTTACCGATGCCTCGTTCTAAGGTAAATATTTCATAATGAGCTAGTATACGGTGCATACTAGCTCATTATGCCTTTTGCCTTTCAGGTATGTAAAAAAAAAGCAGCAGCGGGTATACAACCGCTATAACTGTGGGCAGCTGGCTCCTTGCAGGCTTCACAGATGTCTGCCCACCGAGCTTGCACGAGCAGTGCTGCGCCCATTGATCATGGTCATGCAGTCTCCTGGCACTTGTGATGTGTCCCAAAAGGCTGGGGGGGGGGGGGCAGGAGGGCAGGACCAAACGTCCACTCAGATCAGGTACCTGTCAGGTATCTGCTCCCCCCCAAAAAAAGACACTCCAAATGTGGTAGAAGAGGGGGGGGGGTTAGGAGGAAGTGGAGCTTACCTTTTTGGCTGCAATTCCGCTTTAATAGCCCTGTAATCTCTCTTTTATTAAATTGTTGCTTGCTGTGTTTTTCTGCATCCTTGTAACATCCCCCATGAGCTCCCCAACCTCATATTTTGCCATTGCAATTTGTTTGGAATGAGCAATGCATGTTTGTTACGGCCATGTGCACTGCTCTATGGACACTACACATCTCATAGCCCAAAGTCCCTAGTCTATCTCGGGAGCGAGCAGGAGAGGGTGGCTATGCTCCTGTGTACAAATGCAGCCACCCTCCAACATGAAGTTAGATCACAGCAGAAAAAAAAAGGAATTTGGAGAAGACTGAGAGCAATAAAACCCTAGTACCAAAATATATTGTCACTTTAAGTACAATGGGTTTGCTTTTCTCTAAGCAGAAAAGATAGTCATTCTCCTAGGACACTAGCAAAAAATCTGGCTGGCTGACTAACAGCTTTTTTGTTTGCCAGTGTCCAAATCTCCTGTAGGTAGCAGTATAACCCAGTCATCTCACAATTCCTTCTTATCCCTGTGCCCCTTAATGTGACACTAAACTAATACGCATTATTGCGATCTTTGACTGCATTAATTCTTGATTACAGCTGTCCCTGTCGCTGACGGCTGAATTAACCTTATTGGGCATTCAGGACGATGAATAGCGACCTCAATATAACAAACTTTTGATCTAATTTTTATTATACTATGCTAAAAAAGAAATACTTGGTAAATGGACTTCCCCCACCTCCCCTACAGTGTAATCCTGGGAATCTTCTATTGATGCAGTATTACCCATGTACAAATTGCCATATATCAACAGGGGGTGTCCTCAGAAATATAAAAAGGTCTGGCAGCCATGGACAGAGCAAACCTGATCCTCCGGGGGGTTCCCTGGCTGCCTGTCTTTGTCCTAGAAATTAAGGAATATGTCTTATAACCCCCCCCCCCCCAATAGGCGTGTGCAGGGAGTGTGCCAGGTGTGCCTGGGCACACCCTAATCACTATGTGTGGTGCCGATTCCCCCTACTGCCCAGGCTTCCCCCTTTCCTGTTTGCCCCCCTGCCCTGCAGTGCTGCTAGCTTCCCTCCTCCCCTCTCCCCTCAGCTACTGCATGGGATGAATCAGGATGGACAGCAGGGGAAGGGGCTAGTAAATATGTAATTTAACGGAATCTTCCTTTTCTAAATGAACACAGTGTATACGCTCACTCGCTGTGTCCATTCAAACGGAAGCATAGTAAACTGTGTTTACTATGCTTCCGTTTGTGAATGAACAGGAAGCTGCTCCGCACAGAGCACTTCCCATTCATTCCCTGTCCAGTGCAGCTGAGGCTGCAGAGAAAGTCACGTGTGTTTAAGCTTTGGGGGTGCAAATAATGCAATGCCCCCCCCCCGGGTGATACATGCAATTTATTTTTTCACTTTAAGCCCACAGAAAAAAGAATATGCATTCAAAACACTGTGTAAGCTAAGCATACAATCAACTATAATTGGGTTCAACCTTCAGTTGTGTAATTTTTAATTATTTTCTTCATAAAGTGGTTTAGTTACTTTTTTACAAACATATTACCTAATTTTTTGGGGAAAAACTGAGAAAAGCAGATGATTGTTTCCTTCCAGCCATCTTTAGAAAACTCTATGGCTATTCCTACCTAATTCTGCCCTAACCTAGGGTGGAAAAACTCACTGAAAAAACTATTATTTATAAAGTATATATAGTTTAGTAATTGTAATAAATATAGTAGGGAGTCATAAAATACATTTTTTTTTATAGTAGACAAAACTAGCAGAAGCCTTACCTGCCATTAGGTAGGCCTTAGATTATGCTATTTCGATATCGAAATTGAAAATTGCTTGATTCCCCCATCAACACAGTCAGTGTTGATGGGGGAATCCATCCCACAGCGCCATTGTGTTCTGCCGGCAGGGAGCCTTCCCTGCTGGCAGAACTCGATTAGTGTTGCCGGCAATAGCCAGTGACGCTAATCTTTCGGGAAAACCCCGACAAGCTGGTTGTACACAAGTCCATCGATACATCAGCTTGTCCAGGGTGCCCATACATGGATCAAAATTCATCTGGTCCCTGCTGAACTGGCCAAATTTTGATCCATGTATGGCCGGCTTTTCCATTTTCTCATCTGCATTATCAGCATTCTTATCGGTATTGTGTATATTACCAAGTATAGTAAGGATGACGTTTGTGACCTCGTTAAGGACTTGTGGCTCTCCTCTAAGGTGTAAGAGGTGAGTGGATAAGGTATGTATTTTACATATGGATTTATCTGGCAAAATATACAAAGTCTGCTGTATGTAAGTTCTCAGTTGTACCTTTTTAAATTGTACATGTGAGATAGAATATAAGATTGATCATTTTGTATTTTGCAGGAAGTCCATGTCATACCACCACCCTCCCTACGCTAGTACGAACCCCGAGTCTCATGATGCAGCCATCCCTGGATATCAAACCATTCGTATCATTTCCAATGGATACCAGTGCTAGTGTTGGTCTTTTCCCAAACTTTAACACAGTAAGTAGCATCACTATTTTCCACTGTATGTAAATTTTATGAATTTAATATAGGGGCAACAATGTGAAGGACAATTATGATGATTTTCTCATGATTTCCACATTTTTACATTTAAAGTTTGTATTTCCATGTTTAAGTTACCGTATTATATAAAATAGAAAGTAAAATTGAGGTGACGCTCTACTGATTTTCAACCTCCAATTATGTGTAGGCTAAAAAAAAAAAATAGGGGATAGATTTATGGCATTTTTATTATAATTTTTTTTTTTTTGCTAGTAATGGCGGTGATCAGCAATTTTTAGCGGGACTGCCACATTGCGGCGGACAGATCGGACACTTTTGACACTTTTTTGAGACCACTGACATTTATACAGCGATCAGTGCTATAAAAATGCACTGATTACTGTATAAATGACACCGACAGGGAAGGGGTTAACACTAGGGGGCGATCAGGAGTTAAATGTGTACTGACTGGGAGTACAGAGTGATCGCTGTTCCTGATCACTAGGAACAGACGATCACTCTCTACTTCCTGGCAGAATGGGGATCTGTTTGTTTACATTGACAGATCCCCGTTCTGGCTCTCTTTGGAGCAATCGCAAGTGGCCAGTGGACATCACGGCCACCGGACACACGCATCGGCTCCCCCCCCCCCACGTACACCTGCGGCGATTTGCGGGAATGCGTCAACCTGCCGCAATATAATGTAGGCGGCAGATCGTCAAGTGGTTAAAAAAAAGGCATCGAGCCCAACTGTACGCGTTGTCGCCCACATTTTTTGACGTTAGCGTTTTTGGGCGTTTTTTTATCAAAAGCACTCCCTGTAATGTAAAAGCCTAAAAAGGTCAAATGCGGCTTGATGCATTTAGCCGTGTTTTTTGGTGTTTATTGTCTTTATATCCCTTTCACACTGGGGTGCTTTTCAGGCGGTTTAGCACAAAAAATTGCGCCTGAAAAGCCTCTCAAGCCACCCCGCGGTGCGCTTGTATGACCAGGAAAAAAGTCCTGCAAGAAGCTTCTTCGGGGTGGTGCTGGAGTGGTGTGTACACCGCTCCTTTACTGCCCCTGCCCATTGAAATGAATAGGCAGCGCTGCCGAAGCGCCTGCAAAGCAACATGGGCGCTATTAACCCATTCTTCGGCCGCTAGTGGGACGCTTTTAACCCCGCTAGCAGCCAAAGAAAGGTTAATAGCACCCCTGTTGCGGCGCTGCGGAATTACCGCTAACGCCCGCAACACCCCAGTGTGAAAGGGGTCTTACAGCTCGTTTTTACTGCTCCTGGAAGCACGGGCTGTCGTTTTTTTTTGACTGCCCCTAAACACTTATGCCTCCAAACGCCTCTGACAGTTTATGTGTGCATGGACACATAGGATAACATGGAGGGGCTTTTAGAGGCAGGTAAAAAAAAACGTCAAACGCCCCTAACAGCAGCTGTAAAAACGTCCTGTGTGCATGAGCCCTTAAACCCAGCAATGGTTTCTTGTTACTACAACACATAGTTACCATAGGTGTGCGCAGCCTATTGAATTAGGGTGTGCACCCTTAAGCTCAAACACACACATGCTGTGTATGTGTCTACATATATATGGCCTTGGCAGGCACATTGATCTCCCTGCCGACACAGTGAAAGAGAAGAGCATAAACACTTCTCTTATGACAGAGCCAGGAAGAGGTAGATCTTTCCCATGTTCCTGCTGCTACACAGAGTGATAACACTAATGCGCAGGCGGTGATTAGGGTGTGCCTGGGCACATCCGGCACACCCTGTGCGCACGCCTATGATAGTTACATAGTTACATATATAGTTAGTCAGGTTGAAAAAAGACCAAGTCTATCTTCTAGTTCAACCAATAAACACACTTACAGGCGTCAGCTTTGAGCATTTTGAAATCTTTCTTATATCTATTGTGACAGCTAGTTATTTAGAAAACAAACATGGAATAGCAGGCTGCTTCGTAAATGTGCTGAGGGTTGAATTGCAGTGCAGCAGACCGCATGCTAGCATGGAAGGCATTTCTCTGTACAGTTTCAAGCGGGGGAATTGATTTTTTTTTCTTAACTGGAAAGAGCAAATTGATTTTGGGTTTCATCTCACCAAATGCTGTTTTCTTATGGATTTAAATCAATGTTTCATCAAGAAGGATGAGTAATATGTTTGCTTAGAGGGGTGCTTACACTTTTGACTTTACTTGTCAAGGTTTCATAAAGCTATTATAGAAAAATGTATTTGGTGTTCTGAAATGTTAATTTTATTTCATAAAGCTATGTAATGTGTTTACTTTTTACATAACTGCATTTATTATGCAAGATCATTCGTATATAGTATTTATCTGGCAATGATGACCCATAAAAGTCACAGACTTTACATAAAAGATCTATCAGTGCTATATATACATTTTTAAAGGTTTTAAATATTTTGTGCTGTCTTCCAGTTGATATGAAGCTACTGTAAGTGTACACATTGTGTTTATTATTGTAGGTTTTATATTATTAACCATTTTACTAGCCCATTATATATGTTCTAAAGTGAGACTGAACCACCAGCCGAGTGAGGGGGCTCTTGTCAAAATGTGCAAGTTTCATACACTGGCAGGTCCATGCTTCTGTCACATCTTGGTCACCGCTGTTGCCATCTTCTCCAGAACTTCTTTATGGGGGGTTGGGTCTCATAATGTAACCCTAGGACATGCGTGCTGGACTTATATTGTCCCAGCACCTGGCTCCAATTTTTGTAGAAGACAAATGGTATGAAGTGCACTACTCTTTTTTTTATGTGCTCGATATATCCAAAAACATAAGAACCTAAAAAAGTAATGAAGGTATTAAATAAATTAAATGTTAGATACAAATATAATTTAAGTAAAATGTGCCAAAAAGTGACAGTGCCTGAATTAAAATGCAATCCGTAACTCCATAAAAAAAAAAAAAAATTCATTAAACATTCATACAAGAAAGTATTTTGTGATAAGCAAGTGCAAAGTTTTCATCGAAAAAATTGATTGGTGTATTCAGGGGTCTCAAACCTGCGGCCCTCCAGCTGTTGCGGAACTACAAGTCCCATCATGCCTCTGCCTATGGGAGTCATGCTTGTAACTGTTTAGCCTTGCAATGCCTCATGGGAATTGTAGTTCTGCAACAGCTGGAGGGCCACCAGTTTGAGACCCCTGGTATAGATCAATCACATCCTCTAATAATCAATGCCAGTGCTCTCAAAGTGACCATGCAGTGCTATTCCACTTCAATTTACTCCATGTGCACTGTGCCCCAACCCCAATGGGTCCACACTCAACAAATGTAGTTGACCTCTTATGGCTGATGCCAAAAGGGATCAAAAGAAAGCTTTCCACAGCTCCGCTGTGCGTGGCTGGGTGTCCTTAACCACTTGCCGACCTGCCGCGGTCATTATACTGCGGCAGGTCGGCACGATCACGCAAACCATCGTATCTGTACGTCGTCCCTTTAAGCTGCACTGCGGGGGTGCCGATGCTCGTGACCAGCGGTCGCGATGTCCGCCGGCCATGAGTGATTGCGGGTACGAGAGGCAGAGCAGGGACGTGTGTGTGTAAACATATACATCCCTGTTCTGTGATTAAAGGAGATGCAGATCGTGAGTTCCTACAAGCTGGGAACCACGATCTGTCATCTCGTATTTTGAGTCCCCCCCCCAACAGTTGTAACACACACTAGGGAACACAGTTAACCCCTTGATCGCCCCCCTAGTGTTAACCCCTTACCTGCCAGTGACATTTACACAGTAATCAGTGCATTTTTATAGCACTAATCGCTGTATAAATGACAATGGTCCCAAAAATGTGTCAAAAGTGTTCGATGTGTCTGCCATAATGTCGCAGTACCGATAAAAATTTCAGATCACCGCCATTACTAGTGGGGAAAAAAATAATGCCATGAATCTATCTGCTATTTTGTAGACGCTATAACTTTTGCACAAGCCAATCAATATACACTTATTGTGATTTTTATTACCAAAAATATGTATAAGAATACATATCAGCCTAAACTGAGGAAAAACATTTTTTTTTTTTTTTTTTTTTAAATGGGGATATTTATTTTAGCAAAAAGTACAAAATATTGTGTTTTTTTCTAAATAGTCGCTCTTATTTGTTTATAGCGCAAAAAATAAAAACCACAGAGGTGATCAAATACCACCAAAAGAAAGCTCTATTTGTGAAAAAAAGGATATAAATTTTGTTTGTGTACAACGTCGCACGACTGCACAATTGTCAGTTAAAGTGACACAGTGCCGTATCGCAAAAAATGGCCTGGTCATTGAGCAGCCAAATCTTCCGGGCTAAAGTGGTTAAAGCTGTTTTCTTTTACACAGACCAGTTGGGGCTCAACATGTATATAAAGCAGAGAAGGATATAATCATGCAAAAACATCCTAATTAAAACACATCAACACATAATAAAAGCTACTCACATTGTTAAGTGCCTCCCCGGCACCCAGGGGTCATCTGCCTGTAGATTTTATAACTGCAGCTGCCCGTCATTTTGAAGGTGGAAGCTGATGCTATCCATGTATGGACTCGGAGAGCTGAAAAAAACATTTGCCCCTACTCATACGGGTTTCGTCTCTCAGTTAGACATCATCAGGAGGCGCATTGAGAATGTGCAGCTGCCCTGAGCTTGTTGATAATTAACATTGCACAGGTGTTACATTATTAGCTTAATTCCATTCTTGCAATCCTATAGATGCCAGAAAAGACCCGGGGTGTACACTGGATCATGCAGGTGCTGCAAGCAGTGTACACAAAAGATTTAAAAGATTAGCACATAAACCCCTATTGCTTCACAATTGTATATCTGCAGTGTGTGGCCTCTGAATGTTAGTCTTTTGAGATTTTTTTAACATTTGGTGATGTCACTGTGCTGCTCATTGTTCTTGCTGGAAACTGGCATAAGGAAGGAAAACCCTGCATCTACCAAGATGGCCGCCCCCACACAGAGACAGGGTGCATAGAATTCTAGAATTTCATTGGGCCTCCAAACCACAATAGTCAGTGCTTTTGCCAGAAACAGGTACTTTTTTGTTGGAGGCTAGCACTGAGGTAAAAATATCCATGCTGGACAGTCCTTCTTCAGTGCAAAACCTTCCCGGGCACTGCATCGGTCACACAGACAGATGCAAGGCTGAGGAGCTTTGTAGTTGGGTGGGTATAACCAGATGGGGAACTGAGAGACTAGTTCTGTATCAGGTCTGCCTTGTTTTTAATTGGCAGCGCATGTCAGTGGGTGAATTCTATAGTGGCAGCTATGGAATCCACCCATTATAATGTACTGTCAATCAAACTAGTCTCAGTCCCCCTTCATGCTATGCCCACTCAATAGGCGCTGTGGCCATGTTCTCTCTTAGGTCTGCCTGCATGTGACTTATCATTTCCCAAATATGGACATTGCCTTTTTTTGGGTCAGGATGTTGGAATCCTGAGCCCCTTTGTTTATATTCAGATTTTGGCACCATCTCACATTCATGAGCTGTATGTCAGCTCAGAGCTAGTCTTAATTACAGTTTCCTAATCAGCAAACTGGCAGTAATTCCTTAAAATAGAAGAATAAGATTTTTTTTTTTAATCATACTTACCTAGGTGGATCAATGATGTATCTGTCCCCAGCCAACTCTAAGGCTGAGAACCGAGCTATCAAACACTGCTAATCGCTCAGGTCTCAGTTCTCCCTGAGCAGAGCGCTGGCTGTCTGCTCTGCCCCCCCCCCCACCCCCACACTCACTGGTCTATGGAGAGGGGCTGTAGCGGACGGCTCAGACTCTCAGTGGCTTGCTGATAGGCTGAAACAGGTGCCGGTCCAGGCATGCGGTTGGATCCCGAACATATGGTCTTGATCTTTCCGAGCATGGACCACCTCTGTGACATCAGCTGACAGCAGGCTTTGCACTCCTATAATCCACGGGAGAAGTACAGCCAAACAAGCTTTGACTGCACTCCTATAAACCACGGGAGAAGTACAGCCTCCCTAGTGATTAGGGTGTACAGCCTCCCTAGTTTGATTAAAGTATTATATGGGATGTACAGAATCACATATTTTGTTTTATTGTTAGCTCTGTATGGTGCTATGCTTTTAAAGGCCTTTCCACACTAGTCCGCACACTAAACTGCAGTGTTTTAGCAAATTAAATGTTATTCAGTTTGTTTTTACAACAAACTGAATAACATTTAATTTGCTAAAACACTGCAGTTTAGTGTGCGGACTAGTGTGGAAAGGCCTTTAAAAGCATAGCACCATACAGAGCTAACAATAAGACAAAATATGTGATTCTGTACATCCCATATAATACTTTAATCAAACTAGGGAGGCTAAGACCACCTATTAGATTTAAACTTTCACCGTAGGTTTGATACTGTTTAAAGACTAATGACAATTAACTTAATTTCCTAGAATGATAAATAAGACCCCAAGTCTTAAATCTGGAGAAAGGAATAAATCATAAAAGTGGGGTTTTGACAGTAGCAACCATTTAGATTTTTTCTTTCATTTTATGGAAGAGATATTGATTGGTCACTATAAGCAATAACTTAACTTTGATGTTCATTTTCTTTTTTTCCAGTTTTAGTGACCCAGCTTGGATGTGTTTTAGTACATGTTAATACAGTTAGAGGGAGTGGTAGGGGCTCACAGAAAAGGAAGGCCAGCCCTGGGTTTGAGCACCCTAACAGATGTTCCAAGTTGGGTGAAGATGTGGGGGTATCGAGCTCAGAGGTGGCAGCCCTATGCCGCGTACACACGATCAGACCTTTGTCCGACCAAACTCACATCGGAATTCTGACGAAATTCCATCAGAAAAAATAGAACAGGATCTATACTTAAATTCCGATGGAATTCATCGGAATTTCTCCGATGGAGCCCACACACGGTCGGAATTTCCAATGAAAAAACGACATCGGACTCCGTCTGACTTTTTCCATCGGAAATTCCTATCGTGTGTACAAGGCATAAGATGTCACTCCTCCCCCTAACAGCCGGGATAAAAGCCCATCTAAGAGGCATGGTGAGGGGTGTGCAGGCGCTCAGCTATGAGGAAAGAATAGAGGAACTGAATCTATTCCCTCTTGAGAAGAGGAGATTAAGGGGGGATATGATCAACATGTACAAATACATAAGTGGTCCATAAAGTGAACTTGGTGTTGAGTAATATTCACTTTAAGGTCATCACAGAGAACAAGGAGGCACTCTTTATGTCTAGAGGAAAAAAAAATCATCTCCAAATACAGAAAGGTTTCTTTACAGTAAGAGCTGTGAAAATGTGGAATAGACTCCCTGCAGAGGTGGTTCTGGCAAGCTCAGTAGATTGCTTTAAGAAAGGCCTGGATTATTTCCAAAATGTACATAATATAACTGGGTACTACCATTTATAGATAAAGTTGATCCAGGGATAATCTGATTGCCTCTCGGGGGATCAGAAAGGAATTTTGCTTTGCTGGGGTTTTTCGCCTTCCTCTGGATCAACTGTGGGTGAAGGATTGTGTATATTGGATTGAATTTTTTATTTTTTTTGGTTGAACTTGTGTCCTTTTTCAACCTAACTATGTAAATATGGTAATGCGGTATAGCTTATGCTATGGGGTTAACTACGTAAATGCAAATAGACTGTTTGCTTTGCAAGGATAGTTGCAATTTGCAGAGGAGGGCTAAGTAAGTAAGGGCTTAGCTCCAGGGCTAAGTAAATGAGTTGAAGCTCTTCAGACTTCCATCATCCAATTATGTGCAAGCAAAAAAACATTTGTTTATTTTTCTATTTGCTTGCACATGCTTGGTCATTCTTTTGCAAAGAAACGTCACATTCACTATTTGCCTTTAGTAAATCAACCATTCTATCTCTGATATGTAATCTCAGGCTTCTATATGACCAAAATTAGCCTTTTCAATTCATCATCTCTGATACAAGCTTGCTGACGTAATTTTCCACTTTTAAAAGACATGTCCTCTTCTTTCTGATATGAATGGTCTGCCCTACTAACTAGACAGAATTTAGCCGGCTGACCTTGTTTGATGCAAGGCTTTAGAGAGTGAACTTAGAATTAAGCACTATTCATTCAGTGTTATTAAACTTGATTACTAAAGAATGTACTCTAGAGCAAAAATACAGTCCGACTAATGCTTCCTAAAAGTCAAAATGACAAGCACCAGCTGAATTTAACCGCATTTGTGTGCTATTAACAAAAAAATATCTGGTACATTAGCACCTATCAATCATATCTCAAACGTCATATATTTACTATATTATTTTATGGGACATTTCCAGTTCAATAAAAAGGTTAATTAAAGATTGCTTAACGGATTTCAGTTGTCCTAAATCCGAATCTACTACCGTATACAGTATATTTATATATTTTTTTTATTTCCTTGATAAAATGAGGATGAATGTGAAAACTATTAAAAAGAACTCATTAGGATAGGTTAAAAAAAAAAAAAAAAGGCTTTATACTTCAATTAATATTTTAAAAGGAAACTATAATGGATTTGTGACAATTTTTTTTTTAATTCATAATTTATATTTGTTTTCTTGTTTGACCATTTTTATGAAAACCTTGTTTTACAAACAAGCATTAAACACATATGCACCCATGCCAAAGCATTCAGAGAGCATCATAGGTTTTCTAATGAGAAAGCATAGTGTAAGCTAGTTACAAACAGCGGGCCTGATGTACATTGTGCAGTGACCTGCAGGGACCACCGAGGAACCTAGATGCATATTTCACAGTAACAGCGCACACATGTAGCGCTGTAATTGCATAGGGAGAGATACAGGGAGCTGTAGTATTTCTTTGCATTGCTTCTACTCCTTTTGATCCCCTGCCATCAGGAATTAATCCCCAGGGCGAGAGACAAGTGCAGCAGTAGAGAAGCACAGAGCCCTCTAGAGAGTGTCAGCCCAAACACTCGTTATCAGGAGCCTACCAGCTGTCTCCTGACCTCTGGTTAGCTTGGCGGGAGGGAGAAGACAGCTTCCTCTGGTAAGCGACTGAAGAAATGCTTATCAAAGGGAGTCAGCCTAATGTGCAAGACAGAGATCTGAAGCTAATAACGCAAATATTAGTTTATGGGGGGCTCAGAAACTGTGACAAATTGCAATTTGTGCTATTGTTTCTAGTTTCTAAAGCACATGTCTCACATCCCCTTTAACATAGACCTTTATGTTGTTTTTTTGGGGCATGTCATGTGCGCATCACACATGCGCCAAAAGAAAATGACCAATGTGTTCCTGGTTGAAACTTTATACACAAGCTTCTGCCAAGACCAGGAGGGAAGAGGGGAAGTTAGTGGAAGGAGCCATCGCTTTGTCTTGTTCAGTCGTATCTAAATTTCAACTTGAGATATTGAGCTTTGGGCTCAATATCAAAAAATTATGATTTTTTTTTCAGCAAAGCAGATGATGATAGCCCAAAAAACATGTAAAAAGGAGGATAAGTTCAATGCTTCTGAGCATGTGTCAACTTGATTCTGAGCATGCATGGGTTTTTTGTCCGATGGAGTTCCACACAGACGATCGGAATTTGCTATCGTTTTTTTTCCCATCGGATAAATTTAAAACATGTTCTATTTTTTCTCACTGATGGAAAAAAGACCGATGGGGACCATACACGATCGGTTTGTCCGATGAGAAAAGTCGGACTGTTTTCATCGGTAAAACCGATCGTGTGGACTGTTTTCATCGATAAAACCAATCGTGTGTACATGGCATAACAGTCCAGGGAATCCATTTTTTTTTATATATTTATCTTCGGAATGTAGAATTTTTCTGCTTAATCTGGTTTTCCATGGCTATGTTTGTCACCCAATGGAACTGAGGCACTGCGTCCTCCTTTAGCAGCACATGTCCACTTTCTTTCACCATCCTCCACACTGGGAATGATAAAATATACCCATTTTTTTTCTGGCGTGAGAAATGTGTGTCTCAATCCCCTTCCTTTCACATGACGATGCTGATCATTGAGCGCTCAATTACCCAGTATTGCTAAATTGGACAAGGGGAGAAATGTTAGCTTAACCACTTCCCGCCCAGTCAATAGCATATTGAAGTCTGGGAAGTGGTTCAGTTATCCACTCTGGACGTCACATGACGTCCTGCGGGATAACAGCCGCCGCGCGCCCGGGGGGGCACGCATCGCGGCGATCGGTGGTGCGGTGGGTCAGTCTGACCCACCGCTACGCTGATCTCGGTAAAAAGCCTCCGGCGGAGGCTTTTTACCACGTGATCAGCCGTGTCCAATCACGGCTGATCACGATGTAAACAGGAAGAGCCGTTGATCCGCAGCCCCCCCTCGGATACCCACACTGGACCACCAGGGAAGCCCCCCAGGACCACAGGGAAGCCCCAAGCATGTGGATGGCCCCCATGGCCATCCACATGTAGTAAAATAAAAAAAATAAAAAAATATGCCAATCAGTGCCCACAAATGGGCACTGACTGGCACTATGATGGCACAACCACAATGTGTGGTGGCTGGCATTGCTGGGCATCAGTGTCCAACAGTGCCACCTACTAGTGTCCATCAGCGCCACCTATCAGTGCCCATCCGTGCCCATAAGTGCCCACCTATCAGTGCCCGTCCGTGCCACCTATCAGTGCCGCCTATAAGTGCCCATCAGTGCCGCCTATAAGTGCCCATCAGTGCCGCCTATGAGTGCCAATCAGTGCCGCCTATGAGTGCCAATCAGTGCCGCCTATGAGTGCCAATCAGTGCCGCATACCAGTGCCACATATCAGTGCCCATCAGTGCCCATCATCAGTGCCCATCAGTGCCACCTCATCAGTGCCACCTCATTGGTGCCACCTCATCGGTGCCCATCAGTGTCGCCTTATCAGTGCCCTTCAGTGCCGCCTTATCAGTGCCCGTCATTGAAGTAGAAAAGGTACTTATTTACCAAAAAAATTTACAGAAACAAAGAAAAACATATTTTTTTTCAAAATTTTCGCTCTTTTTTTATTTGTTGTGCAAAAAATAAAAATCGCAGAGGCGATCAAATACCACCGAAAGAAAGCTCTATTTGTGGGAACAAAATGATAAAAAATTTGTTTGGGTACAGTGTAGCACAACCGCGCAATTGTCATTCAAATTGCGACAGCGCTAAAAGCTCAAAATTGGCTTGGGCAGGAAGCTGTACATGGTATTGAAGTGGTTAAACACACATTGCCAGATTACCAAAAAGACAGAGTAAGCACTTGCCTATGGGCACCACACTGTTTAAGGACCGTGTGACAATGGATTAAAATAGCATTTATTTGATCTTGAAAGAAAACTACAATGAAGCTTTCTTAAATTGTTTAAAAAAGATAGAAAATTTAATCAATTCAAAGAAACGAAAACGTAAAATAAATCTCCAAAAAAATACGTTAAAGACACTAAAGAGATTAATTTAATGTACCCAATAACAACTTAAAATACATAAACCATAGACATCAGGTTCACATTACAGTTTTTTTTCTTAAACGCTCATCTTCTTGCAGCTGTCAGTTTGTAAAAAATGTTGGCGCAACCTACATATGTGTAATGTGTACAGTAGTGATGGTCATTCCCATCTAGCGGCCGATGTGCACACTACTTAGTTCAATGTTATCCCACTAGAGTGCATGCACCAAAGACCTGCATAAACATGCAAGGGGCCAGTAGTGTATTTAGGTTTTGTGCTGCCCTAGGCCTGACTAAACTTATTTAAATATGACCCACCCCTTCCTGTCAAGGCCACACCCCTTTCTGTTTAAGACCCGCCCTGAAATTTTCGAGTGGAGACACTAGTTCTGAGGGGCGGGGGAGGCAATGGATTCCCTTAATTTGCATAGATTTCCTCTCACTTTCTGTTTGGCTATGGGGCAGGAAGTGAAGGGAAATCTCTGCAATGGGACAGAGATGATAAAAAATAAACTGATAGGGGCTATAACCCTCCCTTACTCTATCCAAAATGAAAAAAAAAGTGTTGCCTATAGTTCTACTTTAAGCACAAATTTCTGATATTTTAAGGAGAGGACTAAGAAGATATAACCATGCCAATGGTGCAGCAGAAACCCCCCCCCCCCCACAGTTGTGGAATGCCGGCCGCCCGCATACCGGAAGCAGTGCAGCCACTTTATGGGGGCGCTAGACTAATTTGCCTCTCAGCCTAGTGTAGTCCCCCCAATAAGACTGGCACTACACTAACAGTGTCGCGCAAGCAGGTGGTGACTCTTTCCGTCCTGCCCCCTTGCAAAGTGCTGCCCTAGGCCTGGGCCTTGTTGGCCTAGGTTTTGAATGCCTAGGGGCCTCCACAGAGTTTAATCTGGCACTGTAAACACGGTTTCTTTGCCAACAAAGAATAGTGGCGAAAGGGGGTACAAGAGCAAAGTGAGTAAATGCAGCTGGTTGGGGTGGGTAGCAGTTAACTCATTGCTTTTCTCTGCCTAACAAACATTAATTTTAATTAAAGGTCAAAGGCAAATGGAGTAAAACATGTTGACTATTTGATAAGCACTGTATGTGTGGGAATTCACATATACTAGAAGTTTGGTTTGTCAGAATTCAAAATGGGATTTCAAATTCTGTGTTTTGGTGTGCTGCATAAATTGTCGCCCATATATAAATACCTGTAATAATAATAATTTGCATATAACTTCAGCTGTATATATCTTCGGATTTGCTGGTGATTTGATATGTGGTTGTCACTGAATGTATACTGTGACTAGTCTGAATTTCCCAGTTTTGTGAAGCACTTTTTGGCATCTGCTTCTAGCTTCCACTTTGCTTTTTTGACAGTTCTTATTTTGAATGTTTCTGAATTCAGTAATGACTCTTTTAGCAATTATAAATCAATACAGAATTCCACTTTTCCCAAAATACCAAACTTCAACTAAAAATAGCAAACATGTATTAAATCTGTTAGAATTAGTCATTTAGTGTTATAATATTGTTGTTTTAAGGTAAATATGTCAGTATTATTAACTAACAATAGCAGTAGCCCTGTGAATATGCATCTGTTTTATTTCTTTACCTACAATGAATGCAATCGAAACGAGTGAGCAGAAGCTGTTTCCTCTGTAAAGGGGTCATCAAAGGTCTGCTGGAGAATGATGAAGACAAGATACCTGTCTGATGAGACATATGCCCTGTGGACAAATACTTGTTAGGGGGACCAGCACTGTGTTCATCTTGAGGACTAGTCAAAGGTTTTGTTTTTGTAGAAGGGAGGCCTTATGACCTGTGCTCCTGGAGCCCCGGACCAACTATCCAGACAACACTACTCATTAATACTCTGCTGAGGGTAAATCTTCTAGCAGCGACTTATGTTAAAGCCAGTTGAACAATGACAGCAGAACAGTCTTTACGCCTAAAGTGATCTTTTTAAGAAAAGTGTTAAATGTATCTTTCTTTCACAAAGTATACCTAAAGGCAAAACTTTTTTTTCAGTTCTGGATTGAGTGAAGAGGGATTATAATAACCGTCAGGTTTTGCTGTCTGTTCCCCCATCAGGGAGATTCACCCTCTATATTTGTCCTGTTTAGCTTTATCGACATGAGTGAATTTGAAAGAAAATCCCAAATTGTGGCTTGCCACCAAAACAGGGAGGAAAATATTCCATTGCGGACACTAGTTCTAGTGACCCTGGTGACAGCCAGGGACTCCCTCATTTTGGCAGGATTTCCTCTCACTTCCTGTTTTGACTATGGAAGTAAGAAAAATTACCCCAATGGTGCAAAGATGGCAAAAAAAATCTCAAATAAAAAATAAAAAAAATGTCTGTAATTCTACTTTAAAGTTAAATGTTTGTCCTCTCTTTTCAAGAACTGATTGCTTTTTAAGCTACCCCAAAGCTATCATAACAGTGTTGAATCCCTGCATGAGGAATGGTGTATGTTTTCTTACAGTAACATGCAGCCACATGCAACTTCCCACCACTTGTAGTAGATATCACTTCGAAACCATAAACAGTATTAAGCCAAACAGTGATAATTTTTGCCTGTAAAATTAGCAGTTAGCAAACTGCTGTCATTGTAGGGGTTGACAGCTCTTCTGCATTAAGGTTCCAGGGCAGACCCCCTAGCAGTCCTACCATACCAAGCCCGGCCGATCAGTCCGACCTTCAAATCTGGACCTTTCTTTAAAGATTCCAGTCACTGGAAACCTGTCGTGATTGGCCATGGCAGGCTCTTGGGGAAAGTAGTACAGGAGTTGGTTTCATCTGTGAAAAAGAGTACATGCAGAGCCAGATTTCTGTAAAGCAAACATAGCTGATGTCCTAGGGAGTCAAGACTCCCAGGGCACACAGCCACCCAGGGCCGTTTGAAGGATTTTGTGGGCCCCAGGCAGAATTTTTCAACAAGTTGAGAAGCGGGGGGGGTTGCTACTGTGAAATTTCACCTGTTGTTCTTGGTGGGGGGCGCGGGACATTGACGCCGTTAGAGTGGATAAGGGGGAGGTTTGTCTTACCTTCTCCTCCCGTGCTGCCTCCTCTTGCTCCTCACTATCGCTGGACTGCTGGGGCCCCAGGCCTGCTCGGTTGCTTGGTTTGCCTGTCCTGTTCCGACGGCCCTGCAGCCACCCCCACATTATGTTGTCGACAGTAATGCATTGCTGACTGACACCCTGCCTCTGAAATCAGATTGGGTCCTTGTTGTTGATGCCCCTAAACAGATTGTATGTAGATAATGTGGACAGACTATGGTTTCAGCCTCTTCATACCCAGTCTCAGCATGTTTTCGACATCTATGATGTCTAAGATTGTGTTATATTAAGTTGATTGTAAAGTCTTGTTTTTTCAGAAATAAAAATAACAAACACTCGTGGACTTTGCTGGAGAGAGAGAGGGATCAGGTAAGTATTAGGGGTGTTGTTGTTCACTGAAGGTTTTTTATCTTAATGCATAGAATGCATTAAGATAAAAAACCTTCTGGCTTTACAACTCCTTTAATGCTAACCAGTTTACTGGGGTAAGAGAGGCAGAACAGGACACTTGGCTTATAAATCTAGCACAGTTGAGAGACAGTTGTACCTGAAAAAAAGACCTACAAAGGCAATATTACAAAGTATTATTTTTATGAAAACTGTAGATTTAAAAAAAAATTATGTAAATTGAATGCTTAAAAATGTAAAGTGGACATTCAGCCTCCCAAGCACGATCCCACCTCTCCACCCCTTCTTTCTGTTCTCTGCAAGAATAGAGATTTTTTTCTTTACTCTTTTGTTTACCTCTTTTTTTAAGAGAGTGTCCGCTCTGCCTCCCCATGCATGTCAATCGCCTTAGGTGAAAAAAAGCTTACACTGCCAGCAGTGCCTCCTGGGATATGCATGCCACATATCCCAGGAGGCATAGCCTTTCATTGAGGAAAGGAGGAGGCCTGTCAGCGAGTCATCTGGAGGCATGCCAGCTGAAACCAGGAACAGCTGGCAGCCTAGCGATGACATCACAGGGAAACATGGCGGCGCAGGACCGAGCACTGCCAGAAGAGAAGGAGCTCTCAGATGGACAGCGCTGAAACCACTGGGTGGGTGAGTATCAAAAGTTAGTGGAACTCACCACCAGGTAGGTAAGGCTTAAAAAAAAATCAGGGGGATAGAGAGTAAAGTTCCACTTTAAGTAATTTGGTTTAGATATGTTTTCCAATATATATACGGTATATTGTACGTTTTATCACGGTTACATAATAGTTTAAAGTGTTACTAAACCCACAACAGTAAAATCTGTATATGCAGAACCTAAGGGGTTAATCCTCTGTGTAAAAAGGCTCTTTGATCCTGTATGCACAAATCCTCCCCTCCTGCAGGGTCTCCCTGGGCATGGCCAGATAAAACAGAGTCAGTGGTCCCCCTGGACATGCTCAGTTTGGTCTCTATTGCTGGAGAGAATATTTACCTTGTTGAGCTGAGCTTTTCAGGTGACATGATATTGACATCACACATGTGGGCGTGTATACAAATTCTAAATGACAACCCTCCCTCCTACTCCATGCCCAGTAACTAAAAACTAACACAGTGGGTGGGATGTCACATCTTGATTGATGGATGACCCACCTCCCTTAACAGCATGAGCACAAGGGCTGTAGTGGAAATCTGCTCCTACCTCAACACTAAGCACTTGGGCAGACCCTGCAGTTTATCACATGACCATGGTATACAGATCAGTCAAAACGTTATGCAGTGGCAGTATGTTAATGTAAAAAGAAAAGCTATTTTCATATTACTGGGTTTAGTAACACTTTAAGCTTTTGGGGTTTTCGAGATGTGCAAAGAGAGATCACACAAACACTTTTAGGTATAATCAAACTGTATATAACATTTAATTCGATAATAACAGATAAAGGTGACAAATGTAACAATATTGGAAAATATAACAAGAATACTTAGCTATAGATGCCTTCCGCTAAGGAGTCACCTATCTTGCGGCTTGGCATGATGATTAAACCAGGCGCGTGCTCGCCCTGGTACGGACTAGTTTATTCCAGTTTTGGCTGTGGTATATACAAGGCTATATAAAAGAAAATCGCGCTAATAAGTCCACAAGAATAAATTGAGTCCAATATGGCAGGCTGGTATATAAGATCACAAAGACTTCATTGGTACTGGATAAACCTTATGAAATGCATGCTTACCAGAAAAAGTAAGCCAATAAACAGATGGCTACAACCCAGCCAGGGCCTTTGGTTAGCACCACAGTGCCAACTTCTCCGGAGGGGATGGATTCCAAACGATGAAAAAATTACTCCACGGTATGTATAAACAAGTAACCCAATGGAAAAACAAATTAAAAAACATAGCGTGATCCTGCCACAATTAATGACCCTTAGATCGGATCAAAATTTAAGGACAACACCCAGTGAAGGAAAAAACTAACACAGTGGGTGGGATGTCACATCTTGATTGAACCACCACCGCACAGTTAGTCTCCTTACCAGACTGCACTGATAACAGGCCTTAGATTAGGTGAAACAGAGACACCCCAAGCACCCTGATGTAATCCGCCACCTTACACGTAATCTCCTTACCAGATGAGCACAACTTAAAGGCTTGGTATGTATCAGGTGAAACCAGGATCTCCAAAAGGACTGCAAGCTCAAATGTGGAGGGATGTATGTGGGCTCTCCAAGCTAGGACTGTACCTCCGTATATGATGTAAACAGGATAGGTGCCCAAGAAAAAATAAGGAACTAGATAGTGTATTACATCCAGGCATTTACTAGAAATATGGCAAAATACACTTACATAAAAGACGTTTAAAAACAAGTAGAAATGAAGCCGGCCTGCTACAATGCAAAACTCCCGTCCTGCAAACGCGGTGACGTCAGCACGTACCCCTCAGACGCGTTTTGTCATCAAAGACATTCTCAATAAGGGACCAATTTTATCATAATGTATATACATGGCTAGTTGGTAGCATTTGACTAATTGCAACTCTTGGAAAAAAAAGTAGTATTACCTTTTCAGGAAGATAGCACATATTCTTTGGTCAGTTTGTCAGTTTGTAATGACATTTCTATAGTGTGAAGTCATCTGAGGTAAAACCATCCTTATATGTCCTTATATGTCCCCTTAACCAGGTTTTGCAGGCATTCTTATACGTTAGTGAGCCACAAAGAAAAATGTATTTCTGCATCATTGTATTTTTAAAGAGTGTTTCGGACTGACAGTGGATGCACAAACATAAATCCTTAAAATAGCCCTAGTATTAGACTTAGATTGGCCTAAAAGGTGTCCCTAAAGAAGATAGCAAATACCTTGCCCACTGCCTGCACCACTAAATTCTGCTCTGTTGATTAAAATCCCTCCTCTGAAGACTGTGCAGAAAGTGACTACTATCAATCTCTTCAGTCCAATGCTGCTCTCAGTGGTTCATCCTACCAACCTCCAAGTCACTACTGTGCCCTGCGTGACTTGGAGGTTGTGGAGAAGAATCACCTGTGCAGCAGGGGACATACGGAACCTGTACTCCCAGAAGTGTCAGTCTTTCCACAGTCTTCAATGGAAGATTTTTGATCAAGCAGCCTTTGTTGGTGAGGTCAGTAGGAAAAGCATTTACTATCTCCTTTTACAAAGACTCCTTTTTTGCTAATTTAATTCTGCCAACGGGGTTACTTTAAACAAACCATAGCTTAGGTAATTGAGTCAAGACCATCATAAGTAATCATGGTGCAGAGCTGTTTAAAGGAATATGAAATGTTCTGTTATTTTTAATTCCTACCATTTCAAAGCCTTTCACAGATCCGCAGAATTTAGTGACCATTTAGCTACAATTACCTACTGGAAATATATGAAAATGCAGCATATTTTATCTTAATGGGTCCATTTGTCTGCTTTGCTTATACACAGCAGTATATCTCTGGTCCATTTATATACTTGTTTTAATGCATAATAATTATGACTCTTATCACACATAATGGAAAGTTGCACAGGTTGTAGTTTGAAGATTTAGTTCCTTTTATTTCCTAAAGAAGAACCAGTCCCAAAGGTTGTTACCTGTTATGGCTGAACCTCCCATCTAATGTTAGAGGTTGCCATTTCCCAATTGTAATGGGGAGACCAGTTCTGTACAGCATCAATACAGTACATGCCTGCACTGTATGCATGTACTGTGATACGCGTATCATTCACAAAACATTTCCACCATTTCACACATTTATGTGAAAGAGTCTGAGCTCATTTATGGTTTTAACTACATAGTTACATAGTAGGCAAGGTTGAAAAAAGACACAAGTCCATCAAGTCCAACCTATGTGTGTAATTTTATGTCAGCATTACATTGTATATCCCTGTATGTTCTGGTCGTTCAGGAGCTTATCTCATAGTTTTTTTAATTTTCGATGCTCCCCATTGAAACCACTGCCTGTGGAAGAGAATTCCACATCCTAACCGCTCTTACAGTAAAGAACCATTGACACAGTTTCAGGTTAAACCACTTCTCTTCTAATTTTAATGAATGGCTGTGTGTCTTATTAAATTCCCTTTCGTGGAAAAGTTTTATTCCGATTGTGGGGTCACCAGTACGGTATTTGTAAATTGAAATCATATCCCCTCTCAAGCGTCTCCTCTCCAGAGAGAACAAGTTCAGTGCTCGTAACCTTTCCTCATAACTAAGGTCCTCCAGTCCCTTTATTCGTTTTGTTGCCCTTCTCTGGACTCTCTGCAGTTCTAGAACATCTTTCCTGAGGACTGGTGCCCAGAACTGGATGGCATACTCCAGGTGTGGCCAGACCAGAGTCTTGTAGATTGGGAGAATTATCATTAATCCCCTTTTTAATGCATACCAATATTCTGTTTGCTTTGCTTGCAGCATCTTGATATTGCATGCCATTGCTGAGTCATCTACTAGGACCCCCAGGTCCTTTTCCATCCTAGATTCACCCAGAGTTTCTCCCCCTAGTGTGTAGATTGCATTCATATTTTTGCCACCCAAATGCATTATTTTACATTTTTCTACATTAAACCTCATTTGCCATGTAGTTGACCACCCTATTAATTTGTTTAAAACTTCTTGCAAGGTATCCACATCCTGCGGAGAAGTTATTGCCCTGCTTAGCTTAGTATTGTCCGCAAATACAGAGATTGAGCTGTTTATCCCATCCTCCAGGTTGTTTATGAATAGATTAAATAGGAATGGTCCCAGAAGAGAACCCTGGGGGACCCCACTTTCCACCCCGGTCCATTCCGAGTACTCCCCATTTATCACTACCCCCTGAACTCGCTCCTGTAGCCACTTTTCAATCCATGTACTCCCCCTATGGTCCATGTCAACGGACCTTACTTTCTACAGTAAATATTTATGGGGAACTTTATCAAATGCTTTTGAAAAGTCCAGATACACCACGTCTACGGGCCTTCCATTATCTAGATGGCAGCTCACCTCCTCATAAAAGATTGGTTTGGCAAGAACGATTTTTCATGAATCCATTCTGATTACTGCTAATGATACCGTTGTCATTACTAAAATCTTGTATATAGTCCCTTATCATGCCCTCCAAGAGCTTGCATAAAATTGATGTTAGGCTAACTGGTCTGTGATTACCAGGGATGTACATCATTGAACAATTGTTGCTGGTAACTTTTAGATCTGTTATGTCTCTTCCAGAAATTGAGTAATGTACCATTATGATAGTGAACAGACCTTAGCATTGCAGTGCATAATCTCTGTAGATGTGTTCCAAAGTATTCTAGATGTCCAAGATCCCTAATAATAACAATTTGACATTTCCTGGTAGTGTTGAAAGCTGACCAACCATCTCCCGCCACTTCCTGCAACTCCATCACACACACACCACACAGTTCTGCTGGCCAGACATTACAATGATTGGTCAATAGGAAGTGCTGAATGGAAATAAAAAGTTATATACACAACTGGGAAGTGTCAAAATATGCAAATTCAGGCTCTTTGAGATTTGGATCACCGGGGACAGATTATCCAGAGCAATGTGCCGCCAGTTTAGTTTTACTGACAGAATCATATTTTTTTTTTAAAACTACAAAATGTTTCTGTTCAGACACTTTGGAGGTTAGAGTATGGTGCAAGGTATACTTATCCACCAAGCATCCTTCCCTACTTATGCTGATGTTGTCCCTTGCACTTCCAAATGTACTGACCACATACAGTAAAAGTCCCTGAGAATACACAGTGCAGAGCTCAGGGGCTGGTGGTTTCCAAGGCAATGGAAGAACAGCATGCAGAATCCAATAGTTAGAGAAACTTGTTTTTTCACTGCTATTGTACATTATCAGCGTTCACTTATTTCAGCTGATCTATACTTTTAAAACCCCAAATTCTCTAATTACCAATTATAAATAGATCTAATTTAAAAGGAATGTGTCAGGGAAGAAATACAGGTGAACTCCTAGTTTATTTGTTTTTGTTGGTGCAAGCTCCAGGTCTGTAATTCTTCTCTGTAATTCAGCATTTGGTGGACCCTTAGGGCCCTTTCACATGGACGTTTCCATGTACGGGCTCCGCTTTGCTCAGTAGGGATCACTCCGTCGCAGGCAGGTGACAGGTCAGTCTCTGCACACTGTGCAGGGACCGACCTGTCAGAGCGCCGCTCTCCCCTATGGGGGATTGGATGAAGACAGACCGTAGAGTCCATTTTCATCCAATCCGATCCGCCAGACAGATGGAAAATAGGGCTTCCATCTGTCACACTTTAGCGGATCGGAGCCTAAAAAACTGACAGGTGGACCTGAACGGTCCACCTGTGTGAAAGGAGCCTTCCAGGTGTAATCTTTGCTGTCCTCATGCTTGTTCCAGGACAGGTTCTCAATAATTAGTGAATTAGGGAAAGGGATAAAAAACCCAGAATTTTCTCTTAAAAAAACAAAGAAATTTTAGTCTACTAAAACACCTTTTACAGAACCAGCATTCAGCTCCTGGAATTCTTGGACAAGCTTGTTGTTTTTAATTATTTTTACAATTACACTGATTTTTAATAAACTTATTGCATGTAGTTCCCCTTCTTTTGTTTTTCTTTCCTGTGTGAAATACTTTATTGCCATTTGAAGATCAGGATTGTCATTTCTCTAGCATTGACAGAAATGCTGGGAGCCAGGTGAGCATTGCTGCAATGGAGGTGTTGGTGTCCCTAGAGTCCATCAACATAGGCTACCCTATAAGCGCATATTGACCTAACTTATGTTGTATACATTTAGCCGCAAGTGTGTTATCTACAGGTAGATGAAGGAAGGTTTGCAGTGATGGATGTGATATTTACTTTTAAAAAGTAAGACAGCAGTTTGGATGTGCTACCTCATCTTAATTAAGAATAGTTTCTCAGAAGGAGAATTCATTTAGAAGCATATTTTGTACTATCTCACTTTTTATTTTCCTTTGTTGAGAAATAGAACATTGGATGTTTCAGACAATTAGCAGATGGTGATCCATCTCTGCAGATGATTTAACATTCAGGCTGCTAATGATATCCAGAAATTCTTTCAGACTCTGCTTCTGTTACTGGATATCATTTTCTCAGTAAACTAATACACTACACCGAGCTTCATTATTATATGTATGTTGGCCACACCCACCCTCTCCATCTAGCTCTCCATTCTCATCTTACCAGGCAATATGTTGTTAGTAGTTGATGGACATGTACAGAGTAATTAAAGTCTTTAGGCTGGGTTCACACTGGTACGACAAACACTCCGACATTGGGAGCTCATGACGCATGACGTGTGAAAATTAATGTTTCCCTATGGGAGCCGTCTTAACTGGTCCGACACAAGTTGGTCCGACTTTGAAAATGCTCCCTGCACTATTTTGGTCCGACTTTGATCCTACTTCACTCCATTGAATATCATTGAAGTCGGATCAAAGTAGGATCCTTGTCCTTACCATCCGACTTTTGACATCCGACATGGTGATTACAGCAGCAGTAAAAGGAATTTATCTCACCCTGGGATTGTTTTGATTGGTCAAAGGACAAGTCAGACTAGCACAAAGTCGGATCAAAGTAGTATCCTGTTCATTCAAGTCGGATGGATGTAGGACCAATGTAGGACCGATGTAGGACTGATGACGCAGAGCAAAGTATGAAAGTCCTATGATTGTCGTGTAGTATCAGTGTGAACCCAGCCTAAATCTTAAAAGGAAACTCAGAGGTGCACCACCAATCAATGTGTTATGATTATGCTAACAAAGAAAAAATGCACAAAGAATAGCCCAAGGTCGGACTTTAAAGGCACATTGGACAGCAGTAAATATAAAAATATATTTTATTTATGACAATACATAGTACATGCATCATATGTGTAGCAATGAGCCCCTGTGCATCAACGTGTTTCACTGTTTAGCTTCATCAGGACACATTCAGGGGTTGTTGGAAGGAACAGGTCTCACGATCTACAATAAAACACATGGATAAGGCTTTGTATAATAACAACACATATTTAAAAAGGATCATCAGCATATCCGAATGACATCTGCAGGACACACACAAATACCTTGCAAGGAAGTCCATAGAAGATAATATATAGTGTTCAGGTGTTTGGATACTTGTAACCAGAGGTAAGCTAGAACAATTCATATAATGACAAAAGTCACTCTCACAGCAAACGCATGTTTGCATTTTCGTCCAAATTTCGGGGATTTTCGCGTTAGTTTTAACAAACGATAACAAACGCGCAGAATCCGAAATCTGACATAAAAAATGCTTTATTTTCGTTTCATTCCAACAACAGTTTGATACAGATAGAAAATTCGACACGACTATGACAATAGCGATCTGTATCTATCGAATCTGCGGTCGAATGTGCCTAACCTAACTCTATTAGTCCAAGATTATTCGACATAGAGAGAAAAGATTCGACATTATAGAGACATGAAGATTGGACGAAGCAGCTAAAAACATGCGATCACCGCGAGCGGACATTTATGGTCAAATGCTCCGCCCATAGGCTATAGAAGAATTCTAATGTTGGTTGATTAGTAATAATAATTAATAAATATAATTATTACTAGTCATACAACATTAGAATTCTACTATAGCTTGTGGGCGGAGCATTTGACCTGAAATGTACGATTGCTGGTGTCGTACAGTTTAGCTGCTTCGTCGAATCTTCTTCTTCTTCTTAGAACATTCGACAGACACCATAAGCCTTCAAGTGACAGATTCGACCTTAATTCGGATTTTCAGACGAATGCATTTTTTTAACGAAACAAAATAAATAAAAACTAATTTCGGGAGTAACTAAATAAATTCATTTTTCGGACGAAACCGAAATTCCGAAACAAAATATTTCAGTGTGCACATGTCTAGCGTTTACTGTGAGAGTGACTTTTTTTATTATATGAATTGTTCTAGCTTGCCTCTGGTTACAAATATCCAAGCGCCTGAACACTATATATGAGGATAGCTGATGCTTAGTGGGGAGATTATCTTCTATAGACTTCCTTGCAAGGTATTTGTGTGTGTGCTGCAGATGTTGTTCGGATATGCCAATGATCCTTTTAAAATATGTGTTGTTATTATACAAAGCCTTATCTATGTGTTTTATTGTAGATAATGAGACATGTTCCTTCCAACTATACCTGAATGTGTCCTGATGAAGCTAAACAGTGAAATGCGTTGACACACAGGGGCTCATTGCTACACATATGATGCATGTCCTTCAGTGCCATGTATTATGTTTAGAATGCATTATATGTTTTTAAATCTTTATTCATATTTGCTCTGTCTGTACTATGTATTGTCATAAATAAAATATATTTTTATATTTACTCCTGTCCAATGTGCCTTTAAAGTCTGACTTTGGGCTATTCTTTGTCCATTTTTTCTTTAATTACTGAATTTCCTATATGGATGTGGCCATAGGAGTGCTTCCTTTATATTAACCTATGCTAACAAAGACTTTCTGATTGGAGCTTTCTGGCAGAAGGAAACGCAAAACTCGCCTAAACTATGTACAATAAATGATCTATATGAGCGTTTTTCTGCCAAGGGAACATACTTTTTTTAAGCCCTGTGTGCATGGAGCCTTAGAGAGATTTATTTGGTTTATTTGTCCTGGTTATCGTTATCGTGGAAACTGAACAAAAATCCCAAATGTTGGGGGCTCACCACAGAGGGGAAACCTTACAGTGGGGACACTAGTTCTGATGACACTGGTGACAATGAGGGATTTCCTCACTTTGGAAGCCAAAAACTTCCCAATCTAACACAGATAAAAAAAAATGTCATGGGTTATAATCCTCTCTCACTCTATCCAAAATGAAAAAAAAAATGCCTTTAAATCTACTAATTAAAAACGAATTACTAGTAAAGCAGTACTGTGATGTTCTAAAGTGCTATGAATTACTCTCTAAACAAAATGTTGATGAAAAATAAAAAAATATAAAAAATTCAAAGTAATGAGAATCAATCACCACTTTTACTAAGTCAAACTCACCATAACAATAGGCTGGTCAAATGATAAACCAGCACACACGCCAACTCTGTCCCACTGATCACTGGGATGAACTGACATGCGTGGTGACATCAGCGTCCTTGCCCCGCCCTATGCGTTTCATCATGCGACGTCCCCACAGAGAGGCAGATGTTCTCTATAAAGTAATGATAAATGATGCTTTTTTAAAACCCCTTCTGATATTTCTATTCTATAACTCTATAATTTTTTTAGGCATGTTCATATTATTTACACATGCCGCACACCTACCACATCTAAAATAGCCCTTGCAATCAAAAAATTTCAACTGATTGTAACCAAGTGGATTTTCAACATTAACTGCTAAAGTAACCTTTCTATATACTACAGGTACTTGTGTTTTTTGAGGAAGTAGGTGGCCTAACATTTTATCCTTCAAGAGAATTTCAATAAAATATTTTTCAATGCCTTATTTACCCAATAATGTAAATGTTATATTGGGTAAATATAGCCCACTGAGACTTTTCTCTTTCGATTACATTCTTATCCTTATATTATCTTCCTCTTGAAGACTACATAGTGAATTTTCTGCTCCAAAAACTCCCTATTATAACCCTTTACAAATATATAGCTTTTAAAATTTCTGCTTGATCATAAAAGTTAGCGATACAATGACCATTTCTCCTTATCCTAGTGGATGGTCCCCAAGGGATATTACTAAGAATGGTGACAACTTGTACTAGGAACAGACCCAATCTCGTCAAATTATTTTAAGAGGGTGTTAGTGCAAATAACATTCTCTTGGATAAAATTTGCTACATCTAAAATGTTTATAGTGGTCTTATGCGTTTAATTCCATAGTTATTAATATTAAAATTATTGTAAAAAGTTCCTTAAGAAATGGGGAGCAAATCTTAAGTATACCAACCATAGAACACCAGCTCGGGGAGTATTAGCATAGATGAAATGCTCCTTCCAGGAGCACTAGAATAAATTTTTTTTGGGGGGGGGGGGGCACAAGCACAGAGGAAGAAATAGAGGTGATTATATTTAGGCTGGTTCACTATCGCACAGATATATTTGAATAGGTAAAGTTTTTTTCACTGGATAGCACAGTGATTACTCTTTTTAAATTTGAGCAATAAAACATGATAGGAATTCTAATTCCATCACCACTTTGTCCACAATTGAAATAAAATTATTAAGATATACTTTATTCCTATCTAGTAAACCATTAAGAGTGTGTACAGTGTTCTGCACATTATTATTATACACACAGTCAGAGCATTGACTCCTCCTCCCTTCCCCCTGCTTGCCCTATTTAGGTGCACACAGACAGAACCTATTGGCAATAGTTCCTGCTATGCTCTCATTTTAAAAAACCCACACTGGCCTATGACATGGATTCACTATATATATATATATATATATATATATATATATATATATATATATACAGTATCTCACAAAAGTGAGTACACCCCTCACATTTTTGTAAATATTTTATTATATCTTTTCATGTGACAACACTGAAGAAATGACACTTTGCTACAATGTAAAGTTGTGAGTGTACAGCTTGTATAACAGTGTAAATTTGCTGTCCCCTCAAAATCACTCAACTCAACTCACAGCCATTAATGTCTAAACCCCAGGCAACAAAAGTAAGTACAGCCCTAAGTGAAAATGTCATTATTGGGCCCAAAGTATCAATATTTTGTGTGGCCACCATTATTTTCTAGCACTGCCTTAACCCTCTTGGGCATGGAGGTCACCAGAGCTTCACAGGTTGCCACTGGAGTCCTCTTCTACTCCTCCATGACGACATCACAGAGATGGTGGATGTTAGAGACCTTGTGTTCCTCCACCTTCTTTTTAGGATGTCCCACAGATACTCATTAGGGTTTAGGTCTGGAGACATGTTTGGCCAGTCCGTCACCTTTACCCTCAACTTCTTTAGAAAGGCAGTGGTCATCTTGGAGGTGTGTTTGGGGTCATTATCATGTTGGAATACTGTCCTGCAGCCCAGTCCCTGAAAGGAGAGGATCATGCTCTGCTTCAGTATATCACAGTACATGTTGGCATTCATAGTTCCCTCAATGAACTGTAGCTCCCCAGTGGCGGCAGCACTCATGCAGCCCCAGACCATGACACTCCCACCACCATGCTTGACTATAGGGAAGACATACTTGTCTTTGTACTCCTCACCTGGTTGCCGCCACTCACGCTTAACACCATCTGAACCAAATAAGTTTATCTTGGTCTCATCAGACTACAGGACATGGTTCCAGTAATCCCTGTCCTTAGTCTGCTAGTCTTCAGCAAATGTTTGTGGGCTTTCTTGTGCATCATCTTTAGAAGAGGCTTCTTTCTGGGATGTCAGCCATGCAGACCAATTTGATGCAGTGTGCAGCATATGGTCTGAGCACCCTCAGGCTGACCCCCCACCTCTTCAACTTCTGCAGCAATGCTGGCAACACTCATATGTCTATTTCCCCAAAGACAACCTCTGGATATGATGCTGAACACTTGCACTCAACTTCTTTGGTCAACCATGGTGAGGCCTGTTCTAAGCGAAAACCTCTCCCGTTAAACCACTGTATGGTCTTGGCCACCATGCTGCAGTTTCATTTCAGGGTCTTGGCAATCTTCTTATAGCCTAGGACATATTTATGTAGAGCAAAAGTTATTTTTTTCAGATCCTCAGAGAGTTCTCTCCCATGAGGTGCCATGTTGAACTACCAGTGACCAGTATGAGAGAGTGAGAGCGATAAAACCAAATTTAACACACCTGCTCCCTATTCACACATGAGACCTTGTAACACTAACAAATCACATGACACCAGGGAAGGAAAATGGCTAATTGGGCCCAATTTGGCCATTTTCACTTAGGGGTTTGCTCACTTTTGTTGCCAGCGGTTTAGATATTAATGGCTGTGTGTTTAGTTATTTTAAGGGGACAGCAAATTTACACTGTTATATAAGCTGTACACTCACTACTTTATATTGTAGCAAAGTGTAATTTCTTTAGTGTTGTCACATGAAAAGTTATATTAAAACATTTACAAAAATGTGAGGGGTGTACTCACTTTTGTAAGATACTGTGTGTATATATATATATATATATATATATATATATATATATATATATATATATAAATGTATTTATTTTATTTTTTGTGAAAAAAGAATACAAACATCTGTTTAAACCGTTTTAACAATTAGAAATGTAATTGTAACAATTGTAGTTTTTATTTAATTCAGCAATTTTTTGTTTAGTACATATACGCATTAATTATGCAAAATCTTTGCATGTATTAACCGCTTGAGGACCGCCGCACGCCGATGTACGTCGGCAGAATGGCACGGCTGGGCACAAGGGCGTACAGGTACGTCCCCTTTAAGAGCCCAGCCGCAGGTCGCGAGTGCGCCGCTGGCGGCGCGCTCGCGACCCGGGCCTCTTCTCCGTGACCGTCCCAGCGGGAACAGCGGACCCGATCGCCACTGGTGTCCCGCGATCGGGTCACAGAGAGGAAGAACGGGGAGAGGTAAGTGTAAACAAACCTCTCCCTGTGCTTCCTAATGAGCCGTCACTGATCGTCTGTTCCCTGTAATAGGGAATGACAATCAGTGACGTCACATGCTAACCCCTAAAGCGCCCACTCCTGGTTTACCCCTTTACTGCCAGTGTAATTTTTACAGTAACCAGTGCATTTTTATAGCACTGGTCGCTGTGAAAATGACAATGGTCCCAAAATAGTGTCAAAAGTGTCCGATGTGTCCGCCATAATGTCGCAGTCACGAAAAAAATCACAGATCGCCGCCATTACTAGTAAAAAAAATAAAAAAAATAAAAATGCCATAAAACTACCCCCTATTTTGTAAACGCTATAACTTTTGCGCAAACCAATTAATAAACGCTTATTGCGATTTTTTTTACCAAAAATATGTAGAAGAATACATATCGGCCTAAACTGAGAAAAAAATGTTTTTTTATATATTTTTTGGGGATATTTATTATAGCAAAAAGTAAAAAATATTAAATTTTTTTCAAAATTGTCGCTTTATTTTTGTTTATAGCGCAAAAAATAAAAACCGCAGAGGTGATAAAATACCACCAAAAGAAAGCTCTATTTGTGGGAAAAAAAGGACGCCAATTTTGTTTGGGAGCCATGTCGCACGACCGCGCAATTGTCAGTTAAAGCGACGCAGTGCCGAACCGCAAAAAGGGGCCTGGTCCAGGTCTTAAGTGGTTAATAGGTAAGATTGCATTCTATGCATTAGGGTGAAAAACCTTTTGTAGTGAAGCAACCATCCATAGCCCCCTTCTTACTTACCTGAACCCGATCGTTCCAGCGACGGGGACAAGCAGAGCAGCTCCAGCTCATTGACTGGATTGATAGAAGCAGGAGAATTGGCTCATGTCAATCAAAGCCAGTGACGCCGGAGACAGGGGGGCAGGGCCGAGTCCTGCTGTATGTGTCAATTGATGCAGCAGCAGGACTCAGGAGCATGCCCGCATGAGTGCCCCCAGGAAATGCCAGTCTCTGTGGGGGCACTCGAGAAGAGGAGGAGCCAGGAGCGCTGCTGGGAGACCCCATAAAAGGAGGATTGGATCCACTCTGTGCAAAAACCTTAAAGTATGACATGTTTGTTATTTTTAAAAAAACAAATAACAAACCTTTACAACCCCTTTAAGGCCATATGACTTTGTGATCGTTGTGTCAAAGACTGTGAAGAGAATACAGTGCTCAGATCTGAAAACATCTGGCCTGAATGTTCAAATATATATGTTCTGCATTTGGTGTTCCCAAAATATCAGGTTACTGGTATTAACATGAGTTTAACAAGTGGAACAGTCTGGTGCTGTACAACTGTTCCTGGATAACTTCAATAACCTCTAGGCAGGTAGGCTGTGTTACACAGTTGGGTTGATTTACTAAAGGCAAATAGACTGTTCACTTGTGCAGTTGCAATCTGCAAGGGCATTTGCTCCAGAGCTTAGTAAATGAGACGAAGCATCACCTTGCAAAGAATAACCAATCACAAGCAAGAAAAATAAAAAAATAATAATTTTTGCTTGCACATAATTGGATGATGGAAGTCAGCAGAACTCATTACTAAGCTCTGGAGCACTTGCCCTTGCAGTGTGCAACTGCAATTTGCAAAGTGCACAGACTATTTACCTTTAGCCAATCAAATTATCAAGGGATGTGGGTCTAGGATGGAAAACTGAAGTCCTTAGATGGTTGACTTTACTGCCTGTGTGTATTTCAGGGTTTAAAGTGTATGTCCAGCTAAATAGTTTATTAGGGCTCATTTAAGAGACTAATTCTCACTGTTACAGTGACAATGCTTTCACCAGACATGAGAGAGTTATGCCCTGTACACACGACCGGATTTCCGATGGAATTTTCCGTCGGAATTCCGATGAAGCTGACTTCCATCAGTCTTGCATACACACCATGAGACAAAATTCCAACCGTCCAAAACGAGGTGACGTAAAACACCCCGACGACCCGAGAAAAATTAAGTTCAATGCTTCTGAGCATGCGTCAACTTGATTCTGAGCATGCGTTGGTTTTTTCTCTGTTGGAGTTCCACACAGACGATCGGAATTTCCTATCGTTTTTTTTTTCAAAAAAGTCCGATGGGGCCCACACACAATCGTTTTTTCCGATGAAAAAAGTTCATCTGACTTTTTTCATCGGAAAAAACGATCGTGTGTACAGGGCATAAGATCTGCAACTGGGATACAAACAGCAATATAAAAAAAATCTCACTTTAGTTTCTATTTACCATTGTATACTTTTAATGAGGGTTATGAGTTGAAATGTAACTAAAAGTAAAACATTTATACGGTAAAAATAGATTCATACACTCCCAAATAAAAAGAGATTGTAGCATCTTTATTAAAAGCTGAACAATTAATCGCAACGTTCACCATTCTCAGTATTATTCTCTTTGCTGTGACCTCTGCTATAGCTGCAGTTGGTGTACACAAAGAGACAGATGTGCCATTATCCCACAATATCTTTTTTATTTCTAGCTGAAGGGTTCAGACCTCCCATGCAATCTCTTGTCTCCCTGTTATACTCTTCTTATTGAAACTGAACTGTTCTTTCCTTCTGTTTGCATATTTTATGACCTGCAGTAGAAGGAAAGAAAAATAAAAAATGGAAAGTTTTCTTTCTCCTAAGTGATGGGGAACTTTTTATTTTCTAATTCATTCCATTGATAGAGCCTTATATACTCTGGAGGGATTCTGTTCCTTTCGTGTACGCCAAGTACTACCTGTAAAAAAGAAGCTAAAGAACTTGCCACCAGAGATAACTGTAATACTCACAAATCTCTATGAAAAAGTCTCCGCACTTTGCAAACTTGGGATGTGATTAAATATTTATTGCCAATAGAGCTGCTTCATTAAGACTCAGTCCACCTAAACTTAACTCCCAATACTGATGATATTGGCTCTTTATTTCTCAGGGCTTTGAGTGGTTACTCTACTACCCTTCACTTTCCAGACCTTCGAAGTCATGTGCCGTGGCTGGTAAAGGAAATCCATTGTGTTTTTTAGGGCCATTCACACACAGGCCCTTATCCATAGCAGGTCGCCTAAAAATGTTAGGGCAGCAAGCGTGCAGCCTTCGTAAAAATGGGCCTCCTGCATATCCTACATGAGAATGGGTCATTAGTACCCTTATTACGTATGTGCAGAAAGGAATAAATGAACACACCAACACTATAGACAAAATACTTACATAGAAAAATCCTCCCCTCAATGTCCCCAGTATTATTCACATCATCCATTGATACAAATCCTTGTCAATCACCTGCCAACTGATGATATTGCCCCACTGCACTTCCTTCACAAAATCACTGGCTGGTGTTTGTGAAGAAACTGGCTGAGGATCCTGGGTGACATCTGTGACCACATATGGTCATGACCTCATGACCATATCTGGGCAATCATGTCACTCAAGATCCCTAGCTATTTTGTACACAAACCCCAGCTCACAGAGGACCTGTCGTTTACCAGCGGAAGTTCTATAACCGTAAAATGGCAGATCCCCAAGTGGCTGTTTTTTATCAACAAACTAGCCAGGGATCTGTCAATTAACAATGGTAGTGCTAGCACATTGGTAGCACTAATGCGGCACTACCGCTAGTGCTGTCACTGTGCTAGCAGTAAAGCTGCTAAATAACAGATCCCCAGCAGCATACAGTTGCATCACCCATTCATGTACAAGAAAAACTTAGTATTATGATTTTGCATGCACATGGATACATTTTCTTTGTGATATGGACATGTTGGATAATTTGCTGTACATCATGAGTGCCTGGACTTCTGTGAAGGTTTTCCAAGGGCAGCTTTAAATCTTTACCTGATTGACTAAGATAGGAATGCTGACCTTTATGGGAATAGGGAATAATATGATACTGTGTGGTTGATGACGGTGTCCCCTGACAGGGAATTGATGTTTTCAGCCCATTATCGCTCCTTGGTGTTCCCCCTTTGGAAAAGATGTCTCACACTTATTCGGTTCCAGCAAACTTTGAAGATTCTTGATTTTAAAGAGATTGGGTTCCATGATAGCGATATTCATTCACATGTGCTCCGACGGAAGATCATTTGAAACGCGTTGAGCCCACATATGGATTGTTGGATGAAATAATGTGTGAACCTTACAATGGACATGGTGCTATATGTGATTTAAAATGTTATGAACAATACATCTTGTGTGGTTATAAAATTGTTCATGTAATGTACATTTCTATATTCCCCAAAAAAGTCCATGGCTACAATTCTGTTGATGTAATGTATGTAAATTTTATGATGTGGGTGTATAAAACACAGAACCTCTACCAAAAATATTTTATTTCTTTGCACATGATTGGGTATTCATAGTGAATACCGCTTTCTCTTATTCAGTAATTGAACTTTACAACTCCTATAGTAGTGGTGTGAACAGGGCACATAGAAAGCAATTGTTTTCTATGTGCCCTGGTGGCGACCTGCATTTAGCCAGTGCGGAAAATGTAGGTCACTGCACTTAAAATAAAACACAGGAAGTTCCTGTAAATGAAGGATAACAGCAGGATTGTAAAGGATGCTGTAGGCAGGTACATTTAGGTGCTAGAACCTTATAAGTCAGCAGATTGTTTTTATTTGTTATTACCGTATATACTCGAGTATAGTTTTTTGTGCTGAAAATGCCCAACTCGGCTTATACTCGAGTCATCGCTGTGCTGTCCCCATCTGCGGCCTTATTATCTCCAGCGCTGTAATATATTCAGTCTACTCGGCAGCCTTTCAGTGTAGCAAAGCCTCGCCTCCTCCTCGTCCATGATAGGCTGAACACTGACTCACTGCTAGAAACCGAGTCAGTGTTCTGTCACGGACGTGGACGAGGAGGAGGCGGGGCTTTGGTACTCTGAATGGCCGCCGAGTAGACTGAGAATATCACAGCGCTGGAGATAATAAGGCCGCAGATGGGGACAACGCTGGGATATAATAAGGCCGCAGATGGGGACAACGCCAGGACAATGGCAGACGCCAATCAGGCACTTGAGGGTGAGGCTGAGGCATGCAGATGGACACAGTGAGGGCAGTGAGGGAGGCTGAGGCATGCAGATGGACACAGTAAGGGAGGCTGAGGCATGCAGATGAACACAGTGAGGGAGGCTGAAGCATGCAGATGGACACAGTGAGGGAGGCTGAGAGATAGAGATGGACACAGTAAGGGAGGCTGAGGCATGCAGATAGACACAGTGAGGGAGGCTGAGGCATGCAGATGGACACATTAAGGGAGGCTGAGGCATGCAGATGGACACAGTAAGGGAGGCTGAGGCATGCAGATGGACACAGTGAGGGAGGCTGAGGCATGCAAATGGACACCGTGAGGCTGCAAATGGGCATTGTTGACACTCTTTTACACTTACAGTAGCTGCTGCATTCTCACCCTAGGCTTATACTCAAATCAATACGCTTTCCCAGTTTTTTGTGGTAAAAGTAGGTGCCTCGGCTTATATTCGGGTCGGCTTATACTCAAGTATATACAGTAATGGTCTTTTTTAACAGTTTTGCTAAATTATTTTTATATAATAATGTTTATTTCTAGACACTTATTAATTTGTTGAGCTACAATTAACAATCCACAGTGCCTCATTCTAAAACCAAGTTGTTTCTTTTCTGCACTTGTCTTGAAATGTTCAATCAAACTGTGTCTGCGGGTTCCATGTATAATAAATAAGACTTGGTGGCTGGCCTTTCTATCATTCTATTGACGCAGGAATGAAAATATTTTATGATTCATTAGTCTGAGATACAGTCAGAACTACAGTATTGATTTCACTCAGGTTGAATCACAAGGACATCTGATAATATTTACTCTGGCTTTATGGCATCACTGACCTTAAATGTTAGAATTTCCACCTTGCAGCATTTATTATCCCACTGGGAAAAATGCATGTTTAACTAGATCCATGTTTTGTATCTTTGTAGGGCATGTTCATTTTAGCGAAATGCATTGCTAAGCTTTTGTTTTGCGCCAGTGTAGTGAGAGATATTTTACACCAACACAACACATACAGGTACAAATGGGTTCTGCCTTGGGAAATACAGTGAGGGAAAAAAGTATTTGATCCCCTGCTGATTTTGTATATTTGCCCACTGACAAAAAAATGATCAGTCTACAATTTTAATGGTAGGTTTATTTTAACAATGAGAGACAGAATAACAACAAAAATTTCCAGAAAAAAATAATTTCCAAAAAGTTATAAATCGATTTGCATTTTATTGAGTGAAATAAATATTTGATCCCCTATCAATCAACAACATTTCTGGCTTCCAAGTGTCTTCTATAGAGGTAACGAGCTGAGATTAGGAGCACTCTCTTAAAGGGAGTGCTCCTAATCGCAGTTTGTTACCTGTATAAAAGACACCTGTCCACAGACGCAATCAATCAGATTCCAATCTCTCCACCATGGCCAAGACCAAAGAGCTGTCCAAGGATGTCAGGAACAAGATTGTAGACCTACACAAGACTGGAATGGGCTACAAGACCATCGCCAAGCAGCTTGGTGAGAGGGTAACAACAGTTGCTTTGATTATACGCAAATGGAAGAAACACAAAATAAATGTCAATCTTCCACTGTCTGGGGCTCCATGCAAAATCTCACCTCGTGGAGTTTCAATGATAATGAGAACGGTGAGGAATCAGCCCTGAACTACATGGTAGAATCTCGTCAATTATCCCAAGGCAGCTGGGACCATAGTCATCAAGAATACAATTGGTAACACACTACGCCGTGAAGGACTGAAATCCTGCAGCGCCCGCAAGGTCCCCTTGCTCAAGAAAGCACATGTACATGCCCGTCTGAAGTTTTCTAATGAACATTTGAATGATTCAGAGGAGAACTGGGTGAAAGTGTTGTGGTCAGATGAGACCAAAATTGAGCTCTTTGGCATCAACTCAACTCGCTGTGTTTGGAGGGGTAGGAATGCTGCCTATGACCACAAGAACACCATCCCCACTGTCAAACATGGAGGTGGAAACATTATGCTTTGGGGGTGTTTTCCTGCTAAGGGGACAGGACAACTTCATCTAATCAAAGGGACGATGGATGGCCATGTACCGTCAAATCTTAGGTGAGAACCTCCTTCCCTCAGCCAGGGCATTGAAAATGGGTCGTGGATGGATATTCCAGCATGACAATGACCCAAAACACACGCCAAGGCAACAAATGAGTGGCTCAAGAATAATTAAGGTCCTGGAGTGGCCTAGCCAATCCCATAGAAAATATGTGGAGGGAGCTGAAGGTTCGAGTTACCAAACGTCAGCCTGGAAACCAAAGTGATTGTAAAGTCTCGTTTTTTTTAAAATAACAAACATGTTATACTTATCTCCTCTGTGCAGTTGGTTTTGCACAGATCAGCCTGGATCCTCCCCTTATTGGGTCCCTCTTTGCTGCTCCTGGCCTCTCCCTCCTGTCAAGTGCCCCCACAGCAAGCAGATTGCTATGAGGGCACCAGTTGACATGAAAACTCATTTTTGTTAAAGCGGAGCTAAACTCTCTCAATCAACATGAATTTATAATTCTCAATGCTACCCACATTTATAAATAGATAGGAAAGTATATATTTTATTTACTTTTTTTAACATTTCTTTAGATACTTCCTGGTTTCTGTCCATCCCAGAAATCTTCATGAGCATTTTTTTTATTTTATCTGGAGAAGGGGAGGAGGGGCTTTCTCAGCTAAGTACACCCACCTGCTTGCATGTCTGAGCTAAGGGCACATAGATTCCAGGAAGTAAATGCTATATGAATCATCTGCCCTTATTCAAGATGGCCACGGTCAGAAATGCTAGGGGGTGATTTCTCAGCAAAATAAAGCATGTAGACATAGATGGATGGGTGAGTTTGTATTGAGTATTAAAAATGAATCAGTTTGAGGTGCTCAGATACAGTTAAGTTCTGCTTTAATTGAATATAATTCATAAAAAAAATGATTTTGCCGTAAGCCATTTGCTATCTCATTTTTAAATGTGTAAATTATGAATGTACTTTTTTTATTTTATGTTATTGCACGTCTGTCTAACAAAAAAGATGACACATTCTGATACGGTTTACTGCAGTTTTTCAGATGCGGCCTCATTAGTGGATATTGTAATAACATTCTTTATTTACATGTCCTTATCATACCCTAATAAAGAATTTCATTCATAGTGTACGACCTCTGCCTTGCCGTGTTCTGATAGATGTGCTTGTAATCAGGCCCTATATACAAGATTACCAGTGAAATGGAAAATTCTAACTAGATTTCAGTGGCTCATGTAACTACTTTTGTCACCTTTCATTTGTCGGTAATTTATTTTCTTGGTCAGCTACAAGGATCTAGCTAGTGCCTTGCTGACAGGCTAATAAATGTTTATATGATCTGCTGATAATGATAATGAAACACAGTAAAGAAGGACAGCCTTGTTGCGTTTCTCACTTAAAGCTGTTTTTCTTCTACAAATAAAATATATTACTAACAAATGCTTTTAGATGTTACATTTATCCATAATCAGTTGTGAGCTGTGTACTGCAGTTTATAAAACATACAGATCGCTTCCAAAAAGTGTATTTGTCTGTGTCGTTAGAATGACAAATCTGTGTTCTTGTGAATGAGTAGCACAATTTATAGGTATATTTACAATAATGGGGTACGTTCAGATACCCAAAGTCCAATTCTCGTCCCTCTGAGGGACCTGGTGACTCACTTGGAGGACGCACTGAAATTTGTGCAAAAACGTACAGTGTTGCCGGGTCGGCTTAAAGGTTCTGATACTGTGAAAGTGGACATTGATCTTGAGCTGGAGAGTCTGTATGTGATCTGCTATTGTATCTGGGACCCCTAATCCTCACCTCCTTAACTGTTCTGCAGTAAAACTTTAAAGGACAAAAGTGACTGCCACCCAATTTTAACCATGGACTCAGCCCTGGGGTAAAATGCTAGCCTGCCCATGCCTCTATATAAAGTATATACCTTATATACTTGAGTATAAGCCGACCCAAATATAAGCCGAGGTACCTAATTTAACCACAAAAAACTGGGAAAACTTATTGACCCGAGTATAAGCCTAGGGTGTCCATCTGCATGCCTCACTGTGTCCATGTGCATGCCTCACTGTGCCTTAATGTGGCCATGACTCACTGTGCCCATGCCTCACTGTGCCCATGCCTCACTGTGTCCATGCCTCACTATCACTGTGCCCATGCCTCACTCTGTCCATGCCTCACTGTGCCCAATATCCCTACCTGATCTCCGGCGCTGTGTGACTAGACTGACTTTTAACATGGGAGTCTATGGAAGGGGTGCCCAGGTTGAAAAATCGGTGCTTCCCGGCCTTAGCCATAGGTCCCCTGGACAACAAACTTTGCACACTTATAGATATAGCGTCGGGCTATATGTGTGCCAAGATTGGGGTCCAGGGGACCAAGGCCCTGGCTAGTACTGGGTCCCCAAAATCACCGGAGAAATGACCGTTTAACATTGGAGTCTATGGAAGGGGTGCCTGGCTTTGAAAAATCGGTGCTCCCCGGCCGTGGGTCCCCTGGACACCAAGCTTTGCACGCTTGTAGAGGAAGAGTGGGGCTACATGTGTACCAAGGTTGGGGTCCAGGGGACTTACGGCTGACCAGGATCAGGCGCACAAAGTTGAAGATGGACACAGACTCGAGAATAAGCCATGGGGGGCATTTTCAGCACAAAAAAATGTGCTGAAAAACTTAACTTATATTCAAGTATATACGGTAAATACACTATATTACCAAAAGTATTGGGACACATGCCTTTACACGCACATGAACTTTAATGGCATCTCAGTCTTAGTCCGTAGGGTTCAATATTGAGTTGGCCCACCCTTTGCAGCTATAACAGCTTCAACTCTTCTGGGAAGGCTGTCTACAAGGTTTAGGAGTGTGTCTATGGGAATGTTTGACCATTCTTCCAAAAGCGCATTTGTGAGGTCAGGCACTGAAGTAAACAAGAAGGCCTGGCTCGCAGTATCCACTGTAATTTAATCCAAAGGTGTTGTATCGGTTTGAGGTCAGGACTCTAATTCATCCCAAAGATGGTCTATTGGGTTAAGGTCAGGACTCTGTGCAGGCCAGTCAAGTTCCTCCACCCCAAACTCGCTCAACTATGTCTTTATGGACCTTGCTTTGTGCACTGGTCCAAATGATTTGGCGGAGGTGGAATTATGGTGTGGGGTTGTTTTTCAGGGGTTGGGTTTGGCCCCTTAGTTCCAGTGAAGGGAACTCTTAAGGTGTCAGCATACCAAGACATTTTGGACAATTTCATGCTCCCAACTTGTGGGAACAGTTTGGGGATGGCCCCTTCCTATTCCAACATGACTGTGCACCAGTGCACAAAGCAAGGTTCATAAAGACATGGATGAGCGAGTTTGGGGTGGAGGAACTTGACTGGCCTGCACAGAGTTCTGACCTTAACCCAATAGACCACCTTTGGGATGAATTAGAGTGGAGACTATGAGCCAGGCCTTCTCATCCACATCAGTGCTTGACCTCACAAATGTGCTTCTGAAAGAATGGTCAAACATTCCCATAGACACAATACTAAATCTTGTGGGCAGCCTTCCCAGAGGAGTTGAAGCTGTTATAGCTGCAAAAGATGGGCCAACTCAGTATTGAACCCTACGGACTAAGGCTGGGATTAAAGTTCATGTGCGTGTAAAGGCAGGCATCCCAATACTTTTGGTAAAGGTTTAAGTACCTGAATTATGCCTGGTATGTACCTCCTGTAGCCCCTGTACAGCAGAAAATAAAAATAGTGATACTACGCTAATAGGTAAATATACAATAAAGGAACAATAGTAGCCAGCAGCAGCTTAAACGTAAGATACCACGTGCTAAACCAAATAAAAATAAGAAAGCTGTGCTAAAAATATATGAGTGTATAATAGAACACAATTTTAGTGAAAAAAAATGAAGATCAGCAATCACGTGATCCATACATATATGTAAAAAATGCTCAAACATATATAAAATAAGTCTCTAAAGGAAAATGTGAAAGTCCATAAAGGGGTCCAAAAGATGAGATGGGTCACACACTTGGGGGTGCCAGCAAAAGGAAATCACAATAATCATCACCACAGAGACAATCATGATCCACCACCACATAAAATTACTGCTTACCAGGGAGGTTGACGCGCTGACATCATCGCAAGTGGACGGGCGCCTGCACGCCGGCCGGCCGGCTCTTTTTACCATACGGACGCCCTGTATTATGGATGCTGTTTTTATCCTTTTTTATGTAAGCGCACATCTTTGGTTTAATAAAAATCGTGCATTACTGTGTTACACTATTGAGTGTTCTTACTTTCTGGGTATACGGTTGATGAACCCCCCCTCGAGTGTTTGAAGTGCATCCAGTCTCTATATATCCCACCTGATCGATGGAGTGTGGCTGATATCTGCAAAATCATCTTACAGGCTGGTTTTTAGCTTGCCTCTGGTAAGCAGTAATTTTATGTGGTGGTGGATCACGATTGTCTCTGTGGTGATTATTGTGATTCCCTTTTGCTGGCACCCCCACCTGTACAGCAGAGCTTGGAGTGGGAGAGGAAAAAGCAGTACAAAGAGCCAGTCTAATTATGTGCTGACAATGAGAATGCTGATAGGAGAAGATAAGCTTTTGTGCACTGTGTGCAGGTCCAAGACAGCCTGGGCTCAAAAGAAATGCATTTAATGATGCTGACACTGACACCGCGTACACACGGTCGGAATTTCCGATGGAAAAAGTCCGATGGGAGCTTTTCTTCGGATATTCCGATCGTGTGTATGCCCCATCTGACTTTTTCTGTCGGAATTTCCATTCGTCTATATGCAATTCCGACGCACTAAAAACCACGCATGCTCAGAAACAAGTCGACGCATGGTCGGAAGCATTGAACTTAATTTATCTCGGCTCATCGTAGTGTTGTACGTCACCGTGTTCTTGACGGTCGAAATTTGGTGTAACCGTGTGTATGCAAGCCAAGCTTGAGCGGAATTCCGTCGGAAAAACCATCCGATTCGTGTGTACGCGGAATTATTCAGCCTGGAAAACGAAGAACATCTTGTAGTGCAGTCCTGAGTGGTTAGCTCCAGATTGAAGGTGAGTATTACGGCACATTTTTTGAATATTTTATACTATTATTTTTTTTACTGGAGGTCTTCTTTAGAGCTGTATATTTCTGCTTTTGTACCAATATGGTACAACACTCCACTATTACACATATAATTTACTGTGAATTCTACATATCTTTATGTCATTATTATCATAACAATTTTGGTTGAAATGAGTTGGCTATTGCAGGAAAGGGTTACACATGTTTACAACTGCGTCTCATGCCAAATGAAACTTTTATGCTGATTACCTTCAAGTGCACTTGAAGTCACTTAAGTTGCCCAGCAGCCTTACAAGTAAAAACTTCATTGAATGAAAAGTTGTTAGTATCTATATTGTTTCAGTGATCACATTACAACCAGCCAATGTGTCCTGTTCTGCTATTCTAACTTAGAGTAATCCACCTGAGTGTCAGCCATATTTAAATGTTAATGTGGCACCTTCCTGAATTCTAATAATGACCTAACTCCACACAGATCCCGTGTTTGGGAAACATCGTCATCTGCTCAGAAGGGAATCTTACACTTTAACCCCAGGAGACTTGCACACAGCACTGTTTGTGTTGCGTTGTCTCTGTTACATCTGCTCGCAGAGTACAGTGGCATTAGGCACGGTGCGTTCTTCTCTGTCGTCTCACAGTTACTAGTGGAGAATTATTTTTGGAGGTCACAGGAATTCTCCCAAAGTCCACTCTGCTGCGCAGACACCAGTTTCTTCATGCTGAAGTTTTCCTGGTGGAAGTAAGACTTGAGAAGGTACGAAAGGCAAACGGTTATTTCATTTTGTTTTATAATAAGGTGAACATCTATTCTTGTTCATTTCTACTCTGCGTTTGTCCATTCAGTACAATGCATTGCAGTTGTGCGTTGTGCGTTTTTTTATTTTTTGTATTTTGTTTTCCAGGGTCAGTTTAAAAAGTCTTCTACACACAAGGATTGGGTGTACAGCAGACCATGTGCTTGTGATATTAAATGTCAGTTGTTGGCTTTCTGCTTAGTGCTGTGCCTAGTGCAGAAGAGTGCCCACTTGTGGAAGCCATTTGGATAGAAGTGTATGTGAAGGCAGAATCTTCTTTCTGTATTGTTGAATAGAGTTGTGAGAGGTTAGAAAAGTTTGGGGTCCTGGATCTCTTAAAGCAGTAGGTGTTTTTGTCAGGTCTTAAGAAGTGTAGAGGGAATACATATACCTAGGCATTTCTTCATGGAGTGAAGGCCAAAGGTTGGCTTTGATGATGGTATCTAGAGCGAGTATACTGATTACCCCTCAGGATCCCTCCAAATTTATCAGCCCAATACATGCCTAATTCAACAACCCCAAGCCCTAATGAAGCAGGATTCCTTCAATGTTATCAGTCAAATACATGCTTCATTCAACAGTACCGTGCCCTAATGAAGAGGGACCCTTTCAACTCATGTAGCAAGTTTTCTGACACAAATTTGAATAAATTAAATTTTTTATCAAAATTCTTTAATCTGCATTTTTTTACCTTCTGCTTTTGACCCTTTCCACTTTGCACACCTAGGTTTTTAATTCTGTCTGTGTCACCTAAGTACATAGGCATGTGCACAGGGTGTGCCAGGTGTGCCTGGGTACACCCTAATCACCCTGTGCTGGGCAGATTCCCCCTGCTGCTTGGCTGTAGAGAAAGGGACTGGGGAATCTCTGTCCCCAGTCCCTTTTCTTGGTTTAAAAGTGAGACATTAGGGGCCTATTTAGACCCCTGATATTTCACCAAAGCCCCCAATTGGGGCACTTAAAAAATTGTAAAAAACAATAAAAAAATAATTGTATAAAAATGTTATAAAAAAGAATGCAATTGTAAAAATGTAATAAAAAAATAAATGACTGACACCAACCTCTGCCCTACTGACATCGCCCACTGATCTACCGACGCTGTCCATTGCCCTACTGCCCTATATATTTATACACACACACACACAAGAAAGTGTGTTTGAGCTTTGGGATGCACACCCTAATGCAATAGGCTGCGCACATCTATGCCTAAGTATATTCACACTCTCTATTTGTCCTGGTGACCCCTGCCCCTAGTATTAAAAGAAAGGGGTAGTTCACACTATGTCAGTTGAGCTACGTTTTTCTGTACAGCACCGCACATAGATGGTGTACACAGAGCACATAGAAAACAACTGAACAAGTGAACAAGACCTAAGTGAAAATCCAAATCGTTTGTTGTCACCAGAAAATGAATAGAGGGAAAACGTAATGTGCACACTTGTGCTGGTGACACCTATCAAAGAGAGAATTTACCCCAATTTAAAGAGATTTCTTCTAATTTCTTGTTGTTCTTACAGGGTAGGATTTGATCATTCCCTGCTATATCTACATACAGTACAGGCTTTCCCCTACTTACAAACATCCGACTTACAAACCACTCCTACTTACAAACGGAAGGAGACAACAGGAAGTGAGAGGAAATCTACCCCTAGGAAGGGAAATTCTCTCCTTAAAGAGTTAATATGGGAAAAAGGTGTCTCCTCTCCTCTGATGCTTTATCACCAATTCTTGTTTCCCTAAAAAAAACACATTTTCAAAACCCAATTGTTATCGGGACAGAAAGTGAGGTGAAATCTTCTGAACAGGGGCACAGACAGCAAAACAAATGTTACAGGGGTGATAACCCTTCCCTATGCTATCCAAAAAGCTTAAAAATAGATTTTTTGGCTGGAGCTACACTCAAAAAATGTACCCGTTCCAACAGATTCAACTTAAGAACAAGCCTACAGTCCCTATCTTGTTTGTAACCCGGGGACCGCCTGTATATGCAAAATGGAAACAAAGTTTTTGATATAAATATATATATATATATATATATATATATATATATATATATATATATATATATATTAATGCTGTGGCATCAATGCCAGCCAGATGTTGCAGGTACTGTCGATTTCAAAGACATGCAGCACGTAGGGAAGCAAAGACCTTGTTATGAGCTTGGGTTTGCTATTTCACCCAATAGAACTTTTTGGCTCAGATGAGTATAAAGCCTTGATAGTTGTGTTTGCATGTTCTAAACTACTACTCATTCACTGTATGAGTGCAGGCCCATCAGGTTTACAACCTGAATTGCAGAATACGTTTTTGAATTTCAAATATTTATTTTCTTTTACATTGATTAGAAAAAAAAAAAAAAAACAGGAAAAGTTAATGTAGATGGTTTACTAAAGAAGTAGAGAAATTTCAGTTGGCACTACACTTAGTGAGTAATCTTTATTCGGTTCAATCATCCAATCGTGATTGCAAAAAAAAAAAAAAAATGATTTTTCTTGCACATGATTGGGTATTCAGAGTAAATGAACCCTCATGTTATTGCTGTACAGTATGCTAAGTGAACATTCACTACTTCTTTAGTTAATGAACCTCAGTTATCCCCCACATCAGAGATAATTGCAAGTACCAGAATTTGGGGCAGTCTCTTAAAATGAAGGATAAATAATGATTATGCATGAGTTTGAGTAATTCACTGTTTGTTGAATTATTTTTGTAATGAGTTACACATACTTTATCTCATTGTGTGTTAGATAAAACCTTTATGCATTGTCCACAGCTACAGATTGGTCCTCCAGCCTTCCATAGGTAGAATCAGAAAAGTCTGAATCCTATTGATGCTGTGGGCAACAAGTGAAGTTTGTACAGGTCCTTCTCAAAAAATTAGCATATTGCGATAAAGTTCATTATTTTCTGTAATGTACTGATAAACATTAGACTTTCATATATTTTAGATTCATTACACACAACTGAAGTAGTTCAAGCCTTTTCTTGTTTTAATATTGATGATTTTGGCATACAGCTCATGAAAACCCAAAAATCCTATCTCAAAAAATTAGCATATCATGAAAAGGTTCTCTAAACGAGCTATTAACCTAATCATCTGAATCAACTAATTAACTCTAAACACCTGCAAAAGATTCCTGAGGCTTTTAAAAACTCCCAGCCTGGTTCATTACTCAAAACCGCAATCATGGGTAAGACTGCCGACCTGACTGCTGTCCAGAAGGCCATCATTGACACCCTCAAGCAAGAGGGTAAGACACAGAAAGAAATTTCTGAACGAATAGGCTGTTCCCAGAGTGCTGTATCAAGGCACCTCAGTGGGAAGTCTGTGGGAAGGAAAAAGTGTGGCAGAAAACGCTGCACAACGAGAAGAGGTGACCGGACCCTGAAGAAGATTGTGGAGAAGGACCGATTCCAGACCTTGGAGGACCTGCGGAAGCAGTGGACTGAGTCTGGAGTAGAAACATCCAGAGCCACCGTGAACAGGCGTGTGCAGGAAATGGGCTACAGGTGCCGCATTCCCCAGGTCAAGCCACTTTTGAACCAGAAACAGCGGCAGAAGCGCCTGACCTGGGCTACAGAGAAGCAGCACTGGACTGTTGCTCAGTGGTCCAAAGTACATTCGGAAATCAAGGTGCCAGAGTCTGGAGGAAGACTGGGGAGAGGGAAATGCCAAAATGCCTGAAGTCCAGTGTCAAGTACCCACAGTCAGTGATGGTCTGGGGTGCCATGTCAGCTGCTGGTGTTGGTCCACTGTGTTTTATCAAGGGCAGGGTCAATGCAGCTAGCTATCAGGAGATTTTGGAGCACTTCATGCTTCCATCTGCTGAAAAGCTTTATGGAGATGAAGATTTAATTTTTCAGCACGACCTGGCACCTGCTCACAGTGCCAAAACCACTGGTAAATGGTTTACTGACCATGGTATTACTGTGCTCAATTGGCCTGCCAACTCTCCTGACCTGAACCCCATAGAGAATCTGTGGGATATTGGGAAGAGAAAGTTGAGAGACGCAAGACCCAACACTCTGGATGAGCTTAAGGCCGCTATCGAAGCATCCTGGGCCTCCATAACACCTCAGCAGTGCCACAGGCTGGTTGCCTCCATGCCACGCCGCATTGAAGCAGTCATTTCTGCAAAAGGATTCCCGACCAAGTATTGAGTGCATAACTGAACATAATTATTTGAAGGTTGACTTTTTTTGTATTAAAAACACTTTTCTTTTATTGATCGGATGAAATATGCTAATTTTTTGAGATAGGATTTTTGGGTTTTCATGAGCTGTATGCCAAAATCATCAATATTAAAACAAGAAAAGGCTTGAACTACTTCAGTTGTGTGTAATGAATCTAAAATATATGAAAGTCTAATATTTATCAGTACATTACAGAAAATAATGAATTTTATCACAATATGCTAATTTTTTGAGAAGGACCTGTATAAGCAGTCAGACATTGATGAATGAGGCTGGCAGTAATCTGTATTTAAGCTACATGTAGGATTACTTCTACTTCCTGTTAAATGTCGATTTTTCAAGTGTCTTATCACTAGGCAGTACATGGAAATACAGTATTTAAAAACAGTGTTCATCACATTTTTGTTCCCTTATTACAGCAAAAAATAAAAAATAGCTGTAGAAGTGTTCATTGTTCCCATTGGGTAAAAATCGAGTTTTGTTTCTTTCCATGTACTGTCTGTAGAAACATGGGCTTCAACATACTAAATATGAGCTGATGCTGCCCACAAAGACCAACAGTGATCACCCGCCTGGTCAGCAATATGAAACTTGCATGTCTAAACATCCCTGCACTCAGGACTGGATTAATATCTGTGGAGGTCATGGATAGAATATTATGTGGGGACCCCACCCTTTGAATAGATAAAAAACAGAGAATAAACTAGCAGACAAATAAGGTTTAGGGGTTAGTTAACCACTTCAATACAGGGCACTCTCACCCCCTTCCTGCCAAGACGCATTTTCATACTTTCAGTGCTCTCACATTTCGAATGACAATTACTCAGTCATGCAACACTGTACCCAAACAACATTTTGATCATTTTTTATACACAAATAGAGCTTTCTTTTGGGGGTATTTAATCACCACTGGGTTTTTTTTTTTTTTGCTATATAAGCGAAAAAAGAGCAACAATTATGAAAAAAAATAACTTTTTTTTGTTTCTATTATAAAATTTTGCAAATAAGTAATTTTTGTTCATAAATTTGGGCCAAATATTATACTGCTACATATCCTTGGTAAAAATAACACAAATTACTGGATATTATTTAGTCTGTGTGAACGTTAGAGAGTCTACAAGCTATGGTGCCAATCATTGAAAACGGCCTATTTAATTTCTTGAGGCCCTGACATGTCAGGATAGTACAAATAACCCCCAATTGACCCCTTTTTGGAAAGTAGGAAGTCCAAGGTAAGGTAAAAAGGTAAGAGGCATGGTGAGTGTTTTTGAAGTTGTAATTTTTTCCCACAATTCTTAGGAAAATTAAGAAATTATTTATTTATTTTTTTACACAAAATTGTCATATTAACAAGTTATTTCTCACACACAGTATAGGCATACTTTTAATGACACCCCAAAACAAATTCTGCTATATGACTCGTCTGCCCTTACTCAAGATGGCCATAGCTAGAAATGCTAGGAGGGATTTTGCCGTAGGACTAAGAAAAAACTGTAAATGCAGATGCATTTTTAATTAAGTGCTAGGGCAGATATATATATATTTTAATGGGAGGCCATAATTCTACTTTAAATCAGAGATCATGTGTCAACAGAGGGGGGTTAATGCCAAAATGCAAATGCTTCTTCTTCTGCGTCGCTTCTTCTGAGCCCTCCATTTCCCTCTTCAGCCTATGATAATGTAACTCCTGTACATTGGAGTAAAAATCACCCTGACACTCACCTCCATTCTCAGCATCTTACAGATGCCAGGAGAATGGCATCAGACAATAAACAAAAATTAAATATGAAGTGTCAGCCTTTGTTATTTGTTAGCCCTGGTCCGGCCAATATGTTTTTCTTTAGTTTTTTAGAAGGCCCAAAACTTCCTTTTATTACTGTCGCTTTCCCTTCCTCCTTACTTCCTGTTTGGCTGGAAAGTGCCAGACAGCATGGGAAGTTAAGGCCAATCCCTTCAATGGGGACACAGACATTAATAAAAACATGTTGTCTAGCAGAGTAAGGAAGGGTTAAAGGGGTTGTAAAGGTTTGTTTTTATTTTATTTTCATTTCTAATTTTCGAAATTTCTCACTTCCTGTTCCTCCTCAGTAAGCTTGTCCCAATCATCCGAGCCATTCTGGCTGGGGGTTAGTCAGCGTGCTCGCCCCCTCCCTTGGGACTACATCCCTGCGGCGGGGAGACGCTGCGAATGTTCACAGCGTCTCCCTGCAGGGATGTAGTCCCAAGGCAGGGGGCGAGTATGCTGACTAACCCCCAGCTAGAACGGCTCGGATGATTGGGGCAAGCTTACTGAGGAGGAACAGGAAGTGAGAAATTCAGACAAAGAAAAAAAACATTTAGAAGGGAAATCGAAGGAAAAGGTAAGTGAACCAACAATGCACTAGCTTAAAGGAACCTATTTAGAAAATAAAAAATGAACCTTTACAACCCTTTTAAAACCTCTGTCAGAAATGTACGAATGAGATTTAATTTCACTTCCTGTACAAATGGCAGGGTGTCACATGGAAAAAGAAGAGAAATTCCTTTTGTGGGTACAAATACAACATTCTGAACTTGGACACAGACATAATTTTAAACATTTTCTGCTCTATCCAAAGTTATATTTAGAAAGACTTAACTAAGAATTAAATGAAATATTATCATAGTCATATTACTGTAGTCTGTCCTAAAGAATTGCCTCCTTTTGTGACACAAAGAAATATACATTTATAGGATTTTTGCAACTGTGGGAATGGAAAGTCAGCTTGCTAAATTGCTTGATTTGCTAATGATGGATCTTTAGATATATGCATGGTTCTGAACTAGGTCTTAAAGTGGATTTCTTGTGTTTTTATATATCTGGGAAACACATGCTTGAGGGATTAATGAAAAAGCTAGCAAACTTATGGCCTTAGTAAATCAGGTCCATGGAATGCTGTGCCAATGAGAACATTTTGTAAACAACTGTAGGTAACCATAGACATCAGTATACAGGCATGGCTGGCAAAAATTAGCAAAAATTAGAACTTAGCTTGTTCTCAATGCACACAGTGCAAAAATTTAAATAATGTGCAAAGAGGACAAAAGAAGCAATTAATTCTTCATTATGAAAGTTCACTGCCTGGCTTGACAAAATCAGTTCTGCCAAAAAACGGTTCAGCAAACATGGTGAACCATTCACAGTTCAGTTTCAGTTTAAAAAAGCTGTTTAATAAAAAGATAATTGCTTTACATTGCCTTATTGTAAGCTATGGCATATTTTTGTGCTCATATTTACTTATTTTTATTTTAGATGGACCCAGTACAAAAAGCTGTGATAAACCATACCTTTGGCGTTTCCATTCCACCAAAGAAAAAGCAAGTTATTTCTTGCAATGTTTGCCAGCTTCGATTTAATTCTGATGTAAGTATTAATAATAATTGTGATAATTGAGGATCAAACAGTTTAATCAAAAATCTTTCTAGGGTAGAACATAATTTTTTGGCAAATAAATGACACAATTTACAAGGAAAAAAAGTACGCTCAATGCAGGGAGGAAGCCATCATTTTGGCGTTCAAGATAATACCGAGAATTATATTTTTAAGAAACACTGATAAAAATGCCTCCTAAATGTCTAAACTGTAACCCTTAGAAAGAGGAATACTTTATCAAAAAATGAGTCATAGTTTATCAAAGTATAAAAACCTGAGTAAAAGTAAGATCTGACCAATCCAGTGATATCACGGCTGGCTGCAGCAGTGGGGCTTCTGGTTTTCATTATTGCATTTCGCTAAAACATCATGTACAAATTATAGGGAAGCACATATTGAGTTGGCATATTTAAATATACAAGGCAGCAGCTTCTTCCACTCCTGCTTGTCTTTGGCTAATCTTGATCCCAATGTGTTTTAGACTTTCAAGTTCCACCTCTAGAATATGTTACATTGTTATTTTAGGACAACATCTTCATATTTACAAAAATTGCTACTCTTACATTCTGTAAATATACTCACTGTAGGGTTACCTGCTATGTGGTTACTCACTTTCTGTATTTAATTCTGAGAATCAAGGGGCCATACATAAACACAAGGTCTAGGCCATACTGTAAGACCTTACACAAGCAGCAAAAGGGAACGTGGTGGTTTTTTTTTTCTGGCATTCCTGGAGTGGTTTCCATTTCTGATTGTATAAGAGTTGTGTTTGACTACTTGGCTCAATGCACATGGGCAAAGAATTTTCTTTGTTCTCATTGTATTGTTATTGCCATTGGTTGCAAGCGCTGATCAGACGGCGATCAAAGGCTGCTGGTTTTCCAGCATGTTCGAATGTACGCATTGACCAAATGTTGTCCGGTTTCTGTTAAACAGGCCAATTCCAGCCGATATTCAGCCTGTGTGTACCAGCCTTAAGTCTGTGTTGATATGCTGTTCTCATTCCTGTCAATATTTCTCAACCAAATGCATTACAGTACAAAGTGATACTTGTTTTTTTCTAGAACAGCTGTAAGTTGGAAACTATCACTGACTCATTTGAACTTTAAGGTTCAGTTTAATCAACATGTCACACTAGTGATTTTTCTGGTAGCAGCATCATCTCTATAGCAACAGAATTGCTAAGAGCAGGGGCGTACCTAGAGCATTTCGCACCCGGGGCGGATCCTATATCTGGCATCCCCCCCCACTGTAAAATGTAAAAACACCCCACTGTGCCCCCTGCATACCCCTGCATCCCCCAATATCTCTTTGTCACTACTTTGTACCGCCTCTCCACAACTGGACCCCTTTACATTACACAGCCCCCCTGCAGCTCTGGACCCCTGCACATTACACAGCACCCTGCACCTCTGGACCCTTTTAGATTACACAACCCCCTGCACCTCTGGACCCCTTTACATTACACAGCACACTGCACCTCTGGACCTCTTTACATTACACAACCCCCTGCACCTCTGCACACCTTTACATTACACAGCACCCTGCACCTCTGGACCCCTTTACATTTCACAACACCCTGCAACTCTGGACCCCTTTACATTTCACAACACCCTGCAACTCTGGACCCCTTTACATTTCACAACACCCTGCACCTCTGGACCCCTTTACATTGCACAGCCCCCGAACCCGCAGCAGCTCTGGACCCCTTTACATTACACAACGCTCTGCACCTCTGGACCCCTTTACATTACACAACCCCCTGCACCTCTGGACTTCTTTACATTGCACAGCACCCTGCACCTCTAGACCCCTTTACATTACACAGCACCCTGCACATCTGGACCCCTTTACATTGCACAGCACTCTGCACCTCTTGACCCCTTTGCATTGCACAGCACCCTGCACCTCTGGACCCCTTTGCATTACACAGCACCCTGCACCTCTGGACCCCTTTACATTACATAGCACCCTGCACCTCTAGACCCTTTTACATTACACAACCCTCTTCACCTCTGGACCCCTTTACATTACACAGCACACTGCACCTCGGGGCCCCTTTACATTACACAACCCCCTGCACCTCTGCACACCTTTACATTACACAGCACCCTGCACCTCAGGACCCCTTTACATTTCACAACACCCTGCACATCTGGACACCTTTATATTGCACAGCCTCCCAACCAGCAGCTCTGGACCCCTTTACATTACACAACCCTCTGCACCCCTTTACATTACATAACCCCCTGCACCTCTGGACCCCTTTACATTGCACAGCACCCTGCACCTCTGGACCCCTTTACATTGCACAGCACTCTGCACCTCTGGATCCCTTTACATTGCACAGCACCCTGCATCTCTGGACCCCTTTACATTACACAGCACCCTGCACCTCTGGACCCCTTTACATTGCACAGCACTCTGCACCTCTTGACCCCTTTGCATTGCACAGCACTGTGCACCTCTGCACACCTTTACATTACACAGCACCCCACACCTCTGGATCCCTTTACATTTCACAACACCCTGCACCTCTGGACCCCTTTACATTGCACATCCTCCCAACCCGCAGCTCTGGACCCCTTTACATTACACAACTTTCTGCACCTCTGGACCCCTTTGCATTACACAACCCCCTGCACCTCTGGACCCCTTTACATTGCACAGCACCCTGCACCTCTGGACCCCTTTACATTGCACAGCACCCTGCACCTTTGGACCCCTTTACATTGCACATCACTCTGCACCTCTTGACCCCTTTACATTGCACAGCACCCCACACCTCTGGACCCCTTTACATTACAAAACCCCCTGCCCCTCTTGACCCCTTTACATTACACAGCCCCCCTAGCTCTGGACCCCCTGCACATTACCTCCCACAGCTCTGGACCCCCTGCACATTACCCCCCCCACAGCTCTGACTGGACCCCCTGCACATTACCCCCCACAGCACATTACCCCCCCAGCTCTGACTGGACCCCCTGCACATTACCCCCCCCCACAGCTCTGACTGGACCCCCTGCACATTACCCCCCCCCCCACAGCTCTGACTGGACCCCCTGCACGTTACCCCCCACAGCACATTACCCCCCCAGCTCTGACTGGACCCCCTGCACATTACCCCCCCCCACAGCACATTACCCCTCCCCACAGCTCTGACTGGACCCCCTGCACATTACCCCCCCACAGCTCTGACTGGACCCCTTGCACATTACCCCCCACAGCACATTACCCCCCCAACAGCTCTGACTGGACCCCTGCACATTACCCCCTTACAGAACATTACCCCCCCACAGCTCTGACTGGACCCCCTGCACATTACCCCCCACAGCTCTGACTGAACCCCCTGCACATTACCCCCCATAGCACATTACCCCCCACAGCTCTGACTGCACCCCCTGCACATTACCCCCCCTACAGCTCTGAATGGACCCCCTGCACATTACCCCCCCCCCCACAGCACATTACCCCCCACAGCTCTTACCTGACTGGACCCCCTGCCAATTACCCCCCCACAGCACATTACCCCCCCCCACACCTCTGACCTGACTGGACCCCTTGCACGTTGCATAGCTCTGTCCGTTCGTATTCACAAGATAATGATTGGTTGCTAGGACCACCTAGCAACCAATCACCTGCTACTCCTCCAGCATTTCCTGTCCTATGCCCCACGGTCTCTCGCTCTCCCTCTCCTGCTGTACAAGAGAGCGAGAGACCATGTTTTTTTCTCCTGCTCCGGCATGCTGGTGGATCGTGTCATCCGGGTAGCGGTACAGTCCGCACCCGGCTCGGGCACCCCGCATACTGTCACAGTGCTGTCAGCGTGTCATATCGCCGATGCGCTGCACTACCATGTCCAGACGCCCCACTGTCAATTTTTCATACAGGGGAGGAAGGTGGCGCCGCCTGACACCCCCCCAATGTGTGTCACCCGGGGCAGACCGCCCCCCTCCCGCCCTCCAGTTAGTACGCCACTGGCTAAGAGTCACCTATCCTCCTATGGCATCAATCTCTTACTTTTTGATTTAACAAGGTGTCTCTCTGCCACATAACCCACAATTGCTAGAGATAACAACTGAGATTCTGCCACAATTCTGATAGTGAAAGAGCAATATCCATATGGAACTTGTAGTTGCCTTTCAGTATTTCTGCCTCTGGTAAGGTGTCACTAACAGCGGAATAACCAGTGTGAGACCCCCCTTACAACCACATTGCTGACGGTCATCCCTATCAGTAAATGACTGGATTATTTTATTTTTTTCTAGAGTTATTTTATATTAAGCAAAAGATGCTTCAGATATACAAACAAGCAGTAATTTTCACCTGCCTTTCATATTTCTGACATATTTTCTGCTTCTATAGGATAATTTTATCATAAAAGCCTTTATGGGGAATAATATGCTTTGGTACTAGGACATTTCACAGACAATACATACCGTATATGTCAGCCTTTGTTTGTCTGTCGATTCCGGTAATGATGAACTCTAGGCAAACAGCCAACCATACTATTAAAATACACCTTTAATCTTCAATCTCATCCATTCAGTAATGGGGGTACACATTTGCAGATCTCCCAAACCAGTTTTATTCAATAAACTACCTCCCAAGGTCTCAAAGAACACTAAATGGTTGATTCTGTATATGACTTTAGCAGCCAGGATAACTACTGGGAAATACTGGAGGCAGCATGTGGTACCGCTTGAATACGTCAAACGCAAGTTTAACTGGATTATGGTTAATAATAAACTTACCTGTACCCTCCAAAACAACAATATGAAATTTGACAAGACGTGGGATCCATTTATAAGATATCTATCAACTAGCAAATCCTGGGGTTTTTCTACTCACTTTTTTTGCTGATACAAGTTGCACCTTCCCTTTTCTTCTCTTTACTTGTTTTTTTAATTCAATCTTATTTTATTTGTTTATGCAATGAAACGACAGAAAAAGACATACATTGTCTTAAACATTACAAACATTAATAGGATACATCCTCAACAGGCATCATGTGTGTCAGAACAGAGCAGGGCTAAGTACCATCAGATGAAAGTATACACAGACCTATTTGGAGAGTATGAAGTAGGGTCACTCAATGGGTTATAGGTAGTAGGTAAATTGAAGCCCTGGTACGTTATCCTACTGGGTTCTTAGAGGTGTATTTATGTGTAGAGAAAAGAGAAAGAGTCAGAGTCAGGGGCAAATAGTAGGGGTACACAGATAGGGGACAGGGATCAGAATCACTCCATCAAGGCCTGAGAGTGGTCTCGTCCAGGGCACACTCCGCCCAAGAGATAAACTCCGAGGAGTACCGAAACACGGACCACGAAGTCCATGTGAGAGAGAACTGTTCACTTTTGTCATTTTCCTCCGCCACCAGGCGCTCAAGGTCCCTAATGCGGTCCACCTCAACAGCCCAATCCCCCAGGGAAGGCATGGTTGCCGTTCTCTAATGACGGGGAATCACTACCCTGACCGCCGCCAGAAAGTGTCGCAAGACATCATTTCTGATGGATTTAAATGATCCTGGGATAATAGACAAGAGAGCCACCTCAGGTGAAGGGTGGATAGAGGTCGCCATCAATTTGCAGTAGAGTGTGAAAATCCGCTGCCAGTACCTCCGCACAGGAGGGCACTCCCACCAGATGTGGAGCATGGTTCCCCGGGAGCCGAGGCACCGCCAGCAGGCATCCGACACCTCCGGATTGAAGTGGTGAAGAGTTGATGGACATCTGTACCATCTTGTTAACAGTTTAAACCCCTTCTCCTGGGTCTTGGTGGCTATGGACAAATTGTGCGTCAGGGTAAAACATTTTTGCCAGTCAATAGGGGAGATAGTGTGATGGAGGTCTGTCTCCCAGGCCACCGTATACGGTGGAAGGCCAGGGGAGTAAACATCGAGCAGAAGGGAGTATAGTTGCGATACAGCATGCGTTGGAGGTTCCACCTGCAGGAGCAGTTCCTCGAATCCCGTCGGTTCAGCAAGAATGTCTGTAATAGATGGGAAAGTCCGGATGTAGGAGGCAGTCTGTTGCCTCCGAAGCCACTGCATGGGGTGACGAGAGGTCAGACCGGTAGAGGTATCTGACCTCAAAGTGGGGTCTGCACGAAGGACCTGGGCAAGTCGCCTGTGATCCTCTCTTCGCCATGGTCCGAATCTCGCTACCGACATAGCTGGCGGAAAGGCCGGGGTCCCAAAGAAGGGAGTCATAGGCCCCATGCGGTTTGATAAGCCCCTTCTGGACAGCACGCGATCCCAAATCTGAATCGTTTGATGGGTAAGGTCATTAAGAGGGCCCGAACCCCCCCGTACCGTAGGTAAGGTCCAGGGAAGAGCGGAGAGCTCAATTGGGCTCATGTGGCTTTCCAACTGAACCCAAAGCTTGGTTGAAGAGTGATGGAACCAATCTAGTATGCGGGTGAGCACCGCTGCTTTATGGTATAGGGAGGCATCTGGGGCTCCAGCCCCCCCCCCCCCGAGCCTTTGGAAGAGAAAGTGTTTTATACCGTATCCTGGGACGGGCCGCATTCCAAATAAATTTGGAAAACAGTTGGCGTATTTTCTTAAAGTACGAATTAGGTATGTGAATAGGGATGGTCTGAAACAAATATAGGAACCTAGGGAGAACATCCATTTTCAGGGCATTCACTCTACCTAGCCATGAGAGCTGTTTGGACGCATAATTGATTAAATCTGCCTGGGTCCTAAGAAGTAGGGGGGCAAAGTTCAAGGAAAAAAGTTGGGAAGCATCCGCCGGTATTTGAATTCCGAGGTACCTTATGGAGGGGGAACCAGTTTTGAAGGGGAAAGAAGACGATAGTCTTCGCAGGGCCGACGTAGGCAGAGATATGTTGAGGATTTCCGATTTATTGTAGTTGACCTTGAAGTTGCTAACTTCTCCAAATTTCCGAAACTCCTGCAATACCAAGAGCAAGGATGTGTGAGGGTGTGTCACGAACAGGAGCAGATCATCTGCAAAGAGGGCAAGTTTAGTATGTGTGGGCTCGACTGTTATGCCTTGGATAGAAGAATTGTTACGTAGAGCAATAGCTAGATGTTCCATAGTGAGAACGTAGAGGAGGGGGGACAGTGGGCATCCCTGTCGCGTCCCGTTAGATACAGAGAAGGCTGGAGATAGCGAGTCATTTAGTCTAATCCTAGCATATGGAGAGGAGTAAAGGGACATTATTCTTGCCATCATATTGGTTCCCACGCCTATTTGTTGCAGGGATAGTCGAAGGAACTGCCAGTCTACTCGGTCGAATGCCTTCTCGGCATCGACTGTTAAGAGGCATAGTGGGATATCGTGGGACCGGGCATAGTTGGTTAGAAGAAGGGTCTTCAGGGTATTGTCCCTAGCCTCACGGCCACTCACAAAGCCGACCTGGTCTAGGTGTATTATCCCAGGCAACAATGGTTGTAATCTATTGGCTAGGATTTTAGCAAAGACTTTCAAATCGACCCCAATCAAGGAGATCGGCCTATAGCTTGCACAAAGAGTGGGGTCTTTGCCTGGCTTTGGGATGAGGGATATGTGAGCCTCAAGTGTTTGTGGAGGGAACACTGAACCCTCCGACAAAGAGTTGAACACCTTAGTTAGAAAGGGCGTGAGGAGGGCGGCAAAAAGTTTGTAGAACTTAGGAGTAAAGCCGTCCGGGCCCGGGCTCTTTCCACTCGGTGTACCCGCTATGGCTTTGGTGACTTCGTCTTCTGTGATTGAGGTTTCCAGATCAGCGATGACGTCATCGTCTAATGTAGGGGGCGCGGTTTCCAATACATATGACATCTGGTCCTCCACCCCGGAAGAAGGGGAACTTGTCCCTTGAGTCTTAGGGATATTGTACAGGGACTGATAAAAGTCCCTGAATTCCCCCGCCATCTTAGTGGGTGAGGATACCATTTCTCCCTGTGCCCCCCGAATATGAGGCACAAAGGCGGAGGTTGTTTTTGGGTGCAGGGAGCGAGCCAGTGGCCTACCACATTTATCTCGAAACTTATATTGATGGAAAGTGAGCTTATCTGCATAAGTGCGTGCAGAGGCTTCATAAAGTTCTCTAAGTTGTGATCGTGCCCTAGAAACGTCCGCCAGCATTGTCACTGTCGGGGATCGTTTGTGCTCAGTTTCTAAGTGTCTAAGCGTTTTATTTGCTGCCTCTATGGCGGCTGAGCGCTCCTTTTTAAGACGCGAACCCATTTGGATAAAGGTACCACGTAGGACAGCCTTAAGTGCCTCCCATTGAAAGGGCAACGATGTCGTATCCAAAGCGTGGTCCGCAAAAAAGTTAGAGATTGTATCTGAAACCCTTGTCACACATTCCGGGTTCGTAAGCAGCGAATCGTTCAAGCGCCATGACCATTCCCTAATCGGAGTGGAAGGGAGCGAAAATGTCATGTGTATAGGAGAATGGTCAGACCAGACCATTGGGTCTATGGTGCATTCCGGGGACCAGTCCAGGCAGCTATGGTCACTCATTAGGTAGTCTATGCGACTATAGGTGTGATGAACATGGGAGAAGTGGGTATAGTTACGGACCGTGGGGTGCAGCACTCTCCAAACGTCCACCAGACGCAGATCGTAGAATGCCCGTTTCAGAGCCCTCAGTTTGGGGAAGGAGATACACGATCGCGAGGTGGAGGAATCTAAAAGTGGTTCAAGAGGGGTGTTAAAATCTCCCCCCAATATGAGCTTACCCTCCCTGAATCCTGACAAAATCCTCATGTATTGTAACGCGGCCGATACTTGATTAACATTAGGAAGGTAAATGTTAGCTACTGTAAATTTGGTACCCCATAACACGAATTTCACAAAAACATACCTCCCCTGGGGGTCCGAGAGATGGTCAAGCACCTCTATAGGGAGCGTCTTATGGAAGGCCACAGACACTCCCTTGGCTTTCTGGGTTGGGCTAGTGCTGTGGAACCACCTGTTGAAGTATCTATTGGAACAGGAAGGGGTGGAGGCAGAGTGAAAATGTGTCTCTTGGAGAAGAAGCACATTGACTTGGCGTTTGTGCATTTGATACAGGATTTGTCCTCTTTTGGAGGCAATATTGAGCCCATTGACATTGTAGGAACAGAATTGTAACCTAGGGTGAGAGGTCACTGTGTGGGCCATGATGGAGCGATGGGGGGGGGGAGGGGGGGAAGAAGAGAGAGAAGAAGAAAAAAAGAAAAGCGGGGAAGAAAAAAGGGGGAAACACAACAGGGGAGGAAGAGAGAAAGTAGAGCGAGGCGGGGGAGAGATTGAACATAGAGAGCACCTGGGGAAGGTGGCTCAAGAATACTAAAGTGTGCGCAAAAATGTAACACTTCGTGAAATATCACGTAGTAGGCACTAACTGTGCCAATCCTATTTAGGGGGAGAGAACGGGGTTAGAACAGCTGAGTTGTGATCCCGACAACCTAACAGGCATATATAACATAACTGTAAGTGTAACACACCCAATGACTGTGGCATCTAATGCTCAACTGCCTAGTCACTAAAGGGCAAAGTGTCAGACTAATACCATTGGTACGCTTGAGTGTAATAAACAGTCTAAAATTACATAGAAAAATAACATCAACGTAGAACAAGGTATACACAAACTGGTGACAGAATAAAGGCACAGGTATTCCCGCGTAAGCATGCGAGGGTTGGAAGCACCAATTACTACATTTATAGCAGCATTAACTATGATAGTTGTCACGGCTTAGCTCAGATATCTGTGTAAACGCACAGAAGGTGTCAGTGATAAGGCCAGCCAGTCCCAAGCTCCAGGGACATAGATGTCCAGAGCCCGAGGGAAGACCCGGAGGTCCCCGGACAAGCCAAAGGGCTATGCCCGGGAAACACCAAGCCAGCCAGTAGAGCCAATGCCGTGAAAGAACATATCAACACCCCCGACCGCCTTTCCAAAGCCCCCGCAAGCACAACCGCACCAGCTGAGGGCAAGGAAACATTCTCCGTGCCAAGCGAGACAACTAAACCGTCAGCAGCACTTAGATAACAAAGTGAGCAAGAGTCAGCGGGGTGGATACGCAAGTAAAACCGTGAGTACAAAACAAAATAGAGAAAACAGTAGGCAAACCTGGCCGGAGTCTCATAGAGGAACTGTAGTCACCTGGCGGACTAAAGGACATATCAAAAAAGAACCATTTCAGGTCTCGGACGACAGAATCTGGATCAGTCCTCTGGTGACGTGGCTCGCCGTACTCTAGGACCGGAAGGTACCGATCTAGACTGTGGGCGTCCTCGACGCTGTAGAGGAGGGCCCGGTAGCCGCTGGCGGTCATCTGGGGGGTCCAACCAGTTCGGGATGACAATAGGGTCCCGGTCCAGGAACAGGAAGAAGGCAGGAAGCTGGTCCGGGTCTGACAGCACAAATTTGTGATTATCTTCTCGGGTCACTTTGATGCTGAAGGGGTGGCCCCAAGTGTACGTGGCGCCTACTTGGCGAATCAAGTCCAGCAGAGGACGGACCGTTCGCCGCATGTACAGCGTGTTGCGGGAGAGGTCCGGGTAGAGGTGTATAGGTGATCCGTGAAAGTCCAGTGGCCCCAGGCGCCAGGCCTTGCGCAAAATTTCTTCCTTCAGGGTATAGTAGTGCACCCGGCAAAGTACGTCACGAGGGCGGTCCCTGCGGTCACCCCCCATGCCTCCCACTCTATGCACTCTGTCCAATTCAATGGGAGATGTAACTTCCCTGCCCAGGACCTGATTGAGGATAGCGATGACAGTGGGTTTGAGATCGGCACCTGATGTAGCCTCCGGGACCCCCTGCAGCCGGATGTTGTTCCTGCGGCTCCGGTTCTCACTATCTTCTATCCGGAGCTGGTGTTGCCGTAGACGGGAAAGGTGAGCCGTAGATGCATTTTCAAGCGCCGTTATGCGGGCTGAATGGTCCTCCTGGGTGGTGGCCATAGCAGAAACCGTGACCTCCGACGCGGAAACCCGTTGTTTGAGGGCATTCAGTTCAACATGGAGAGAAGTTTCCATTTTGGAAGCCCAGGAATCAAAGTCAGCTCGGAAAGCAGAAAGTACGGCAGCGGATGTGGAGCCCTGGGAGAGCATCTCTGCTGAGGCTGTGTTCACGCTAAGAGTAGCAGGATCCATCGGAGGGGTCGGGTGTACACCTGGGCCGGTCCCACCGACAGAGAAAGCTGCTGCAGCCGGGGGAGGAGGTGTTGGTTTGCCTGGGGTTCGGGCTGATGAAGCCCTGTCTTTCCCTGTACGGGAGTCCTGTGAGGCTGTGCGTAGCAGGTACCGTTGGATATTACCGGGTTGCAGTGCAGCGGAATCAGTAGAGGTAGAGCTGGAAGCCGCCATCAGCAGATTGGGCGTGATTGGTTGGGAACGTAGCCTGCGGTCGTCGGGAGAGCACAATGCTCAGCAGTACATGTCTTCAGCCGTCCATCCTCAGCCACGCATCATCCCCATAGTTGGAGTGGAAGAACAGAAAGTGCGACCCGTGTCGTACATGGGAATAGACGCTTGCTTTGTTGCTACTGACGTATCGGAGCAAGCGCAGGGGAGTGCCGGTGTTTGTGTTACAGGACAGCGGTACGGCAGCCTGGGCAGCGCTGGCGGCTGAGGAGGGGGCAGAGCAAGGCTAGTGGCAAGGGGGAGCACGGAGTCCGGGTGGAGCAAGATGGCCACTGCACTGCTTGCTAGTCTGTGACTGGAGGGTTACGGGGAGGGCAAGATGAATGAGGTGGAGACCCAGCCGCCCCGTACACCAGAGTACCTTGATGAGTAGGGCGAAGCGGTTTTAAACGGGCAAGGGGGGACCCAGCAGTCCTATGGTCGGGTATAGCAAGATGGCCGCCCCTCGAACCTATGGGGTCAGGGCTCCCGCCGAGTGCTCCTTTCTGACTGCCAGCTGGGGAGGGATCAGCCTACTTCTGGTGCCTTTTACTCTGCCCCCGCCCTGCTTACCCCGTGCGAGATGGTGCTTTGTGCTGGATGTTGCTCTGGGTGTATTGGGAGCAGCAAGATGGCCGCCGACTTCCAGGAGTAGGCCGAAGCCGCAGACTTTCCTAGAACTGGCCGCCGCGGGTGTGTCAGGCCGAACGTCCCGGGATCCCTCAGGTATGTAGACCAGACCAGTGCAGGCACACTTGCGGCCGATCCGCCCGCCGCACACCCCGCCGACCGCAGCACTTTAGGCCGGAGGATGCTGCTGGTCCCGCAGGCCGCAAGATGACGGCCAGGCCCCAGAGCCGACCACGGGCCGAAAAGAAGACCGAGGGGGTTCCCTAATAGTCAAACACCTCCATCCAAGCCTGGATGGAGATGTATAATGTCCGTGGGGTATCCGGAGACCCTCCGGGAGGCGTTGGAGGCTTCGTGGGCCCCAAGATGGCGTCGGGCCTGGGCTGTGTAGAGCGGGCCTGGTAGTTGCCGCACGGCCGGCCCGGAGTCACAATTCAGGCTGGGTTGCAGGTAGGGAATCCTCAGGAACGACAGGGGAAGAGTTGGAGCAATTTCCAGTGGATTAGGAGCGAGGATGGCTATAGATTGAGGGTGCAGTTGTGGAGCTCAATGTCTGCACGTCCTCCTCAGTCGGCTCCCCTTTACTTGTTTTTTTACGCTAGACTCTCACATATCCCGAATAGGCTGATGAAGCTCCACTTTTTAATCCTGTTATGGATGCTTGTTTTGCCTACTCGGAACCACATTAGGAAGGAAATCTTCCACTATTTTCACTAGTATGATTAATATTGGTTCCTGTGCTTATAAATCCACCTAAAATCTATGACAAGGGAATTGTACACCTTGTGGAAAATGAGTCCTACATTTTTGTATTTATATACTGGTTTAAATCTTATATGATTTTTTTATATTATTATATTGCTGTGGATGAAGCATGTTCTGTTTTTGTCAAACAGGGAAATAAAAGCAGGAGAAGCGCCTCTAAGTGTAGTATCCTAAAAACATTTATTAGCGCACTAAAAAAGGGGCCACTCACATTAGTATAAGGCTCATAATCCTGGTGGACATCAGCTGACCAAGAGCACCCAGGGTCCGCAGGCAGGAAGGCTGACACAAGCCGGAGGAGCGGAAGAGTGGAGAATTTCTGGCATTCTTCTCCTGTATGGTGGCTTTTATTTTCTTTTATTTCCCTGTTTGGCATATAGAGTTGGCTTCTACTCTCAGATGAGCTTTCCCTAAGTGGATCTCTATCACAAAATGGACTTTTTAAAGACTACTACTACAGCTTGCTATATATATGGACTTTTTACTGACTATTCTTTTGATCCTTTTATGTTGAGGCTGTCATTCACTCCAGTGCGCTTACAGTACCTCTCCTGCTGTTTTTGTATTTGAGAGATTTTGTATGTACCGTATTTATCGGCGTATAACACGCACCGGCGTATAACACGCACCCCAAGTTTAGGAGGAAATTTAAAGGAAAAAAACTTTTAGCAGGGAAATTCAAGGAAAAAAAAAAAAAAAAAACTTACATTTAAATGCAGCATGCAGCCTTGCCCAGTGTCCATCTGCAGCCTTGCCCAGTGTCCATCTGTCCATCTGCAGCCGTGCCCAGTGTCCATCTGTCCATCTGCAGCCGTGCCCAGTGTCCATCTGCAGCCTTGCCCAGTGTCCATCTGTCCATCTGCAGCCGTGCCCAGTGTCCATCTGTAGCCTTGCCCAGTGTCCATCTGCAGCCGTGCCCAGTGTCCATCTGTCCATCTGCAGCCGTGCCCAGTGTCCATCTGTCCATCTGCAGCCGTGCCCAGTGCCTTTGCGATCGTGTCAGTCGCGGCGGTTTTTAAAATTTGGCGCCGATTTCTGTGGAGAGGAGCGAGCGGGGCCGAGTGTACTTCGGCTGAACTCGGCTCCTCTCGCAGTTCCGCCCATCTCCACTGACTGAGAAAGCCGAGTGTACTTCGGCTAGACTCGGCTCTGCTCACAGTCACAGGCAGGACTGCGAGAGGAGCCGAGACTAGGCGAAGTACACTCGGCTTTCTCCGTCAGCGGCGCAGTCAGAGATGGGCGGGACTGCGAGAGGAGCCGAGTAAAGCCGATTGTACTTCGGCTTCGGCTCCGCTCGCTCCTCTCGCTCATTTTCAGCAGGGGAATTCGGAGTATCGGCGTATAACACGCACCCACGATTTTCCCCTGATTTTAAGGGGAAAAAAGTGCGTGTTATACGCCGATAAATACGGTACTTTAATTTTTAATCTCTGAATAATCAGAAAAATTTGAAAAAAAGATTGATATCTAAAATACACCTTTAAAAGTTGTTTTACTCGCAAAAGTATTAGCATTTCTGTCCATCCAGTCCCAAGATACAAACCACTATATCACAACAGCAGAGCCAGGTTGTGACCTGACTTTTCTCTTCTGCAGTCCAGCAATACACCCTTGTTCCTTACCTCCCCCAACTGACTGAACAGTGAAGACACAGCTTCAGAACAGTAATTATTCATACATCTGTTGACTCAGCTCTATCAGCATGTTACTTGCCAACTCATATGCACTGTAGCACAACTGGCAGGCCCTTAGTACTGCTCCTCCTGTCCCAGTCGGGTGCTGCTTTGCAGGAGATTGCAAGAGGATGATTCCAAGTTAAAGCTGAATTCCCAAGAAAATAAAAATGTTCCCTTGCTGGGGGACTGCAAGGGTTAAATGCCCAGTCACACCTATGTCATCCAAACCACAGTGATTCTGTGCTCAGTGATCTATGGAGAGTTCTGTGCTCAGGCATAGACTGTGCTCACACTGAAGCAAACTATTCCAGACCACATGTGAACCGTGCCCGGGACCACCTCTTCCAAGTGGTCTCAGGCAAGATATGCTAAACCATTCTCAAGTATGGTTTGGTGCACTAACACTACACAAACACTGGACCAAAGCAGAGGAACCATATGGTTAGAACTGCCAGTGTGATTGCACCCTCATTTACTCAATTCTTCTCTCCCACAGGCTCTTCCAGGCTGATAGATCTGTCCCCGCATCATCTTCTTCCCTTTGCTCTGGTGGTCAGAGATCCTCTGATGTCATCAAGTTCAGTGCAGAGCCCATAGTCCTGCATGGAACATGAGGATGTTGAGGAAAAACCACTGCCAGAGCATAGGGGAGTAAAAGAGAGTGCTGGCTACTATACAAATTTTGTAGCCCTCTAGACCAACAGTTGCATTTAACTCTTGTAGTGCGTGGGCAGCCCCACTGCAAAAGAGCATTTCCCACATCGGTGAACACCTAAATGCTTTTTTTTGTTTTAGATCTGCCTGGAGTTCAGTTTTAAATGACAAATATAGGGCTGTGGTTTCTCTCCCTACAAAATTTTAAGTATTTGTTTTATATAAATTTGATGTAAGTCCTTTACATATACAGCAATTACAAAGTGGCATAAAGTACCACTTTGTACTTGGGAAACTTGTATAATTTTGTATGTGCAAAATAATTATTTTTCCTGCTCCAGTGTAATAAAATGCCACTTCACGAAAACAATCTCAAGTTCCATCCAAGTCCTTACTTGGTATTGCGACTATGTTCAGACTGTTGTGTCAAAGACTGTAGTGTTTGGCAAGCGGAGTAGATGCATTAGGCCTGGTTTATCAGCTGTTTATACTAATGCCAGTTTATAGGCACGTCCCGTTGACTATGCCAATATTTATCCTGTCAGCTCTACCAAATGACCTTAGATCTAATAAGGATTATTCTTAATGGGATAAGGAATTTGTGTTTCCATTGTCACAGATACTCCACGACCATGCATGTAAAATTCCATTTAAAGCACCATTTGTTTTGTCAGTTGAAGAAAAAAAAGCAGAACATTGTAATGAAAGGTAGAAAGTACAGTTTTGTACCTATTGATTGTAATGCAGAATAGTAATTTGATGTTTTGACATGCAGCCAAGCGTCTTCCTGTCTGCATGTTATGTGTATTAGCTTTCGGATGAGAGCATGCTAGATTAAAAGATGTTTCAGGCTTCAGACATCCTTAATTAAATCTAATTTACATAATTATATATTTACCTCAAGAAGAGTAGGAACCAGAATGAATTTCAGTGATTTCCCCCAAAGACCATTTTTGCTTTTTCATCTATCACCCTCAATCTTTAGGCCACACAGTTCCATTCAATGGGTACTTTGACCAGAGGGCATTGATGCCCAGGTGTCCAAACCAAATTTAGCAGTCTTGTTTCACTTGTTAATTACTTTATGACTAATTTGCCTTTCTAAAAATATTTACATTTTTTAGAGCGTAAAGGGAATTTTTTTGGGCTTACTGTTTAATAAATTACATGCTCAGATTTTTTATGAACATAAATACGTTTTTTTACATTTTTAAGTAGCTCTAAAGGCTAAAGATTTTTTACCGTCATGCATTCTATGCATGATGGTAAAAAACCTTCTGTGCCACAAAATCTACCCCAGCCACCCCTCATACTTATCTGAGCCTATTCCTGATCCAGTGCTGTGCATGAAAGCAGAGGTTCTTCTGCCTCTGTCACCTGTCACTCCTCACTGGGCAAATTCATAGGGGGGTGAGGCTAATCCTCCCTGTCTGTGTCAATAGATGCAGACTGGGTGGCGAGTTTGCGCGACTGCTTCCATAGAAAACAGCACGCGCCAAAAAGGAGAAGCCAGGACTGCAGGTAACCCAAGAAGAGGATCGGAGCTGCTCTGTGCTATACCATTGCACAGAGCAGGTAAGTATGACATGTTTTTTTATTTTATTAGAAAAAAATAACGCTTTAATATTACTTTAATCAGTTTATTTTCAATATTGTAAATGTATCTGACAATCATGGTATTAAACAGAGGCACACTACCATTTCCAGGCTGCATTTGGATCTGCAGACGGAAGAGGTTTGCTTGTGAATAAACCTCCAGCCAGCATATCATTACTATTGTTGGCTGTCATGGTGATCACATGATCAGGGAAAATTCTAATCATTAATTAAGACTGGAGCTTTGGGAAACAGCATGGTCTGGTAGCTAGGAGTGTACACTTGTGTATTCTCCAAGCTGTAACATGAGAAAAATAGTTTAACCTTCCCTTGGTATGTGGATTGGGGTCTTGGGAACATTAATCTAAAGACTGCAGATGTTTTTGTCCATGATGATCTACCCAAGAACAAAATATGATAAGTTAATAAAACAAAAAGAAGCCTTCTTCCTTCTAAGTGTTTACTTTTTTGGACCCAGGCATCTGTGCTCTGTAGCTGTGTTTGGTATCCCTCTATTCCCCTGGAGGCTTTCTTGAGTGGGGGTAGTTCAGTGTATGTGACACCAATTCCAGTAGATTTCAGGCAGGAGTGAGCTTTACCATTGCTAGGTGTATAAGGGATTGTACACCTCCTGGCAGTTCTGATCCCTACTAAGTGCCCTGCAAAGGACTGCTCTGAAGGTGTGTACTAAGTTGAACAGCTAAATCCACTTGTTCCGGTTAGGGTACATAATGCATTTGGCCCAATGCAGAGTATATTCTGTTGCCTCCATTGCAGTGTGAACATAGTCTGCATACATTTGACCATTTATGTGTGCTTTGCATCCTTGTGTTTATTTTTCTACTGTTTAGGGTTAGGGTCTAAATTGAGGGGTTTGTTAAAGGTTTAGAAAAAGGGCTACGGTTAATGGTTAGGTTAGCCTGAGATTAATGTTAAGTATTAGATTATTGTACTGTATATCTAAAGCCAGAAATGTTTCCACTTTGCATAGTATAGGCCAGGGTTCTCCAAACTTTCTAAACAAAGGGCCAGTTTACTGTTCTTCAGACTTTAGGAGGGCCGTACTGTGGCCAGTGAGAGTAGAAAATTCCCAAATGTTAGTGTAAGTAAACAATGCCCCATCATTGGTTTTAGTGGAATGAATAGTGCCCCATTGTTGATATCAGAGGGAGGAATAGCACCCCATCCTTGGTGTCAGTGGGAGGAATATTGCCCCATCATTAGTGTCAGTTGTGGATAAAATAGTGCCCCAAGAGCCAGATAGAAGCAAGCAAAGAGCCACATCCAGCCCCAGGGGTGCAGTTTGGAGACCCCTGGTATAGGCAATCGGTAAAACCCCTGTCAGGTGTTTTTGTCTATCTGTGTTCCATTTGAAAGATTTCCCCTTCACTTCCCATAGATACAAAAGGAAGAGATAGAAATTCTCTCCAAAGTGAGATAAATCCCCTTTCAGATGTTACCCAAATAAGTATTCCTACCAGAAGATTTCCCCTAACCTCCTGTTTTTGTAACAACTCAAAAGTTTGCATATTTCCTCAGTTTGAGTCCCTATGACAATAATAATCAGGGCCGATTGGATAAATGGCCATAGTGGGGACGCACACAACAACAAAGGGGTTCAGCCATGTGCTGGTGTGTGTTGTCTACTCGCGCTGCCATGCACTGTTACATTGCATCGCTGTGCTTGCTTTTTTTAATTTTTATTTAAAAGTTTATTTAAGTCACTTTATTGAGCTTTGTGGGGTTGATTTACCAAAGGCAAATAAACTGTGCATTTTGCAAGTGCAGTTGCTCCAGAGTATAGTAAATGAGGTATAGCTTTACTTTACAAAGAATACCCAATCACATGCAATGAAAAAAATTAAAACATAATTTTGCTTGCACATGATTGGATGATGGCAGTCAGGAGAGCATCCCCTCTTTTTCTAAGCTCTGGGGCAACTGCTCTTGCAAAGTGCACAGCTTACTTGCCTTTAGTAAATGAACCCCCTATGTGTAGAAGTTGGCACATGTAGTATTGTGCAGCATTGCAATAAAATGTAATTTTATTTTGTAAAATATTAAAAGTTTGCTATCTCAAACAAATATAGTATGAATATAAAAATTCCATATTATTCCCTGGTATCTTTTCATGTCGAGTATCCACTACCACATACCCATACAAGTGTTCCAAGTGCAAAAATACCTGTGCAAAAACATGTATTAAAGTGGAAAAATGGAGCAATTTTTTTTTTCCTATAATACACATTTTCATAGAAAGTGCAAAAATCAACGCAATAGATGTCCATATGATGTGATCCAAAGTTTCATATGCAAGAAAAGAAATTACTGTATAACTAAAAATAGAAAATGATAGCCCAAATAAAGTCCATTCAGGTGCAAAGAAAAAGTACTTCCATTTAAGGAGTATAGACTTGCGAGCATAAAATAACTACAGCCCCTATCATGACCCTGGAGGTAGCCAGTGAATGGACTAGACCCAGAATACAGATATCAATAGATAAGGGTACCGAAATGGTTGTAACTGAACAAATGCAATTAGAAATTACAGATCAGAAAAGCCTCAGACAATCCTAAAACACATGTAAGAACGTGGCAGGGTCTTCCAAACAGTACCAGCAGTTAGATGCATGCAAGGGAAAGAATTTTAAATTGTATTAACCTGTCCTTGGAGGAGACCAGGTGTAACATGGGCTATTCCCAGACATCCTCCCAATTCTCAGAATCCAGTTTTGGGACCTCCACACGCCACCAGGACAAAAGCTTGTCAAGACCATCATGTATAGTGTGTTAGAGAGCCTTATAAATTGTAGAGAGAGGTTTCACTAGAGTTTCCTCTTGCAACAGGAACTCAATCCCTGATATTGTGAGGGAAATTGGCTGGTTGTGAAATTGTAACTGAAATGCATGGCGCAACTGGCGGTACCGGAAGAGGTACGAGTTAGGGAGAGAGTAGGTCTGTTTAAGGGAGTCAAAGGTTTGAAGGGCCCCCCCATACAAATTTGGATTGTTTGAGAGAGGGGTTGATCCACAGCAGTGTATGAGGCAAGAAATTATGTGAGGATAGGGGGTGTTTCATTTGCCAGGCCTTTTTGATGGATCTCATTGAATGCGTAATTGAAAAGAGGGCCGAAGGGCCTCTGTATAGCAAGTTACGCAAGGCTTCATATGAACCAAGATGCGCTGCCTCCAGTACTACTGCTGCATTCAGCAAGGATTTTTGACCTGCCTTTGCATTGGGACTTCGTTAGGCAACACTGTTTAGTTTTTAAAAGTTTTTTTTAGAAGCACTGAAATATTACATGGAGCATAAATGCCACTGCCAAATATTTTTTGGCGACAAAAAATAGCTTACAGTTTATTGTGCTGATAAAGACTTACCGTATATACTCGAGTATAAGCCGAGTTTTTCTTTTTTTAGGGCTGAAAGTATACCCCTCGGCTTATACTCGAGTCAGTACCTGAAAATCGTGAAATTCCACGGCCGGCGTCCATTGTTTAAATCTAGCGCCTTTCTCCCTGTCCCTTCCGCGATAGGCGTTTCCAGCAAACACTTGTGTTGAGTGTTGCGCCTATCACGGAGGTCCTCTTGTCCGACGTCCGTGATTGGCGGAGCACTGAACACAGTGCCTGCTGGGAAATGGAGTCGGAGAATGAGAGGACCTCCGTGATAGGCGCAACACTCAACACAGTGTTTGCTGGAAACTCCTATCATGGAAGGGACAGGGAGAACGGCGCGAGATTTGAACAATGGACGCCGGCCGCGGAATTACAAGATTTTGAGGTACACTGACTCGGGCACAGGGAGGCTGCAATGGACACAGTAAGGGGGCACAGTGAGGTGAAAATGGGCAGTGAGGTGGCACAGTGAGATGGCAATGGGCACAGTAAGGGGGCACAGTGAGGTGAAAATGGGCAGTGAGGTAGCACAGTGAGATGGCAATGGGCACAGTAAGGGGGCACAGTGAGGTGGCAATGGGCACATTTCCTCCCCTCGGCTTATACTCGAGTCAATACGTTTTCCCAGTTTATTTGTGGTAAAAGTAGGTACCTCGGCTTATACTCGGGTCGGCTTATACTCGAGTATATACGGTACCTCTGATACTTCTGTCCCAGAAACAACTTTTAAAAGTGAACTATTGTTACATGCCTTTACAAATATCAAGTTGCACCACACCAGGATTAATTGCAAGTGAGCATTATCTTTATTTAATGGAGGTCACGTAGGACTCCAGTATGTGGGTACTAAGCTCTTAATCTACTCATAAATATTTTAAAATTTTATAACGTTCGCTTTTGATACATTTAAAAAATGGGCTCAACTGTCAATTACGACAAATTACAATGTTACATTATGCATCAGAGACTAAAGGAAATAAATATAGGTTACCTATTAGGAAGGGAAGAGAATCTCTTTATCCCAAGAAGGGGGATCGACTTATAGAAAAGAAATCGGCATTCTGCCTCAATATGTCATTGTGAATGAATCACCTCACAAGTTTGTATTCATTATAAATCTGAACCACTAAATTATTCATTAGCATTGTAGAGAACGCAATAATTCCAGTTCATCTTATGACCCTATCTAACACATTTATTACATTTTACATAAAGCCCTGAATCTATGACACACATAATGGCTTTCTGAGATGATTTTAAGTTGGTTTGAATGAAGGATGGAAGCACAGTGAAGCCAATTACGACAGTGATTGCTGCAGACTGTCAGCAGAGCTGTCTGTATGGCTCTCAGAGGGGATCTGGGCATTTGTGCATATGATTATTGTAAGTTTGCTATAATAAATATCTCCCTTTTCAGTTGTTTTTGCTCTTGCCTATGAGCTAAACATTTTTTTTATAAAGCCAGTAGTAGACAACTGGATAAGCTTGTTTTTAAAATCGCCCTATGTATTTTTTAAAACTTGCACGTCTCCCAACATTCCAAAAATCACATACTTACCACCATACTTGTCTCATGCCGCGTACACATGACCATTTTTCTCGTCGGGAAAAATGACATTTTTTCTCTTTGACGAGAAAAACGATCGTCCGTGTGCTTTTGGTCATTTTTCCAGACGAGAAAAACGGCATTAATCACGACGAGAAAAATTAGAACATGCTCTAATTTTTCTCGTTGTGATTCCCGTAATTTTTTTCCGCTGCAGTTTTCCCATAGGGAAACACTGCCAGGGAGCCCACACACGGTCGTTTTTCTCGACCAAAAAAAAAATGTCGGGAAAAACGGACGTGTGTAGGGAACCAAGCCGTTCCCTTGTTTTTCACGTCTAACACCGTCGAGAAAATCGATCGTGTGTACGCAGCATCAGTCCCCGGGACATTGTCACCCCTGCCCTTGGCCCACACTTGATTCGCCCATCTTTCAAGTAGTCTTTCCCAGATCACACCCACTTTCCCTGTGGCCCTGCCCAGTTCACGCCTACTTTTTGTAAAGTTCTGTCCCTAATAATGTATGAATAACTCACTTGTGGTTATGATTTGTTCATCCAACACCCTTTTTTGAGTCACAGTGCATGCTCAGTAACTCAAGTAGGGGTGATGCTGTGATCTCGGAACAAAATCCGAGACACAGCATCATTGTGACAGGGGACGGAGATGCTGGACTGCCCTGCAAATCCAGGACTGTTGGCATCTATGGAATCAAATTCCAGACACTGCACATGTTCGTTCCATCTTTGTTTAGCTCCAACTCCACCCAAATATGCTATTTGCACACATTTGGGTGACATTTGAGTGTGCCTGTTTTCAGCAATTCACTTCCCTTTGGCCTCATTCACACTGGTGTACTAATCCATACAACTGCACAAAGCGTAGAAGTCACAGGTGTTCAGTTCATTGACCTGAAACAAGCAAGTGGATAACAGGTAGACCCATGACTAAATCCTGTGGGCAAAGTGAAACATGTGAGGGGTGTGGCCCTGGCAGAGTCTAGACTGAGGCTGCTTCCACTCTTTACATAAGGGTTTTGTGTGATGTGCAATTCCTGGAACTTCTCTTCCTTCCACAATGATATTTATAAAGCTGAGAAAAGCTCATTCCCTGCCTGCACTCCCAGCAGTTGCCAGCATATAAAGACCTATTAGAACCTGAAGCAGCACCCTTCATTTCTTTGTATCAGGTAGACCGACATACAATTTGCACATGTTTGTTCCAGGTAAGTGGCTCACCAAGTAGTGAAGGAAGGATAAGAAATACTAGACCAAATTCATAAAGGCGTCCAAAAAAGCTTTAGGGCACTTTCACATTGATGCGGTGCGATTTTCCTATAGTGCGGGTGCAGCACAGTGTACCTGCGGTTTACGTGTGGGTTGCCTGAGCTTTGCCTTAGACTTCCATTGGATTGGGCAGTTTTGGTGCATTTTCTGAAAGCCCACCAAAAGTCCTGCATGCAGGAAAACAGCTCTATCTAATAGAAGTCTATGGCAAAGTGCAGCTGTAACCTGCATAACAGCTGCAAGTACACTGCACTATTCCCGCACTGCAGGAACACCACACCACATCAGTGTGAAAGCACCCTTAATGATGTACAAGACATCCTACACGTTTTGGAGATCCTTCATTGGGGCTCAGCATTTGCAAGTCTTTAAATAGACTAATGGAAGCAAGTGGCAGAGAAATCTTAAATAGATATTCAAGTCAATTTTTTTTTGTTTAAAAATATCGAACATGTTATACTTACCTGCTCTGTGCAGTGGCTTTGCACAGAGCAGCCAAAATCCTCCTCTTCTCGGGTCCCTTGCCAGCGCTCCTTGCCCCTCCCTCCTGCAGAGTGCCTCCACAGCAAGCAGCTTGCTATGGGGGCACCCGAGCCAAGCTGCTGCTCTGTATGTCCATTTTGACATGGAGCCATGGCTCGTCCCGCCTCCCCTTTCTCTACTTATTGGCTCACTGACTTTGATTGACAGCAGCGGGAGCCAATGGCACTCGCTGTGTGTCTGAGCCAATGAGGAGGGAGAGTCCCGTATAGCTGATTCTCTCGTGCAACATCGCTGGATCATGATGGGGCTCAGGTAAGTATTAGGGGGGCTGAGGGAGGCTGCTGCACACATAAGGCGTTTTATCTTAATGCACAGAAGGCATTAAGATAAAAAACCTTCTGCCTTTAGAACCACTTTAAACTTACAATCAGATGGCTGAGAATTATGCTAGGAAAAAAACTAAAAAGTAAAGGACTTTTCTGGTACCATAAGAGGAATGGCCACATCTAATGTATTGTAAAATAGCAATATTTATTACAAAAAATATTAAAGACATTTATAAAAACAAGAAAGAATGTTCTCATTGGATGACATTCACCATGTGGTATAAGAAAAAACAAGTCTTTGCTAAATATTCCAAGAGGTCAACGCATTTTGCATTTATTCGCTTCTTTAGGATTTCAATAGCTTGGCAGCAAAGAAATGTGTCATATCAACCTGCGAGCATTAACAATGATGGCGGAATAACTTGCAGTGCAGATTGGATGTATTATATGGTGTAACAAAGTGACATGTATGGCGCAATCAAAAACGGCCTTGTCTAGAAGATGGTGTAGAGGGAGTAGCACAACAGATGTAGAAATCACTTGATTATATATCAATCCACAAGAAAAAATATGCCAACCTGTGCTTACATATTAAGACCAGTTCCTTCGAGTGAATCAACCAGTCCTGCCAATATGTCTTAAAAGTAAAGATATTTCTCCCATATGCCAAGATAGAATGTATATACACCAAACAATCCACAACACCTGTCCTCCCCCATCAGAGAATTATGCTAGTAAAACAGCTGCCACAAAGGATATGAATACAGCCGTGGAAGTGCACCTCCAAATAGAAGTCATCATTGACAGCTTTTTAATCTTTGTACTCACGGGTTACTTTTGAATGGAAATGGATAAATCAACATCCCTGTTGCCTTCTATTTATGCAGCTATTTTCTCTGTTTGACTGTTTTATGAGTTCCAAATTATAGATGCAAAAGAATGGTCTGTGCTATTGTAGATTCATTTTAATTGAAGCAAATAAACTGATCAGTAATGAGGTGCTGACATGGCAGACGTCCCATTCGTATTCTGGTGACAGGGGGTGGTAAAAAAAAAATGTTAGCCAAGCTCCGGAGCCAGTCATTCGTCACCCATAAACACTATGATAAATAGCACTTCCATCCGTCAGATAACTCACATTTGTCTGGTAAATAAGAGTATTGTGATTGTTTGTTCAATTTGAAGAGTAGTAAGGCAGATATGAGGTAATTAAAAGCATAAATCTCAGAAAGTTGTGGAAAGGAATTCTGTACTTGGAGACAGGACTGACAGAATGATAAAAAAAAAATAATCCCGTGGGCTTCCATTAGCTGCTTTATAATGAGTAAAATTCTGGACATTTCATATCTGTTTGGCCTTTTATTGACAGAACTCGGTGCATTCACTCTGTTTTATTTGTCATGGAAACTTGCTATGGCATACTTTTTTTAAGAGGTTTAGAAAGTGGTCAACAAATTTGAATTTGTCTTGTAATCAGCGTATAGTATGTTTAATCAGTTCAACCGACATATCGATGATTTTTTTTTTTAAGCTGAGACACTTAAATGAACAAAGTCACAGATTTTTCTAAAGTGTATGTAAACCTTCACAATGAACATCTTTTATGTGCTCCCTTTTGGTCTGTTAAATTTACCATTGAAAGTTTTTTTTTCTTATATCTGATAAAAAAATAAAAAAATGTCATGATTATTTCAGAAATGTATAGCCATCCTTGTCTTTTTGTAAAATTCCTCTGTTTTCTCAAGGGGAGTAATTAGCTCTGTGTAAATTAATGCTAATAAAAGTTACCTTTCCATATCAGTCCACAGCCGCTGTAATTTTCAAAAACTGTCAAAAAATTTAATGTAATTTGGCAACCTGGAAAAGTTCTGTACATCACTGGTATACGAAATGCTCCCAGAAATGTCATATCCTGCATCTGGAATATGCAGTTCAGTTTTGGGCACCAGTTCTCAAAAAGGATATCGGGGAACTGGAGAAAGTGCAGAGAAGTGCAACCAAACTGATAAGAGGCATGGAGGAGCTCAGCTATGAGGAACTGAATTTATTCTCTCTTGAGAAAAGGAGATTAAGGGGGATATGATCAACATGTATTAATCCATATAGTGAACTTGGTGTTCAATTATTCACTTTACAGTAATCACAAAGGACAAGGGGGCACACTTTATGTCTGGAGGAAAAGAGGTGTCATCTCCAAATACGGAAAGGTTTCTTCACAGTGAGAGCTGTGAAAATGTGGAATAGAGCCCTCAAGAGCTGGTTCTACCCAGCTCAGTAGATTGCTTTAAAAAAGGCCTAGATTCTGTCCTAAATGTAGATAATATAACTGGATACTAATATTTATAGGTACCGTTGATCGAGGGAATATCTGATTGCCCCTTCGGGGATCAGAAAGGATTTTTTTCCCCTGCTGGAGCAAATTGGTTCATGCATTGCTGGGGGTTTTTGTTTCCTCTGGATCAACTGCGTGTATAGGATTGTTTGATTTTTCTTTTAGGATTTATTTTCCCCTTTTATTTGTTGAACTAGATGGACTTATGTCTTTTTTCAACCAGACTAACTATGTAACTATGTAACCCCTTTTATTCGTTGAACTAGATGGACTTATGTCTTTTTTCAACCAGACTAACTATGTAACTATGTAACTATGTAACTGTCTCTCTCTCTCTCTCTCTCTCTCTCTGTTTATATATATATATATATATACATATCTGTGATTGGCAGACTGACTTCATTGAAAGTCATCCCTTTTCCATGGGAATTTCATTTTTGGGGGAGTAATCCCATAAGGCCGGTCTACTAAAAGAGATTAAGATGAAGCAGGTTTTCTCATCAGAACACTTGTGCTCAAGGTAATTAGAATGAAGGCTGACCATACCATTCAGGATTCAGTCTGGAAAGGACATGGTGAAACAAGCAGCTATTTCTTAAAAACAGAAAAATTTAGAAATCTGCTAAAATATTTGTTAAAATATTGGGGGTTTTTTTCCTACAAAAGTGGAGTGACAGTAAAAAAAAATCACAATTAAAACATATTTTGCTTTAAAGCAATTCCACTCAAAAGGGGAAGCTCCACTCGTCTTCTTCCTCCTCCCCCCTCTGATGCCATGTTTGGCACCTTGAGGGGGGAGCGGGTACCGGGTTTTAACAGGTATCTGCTCCCACTTCCTGCTGAGTTTGCTGCAGCGAACTCAGCCAGAAGTTCAGCCCATTGAGAAAACGCAGCAATTCGCACATATGCAGTAGGAAACCTTGCAGCTTCACCGCTGGTTTTCCCTTACCCAAGATGCGGCGCCAGCACTCGATCGCCAATTTTAAGAATCGAGGACAGCGTGAGATCCCTAGACAGGTAAGTGCGCTAATAGTAAAAGTCAGCAGCTACAATATTTGTAGCTGATGACTTTTAATTTTTTGGAGGGGGGGCTGGAGCTCTGCTTTAAGCAGAACAAAAAACAGCAGCTTCTACTGTAACGCCCATGTTCAATCTGGAGCTGTCCATCACAGTAATTTCCTTTCTCCACTAGATGTCCTGCTTCTTCCAGGTCTTTTAACCCAATTTCTAGAGGCAGTGTCATCAGTCAGCATGGACAATGCTCCCACGTCATTACATGAGCATCATTCAACGCCAGAGTAGTAAGGAATGGCAATTGCCAAGAGGAGGGACCTGTAAACACCTGTCCCTCAAGGCCTTCTCCAAAAAATGTTTTTATATCTTTGCAATAAATGCTTGGGTATTTCCACTTCTTTGGCCAAATTGGGATAACCCCTACTTTACATATGTTACATGTTCCTATTAACATTGCATATCTTTGAAAATATTTAAAGTAGAACTTTAGGCAAAACTTTTTTTTGGAAAGAGTAAGAAAGTGTTATAACCCCTTGTCATTTTTTTTTTTTTTTTTTGCCATATCCTATTGTAGAGATTTCCCTTCACTTCCTGTCCCATAGCCAAACAGAAAGTGAGAGGATATCCCTGCAAATTAGGGGAATTCCTTGGGGGACCCCAGGTCACCAGAACTAGTGTCCCCATTGGAAGATTTTCCCTCTATTACTTTCCTGGGGACAACCCAGAAGTTGGGTTTTCTTTTAATTTCACTTTCAATAATAATGGTAAACAGGAAAATTAGAGAGGGTGAACCTTCCTAACGGGACACAGACAGCAATAAAAAATGGACAGGTGTTCTAATCCCTCTCCATTTTATCTAAAACTAAAAAAAAAAAAGTTTTGCCTTTAGTTATACTTTAATACTTGCTCCTTACCTTTGCACTTTCTTTTTTTCTGAAAACTCCAAAAATAAAGTTTTCTCCTGCGATGCAGTTTTTAGTACGGGGCTGAGGAGTTATGTTTACCACCATTAATCCTGTCTGTACTGTGCTGGCAGATCTCTTTATCAGTTGTAAACTTGATTTTAACAGTATGTCCTAACAAAGGGTTAAAAATCGTGATGCTTGTATGTTAATGCACTTTTCCTCAGTTTGTCCCTCTATTTGCACTCTGAAATTGTTCAGAATATTCTGCTGTCCTATTTATAAACCTGCTCCAAAGAAACAACTAGAAACCTAAAAAAATAAATATTTTAAAAATTATTTTTAGGTGTGCTGTGTGAATAGGAACACATAAACATTTAGTAGGGGAGTGGAAAAAGTGGAACTACACTTTTAGGTCAGTAAAATATATTGCTCGTACCAACCAGAAGCTACTATAATATACTTTACACTTTGTGATCAGTTCCTCAAGCTCTAACTTTGATTCCTAAAATAGTTATTAATAATCCTTACTCCATATTAATTGGCTTTAAAACCCCTTGAGGTAAGGCAGTTACTGAATGAGAGAAGAAGTTAATTAAAATGAACATTTCATGTTCTTAGAAGAGCACATCAAAATGCATTTCCTCTAGTGTAAATCACTTTGAATTTAGTTGTCAACATCCGTCTGCATTTGTTTTTTTCTTTTTGCCTGAAATTTTCTGTTCCAAAGCTTGTTACTGTATACCTGAACAGTAATGGGAAAAATTAGGATAGTTTGGCTTAGCTGTTTCTTACTATATTACAAGCACTGTATACTGTATCTAAATCCAGGAAAAAAAAATATATAATTTAGCTTTCCAGTACTTAGCTGGGATGGTCTAATTTGTTTTCTTTTTTCCTTATTGTCTTTCCTTTATTTAACCCTGTCGCTGCTAGAGTTAGTTTTTTTTTTTTTTTTTTGCGTTTTTTGCACACATGTGTAAAAAAATAATTTTAGGCCTGAAGATTACACAAAACCCACAAATATTATATATTTTCTGAAAGCAGGTACCATAGAGAATAAAATAGTGGTAGTTCCAATTTTTTATGTCACATGATATTGCTGCAAAGGTTTAAAAAAAAAAATCTGTAAAATCCACTGAATGTTAGGGCAATCAAACGGTATAAATTACCCAAATTGTTGGTAAAATATAAAAGACGAGGCTGAACCATGTAAATAAATACCCAACATGCCAAACCTTAAATTTTTGTGCGCCTGTGAAACGGCGTCAAACTTCAGTACCCTATATTTTCTACAGGCGATGCTTCAAAAACCACCTATAGGTATCAGTTTAGTGTTACGGAGGAGGTCTTGTGTTAGAATTATTGCTCTCACTCTGGCGTGCGCGGCGATATGTAACATGTGTATCGCAATTGACGTTTTTACATGTAGGCGCTCCCGATGTATGCGTTTACGTTCATGCATGTGTGTATATGTGGCGGTGAGGGCCTCAATTTGGGGGGGGGGGGGTTTGTGCTTGGGTGTAACTTTCTTTTTTTGCATTAACTTTTTTTTAGTCAAATCCCCTATGTGACTGAAAAAAAAGTTAATCCAAAAAACGAAAAAGTCCCGTATGTGATTTTTTTTGGTGACAGGTTCTCTTTATTGAAATATGCAGGGGTCTAAAAGACCCTGTGTCTCCCCTGTGCGCCCCTAAATGTTTTGCAATGCAGATCGCATTGCAAAACATTATTTCCCTGGCTGAGCTAGCCAGGGACACGGAGAGCTTGACCCGGAAGTGATGTCAGAGATCTCTCTTTCCGGGTCACAAGAAGAAACGGAGGAAAACGGACATGTGTCGGCTGCCAGGCACCCGCCATGGAGCTCCCAGGCCCGCCGATGGCCAAGCGGAGCACGGTAAGCTGGTACGGGGGTGTGCGTAAGCAATCGGGTGACAGCATCGCGGCACAAATGATCTCACCTGACAGGCAGGAGGGAGTCTACCTGTCGGTTCCATACCCAATTCCGGTGGCTGCAGCCACTGGATTGTGTGTAATACCCCCCCGCTGTCAGGTCCATATAACATACGAACCCGGAGGCAAAAGGGTTAAACCTGGTGATCCAGCCAGTAACACTTCCTGTCCTAGAGTGACAATACTCACACACAAGCAACTCTTTAAATTACATTATTGTAATTCCTTTATGAGGTTTTGACACTAAGGTTTAGACCTACTTTTATTGTTTTTTTGTTTTTTTGGTAGATGCTGAGGAGTTAAATCACATATATCTCCGTCCTGTTGCTTTCTCCATAATATAAACAACATAAAAATCCCACAAGCCCCTTAAAATGGACCCAGCAAGTGTGAAAATCGCCAAACCCAAGCTCAGAGATCTCAGTAATAGAGTTCCTGAGAGATATAATCAATTTTAACAAAAGTAAGAAATTATTTATCCATCATTTCTATAATAAATTGTAAGAAACTTTCCAGCTACTTCCAAAAGCAGTTTTGGGTCGATTGACTTTTTAATTGATGATTTGTTTCCATCCACATTTTTCCTGAGTATTGCAAGCTCCTTCAGAGGCAGAGATAAATGGTTCACTGTTCTATCTAGAGTGCTATAGAGTAACCATAATAGAATGGTTGAATGTAATCTATTAATCTACCTGGAGCAGACATTGCTTTCATGATACTGTAGGAGCTTCTTGTACTGAGACAACCTAAAGCATATTTGGTGAGAGAAAGTGTCAGCAACAGCTTTCAGATTTTTATTTCTTTGTCTTCTCTCTTTCTCTTCTTTCTCTTTCCCCTGAAATGTAGTCTGTATCTATACCTTTCACATGGTTTCAATCCTATACTTTTTTATCTCTGTTTGGCTTCTTTATAGCTTAAATCTTTTTTCCATCTTTCTATTCTTTCTCCTATGTTCCCCTTTTGTATGTCTCTCTTCTTGACTCTGTGCTTCCTCAATTTCTTTCACACTTTCTTTTTTACCAAAGCTGAACTTTAGGCATTGTGACAGAGCATCCCAGAGAGAGCCTGGGAAAGTCCTATTCGGGGTTTATACATCTCCCAGGCTCCTCTCATATACATTCAGGGATCTCTGAGCCAGGGTCCAGTTCAGGTGTTGGTTCTCTCCCACAGGTTAATTAAAAGCTCACCTGAGCAGACAGCCTTTGCTCAGCCTGGGAAACACAGACAACGTTGGTCTGTGAGAGCAAGAAGGTTGGTAAAACTTGTTACTCTGTGAATGTGGAAGCTGACAAGCGTTAGGCTTGTCCAGCCTGGTAGTGAGGGCCTGTACATACTGTGTAGTTAGAGCCGAGACACGGCTAGGCTTTTGTTTAGCTATTTTTTCTTCTGTTTGTTTTCAGCACACTGTACAGCACCTGTCATTAGACTTTGTATATAGCACCAATAAACAACACTGTTTTCACTGATCCAATGGACTTGGTATCTGTGCCTGCTCATCCCAGGGAGTTTTTGTACCCGCTACCTGCCCCCCAGGTTACATATGGTGGAGGCTGCGACCAGCTGTAGTAAGTTACTACTTAAAAGGCCAGTACCTAAAGTGACAACATGGAGGACCTCCTCAAACAAATGGTGTTGGCAAATGCCGCGTTGCAGCAAGCAAATGCTGCACAACAGCAAACTAACGCTGCATGGCAGCAAGCAAACGCTACACAACAGCAAGCCAACGCTATCGCACAGGAGCAAACCAAGGTGCTGTTCCAACAGATTGGTGCTGTACAGGAGCAATCGCAGAGGCTGTTTGAACAGCTTGCCACTGCTGCAAAAGCGGATAGGAAAACCCTTACTGAGGTTTTGGAGACGCTAGCACAGGGGTCACCTGCGATAATGAAGGATATTGGAGACAAGCCCTCAACCATCCATGTGGGTCGCTTTTTTTCAAAGATGACGGCAGATGATGATCCAGAGGCTTTCCTACTAACATTTGAACGGACCGCTGAGAGGGAAGGTTGGCCCCAAACCCAGTGGGCAGGACTGATCGCCCCCTTACTTTCTGGAGAAGCGCAGAAGGCCTACTATGATCTGGAGTCAGCAGAAGCGGGAGATTATGAGAAGGTCAAGCGGGAAATCCTGGCACGACTTGGCGTTACCTTGGCTGTTCGAGCTCAGCGGGTCCACAGCTGGTTCTTCCAAGAAAAGAGGCCCCCAAGATCGCAGATGTTTGATCTGATCCACCTGGTGCGGAAATGGCTACAGCCGGAGTCCCTGTCTGCGCCACAAATAGTGGAGCGTGTGGTCATGGACCAATTCCTGAGGTCACTGCCAATTCCCCTGCAGAAGTGGGTGAGTCAAGGAGACCCCAAGTCAGCAGACAACCTGGTGGAGCTCGTTGAGAGGTACTTTGCTGCAGAGAACCTGGTCACCACCCCTACAGCCGCACGGACTTTCCATCCAAAACCACGGTCTCCCCAGGCAACCGGTAAGACTGTTCCAGGGGAAGTGGGTGGTAAGCATGGCAAGGAAATAGGGGGGAGGAATTTTGGTGCCAGGACTGAAGTTTGGCGGCCCAAGCAAGGGAAGCCACTGCCTGTCAGCAAACCAGATTGGGGAAACATCAGGTGTTTTCGTTGCCAAGAACTGGGACATGTTGCAGCAAACTGTCCATTAACAGATGAACCAATGCAGTGTGATCTATCTTTTAGAAGGCAGTCTATGTTTGCTGCCGTTTCATGCGCTGCAGTGCCAAATGTGGGAAAACACATGTGTCAAGTGACTATTAATAATAAGCCTATTACGGCCTTGCTGGACTCAGGAAGTCTAGTTACTTTGGTTACAGCTGAGATGGTTGAAACTGTGAATTTTCATGCAAAAAAAGTTGCTGTGATCTGTGTACATGGGGATACCCGCGAGTATCCAATAGCCACTGTTCAGTTTAAAACTGGCTTAGGTACGGTGACCCATTCGGTCGGACTGGTGCCCCACTTGGTGCACGAGGCTATCATTGGTAGGGACTTCCCTAAGTTTTGGGAACTGTGGGATTGTCCCGACCCAGTCGCAGTACCTAACTCAGTCGCAGAGCCAGAACTCATGGCCATTACTGACCTTGTGAGTTCAGGGGACTCCTCTCAGGGCTCTCCGGGTGATCCTTTCTCAGTTATGGCAGGAGAGCTGGGGGAGCCTGAAGAAGTCCCCACAACCAGTAGAGCTGGACAGCCGTCTGCTGAATCTGAGCCTACGTTAGAGTTTACCGATCTAAATGTGCACAAGGAAAATTTTGGTACGGAACAGAGAAAAGACCCTACCCTTGCCAGGGCCTGGGAAAATGTGGTGGTGGTTGATGGGGTACCTGTCGAACCGGGGGACGGGCCCTGTTTTCCATATTTCTGCAGCAATGAGGATTTACTGTATCGTGTATGTAAAACTAATGATGAAGTGGTTGAATAGTTGGTAGTCCCTAAGCTATACAGACGGGTGGTGTTGGAACTTGCCCATGGGCATTTGCTAGGAGGCCATTTAGGGGTTGAGAAAACCACTGAAAGGGTGTTGCGCAGGTTTTACTGGCCTGGGATATGGAAAAATATCGAGAATTATTGTCAATCCTGTCCTATATGTCAGATGTCAGCCCCCCAACCCCACTTTCGAAGTCCGTTAGTGCCCTTGCCCATTATTGAAGTGCCCTTTGAAAGGATTGCCATGGACCTGGTGGGTCCACTCCCCAAATCTGCCCGCGGTCATCAACATATCCTCGTGATCATGGATTACGCTACCCGTTACCCCGAGGCCGTTCCCTTACGCACTGCATCTGCTAAAAACATTGCCAAAGAGCTGTTTATGGTGTTCAGTCGGGTTGGCATCCCGAAAGAAGTCCTTACAGACCAAGGTACCCCATTCATGTCACGAATAACTAGGGAGCTCTGCAAGTTATTTAAGGTGACGCAGTTGCGTACCTCAGTGTACCATCCTCAAACGGATGGCTTGGTGGAACGCTTCAATAAGACATTAAAGAGTATGTTAAAAAAGGTTGTTGATAAGGATGGGAAAAACTGGGACTTCCTGATACCTTACTTGATGTTCGCCATCAGGGAAGTTCCCCAGTCCTCTACGGGGTACTCTCCATTTGAGCTGCTTTATGGGAGACACCCTCGGGGACTCTTAGACATAGCCAAGGAAACTTGGGAGGGGGAGCAGACACCTCACAAAAGTGTTATTGAGCATATCGCTCAAATGCAGGATAGGATTGCAGCAATCATGCCGGTAGTAAAAGAACATTTACTGCAGGCCCTAGCAGCCCAACAGAGGATATACAACAGGGGGGCCCAACTTCGTGTTTTCTCACCTGGTGACCGGGTCCTCGTGTTAGTTCCCACTGTTGAGAGCAAATTCCTGGCTAAGTGGCAGGGACCCTTTGAAGTAATTGAAAGAGTTGGGGAGGTCAATTACAAGGTGTATCAACCAGGTAAAAGGAAGCCCGAACAGATTTACCACATAAACCTGTTAAAGCCCTGGAAGGATAGACTGGCATTAACTGCCAGGTCTCTCCCGGTATCCCTTAAGGGTACTGAATCCCCTCTGATCCCTGAGGTCACGATTCCAGACACCCTATCATGTTCCCAGAAACAGGAAGCTAGAGAGTTCCTGATAAGGAATAAAGAGAAATTTTCAGAGTTGCCGGGCACGACTTCAGCAGTTCAGCATGATATTGTTACTGAACCTGGGGTCCGTGTCAAGCTCAAACCATACCGAATTCCCGAAGCTAGAAGAAAGGACATCAGTGAGGAAGTTAAAAGGATGTTGGAGCTAGATGTTATTGAGGAATCCAATAGTGACTGGTCTAGCCCCATTGTATTAGTCCCAAAACCGGATGGCACTTGGAGGTTTTGTAACGACTTCAGGAAGCTTAATGCGGTAACAAAGTTTGACACATACCCAATGCCCAGGGTAGACGAGCTTATAGACCGACTTGGCAAGGCCCGTTATCTGACCACTTTGGACTTGACCAAAGGATATTGGCAAATACCCCTGACTGGTAGGGCCAAAGAAAAGACTGCATTTGTGACCCCGGAGGGGTCGTTTCAGTATAAGAAAATGCCTTTTGGGTTGCAAAATGCCCCTGCAACATTTCAGAGGGCTATGGACAGGACCCTAAGACCTCACCGACAGTATGCTGCAGCCTATCTGGATGACATAGTGGTGCATAGCACTGACTGGGAGTCTCACTTGCCCCGTGTCCAGGCTCTCCTGGATTCCCTTTTCAAAGAAGGGTTTACGGCAAATCCCAAAAAATGTGCCATTGGGCTAGAGGAAGCCAGGTATTTGGGCTACACTATTGGCCGGGGTGTCATAAAGCCCCAGGTGAATAAAATAGAAGCCATCCAGGAGTGGCCACGTCCTGCAAACAAGAAACAGGTCAGGGCCTTTCTTGGCATTGCGGGGTACTATAGAAGATTCATCCCAAATTTCGCAACTATAGCTGCCCCACTGACAGACCTTACAAAAGGGAAAGCCTCCGTAATGGTGAAATGGTCTCCAGTAGCAGAAGAGTCTTTTCAAGTACTGAAGAAGGCTCTTTGTGCACAGCCAATCCTATACTCCCCCGATTTCTCCAAAAACTTTTTGGTCCAGACGGATGCATCTGATGTGGGTATCGGGGCAGTACTTTCACAGGTACACAATGGGGAAGAACACCCTGTGGTGTACTTAAGCAGAAAGCTCAATGACCATGAAAAGAAGTACGCAGTCATTGAAAAGGAGTGTCTGGCCATAAAGTGGGCCGTGGACGCGCTCAGGTACTACTTGTTGGGGCGCCAGTTTGAGTTGATAACTGACCATGCTCCCCTGAAATGGATGGCCCAAAAGAAGGAGACTAATAGGCGGGTGAACCGGTGGTTTTTGGCCCTACAAGACTACGCCTTTACAGTAAAACACAGGCCAGGTGTTGAGATGGGGAATGTAGATGCCCTCTCCCGTGTTCACTCCTGTTGGGCTACAGGTGTTCCAACCCTGGGGTTGAAACAAGGGGGGAGGATGTGTGACAGAGCATCCCAGAGAGAGCCTGGGAAAGTCCTATTCGGGGTTTATACATCTCCCAGGCTCCTCTCATATACATTCAGGGATCTCTGAGCCAGGGTCCAGTTCAGGTGTTGGTTCTCTCCCACAGGTTAATTAAAAGCTCACCTGAGCAGACAGCCTTTGCTCAGCCTGGGAAACACAGACAACGTTGGTTTGTGAGAGCAAGAAGGTTGGTAAAACTTGTTACTCTGTGAATGTGGAAGCTGACAAGCGTTAGGCTTGTCCAGCATGGTAGTGAGGGCCTGTACATACTGTGTAGTTAGAGCCGAGACACGGCTAGGCTTTTGTTTAGCTATTTTTTCTTCTGTTTGTTTTCAGCACACTGTACAGCACCTGTCATTAGACTTTGTATATAGCACCAATAAACAACACTGTTTTCACTGATCCAATGGACTTGGTATCTGTGCCTGCTCATTTCCAGGGAGTTTTTGTACCCGCTACCTGCCCCCCAGGTTACAGCATATATAAAAGATGCAAATTAAATAACATTTCTGAGCAAATTCCATGCCAGGTTTATTCAGGCTCCTTCAGAAAAACTTAAAGTGGAAGTAAACCCTCCTATCATTTTCAGGCAAGGAAGCTGCCATCTTGGCCTCTGTTTAATCTTCAACTGCCATGGTGCTGCACATGTGATCAGTTATGACACCAGCCATTGGATGGTTTTACAGTTTGGTTGAGAGCACAACCAATGTGACAGTTGGCATTCCCGGCATGCCGGGAATGTAACTGCTTTTTGAAACTGTTAAATCGATGGGTTTACTTCCGCTTTAAAAGTCAGCAGCTACAAATACTTTTAATATTAGGGCACTTACCTGTCCATCAATCCAGCGGCGTCCTCACACGAGCCAATTTTTAAATTGCTGCCTCCGCCATCTCGGCTAAGAGAAACTGGCAGTGAAGCCTTGCCGCTTCATAGCTGGTTCCCTACTGCGGATGAGCGAAGCATGCTGCGCTTTGTGAATGGTATGGCTGTGAGGGAAGGGGGAGGGGGGCTGAACTTCTGGCGGAGTTTGCCTCTGGTACCCTCTCTCCTCGAAAGGTGCTAAAATGTGGCAGCGGAGGGGGAAGGAGGCAGATAAGCGCAACGTCCCCTTTTGGGTGGAACTCCGCTTTAAGAAAAGCAGTTCAAATTAAAGCTGAGCTCCAAGCCTTCACTACCCCTCCACCCTTCTCCAACTAATATCTGGAATGCAAAAACAATGAACTACCTCAATTTTACCATCACATGACACTCCAGTTGGTGGGGTTCTTCTTTGGTATCCAATGTCAATGCCTGTATGGCACTTTCTATTGCAAGGGGGAAGGGAAAGAAAAGCGTCAAGCAGGCATTGTGTAGCACAATTTATTAAAAGATAAAGAACGATATAAACAGCAATGGCACTCACAAGCGGGTGTGGGTGTGGTGAGGGATGATGACAGTTATAATTTGGACAGATATCCAAACACCGGACGGACCATCGCAGCTATACAGGGTGCCAGATCCCTCCGGACAAGTCTCAGACTGATCTCGCTCCCTCTATAAAGCTTGACTTCTTCCTATACCGAATGAAGACCATAGCTCCCGGTTCACACTTGGACTTCCCATCCACTGCGAACTGTCATCATCTCCCACCACACCCGCTTGTGAGTGCCATTGCTGTTTATATCGTTTTTTTTTTTTTTTTTTAATAAATTGTGCTACACAATGCCTGCCTGGTGCTTTTTTTTCCTTCCCTCTTGCATTTCAGATTGTGGATTCCCAGCCCACTTCTAAGGTCAGCCTTGGTGTTAGCCAGTCCTTTAATTATTGACATTTATTCCTATACCTTTATTTATTTATAATTTTTTGGGCTGTTTATTTTAATCAGTTGCTTAATTATAGCCTATGACCACGGGATTGGCACAGAGATAGCGCTGTATTGTATTGTGTTTTGTGTAGACACTTTCTGTTGGCTATCCAGTTCCAGCGTGCTCTCTGCAAATATTGACTTTCTGTTCTAATTAGGGCTGCCCTAGATACCCAGGCCATATATATATATATATATATATATATATATATATATATATATATATATATACTGTATATGTGTATGTATATGTTATATTGTATTTTTTTCCTAACATCCACTTTATTCGATTTTCACTTATTTATTTTTTTATTTAGACAACCAGCTGTCAATATTGCTAACAATGACAGCTCAACCAACAGCTTTGTTTTGTCAACAAGCTTATTTGATCACTATGGTTGTCAGAGGAATTTTTATTTTTTGAGTCCCCTGTGTAATATAGAATATTTTTTTATGAAAAAAAAAAATTGCAAAGCTATTCATCCTGTGAAAAGGTATGTGTGAATGCTAGCAAAATTAAAGATTATTATTTTTACTTGAGATTGTATGTTCTTTTCCCAAGAATAGTGTGAATCAGGGAAATACTGTATTATAGCCATTAGATGGATCTATTGCTCATGTGAGTTAAATACTTATTTACTATGATTCTCAGCTCCATCTAGTGGCCATTATAGCTCTGTAGTTTTGATTTTTTTATAACTAAACCCATAGTGTTATTACCTCTTGGTCCTGCCAGTTGCTCTGTTGATTTTCCACTTTCACTTCAACAGGTCAACAACTCTGTTTTTTCTGCAAGGAAATCACTGCAGCATTATCGCTTTGTTTTAGATCAATTTAAATGAATTAAAGGCTAAATCCATCCAGCACTTTTTAAGCAGTTACAGACACTTTTTTTTTTGTAAACATTTAAATATAATAAGACTATGGTAAGCACTGCTTTCAGTATATTAGTTTGTTCCAAGCCCTGTAATTGTCACTTTTCCTCAACAACTTGGCCTGCATGTAAAAGGGGGAGAAACATAAATAAATGTTACCAGAACACATTATTTTAGTGAGCCTTTAAGCAATCAATAATATTTGGTAATGAAACTGTAGAGGTGGAAAGAACAAGAACTAAGTACATACTAGACTTGCGAAAATCTTTCCTAATGCCTCCAAAAGTATGAAAGGGGCCTTAAGGGCTGTGGGCAAATTTGAGCATTTGGTGGACTTGTTCCAACGTTAATTGCTACTGAAGAAGAATAATAAAATTGATAACTAATATTATCCCCAATAATGCTTGCACTGCCCTATTAATTGAACCATTTGCTGATTCCCCGAGACACTCTCAGACACTTATTTTATTCATTTTTTTACAGTATATATTCTTGGCTGAAAAAATGTCCATAGCAAAAGCCTGGAAATCCGCTATGCTCAATATGCTACAAAAAAAAAAATCCTGGTACATGTTCCATGAAAAAATGGTCAGCATTTTAAGAGATAAACATTAAATATTTGCGAGAGACTGAAACCCTGGCATATGCTACATGTGTTCCCTAACTGAGTCTGGCACCTTGGGAGGGAGATGACTGGGAGTGGTATGGAACCTCGGCTTAGGGAGACTTCTGCCTTCTTTCTCTCTTTTTCTATTCCTCCATTTGTTCTTCCTTTTGCTAAACCTCTATATACACCAGCTTTCAGCTCTCCTGTTTAATAGTCAGCAGCTGCTATGGCCAGAACAATATACTGTAGACTGCTTAGGATAATGCATTCAACAATATTCCTGGAATAACAGATACTTTTGTGCCTGACCTTGCCTTTCAAAATACAGGTAACTGAGTAGAACATTTCAAACTTGTAGACCGGCGCCTCATTCACTCTATGTCAGGCATGTCCAAAGTTCAGCCCGCAGGGCCAATCGCGGCCCGTGTTCCGGTTTTGAACGGCTCGCCTGGTTATCTGGACATATATATATTAGGGCCGAAACAACTAATTGATTAATCGACAACTAATCGATTATGAAATTAATCGATTACTATTTTCATAATCGATTAATCGGCCAGTAACATAATGGGGTTAAAATAAACAAAAATGAGCCCTTTACAGTACAAAAAGAGCAAATCGCTACTGTAAATATTTTTTTGGTGCTTTTTGCAGAAACACACTACAGGTCATTTACATGGTTTCCTATGGGACACATTCACATCCATGATTTTTTCAGCTGCTGCGTATTTGGAAAGGGCAAGTACTTTTTTTAATGCAAAACGGTGCTTTTTTGTTTTTTTGGTTCAATATACTTCAATAGAGAAGCTGCAGAAAAGCATGTAATAATGTGTTTTTGCAGCAATTTGTGTTTTTTAGTTTGCCCAACAACAAATTGGCCAAAAAAAAAATGAAAAAATGCATCGCAGCAAAATTACCTCTTTCTTTTTTTACGGTTATTAACTGATTAATCGATTAATCGAAACAATAATCGGCCAACTAATCGATTATGAAAATAATCGTTAGTTGCAGCCCTAATCTCCCAGCGCCGGGGCCACAAAAGATATATATGCTGGCTGCCTTGGAGGGGACAGGGAGGAGTGCCGTACATACAGGAGGAGAATTTCCTGATTACATGGCAGCCTCTGTAATAGGAAGTCCCGTCTCCGGCACTGCCATTGGCACTGCTTTATCCATCAAAGGAGGCAGGACTTTCTATTAAAGAAGCCGCAGTGTAAACAGGAGATTCTCCTGTAGGTAATCTTTGGCGCTTGTCCTTCCCCCCTCCCTGTCCCCTCCAAGGCTGCAGATGGATGAGCATTAGGGATGAGCTCGGTGTTCGAGTCGAACATACGTTCGACTCGAACATCGGCTGTTCGATCGTTCGACGAAGATCGAACGATTTGGGCCGTTCGCGCCTAATTCGAGTGACGCGAACGGCCCACAATGCACTACGCCATCGCAGTGTCATCCAGGCGCTGTGATTGGCCAAGCATGCACTGTGACCCCGCATGCTTGGCCAATCACAGCGCCGGCAGCGAGGAGAGCAATGATTGGCCACAGGCAGGATGCCTGTGGCCAATTATTGCTGAGGGTGTTTAGTACACGCCCCACACTATAAAAGGCCGCCAGCACGGCGGCCTAGTGTAGTGGGTTCCGGAGCAGGGAAAGAGAAGCATAGGCAGGGACAGTGACATTTTTTTTTTCTTGCTTAACCTGGATTCCTTTAGTTTAGGGAAAGAGAAGGATAGGTAGGGAGAGTGTCAGTGTGTTTTACTGTGCGAATCCTTGTTTCTAGGGACAGGGAAGGACAGTGAGGGAAATTCTCCTTGTACTATAGTGTGCTAAAGCATTGATCATCAACCATCTTTAAAAAATCATTTTTTCTAGGGACAGAAAACTATAGGTAGGAAGAGTGTCAGTTTCTTTCACTGTGATAATCCTTGTTTCTAGGGACAGGGAAGGACAGTGAGGGAAATTCTCCTTGTGCTATAGTGTGCTAAAGCATTGATCATCAACCGTCTTTAAAAAAACATTTTTTCTAGGGACAGAAAACTATAGGTAGGAAGAGTGTCAGTTTCTTTCACTGTGATAATCCTTGTTTCTAGGGACAGGGAAGGACAGTGAGGGAAATTCTCCTTGTGCTATAGTGTGCTAAAGCATTGATCATCAACCGTCTTTAAAAAAACATTTTTTCTAGGGACAGAAAACTATAGGTAGGAAGAGTGTCAGTTTCTTTCACTGTGATAATCCTTGTTTCTAGGGACAGGGAAGGACAGTGAGGGAAATTCTCCTTGTGCTATAGTGTGCTAAAGCATTGATCATCAATCAGCTTTAAAAAAACATTTTTTCTAGGGACAGAAAACTATAGGTAGGAAGAGTGTCAGTTTCTTTCACTGTGATAATCCTTGTTTCTAGGGACAGGGAAGGACAGTGAGGGAAATTCTCCTTGTGCTATAGTGTGCTAAAGCATTGATCATCAACCATCTTTAAAAAAACATTTTTTCTAGGGACAGAAAACTATAGGTAGGAAGAGTGTCAGTTTCTTTCACTGTGATAATCCTTGTTTCTAGGGACAGGGAAGGACAGTGAGGGAAATTCTCCTTGTGCTATAGTGTGCTAAAGCATTGATCATCAACCGTCTTTAAAAAAACATTTTTTCTAGGGACAGAAAACTATAGGTAGGAAGAGTGTCAGTTTCTTTCACTGTGATAATCCTTGTTTCTAGGGACAGGGAAGGACAGTGAGGGAAATTCTACTTGTGCTATAGTGTGCTAAAGCATTGATCATCAATCAGCTTTAAAAAAACATTTTTTCTGGGGACAGAAAACTATAGGTAGGAAGAGTGTCAGTTTCTTTCACTGTGATAATCCTTGTTTCTAGGGACAGGGAAGGACAGTGAGGGAAATTCTACTTGTGCTATAGTGTGCTAAAGCATTGATCATCAATCAGCTTTAAAAAAACATTTTTTCTAGGGACAGAAAACTATAGGTAGGAAGAGTGTCAGTTTCTTTCACTGTGATAATCCTTGTTTCTAGGGACAGGGAAGGACAGTGAGGGAAATTCTCCTTGTGCTATAGTGTGCTAAAGCATTGATCATCAACCGTCTTTAAAAAAACATTTTTTCTAGGGACAGAAAACTATAGGTAGGAAGAGTGTCAGTTTCTTTCACTGTGATAATCCTTGTTTCTAGGGACAGGGAAGGACAGTGAGGGAAATTCTACTTGTGCTATAGTGTGCTAAAGCATTGATCATCAATCAGCTTTAAAAAAACATTTTTTCTAGGGACAGAAAACTATAGGTAGGAAGAGTGTCAGTTTCTTTCACTGTGATAATCCTTGTTTCTAGGGACAGGGAAGGACAGTGAGGGAAATTCTCCTTGTGCTATAGTGTGCTAAAGCATTGATCATCAACAGTCTTTAAAAAAACATTTTTTCTAGGGACAGAAAACTATAGGTAGTGTGACAGCAGGAAGGTAAAGTCACCTGGTTGCATCCAGGGGGGTAGATATATTTCTCCCAGATTCAGGCTTTATGCCGACTTATACAACTAGGGAGTTGATGAAGCCCAGCTGAGGCTAGTGGGCTCATGAATGACTCATACCTCTAGGGAGAGGGCTGGGCGTCGTGCAGACAGGGAGTTGATGAGGCCAGCTGAAGCTTGTCAGCTCATTTAGGCCTCTATAAAAAAACTCCCAGCTTCATTAGATGTTAGCTCATGCCTGGAACCAGACCTGTGTGGACTGTCTAGGGAGAGTGAACCCCTGTGCGGTGAGGCAAAGCCTGTGTGGCTATTTGTTTGGACTTTTACTAAACCAGGGACTTAGGGACTAGGACAGCACTAGGCTGATCCCAGTTGTTAGTTTAGGAAACCTGCATGTTTAGTCAGAGGTCAAACTGACCAGGATTTATTTTGTTTGTTTCTTTTTGGCTTTGCTGTGTTTTTGTCACTGTACATAGAGAAATAAACCGCACCTTTTGATTTTGAAAACCACAACCTCCGTCTGCTGGCCCTGTTTTTGTGTGGGGAGCCCAACCAGGGGGTCACACACACCCGCTACCGAGTTAACCCCCTCACAGTTGGTGGAGAACCAGTGGCAGTTTTTTTTAAGCCAGCATGGAGGAGATACTGAAACAGCTGGCTCTAGCAAATGCCAATCAACAGCAGACAAATGCAGGTTTGCAAAGGAGCCTTGCAGCCCAGCAGCAAGCTCATCAACAAGCCCAGCAGCAATCTGAGGCCCGCTTCATAGACCTGTTACAGAAGCAAGAGCAGAGACTACAACAAATGGAAGCAGTAATGCAGCAACGTCCGCAGACCAGTGAGGAAAGCCGTCCCACTAATACCGCGTCCTTTGGGGTGAGTCGTTTATTGACAAAAATGACTGGAGAGGATGATCCAGAGGTATTTTTGACCACATTTGAAAGGACTGCTGAAAGAGAAAAGTGGCCTGAGGAGCAGTGGGCTGGACTGGTGGCTCCTCTGTTAACTGGTGAATCGCAGAAGGCTTACTATGACCTAGAGCCTGACCAAGCAAAAGACTATGTGATGCTAAAAGCTGAAATATTGGCAAGGCTGGGTGTCACCCTGGCTGTCCGGGCTCAGCGTGTGCATAACTGGACTTTCCAGCTTGGAAAACCCCCCAGGTCTCAAATGTATGATCTCATTCACCTGAGCAGGAAGTGGCTACAGCCAGAGACTTTGTCCGCACCGGAGATTGTGGAACGTGTTGTGATGGATCGTTTCTTGAGAGCTCTTCCTACCGCCATTCAAAAGTGGGTAAGCCACGGAGACCCAGAAACGGCCGGTAAACTTGTGGATCGTGTAGAGAGATACTTGGCTACAGAGAACCTGACGGCCTCTTCCAGAGACTCTCGGACTTTCCACCCTAAGACCAGACCATCCCCAGGGGCGGATAAGAGGATTCCAAGGGGTGAGGGTGGAGAGAGTGAGAGGGTGGGAGCTCTACCCCAAGTTTGGCGAGAACAGCCTGGGAAATCAGCGGCTCAAGAGGCCGCAAGAAGGATCGTTTGCTACCGCTGCCGGCAAGCGGGACATATTGCAGCCAATTGCCCGGTTGTGGAGGAACCCATGCAGTGTGACTTTCTGACGGGCAGACGTCAGTCGCTGTGTGCGACAGTCGCATGCACTGCCATTCGAGGAACTGAGAAACATTTATGCAAAATGTGTGTTAATGGTAGAAATGTTGTGGTATTGTTGGATTCAGGTAGCCTTGTGACCCTGATAAAGGCTGAGTTAGTTAAAACAGAGGTCTCTGGGAATAGCAAGGTAGCTGTTATTTGTGTGCATGGGGACACCCGAGAGTATCCAGTGACTACAGTGTGTTTCGAGACCCCCAAAGGTACCCTCTCTCATCCAGTGGGCTTAGTATCTCAGTTACCGCATGACGCCATTGTGGGAAGGGATTTTCCGAAGTTCTGGGAACTGTGGGATGATCCTGAGCCCCCCACTGGTGCCCCTATGTACCAGGAATGTGATAGCCAGAACTCCTCTGAGAGTGGTGAGGACTCTCCAGAATTTCCCTTGTCAGTATTGGCAGGGGAGACTCAAGAAACTGGAGAGGAGCCCACCTCCTCAGACGAAAACCTACCGTCTGTGGAGTTTTCTGATCTGGAGGTTCACAGGGAAAATTTTGCCACAGAACAGTTAAAAGACCCCGCCCTAATAAAGGCACGGGAAAACGTAGTGGAAATAGATGGCGAGTTAGTGAACCCAGATAATACCTGCACTTACCCATACTTCAGCGTAGAGAAGGACCTACTGTATCGGGTGGCAAAAAGGGCAGAAGAAACCGTTGAGCAGCTGGTGGTGCCCAAACCTTACAGGAAGTTGGTGTTGGAGTTGGCCCATGGGCACATTCTTGGAGGTCATCTGGGGACAGAGAAAACCCGAGAGAGGGTATTACAGAGATTCTATTGGCCTGGGGTGATGAAGGACATAGAAAATTATTGTTCCTCCTGCCCTGTGTGTCAGAGGTCGGCCCCGATGCCACATTTCCGTAGCCCGCTGGTCCCTCTACCCATCATTGAGGTCCCGTTTGAGAGAATCGCAATGGATTTGGTAGGTCCTATAATCAAGTCCGCTAGGGGGCACCAGTACATATTGGTTATAATGGACTATGCCACCCGTTATCCAGAAGCGATCCCTCTCAGAAATACCTCGGCCAAAACCATAGCCAAAGAGCTATCTCTTGTTTTTAGCCGGGTGGGTATTTGTAAAGAACTGCTTACGGACCAAGGTACACCCTTTATGTCCCGGGTTATGAAAGAGCTGTGTAAATTGTTCAAAGTGACGCAATTGCGTACATCTGTGTATCACCCCCAAACCGATGGGCTGGTTGAAAGATTCAACAAAACCCTAAAACAAATGTTGAAGAAAGTGGTGGATAGAGATGGAAAGGATTGGGACTGTCTACTTCCTTATTTGATGTTTGCTATTAGGGAGGTGCCCCAATCCTCTACGGGATTCTCCCCCTTTGAGTTACTGTATGGGAGACACCCAAGAGGGCTGTTGGATATTGCCAAGGAAACTTGGGAAAGTGAGAGTTCTCCCCACAGGAGTGTGATTGAGCATGTCGCCCTGATGCAAGATCGAATTGCACAGGTAATGCCCATCGTGAAGGAACATTTGGCCCAAGCGCAGTTGGCACAGCAGAGAGTGTACAACCGTGGAGCAAAGACCCGTACCTTTTCCCCGGGGGATAGGATATTGGTACTTGTCCCTACGGTTGAAAGTAAATTCCTTGCCAAATGGCAAGGCCCCTACGAGATAATGGAAAAAGTGAGCGAAGTGAATTACAAGGTCAGACAACCAGGAAGGCGAAAGCCCGAACAGATATATCACGTTAATCTGTTGAAAGCCTGGAGGGATAGAGAGTCCCTAGTCGCAGAAACTTGGTCACCAGCTCAAACTGGTTGCGTGATTCCGGAGGTTGGAATAGCAGCCACCTTGTCACAACCCCAACAACAGGAGGTTAAGGAGTTTGTGCTTCGCAACAAGGAGGTGTTCTCTGAGCTGCCGGGACAAACATCTGGGGTAGAGCATGATATTATTACCCCGCCCGGTGAAAGGGTGAAGTTAAAACCCTATCGGATCCCAGAGGCCCGACGGGAGGCAATACGGGAGGAAGTACAGAAAATGCTGAACTTAGGGGTGATAGAGGAGTCCCAAAGTGATTGGTCTAGTCCCATTGTGTTGGTGCCTAAACCGGATGGGAGCTGGCGATTTTGTAACGATTTTCGTCAGTTGAACAAAGTTACAAAATTTGACACCTACCCCATGCCACGTATAGATGAGTTGATCGACCGGCTGGGAACAGCCCGATACATGACGACTCTTGACCTCACAAAAGGGTATTGGCAAATTCCCCTGGCCAAGTCGGCCAAAGAGAAAACCGCATTTGTAACCCCAGACGGGGCGTTCCAATATAAGAGAATGCCGTTCGGGTTACAGAATGCGCCGGCCACATTCCAGCGGAAAATGGACCAGATGCTGAGGCCCCATCGGAAGTATGCTGCGGCTTACCTGGATGACGTAATTGTCCATAGCACAGATTGGGCCTCACATCTGCCAAAAGTGCAAGCAGTCCTGGACTCTGTTCGGGAAGCGGGGTTTACGGCTAACCCCAAGAAGTGTACCATTGGGCAGGAGGAGGCCAAATATCTTGGGTACACCATTGGCAGGGGAGTAATAAAACCCCAACTCAACAAAGTCGAGGCCATCCAGAGTTGGCCACGTCCCAACAGCAAGAAGCAGGTACGAGCCTTTCTGGGAATCGCGGGTTATTATCGGCGCTTCATTCCCCACTTTGCTTCTAAGGCTGTGCCCCTAACCAACCTGACGAAAGGGAAAGGGTCGGTCATGATTAAATGGACCCCCGAGGCTGAGGCAGCATTCCAATTCTTGAAACAAGCCTTATGTAGCCAGCCAGTGTTGTACTCACCCGACTTCTCTAAAGACTTTGTCGTACAAAGTGATGCGTCAGATGTGGGGTTAGGAGCAGTATTGTCCCAGGTCTGGAACGGGGAAGAGCACCCAGTCATTTACCTCAGCAGGAAGTTGAAGTCCCATGAGGTAAATTACGCCACGGTTGAAAAGGAGTGTTTAGCGGTGAAGTGGGCTCTAGATTCCCTTCGGTACTATCTGCTAGGTAGGCACTTTGACATGGTTACGGATCACGCTCCGTTAAAGTGGATGGCTCAAAACAAGGAGACAAATAGAAGAGTGAATAGGTGGTTCCTGGCCCTACAGGAATTCAACTTCACAGTAAAGCATCGCCCTGGCGTTCAAATGGGGAATGTGGATGCTTTGTCTCGAGTACATGAATGCCTGATTGCTGGTGTTCCAACCCCAAGGTTAAAACAAGAGGGGGGGGTATGTGACAGCAGGAAGGTAAAGTCACCTGGTTGCATCCAGGGGGGTAGATATATTTCTCCCAGATTCAGGCTTTATGCCGACTTATACAACTAGGGAGTTGATGAAGCCCAGCTGAGGCTAGTGGGCTCATGAATGACTCATACCTCTAGGGAGAGGGCTGGGCGTCGTGCAGACAGGGAGTTGATGAGGCCAGCTGAAGCTTGTCAGCTCATTTAGGCCTCTATAAAAAAACTCCCAGCTTCATTAGATGTTAGCTCATGCCTGGAACCAGACCTGTGTGGACTGTCTAGGGAGAGTGAACCCCTGTGCGGTGAGGCAAAGCCTGTGTGGCTATTTGTTTGGACTTTTACTAAACCAGGGACTTAGGGACTAGGACAGCACTAGGCTGATCCCAGTTGTTAGTTTAGGAAACCTGCATGTTTAGTCAGAGGTCAAACTGACCAGGATTTATTTTGTTTGTTTCTTTTTGGCTTTGCTGTGTTTTTGTCACTGTACATAGAGAAATAAACCGCACCTTTTGATTTTGAAAACCACAACCTCCGTCTGCTGGCCCTGTTTTTGTGTGGGGAGCCCAACCAGGGGGTCACACACACCCGCTACCGAGTTAACCCCCTCACAGTAGGAAGAGTGTCAGTTTCTTTCACTGTGATAATCCTTGTTTCTAGGGACAGGGAAGGACAGTGAGGGAAATTCTACTTGTGCTATAGTGTGCTAAAGCATTGATCATCAATCAGCTTTAAAAAAACATTTTTTCTAGGGACAGAAAACTATAGGTAGGAAGAGTGTCAGTTTCTTTCACTGTGATAATCCTTGTTTCTAGGGACAGGGAAGGACAGTGAGGGAAATTCTCCTTGTGCTATACTGTGCTAAAGCATTCCTCATCAACCATCTTTGAAATCCTTGTTTTTTGGACAGTCAGGGAAATTGTCGTTGTGCTATTCTGTGCGAAAGCAATCATCCTCAACCATATTTAGAAATCCTTAAGTAAAGGGACAGAGAAGGACACCTGAAGGTAGCTTTTTTGCTTTTTTCCCATCTCCCTGCAGGCCATCTATTAGAATGTCTGGAAGGCAAACAAGGAGAGGCAGACAGTCAGGAGGCAATAAAAGAGGGCAAGCAGGCTCTGTGTCTGGGGGCAACAGTGCTGGTCGTGGACGCGGTGCATTGTCATCAGCACATGGCCATGGGACACGCTTGTCCTTCTTTTCGGCAGCTGGACATGTTGAGCCACATCATGCCGAAGACTTGGTAGAGTGGATGACCAAGCCCTCCTCCTCCTCCTCATCCTCTCTCACCCAGGCTCAGGGTACTGGCAAAGCAGCTGCCAAAGCGTCCTCTTCCCTGGTATCAATGTCAGACTCATCATCAGTCACTCCTTCCCTAGACCCACCATGTCCTCCTCCTGAGGAGTCCCCCGAACTGTTTGAGCACAGTGTTTGGTACATGCTCCAGGAGGATGCCCAGCGTTTCGAAGGGTCTGATGATGAAACCCAGCTACAGGAAGGCAGTAGCGTGAGAGCAGACAGAGGGGATGCTCAAGAAGGACACCAATCTGGCAGTCATGTTCCAGCAGCTGCAGCATACTGCCAGATTGGCTCCAGTGATGAGGAGGGAGGGGATGATGAGGTCACTGACTCCACGTGGGTGCCTAATAGGAGAGAGGAGGAGGAGGAGGATGAGGAGGAGGCACATCTCCAACGAGGCAGGATGCCCTTTGGTGGCCAGCGTAAGGGCAGTACACCGACGGAATCACACCGCAGAGCTCCGCCTGTGCAGGGCGCTGCCTCTGCCCGTCATTCAAAAAGTTCTTTGGTGTGGGCCTTTTTTGAGGCTAGTGCATCAGATCGCACAGCTGCTGTTTGCAACATATGTCTCAAGCGTATATCGCGTGGCCAAAACATCAGCCGCTTGGGTACCACATGCCTGACCAGACATATGTTGACCTGCCATGCAGCTCGTTGGCAAGCCTACCTCAAAGACCCACACCAAAGAACAAAGCGGACCTCTCCTTGCACCGCATCAGCTGGGATCTCCAACCCCACTATAACTTCAGTCCTGTCTGAAACATGCACTGAGAGGAATGAAGGTGTAGAATTAGGTGTGTCACAGCCAAGTAGTTGCGGCCACTCTGCTAGCAGTACACCGACGTCCGATTCTAGCAGGCAAATTTCCCTGCCCCAGCTGCTGGACCGTCGAAAGAAGTTCACTCCCAGCCATCCACATGCCCAGCGGTTGAATGCTAGCTTGGCTAAATTGCTAGCGCTTCAACTGCTGCCTTTTCAGTTGGTAGACTCGGCCCCCTTCCGTGAGTTTGTGCAATGTGCGGTTCCTCAGTGGCAGGTTCCCAAACGCCACTTTTTCTCACGGAAGGCTATTCCGGCTCTCTACCGGCATGTGGAAGGCAATGTCTTGGCCTCGCTGGACAGGGCGGTCAGCGGTAAGGTGCATATTACCGCTGACTCATTGTCCAGCAGGCATGGACAGGGACGTTACCTTTCTTTCACGGCCCATTGGGTCACTCTTTTGGCAGCTGGGAAGGATGCAGGACAAGGTGCAGTAGTGTTGGAGGTTGTTCCGCCGCCACGCCTCCAAAATGCTACTACTGATTGTGACACACCTCTCTCCTCCACCCCCTCCTCTTCTTCTTCCTCCATGGCCTCTTCCTGTGGTTTGTCCTCTGAACCAGCGGTGCTCCGTAGCCTTTTAAGGGGCTACGCAAGTACGCAGGCAAAAAGATGCCATGCCGTGCTTGCGCTGGTGTGTTTGGGGGACAGAAGCCACACTGGGGCAGAGGTCCTGTCTGCTCTGCAGGGCCAGGCCGAGAGGTGGTTGACGCCACGCCAGCTTAAGCCAGGAATGGTGGTTTGCAACAATGGCACCAACCTCCTCTCCGCCCTCCGACAGGGACAACTGACCCATGTGCCCTGTGTGGCTCACGTCCTTAACCTGGTGGTGCAGCGGTTCTTGGGCAGGTACCCGGGCTTACAGGATGTCCTGAGGCAGGCCAGGAAAGTCTGTGTGCATTTCCGCAGATCTTATAATGCCAGTGCTCGCCTGGCTGAGCTGCAAAAGGAGTTGAACCTGCCCAAGAACCGCCTTATATGTGACATGCCCACCAGGTGGAACTCAACGTTGGCCATGCTGCAGCGGCTGCACACGCAGCAGAGGGCCATCAATGAGTACCTGTGCGACTACGGCACCAGGACAGGGTCAGGGGAGCTTGGTTTTTTTTCTCCACGCCAGTGGGGCATGATCAGGGATGCATGCACTGTCCTGGCACCATTTGAGGAGGCCACGAGGATGGTGAGCAGTGACAGTGCATGCATCAGTGACACTGTACCTCTTGTCCACCTGTTGGAGCACACGCTGCGTGGAATAATGGACAGGGCACTTGAGGCAGAACAGAGGCAGGAAGAGGAGGACTTCCTTGCCTCTCAAGGCCCCCTTTACCCAGACAGTGTTCCTTCTGTCCCACCCATCGCACAGGAAGAGGAGGAGGAGGAGGAGGATTGTGTCAGCATGGAGGTGGAGGCTGGCACTCAGCATCATCAGCAGCAGTCTTTTAGGGATGATTTACAGTCCCAAGAAACCAGTGGACTTGTACGTGGCTGGGAGGAGGTGGCTGCGGATCATGTCGTCCTTAGTGACCCAGAGGACTCCGGACCGAATGCCTCAGCAAACCTACGCTGCATGGCCTCCCTGATCCTGCAAAGTCTGCGGAAGGATCCTCGTATTCTTCGGATCAAGGAGAGGGACCATTACTGGCTGGCCACTCTCCTTGATCCACGGTACAAGGGTAAGGTTGCGGACCTTATGTTACCGTCGCAGAGGGAGCAGAGGATGAGACAACTCCGGGAGGCCTTGCAGAAAGGTCTGTGCAACGCGTTCCCAGAGACTGGGAGGTTACAAACTCCTGGTCCTGGACAACGAGTTGCTGAGGCTTCGGCCAGTCAAAGAAGGAGCGGTGGGGAAGGTGGCCGTCTGACCGATGCGTTCAGACAATTCTTTAGTCCGCAGCCCCAAAGTATGATCGGTTCCAGCAACCATCGCCAGCGTCTGATAAACATGGTGCAGGAATATCTAGGGGCAAGGTCAGACTTGGACACCTTCCCCACCGAAAATCCTCTGGCTTACTGGGTCTTGAGGATGGATCACTGGCCAGAGCTTGCACAGTATGCAATTGAGCTACTGGCCTGTCCTGCATCCAGCGTTCTTTCGGAACGCACATTCAGTGCTGCTGGAGGATTTGTCACGGATCACAGGGTGCGCCTGTCCACCAACTCGGTTGATCGACTGACTTTCATCAAGATGAACCAGTCTTGGATCACCACCAGCTACCACACACCTGATGCTGATATAACAGACTAATTGATTTTAACATGTCACATCCCTTCAAGACTGATGCTGATGCTGAGTGCCTGTGCTGTTATGTTGACTGGCTATTCTCCTCCTCCGAGTCCTCAATGATACGATTGATGATGATAGCTTGGAAGATCATTTTTGTTTATGGGTGCCGCCACCAGTGGCTAAGGCCCAATTTTTCAGCCCCTGTTTTACAGGGGCGTGTAATTACAATTTTTTTAGCAATAATTTGCCATAGGGCTCATTGCTGTGCTCCAAGTACAGTATCTGTGAGGGGTTGGAGTGTTGTGCCACCAGTGCCTAAGGCCCAATTTTTCAGCCCCTGTTTAACAGGGGCGTGTCATTACAATTTTTGAAGCAATACTTTGCAACAGGGCTCATTGCTGTGCTCCAAGTACAGTATCTGTGAGGGGTTGTAGTGTTGTGCCACCAGTGCCTAAGGCCCAATTTTTCAGCCCCTGTTCAACAGGGGCATGTAATTACAATTTTTGATCTAATAATTCACAGCAGGGCCCATTGCTGCACCCACCAAGAGTAACTCTGAGGGCTTACAGTGTTGTGGCAACGCCACCACCACCACCACCACGAAAGGCCCAATTTTTCAGCCCCTGTTCAAAAGGGGCATGTAATTACAATTCTTGATCTAATAATTCACAGCAGGGCCCATTCCTGCACCCACCAAGAGTAACTCTGAGGGCTTACAGTGTTGTGGCAACACCACCACCACCACCACCACGAAAGGCCCAATTTTTCAGCCCCTGTTCAACAGGGGCATGCAATTACAATTCTTGATCTAATAATTCACAGCAGGGCCCATTGCTGCACCCACCAAGAGTAACTGTCAGGGCTTACAGTGTTGTGGCACCAGCACCACCATCAAAGGCCCAATTTTTACTACCACTGTTCAACAATTATATGTAATTAAATTTCCTGATATAATAGTTGACAGCAGGGCGTTCCAGCACCAACCAAGAGTAACTGTGAGTGCTTACAGTGTTGTGCCAACACCAACAACTAAGGGGCCTATTTCTGCAGAGTATATACGGCAGGTCCCTACTTTCAAACATCCAACTTACAAACGACTCCTACTTGCAAACGCAAGAAGACAACAGGAAGTGAGAGGAAATCTACCCCTTGGAAGGAAAATTCTCTCCTGTAAGAATTAATATGGGAGAAAGGTGTCTCCTCTGTACTGATGCTTTATCAGCAATCCTTGTTTCAAGAAAAACACCACATTTCAAAAACAGTTGTCATTGGGACGGAAAGTGAGGTGAAATGTTCTGAACAGGGGCACAGACAGCAAAACAAATGTTACAGGGGTGATAACCCTTACCTATGTTTTCCAAAAAGTTTAAAAATAGATTTTTGGGCTGGAGCTACACTTAAACAATGTACCTGTTCAAAATTACAAACAGATTCTACATAAGAACAAACCTACAGTCCCTGTCTTGTATGCACCGCCTGTATACGGCTGTTCAGAGTATATAGGGCCTTTTTTATTTTATGTGCGGGGTTCCCCTTAATATCCATACAAGACCCAAAGGGGCTGGTAATGGGCTGGGGTAGGGGGGGGGGTCATGGGGTAGCTATGCCATTTTTCTTAAAGATTTTCATCCATATTACCGGGACCAGACATTACATTAAAGCCGCAAGCAGTTTTAAATGGCTTTTTTTTCCTTTAGAAGTGTCATTTTGTGCAGGGACAGTTCTAAACACGGGAAACACGTGGCACTTCACAGGCATACTTTAGACACCCCCCAGGTACGATATTTAAAGGAATATTTGACTTTTTTTTTTCACTTTATGCATCATTAAAATGACTGCTCCCGAAAAACGACCGTTTTTAAAACTTCTTTTTGCATTGATACATGTCCCCTGGTGCAGAACCCGGGTTCCCAAACCCTTTTTAGGACAATAACATGCATAATAGTCGTTATAATTAGCACTTTAGAATTCGAACGTTCGCATCCATTGTATTTAATAGGGTTCTAATGTTCGTACGAACTTTCGGTCGGTTCGCGGGTTCTGGTGCGAACCGAACCCGGGGGTGTTCGGCTCATCACTAATGAGCATCAATCAGACTGCACTGATGGCTAAGGTGAGTGTGCATTCCTGGCAATGGTGAGTGCATTCCTGGCAATGGTGGGTGCTGCATTACTGGCAATGGTGGGTGCATTACTGGCAATAGTGGGTGCATTCCTGGCAATGGTGGGTGCTGCATTCTTGGCAATGGTGGGTGCATTCCTGGCAATGGTGGGTGCTGCATTCCTGGCCATGGTGGGTGCATTCCTGGCAATTGTGGGTGCTGCATTCCTGGCGATGGTGGGTGCATTTCTGGCAGTGGTGGGGGGTGCATTCCTGGCAGTGGTGGGTGCTGCATTCCTGGCAATGGGGACTGCTGCATTCCTGGCAATTAGGGGTGCTGTATTCCTTACAATTGGGGGTGCTGCATTCATGGCAATTGGGGGTGCTGTATTCATGGCAATGGTGGGTCTGTGGATGGGCACTTGTGAGGCTGCAAATGGGCACTGACCCTTATTTTGCTTTACAGTTCTTTATTTAAAAAAAAAAAATTTTTTTCTAAAACTTCCCTCTTAAAGTGAAGGTGCGTGTTATACGCCAATAAATACGGTATATCCAAATAATAGGTCTGAGCTCATCTCTTTACTCACGCACAGCCACAAAGGCAAGTGAATTCTTGTTGGGCAGTGTATTACTGCTCGAACAAACACACTTAGACTGAATTTTAATGGTTCAAAGAATGTCAGGCAAAATGGTCGTCCCTCACGCATGTTCACTTCATCAAATCTGGCCCTCTTTGAAAAAAGTTTGGACACCCCTGCTCTATGTGAACGCCCAGGGTGCCGACTCATAAAGCTTGTTTTCTCTTGCCATCTAAGTCTCTTCCTCCAAAGCTCTTTATTTTGCTGTTAGATACAAGTTCTTCCATATTGACCCTGTCCAGAGACCTTCCCTCCTTATCATTTTTTTCACCAATGAAGGCTTACTTGTATCACTAAGGCCGGCCAGAGACAGAGTGATTTTCTTTCCTGAAACATCAGTTCATTCCCGCCAGGAGAACACAGCGATGATCCGACAGGCTGGTTGTACCCAAGTTGATTAATCAATCAACTTGGGTACATTTAGCCTGCCCATGCATGGTTCGAATGTTGGCTGGGTACTGATGAACCTGCCGAGTTTCGAACCCTCTATGGCCAGCTTACGAGACTAGATGTGCAGCTCCCATTGACCAAAATGAGTAGAACGTTCATATGAATTCTTATATATGGAACTTTTTTATGGACTTTTTTATTCTGTATACATCTGTAACAGTGGAACCTCGGATTGCGAGTAACGCGGTTAACGAGCGTTTCGCAAAACGATCACTGTATTTAAAAAAATCCTAACTCAGTTTGCGAGTGTTGTCTCGCAAAATGAGCAGGATTCAGGCCAAAGCGGTGTGCAGTACCGCATTTGGCCTGAGGTGGGGGGGGGCGCCGGAGCTGAGCTGAGTCGAACGGCGTCGATTGCGGAAAGACACGGAAATACTCCGTTCCCGAGCCTTTCCGAGGTTTGCCAAGGTCAGCCGAGCTGTCCTTGGGCCTTTCCGGCCGTTTCCGAGGCTCTCTGGCGCCCCCCACCTCTGGACGCATGCGGTATTGCATGCCATTGAAGTCAATGCGGAACTAATTATTTTCGTTTCCAGTGGGGAAGCTCGCTTTGATATGCGAGTACATTGGATTACGAGCATTCTCCTGGAACGGATTATTCTCGTAATCCGAAGTTCCACTGTACCTCTATTTTGTATGCTATTATCTCAGAGATGTAAGACCAAGAGATGCATGTTTGTGACCCTTGACTTTTTTAATAAAAGCAGTAATCATTATTGAAACAAAGAGGACGAGAACTAAAGGCAAGAACTAAAGAACTTAAGGTAAAAGAGGGCAAAGATAATTCCAGGTGTGCTTTAATGATTTTTTACTCTTATCTGCTTTCTAATCCTTTGGTTAATTCACTTTTCACCCTACTGGTCACTTTGGCTTTCTGGTTTTATGTAATGGAGCTAACTACAAATGACTGCTTCCAGCCAATGTGTTAAGTTTCTTTTGTGTTCTTTATGTCTACTTTCTTCTTGCTTTTAATTATGTGTTTATGTTTGGGCTGGAGAGACAGAGATGATCTAGGCTGACATGTCATTGTAGCATAGTGATGTTCCTGGCATACGTTCCTTCAGTCTTTAATTACCAGTCAGGTCAGTTTTCTCACATCTACCGAGTGACACAAGCAATGAATATTAAATTATGGCTTTGTTTCATCTTCTTGTGATTATTGTCTGTCTTGTAGGGCTTAGTACTGGCTGAAAGGCCTGCAGCTTTCTCTCTCTCAACTCTTGCACATTTCACATCTCTGCTAAAGATAAAAACCACATCTTTGCCTAACACATTAAAACTAAACTGTATTCTGTAATTTCGCTTAGGAGGTTCCAAATGAACTGGAAAGTGTCTTGCTCCATTTTCACAGTTTTGTAATTTTTAGAAGACTGCGATAGCAATCAGAAGCAAATCATGACTAGGCACTGTAAGACATAGACAAATAATGAGCTGGGAATATGAGCTAGGAGATCAAAAGATGTTTGCTATATACTGTATTCAGTTCATGTTGCTGTATATGAATTGACTGGTTTTTACAAGCTGTTTTTCCCACAGCAACCTATCAGATTTCACAGTTCTTTTTATGGAAAAATTAAACAAGGATTCTCATTGGTCATTGTGGACAACAACTCCACTTTTGTGCAAATTTTCTTTTCTCTGGTTTTAAAGATCTTGCTATATTATGGTTAAAACAGAATATGTTCTGCACCATCTCAAGCTACTTCTTGGCTTAAAATAAAGTGTATCTGACCTCAAAAACAAAAATGTATTATCTTACAACTAACCTTGCCAGTCCTCAGATGTGTTGACTGCATTTGTTTTCTTATTTCGTTTTCTTTTTTTCCCTTTTAAGATCCTGCAAATGACACACTTCCTGTCCTAGGGTATCTATGCTCACCGCACTCCACTGTATATTTTGAGGGAGCCATGGTTGCCACTAGGGTGACCACATTTCCAAACTACCAATCAGGGACACCCTCCCTTCCCAAAAATCAGCTTGTGCTGTAACAAATCACAGCACAGTGATTGGACACAAGAGGCGAGATGTATGATCTCTCCAATCACAAGCAGGGGGCGGGGATTGTGCTCCTCCAGGCATTCCCCGCCAGGGCAAGTACTGTCAGTGAGTAAAGAAGTGATATGGCGGCTTTTTTTGGGGGCATCTGATTAGCACGGGGGTAGCTGTGTCAGTTTCATTCTGGGACACTGTATTGTCCTGGAATGAATGTGCCCGGGACAGACCTGCAAAATGCGGGGCTGTCCCGGACAAAATGCGGGACTGTCCCGGGCAATCCGGGACACGTGATCACCCTAGTTGCCACCCATGCTAGACTTCACACACTCCTACTCCTATTTATCTTTTACTTAGAGAATCTATGGAATTAGGAGTTTACGCAAGAATCATAAGGTCCTTGTTTTGTTTTTGTTTTTTTCAGCTCGTAGATCACTACAGGAACTTTGCATTTCTGGCAAGATCAACAGGTTTTTTCTGCACTTGCTAAAAATGTTCTTAGTCTGAAAAATTTAAATTAATGCAGCCACCATATCAGAGGACTGGCAAGCTAAAATATATTAATTTGTGATTTGTTTGGGGGGGTTTAGTTATCCTTTAAAAGGGGTGTATTTATAAAACAATAATTTGCCCTGTGAAAGGCAACAAATTGAAGAGACATTTTACACATCTTGCAAACATTACTGGCATTATTTGTGACTTTCACTTGAATGCTGAGCTAACTTTTTATACATAGACTCCTTATTGTCAGTAAGAATCCAAATTACTTTGGCTCCCCAAACATACTTCTTACAAGTAATACTTATTAATTCTGCTCTTTCATATACACCCAACATTATCACTCAACATCCTATGTTCTTCATTTTTTTTTTTTAATCCCCTTCCCTCTTCCTTCCATATTGGTGACATAATTAAAAAGTTTGCAAAACGCCCTTATCATATCTTGGCTTGACAAATGTGCTTTACTTCTCTGTGGTCTAACAATAACCAGACTGGCATCAATCCAACCTTTTATGAACTCTGCTACTTGACTCATTCACCACTCTTCTCACTCTTTGAGTGCCTTTCCTCTCTGTCAGTCCTCCACTGGCTGCTAATTACATTGAAAATATAGTTGAAACTTCTAAATCTGACCACATAGGCTCCTCTGAAATTTTCTAAACACTACCCTGAGCACAGCCCTTAGTGTACTCCTCTCCTCTAGTCTACCCTTTGTACTGTTATCTTCAGAACTATTCACATTAAAGTGTGTTATTTAAACATCTTCTCAAATTAGGGACTCATATCTTTGGCCTTTGTTTTACAGTGTTTGACATGCATTTGGAATGCGCTTAAAATGCAGGTCGTGAAAATCACATTGACTTTAACTGAGCAGTTTACATGTCATTTCAGAGGCTGATTTCAACCTGCTTTGCATTTATCTGCATTTACTTGGGTACAGCACGTCCTTTTGAGATGTGTTTGAACTGCAGGTATGGGAGTCAGATACAATTTTTGTCTTTTCAAAAGCTGTTTGCTATTCAAACACATGCATTTGCAACTGAATAGGAAGCGCAACTTATGAAAAGAACATTCTTCAACATGAGCCGTAAGTTTGTTTAAGTAGCTAATAAAGTATGAGTTTGAAAATCTTTATGGGAGCTTTAAACCTCTGAAAAGAAAAATAAACAAATCATACAGTATATATCACAAAAGTAAGTACACCCCTCACATTTTTGTAAATATTTTATTATATATTTTCATGTGGCAACACTGAAGAAATTACACTTTGCTACAATGTAAAGTAGTGAGTGTACAGCTTGTATAACAGTGACAAATTTGCTGTCCCCTTTAATTGGGCCCAATTATTATTTTTTTAATATTATTCAGGATTTATATAGCGCCAACAGTTTACACAGCTCTTTACAACATGGGGGCAAGACAGTACAGTTACAATACAAATCAATACAGGAGGAATCAGAGGACCCAGCTGAGCTTACAATCTAGAAGGAAGGGTCAAGTGGAACAAAATGTAATAACTGTGGAAGATGAGGTGATGGAGAAAATGAAAATACAGTTGTTAGGTGTGTGTAGGATAGGCTTCTGTGAGGAGAAGTGTTTTCAGGGATCGTCTAAAAGCTAATAGAGTAGGAGATAATCGGACAGATTGGGGTAAGGTGTTCCATAGGATTGGAGAGGCTCTGGAGAAGTCCTGAAGGCGAGCTTGGGAGGAGGTGAAGAGGGAGCTAGGGAGCAGGAGGTCTTGAAAGAAACGAAGAGAAGGAATAGGTTGGTATTTAGGGACTAGGCTAGTGATGTAGCTGGGGGCTAAGTTGTGGATGGCTTTGTAAGAAGTTGTTAATATTTTGACTTTAATTCATTGGGTGAGCGGAAGCCAGTGGAGGGATTGGCAGAGAGGAGTAGCAGACACAGAGCGATTGGTAAGGTGGATGAGTCTGGCAGCAGCATTCATGATGGACTAAAGGAAGGATAACCTATGTACAGTAGTCGAGGCAAGAGATGACCAGGGAGTGAATTAAGAGCTTTGTTGTGTCATTGGTTAGAAAGGGGTGTATTTTGGAGATGTTGCGGAGGTTGAGGCAGCAAGATTTGGACAGTGATTGGACATGGGGCTTTTAAGTAGAGTTCAGAGTCCAGGACTACACCTAGGACCTTGGAAAGCGGGTATGGGCTTATAGTTGTGCCATCAATTTTGACAGAGAGATCAGGGGAAGGGGCAGATGGGGGAGGAAAAATTATAAGTTTAGTTTTGGATAGATTGAGTTTGAGGAAGTGTTAGTAAATTAGTGATACGTGAGGCGACAGAGGGAGTGAGCTGAGGGGTAGAGAAATAGATTTGGGTATCGTCAGCGTAGAGGAGCTATCAGCTGACCCAGGGAGGAGGTGTAGATTCAAAATAGGAGAGGTCCAAGAACAGAACCTTGGGGGACCCCAACAGAGAAGGGAAGAGGAGAGGAGGAAGTAGAATTGTAAGTAACAGTAAAGGTGCAGTTGGATAAGTAGGAAGAGAACCAGCGAAGACTACAGTCTCAGAGACCAAAGGCGTGGAGTTTGAGGAGGAGGGGGTGGTCAACCGTATCAGAGGCAGCAGAGAGGTCCAAGAGTAGGAGTACAGAGTAGTGTCCATTGGTTTTGGCCGTTAGTAGATCGTTTGTTAGTTTTAGGAGAGCATTTTCTGTGGAGTATTGGGGACGAAATCCAGACTGAAGGATTAGCCATATTCCGTCTTCGGTGTCATGTGACTCGTTAGTGTTACAAGGTCTCAGGTGTTAATGGGGAGCAGGTGTGTTAAATTTGGTGTTATCAATCTCACTCTCTCATACTGGTCACTGGAAGTTCAACATGGCACCTCATGGCAAAGAACTCTCTGAGGATCTGAAAAAAATAATTGTTGCTTTACATAAAGATGGCATAGGCTATAAGAAGATTGCCAAGACCCTAAAACTGAGCTGCAGCATTGTGGCCAAGACCATACAGGGGTTTAACAGGACAGGTTCCACTCAGAACAGGCCTCACCATAGTCAACCAAAGAAGTTAAAGAGGGATTCCGCCCGCAATTTAATTTTTTTTAAAGTCAGCAGCTACAAACACTGTAGCTGCTGACTTTTAATAAGGACACTTACCTGTCCTACTCGCCTGCGATGTAAGCCCCCCCCCCAAGGCCGCTCCTGGCAGCTCCCGGCGCCGCCATCTTCAGTAAGGGAAACAGGCAGTGAAGCTGTGCGGCTTCACTGCCCGTTTCCTACTGCGCATGCACGAGCCGGCTGCTCTCTGGGATACACACAGTTCCCAGAAGGCAGCGCGCCCCATTCAACAGAAGACATTGCGAGTAGGACAGAGGAAGAAAACCAGCTGCGGACGATGAAGAGGCAGATTAGGGACTTCCACATAGCAACCGCTATTTCTGGTAAGTAAAAATTTTTATTAATTTTTTTCAATTTTTTGGGGGATTTTAGGTAAAAAAAAAATTCAGGGTGGAACTCCACTTTAAGTACACATGCTCAGCATCATATTCAGAGGTTGTCTTTGGGAAATAGACGTACGAGTGCAGCCAGAATTTCTGCAGAGGTTGAAGGGGTCAGCCTGTCAGTGTTTAGACCATACGCCGCACACTGCATCAAATTGATCTGCATGGCTGTCGTCACCCAGAAAGAAGCCTCTTCTAAAGATGATGCACAAGAAAGCCCACAAACAGTTTGCCGAAGACAAGCAGACTAAGGACATGGATTGCTGGAACCATGTCCTGTGGTGTGATGAGACAGAGATAAACTTGTTTGGTTCAGATGGTGTCAAGCGTGAGTGGTGGCAACCAGGTGAGGAGTACAAAGACAAGTGTGTCTTGCCTACAGTCAAGCATGGTGGTGTGAATGTCATGGTCTGGGGCTGCCTGAGTGCTGCCCGCACTGGGGAGCTCCAGTTCATTGAGGAAACCATGAATGCCAACATGTACTGTGACATACTGAAGCCAAGCATGATCCCCACCCCTCGTAGACTGGGCCACAGGGCAATATTCCAACATGATAATGACCCCAAACACACCTCCAAGATGACCACCGTCTTGCTAAAGAAGCTGAGGGTAAAGGTGATGGACTGGCCAAGCATGTCTCCAGACCTAAACCCTATTGAGCATCTGTGGGGCATCCTCAAACAAAGGGTGGAGGAGCGCAAGGTCTCTAACATCCACCAGCTCTGTGATGTCATCATGGAGGAGTGGAAGAGTAAGTAGAAATGAATGGGGTGTGGCGCTGCTCGCTGGTCCTATAGGGACCAGTACTAAAATGTATTGTAATGTGCCACAAGATTGTCTGTGATCATGTTACACTATATAGTGATAGTGCCGCTGTGTTCCTTATACCAAAGGGATAGCCGCACAGGTGATTAGCAATACTATATAATATATGGTGACCAGTGGTGTATCATCTAGGGCATCTCATAACTAAAAACATCAAGTGCAAAAATTATAGAGAAAAGAATATCAAGTGCAAAAAATATCAAGTGCAAAAAATATATGTGTGACAAATAAAAAATCCAAATATATCAGTGCAAAATGCTGCGCCTCCAAGTAGAGGCACTAGCATAAATGTGAGTCTATATGTGATTGAAACTTGATGGTAAGATAACCAATCCTCTCCATGTAAATGGCAGGTGTGGATTCTGATCCTCAGTTAGATATGCAGTTCATCCCCCACATGTGTCCCCACTCACCAGCTCCTTACACCCCCACAGGGGTAGACAGCATGAGGAGATATCCACTTCACACGTGCACCAATACAGTATCCTCTGTTTTGGTCTCGCTTCAATACAGCTTCCCCAGGAATTTCAAATACCGTGGACAAAAGGCTTCCGATTACCTCATTGGTGGAAACACAAAAAAGCTCCCATAGTGTGGTAAAAAACTTTGAGCCGTATGGGGAGCCCAAGATTCTTGTTTCAGAATCCCTGGAAGTTAAGGCAGGGCCTCTTGCTCTCACAGACAGGAGTTGTCTGCTTTTTCCTGCTTTTCATGGAGGAGTGGAAGAGGACTCCAGTGTCAACCTTTGAAGCTCTGGTGAACTCCATGCCCAAGAAGGTCAAGGCATTGCTGGAAAATAATGGTGGCCACACAAAATATTGACACTTTGGGCCCAATTTGGACATTTTCACTTAGGGGTGTACTCACTTTTTTTTGCCAGCGGTTTAGACATTAATGACTGTGTGTTGAGTTATTTTGAGGGCACAGCAAATATACACTGTTATACAAGCTGTACACTCACTACTTTACACTGTAGCAAAGTGTCAGTTCTTCATTGTTGTCACATGAAAAGATATAATAAAATATTTACAGAAATTTGAGGGGTGTACTCACTTTTGTGAGATACTGTATCTTTCTATATTTTGCACTTGCCTCAATCCAAAGCATTTAGTGTGATTTCTAGCCTTCTCTCCTTTCACTGTTATCAGTATGAGTCACTTCTGATCATTTATCATACCACATTAACTTCTATGGCATGCAATACCGCATGTGGCCAGAGGTGTGGGGCCGCCGGAGAGCCTCGGAAATACTCGGGGACAGCTAGGCTGATCTCGAAAACCCTCGGAAAGGAGCAGAAACACCCGGGAACTGAGTATTTCCGAGTGTTTCTGAGTAATTCCGAGTGATTCTGAGTATTTCTGAATGGCTCCAAACTGTTCTGAGTGTCACTGGTGCCCCCGCACCTCTGGCCAAATGCGGTACTGCACACCCCATAAGCTTGAATTCTGCTTGTTATGCGAGACAACACTCGCAAACCGAGTCAGGATTTAAAAAAAAAGTTGCTCGTCTTTCAAAACGCTCGTTAACCGTGTTACTCATAAACCAAGGTTCCACTGTAGTCCCGCGAGACATCCCTGAACTACAGCAGTGCTGAGAGAGGGAGTTTCAGGAGGCGGAGTCAGGGCAGGAATTGCAGCTTGCAGGCAGCAATGTAGCATGGGATATACAGTATAGTCTTTAGAAATTAAACGTAAACAACAGAGGAGAAGCTGCAAAGCATGCAGGCAATGTAGAAATGTGTGCAAAGAGATGACCAGCAGGCAGGAATCACAACAAAATAAGAGATTTTTCAAGTAGATGTATATTGGGTTATTAAAAATAACTATTGTTTGTATTGCTTTTTCCTTGTCAAAAATGTATTGCTTTTTCAATGTTGTTGTTATAAAATTGAGTTTGCATGTTCTCCGTGTGCTGTGTGGGTTTCCTCTGGATTCCTCCCACACTCTAAAGACATGCTGATAGGTTAATTGGCTCCTGTTTAACCACTTGCCGACCACCTAACGTACTTGTATTGCAGCAGATCGGCTCTATTGCGCAAAATCAGGTACCTGTACGTAATTTTGTGCAATAGCCACTGTTGGGTGCGTGCACATCACCGGAGGCATGATCGCGCACTGATTGGACAGAGGAGGGCCAATCAGCAGGTCCGGCGGACCCGATAGCCGCCGGCCACCCTATGTAAACAAGACAGATCGCCATTCTGATAGGGAAGATAGAGATCTTGTTTTCCTAATAAAAAATTAACATGGACCTCTGTGTTCCCCCAGTCAGAGCACCCCACACACAGTTAGGAAGCACCACCTAGACACACAGTTAACCCTTTGATCGGCCCTGATGTTAACCCCTTCCCTGCCAGTATCAGTACAGTAACAGTGCATATTTTTAACACTAATCACTTTAATAATGTCACTGGTCTCCAAAAAAGTGTCAAAAGTGTCAGTTAGGTGTCCGACTTGTCTGCCGCAATGTCGCAGCCCTGCTAAAAATCTCTAATCACCGCCATTACTAGTAGTCTGTAGACGTAATAACTTTTGCGCAAAGAAATCAATATATGCTTATTGGGATTTTTTTTACCAAAAATATATAGCAGAATACATATTAGCCTAAATTGATGAAGAAATTCGATTCTTTCCATTTTTTTTATTGGAGGTGTTTTATAGAAGAAAGTAAATGTTTACATATTTTTTTTCAAAATTGACGCAATTTTTTTGTTTATAGCGCAAAAGATACAAACTGCAGAGGTGATTAAATACCACCAAAAGGAAGCTCTATTTGTGGGGGAAAAAATACATCAATTTTATTTGGGTATAGCGTAGCACGACCCGCAGTTGTCAGTTAAAGTAACACAGGGCCGTATCGCAAAAAATGGCCTGGTCATTAGGGGATAAAACCTTCCAGGGCTGAAGTGGTTAAATTGTCCCTAGTATGTGTATGTATGAATGTGAGTTAGGAAATTTAGACTGTAAGCTCCTTGAGGGCAGGGACTGATGTGAATGTACAATATACAGTATGTATATCGCTGCGTAAATTGTTGGTGCTATATAAGTACCTGTAATAAATAAATAAATAAGTGTATGCTGTGTGACCATATTTTTTCTTTTACCATCCACTCCTGGTTCAGTTTGGCCCTAAGATCTCAGCTTTAGCAGCGGCTTCACATGAAAATTAAAAATAATATGTTATTGCGCTGCCTAAATGATTTTGAAACTTGAATATTATGACATTTACACCAACATCAATCCTATTTCCATAATAATAACTGGCATTTCATAACATTACTGCACAGTGCCATACAATAACCCGTAAAAAACAATATCATTATTAATAGGAGGCTATCCCAAAAGTAAAAAGAAAAAAATCCCAATAGTCCAAAACAAACATATTTTCAATAGTGCTTCTTCCAAATTTAGACTAATAGGCAAATCTCGCATATAACGGGATATTCTCAATAGAGTCTGTATGGAGCCATTTTCTCCAAGGAAGTTGCACCATTTAGGAAGATACGTGTGGAGGATCATCACCAGGTGTGTGAGAGATGAGTATATGAGATTATCCCTGCATATGCGAGAAGGGCCTATTCATAAGGTGAGCATGCACTTCACTAGGTGGTGGAGCACTAAGTGGATTCTATGTTTTGAAAAGGAAAAAAAAATGTTTTTCTTTGAAGAAGCATTATTAAAAACACATTTGGTTTAAACTATTGGAACTTTTTTCTTTTCCCTTTTGGTATAGCCTTTTATTATTGATTTATTGATGATATTTATTTTCACAGGTTATTATATGGCACTGTGCAATAATGTTATGACATGGTAGTTATTATGATGGAATTAGGATTGATGTTGGTGTAAATGTCATAATATTCAAGTTTCACAATCATTTAGGCAGCGCAATCACATATTATTTTGAATTTTTGCACCTTTATGTGGGAACAGATTTAGTGGTCGCAGCAGCAGAGTTAACTATTGAAGATAGGTGGCAGCATGCAACAGTCGTATTGTATATTTCACATTAAAACTGTCACCACCCAATTAGTGTGTTTAGCTGGGTATTCAGTAGTAGAACTTCAGATAAAATTTTGTACAACAACTCTTAAGAAAATTTGTTTTAAAACTCTTAAAACATTCAAATTATTTTATGCTATCAAGATTGTGGAGTCCCAGTTTCTTTTGCTGTCTGGCTGAATTGCCAGTCCCCATGGCTATACAGATGTGCCATCTCAGACTCTATCCTCAGGCTGTTTGGGGGTGGGTTGAGGGATCATTGTGTTCCCCCTGTCAGAACTATACTTGAACCCCAATGATGTCGTCAGTGACAGTGTTGTCTTGGAACATTCGGGGACTGTAGGACCCCCTGAAACACACCATGGTGTCTTCTCTGATGAGGAAACGTTTGCCCGCCATTTGTGCTCTACATGAGACTCATCTTACGGCTGACTCAGTGCCGTGCCTGAACTATCGATCGGTGGGTAGGACATATCACTCCAGCTACTCTTCTTTGTCCAGGATAGATCTATGTCTGTGCTCACATGCGGCTGAACATCATGGAGGTGACTTATGCCCCCAGAAGTGTATCGGATCACTCCCCATTGTTTGTGACCCTGGAGGTGCGTCCCCCTTCTGCGGTAGCCAAGGCTCCGTGGAAGATGAATGCCTTTTGGTTGAATCTCTTCCCTTCCCATGAGCAAGTAGAATCCCACATCTTGGATTTTTGGCGCTTTCATGCCGCCAGTGAAAACATGGGCATGACCTGGGAGGCCTTTAAGGCTGTCCTGAGAGGACTCTTTATTACTGAAATTCAAGCCATTAAGAGACAAACGAATGCTCAGAGGGAGGGAATGGAACAGCTGGCCGTGGACCTGGAGGGTACCTTTATTGCAGACCCGACTGATGCTAACAGGGCAGCGTGGCTTTCGGCGCAAGATGCTTTGTACCCAACGACAGCCTCGGGGGCGGAAAGGAAGAGGTTCTTTCAAAGAGCGGCTTTCTATGAGGAGAGTGAACACACGAGACGTATGTTAGCGACTATTGCCCACTCCCAACAGACATCCCCCTCTATTGGGGCATTGCGCACTCCTACTGGTGGAATAACTAACTCACCTGACCAAATTATGACAGAGCTGATGGGATTTTACTCCTCCCTATATGAATCCAAACAAACATACTCGCTAGAATCTTTGACTGACTACTGTCCAGCTGGCCAATCTGTCAGCTAGGCAGATGCTCGACGCCCCCTTAACATTAAAGGAATTAGAATGGGCGACCAATCTGTTCCCTAACTCTAAGGCCCCAGGGGACGACGGGCTTCCCATAGAGGTGTACAAGCAGTATGGGGGATCCGTGCTTCCACATCTACTGAAAGTGTTCAATGCAGCGAAGGAGTCTGGCTCCCTCCCTCAATCTATGACCAGAGCAAATATAGTCTTGATACTAAAACCTGATAAAGACCCTCTCGACACAGGATCATACCGACCTATTTCCCTTCTGCAAAATGACGTGAAAATACTTGCTAAGGCCTTAGCTATACGGTTAAATAGTGCTATCTCTACCATAATACATTCGGACCAGTCCGGATTCATGCCCCAAAAGTCAACGGCGATAAACCTGCAGAGACTTTTCCTCAATATCCAATCCAGAGCAGACAACGGGGGGGACAGAGCCTTGCTATCCCTAGATGCCCACAAGGCATTTGATAGCGTAGAGTGGGAGTACTTATGGGCCGTAATGCGAAAATTTGGATTTGGAGACGGGTTAATTCAGTGGGTTCAGCTTTTATACTCATCCCCGGTTGCGGCTATACGGAAGTGGGGCAGAATCTCCCCCACTTTCAACTTACATAGAGGGACTAGGTAGGGCTGCCCCTTGTCTCCCCTCTTGTTTGCCCTAGCCATTGAGCCCCTGGCTGCCCTTAATCGAGCTAACCCCTCCATACAGGGATTTCAGTATGGTGACCTGGAGGAGAAGGTCATGCTTTATGCAGATGACACCATGCTGCTCCTTGGGGATGTGTCCACCTCACTGACAGAGGTCATGAAGGTTGTGCGGAAGTTTGGGGAGTACTCGGGTCTGGTTATTAACTGGACCAAGTCCTCTCTGCTCTTATTGGACTGTGAACCTTCCTCATCTCCACCGACCATGCAGGGTATACCTGTGTCCACGTCCTTTAGATACCTAGGCATCCAGGTTACTGCCTGCCTGCTGGACTATGTTAATCTTAACCTTACCCCCTTAATTAATCGCTGTCGAGACAGAGTTAAGGTGTGGAGTAAGCTGAAGCTCTCTCCTGCGGGGAGGGTGAATCTGATAAAAATGATCCTTATGCCACAACTGTTATATGTACTTCACAACGCCCTTATGGTCATCCCCTTGAAGAAATTTAGGATTATCAATTCAACTAGCCTGTATTTGGATAACTACGGATTCCACCTGCACCAGATGCTGTAGAGACCATGGTGACCTCATTCACCTTCTATGGCGCTGCCCCAAATTGCACCTATATTGGGCGAAGGTCATTGACACTCTTACTGGGGCTTTCCAGGTCCAGATACCCCTAGAACCAAAAATTTTTTGCTGGGGATAATAGATGGCCTCCAGGTGGAGGATATCCCTAAGCAAGCCATTGGACGAGCGCTGTTCCAGGCTCGTATGATGATTTTGAGACACTGGAAGTCCACCGACCCGCCCACAGTGCAGGAATGGATTACATGAATGGGAGACACACTCCGTCTGGAGAAATGTATATATCAGCGTAGGGGGACCAGTACTGAATATGACAAGCTCTGGGCCCCGTGGCTAAGTGTTCCTGGCCTGGCCCCAGTGGATCTGGTGTATGATCGTTTATTTTTAAGCTAATGGGGGACATGTTGATAGACCTAAGGATCTATGGTGGTTGCCTGTTTGGATATGCAGAGTTGTGTCACGGAGAACTTGTATTTATTAGAACAAGGGGAGATGTTTGTTTGCGGGTGGGTATATTTGATGTAATATCTTGGTTTTTACATAGGAGCAATGCCACGCAGACTTTATGTGTAACTTGTGCTTTGGAACTGTTTGTCATTTTACCTATGCTCAATAAAAACCTTTTGTTTGAGAAAAAAAAAACATTCGAATGACGTTTGAGAAGTACTGGTAGTTCAAGATTTTGTTTGCTTTTAAAATTTGATTTTGGAATATATGGATTTTACTGAACCAAAACCACATACATTGTTAAAAATTTTAAAAAATCGAGGAAAATGTTTCAATTCTGCTCCTTCGAGTTTTCTCATCGTTTTCTCAGTCGAAAATTATTGTAAATTTGACCCCATTAATGATTAAAAAACAACCAAACGTTCTTAAAGCAAAAAATGTCGAACATAATTCTAGTAGTGATACCAAGCTTTTGGCATGGGGTCAGGAGAGTAGTAGAGCCACTTTGTTTGAACATTAGCTGTGGGGACAGCAAGCAGGCTGAAAAAAAAGCAGTCTTGAGAAGAGACTTGAAATCCAGTTTAAACACTACAAATTCTTCTATTCCTCCAGCACCCAATATGGATGGAGGTACTTTATATCCTACTAGTTCCTGTACATTTTTTACACTATTCATTCCTTATGCATGCTATACAATGTTAAAGGGGTTGTAAATGTTTGTTTTTTATTTTCTAAATATGTTCCTTTAAGCTAGTGCATTGTTGGTTCACTTTTCCTTCGGATTCCCTTCTAAATGTTTTTTTTTGTCTAAATTTCTCACTTCCTGTTCCTCTTCAGTAAGCTTGCCCCCATCATCCGAGCTTTTCTGGCTGGGGGTTAGTCAGCTTGCTCGCCCCCCCCCCCTTGGGACTACATCCCTGCGGGGATACGCTGTGATCGTTCACAGCGTATCCCCGCAGGGATGTAGTCCAGAAGGAGGGGGTGAGCACGCTGACTAACCCCCAGCCAGAACGGCTCGGATGATGGGGGCAAGCTTACAGGAAGTGAGAAATTCAGTCAAAGAAAAAAAACATTTAGAAGGGAAATCGAAGGAAAAGGTAAGTGAACCAACAATGCACTAGCTTAAAGGAACCTATTTAGAAAATAAAAAACAAACCTTTACAACCCCTTTAAGATAAAATAACGAAAAAGAAAGCTCATTCAACAATGCTTTCACAAGTTAAATAGAAAAAAAAATTAAAACATCAAAAATAAAATGTCTTCGTTGTCCCACAATGACTCTTCTTGCTGCAAATAAAAAGCTTTAGGCTAAATTTGGGGTAGCAAACATCTAACTTTGTGACTTTACAGCAGCATAATGAGTAAATCCTATGAAGATTCACTTTTTACCCCAGAAGCAGTGGATGTTGGATTTTTTTGCCATGCTGTGGATAATTAAAAAAAATACTTAAAAAAATAATTATGATCTATACTTGCAAGTTTAGGGGAAACTACAGGTCTAACGCTAACCATATGCTCACTGGAACTCTTGCTATATATTGTTTTATATTCACTCATCTCTAGAAATAGAAGTCACTATTATTAAATTCCATAGCAGAGAGACAGCTGGGAATGAAGCAAAAGCTAATACAATTAACAATCTTTCATTAGTTATACAACAAAGTACAACCAGCACTGACAGCAGTAGAAGTTTCAATTAAAGCAATCTGATTTACCTGAAAATAGTAATGAGTCTTGAACTCTCTGTACAATGTGTCTGCAGCTTTGCACCTACAATTATCTCTTTAATCACTTTAAATTAGAATTTCAAGTTAAGGGAGCCTAAACCATTGTTGAAAAACAGTTAAAAGAAAAAAATGTGTTTATGATGGTGTCTACATCCATTCATTGGAGCTCGTCACATCTCAGATAACATCCCAGGTTAGAGGTTCAGACCTCTAGACTGTTGCTTAGAGAAATGAACTGTGGAGCATGCTAATGTCTGAAAAAAAGGGGGCTACCATCACAACATATACTAAAGCCCTGTACACACGATCGGATTTCCTATGGATTCTAATCCGATGGATTTTTCCATCGGAAATCCAATGAAGCTGACTTCCATCAGTCTTGCCTACACACCATCAGTCAAAAATCCGACCGTCCCAAACGCTGTGAGGTAAAACACTCAGACGAGCCGAGAAAAATGAAGTTCAATGCTTCTGAGCATGCATCGACTTGATTCTGAGCATGCGTGGGTTTTTTCTCCGATGGAGTTCCACACAGACGATCGGAATTTGCTATCGTTTTTTTCCCATCGGATAAATTTAAATGTAGCACACAGATCCTTTTTCCCCTTACCTTCCTTTTAGGGGGATCAGACACACCATGCCACATGCCCACGTCCTCTGGATTAGAGGTCGGGCGGTGTTATGTATTTGGGTCCCGCAGCGAGTTGCTTCCTTTCACTGGTTCTCCCCTCTAGCTTATAGAGGCAAGTCTTTACCTTTCCCAAAGAAGGTCAATGTCCACACAACACTTCAACTCCAACAAGAGTTTATTTTCTCTCTTTGCTTCAGTAACCAGAAAGTTGAAGAGAAGAAAGGGGTTAGCAGAATAGGATGGATTCAGGTACACTCTTGGCTTCGTTGCCACTCGGTCCTGAGTGGGTACAGCTCACCCGGATAGTCACTCAATAGCACTAGAAGCCGGCATGAAGCTCGAACAGTGACTTAGTCCCCTCCAGGGACAAAGTCAAGGAGATCCCTCCTTAGGTAACAACACTCCGCAAGGGCAGTCTGCGAAGAAAGGAATCCTTCCCTCCGACAGGTCACCAGGCCTCTCCTGAGACAGCAATCTTGTATTACTCGTCTCCTCCATGGGACCGATCCTCCCCCGTTTCCTCTATGTCAGAGCGGTCGCCCTCACCTGGGCTCCCTGGGTTTCCTTTCTGGTTTGTAGGTACTGGGCCTACCTGGAACTCCGCAGCCTCGGGCCGAAGGTGCCCGAGACTCCTTAGTCAAAGTTGGGCGCATCCCCCCTTTGAGGGGCACACTCCTCCGGGTACAGGTACTCGGGTACTACTCCTCCTGAACAATGGCGTCTGCCCCTTATATACCCTCTCCCGGCATGCACAACAGGCCAAAACCGCCCACTGTACGGCAGCCGAGAGAGGACATCCAATAGCCACTCCATCACCCGTGGCTCAACCCCGGGTATAAGTGACAGCACCACCTATACGCCTAAAGGGGAACTGCACGCCAGGTGACACAGCAGCAAGGCAGAGTCCAAACAATTAGAAGATCCGAGCCAACTACCGCTCAGGCCACCCCTAAATTTAAGCATAGCGACCCCCCTAGGTAGGGGTCCGCTACATAAAACATGTTCTATTTTTTCTCACCGATGGAAAAAAGACCGATGGGGCCCATACATGATCGGTTTGTCCGATGAGAAAAGTCCATCGGACTGTTTTCATCGGTAAAACCGATCGTGTGTACACGGCATAACAAAACAATACTTATGTGTTGCCACCTGTATCCTACCACTACAAATGTTCAGCTGCTGATGCAACCTATTACGTGTTCCCACACTACCACTAATAATTGCACTAAATGAAATGTGTAGCGCTGCTGAAACTAAATATAATAGTACACTATCCTCATAAACAACAAATATATAAAAAATAAAAAATAAACTAATGTAAGATGAATATGTGTGTAGTGCTCTCCTTCATGTATAGAAACACAGTGAAGCAATATTCACCACTACTTAGTGTGTATGTAATGGTGCCTCTCTAACTATTGCAAACATGTGAGCAGTTCATACTCTTTAAAACATGCAAAACTCTTCAATGTGGAAGAGCAGTGACTCCACAATCCCAGTGCTGCAAAACTTAATCACTACAATCCAATAGTGAACCACCTCTGTGCTGTGTGCACCCTCACCTTAATTAATTGACCTATAGATGAATATACAGCGGGTATAGAAAGAATCACACCCCTTTAAAATTATCATATTTTGTTGCTTTGCAGCTTGCAATAAGGACAGATACAGTTTTTGTTTTATCTAGCTGTATTTACTTTTCAATTTATGCAATTTTTGCAATTTATAACATCCAAATGAAAGCTATAAAACCAACATGTAAGAACAAAACTTAAAAAAAATCAAAAACCGAATCACTGAATTGGAAAAAGGATCACCCCCTCCTAAAAATGACTTGTAAACTTAATCAGCTGTAGCTAATCACCTTCTCAATGGCACACAAAGCCATTTGACTTTCAACTGTTATTGGCTGTGATCATTTTGATTAGCTTGGCGTGAAAGGAGCTGTCCTGGAGCAAAGACAATGTCACGTATGATGAACTGCATCTAGAGGAGGGTATGTGCTGACGTCACCACGCTGTCTCGCTAGGAGAATGGGAGTTTGTTTTGTAGCCGGCCGGCTTCTCATCGTATGCGCAAATTTTAACCTTTAAAATGTAAGTGCAATATTTTTTACTTGAACAATAAACTAGGAATTAGACAATATTACGCTATGGTCAGTTTCTCTTTCTGGGTCCAATGCTGAATATTACGATTACGGATCTTATGGTGGTATTGGTGTGGGAATCAGTGAAACCATCTACCCGGGGTTTCCTAAGATCATCCATGCAAGCAAAGGCCTTGACTGGGCTATAGCTACATGCCTGGTTTGCTTGCCATCTGGTAAGCAAGTTTTCTTTATGGTGGCGGTGCACATTGTGAAATAATCACTGTGGTGTCTACATTAGATGAATTCATCTCACCATTCCAAACCATAAGAACAAGCTATATGTTCTCCAATCAATTAACTGACTTTGTATTTTGGACTTAAATTAGCGCGGATTCTCTTATCCAAAAGATCTTTGGGATAAAGTTTTGGGCAAGTCAAGAGATAGATACAAAAAAATGTAAAAGGCTTTATAAATGTCTATAAGTACCGTGAAGTCTATTATTAAGAAGTGGAAGGTGTTTGGTATGACACAGACCCTCCCTGGATCAGGCCATCACTCCAAACTGGATGAAAGATCCAGGAGGAAACTGGTCAGAGAGGCTACCAAGAGGCCTACAGCAATTCTGAAGCAGTTACAGGAATTTATGGCAGAGTGTTCATTGTGTGCATGTGACAACCATATTACAAATTCTCCACAAATGTCGCTTGTATGGGAGGGTTGCAAGAAAAAAAGGCCCTCCTCAAGAAAGGGCACATGCATTCATGACTGGGCTTTGCCAAAGCACACCTTGTAGATTATGAGGCCACATAGAAAAAGGTTCTATGGTCAGATGAGACTAAAATTGAATTACTTGGCCTCAACACCAAACAATATGTCTGGCGGAAATCCAATACAGCTCACTATCCATTAAAGCATGAAGGTGGTAATATCCTGTTATGGGGTGTTTCTCTGAACCAGGGACTGGAACACTTGTCAGGATAGAAGGAAAATCGGATGGGGCAAAATACCATCAAATTCATGAGGAAAATCTGCCCTCTGCCAGGAAGTTGTCACTGGGAAGAAGGTTTACCTTCCAACATGACAATGACCCAAAGCACACAACAAAAATTACCACACAGTGGTTGAAGGATAAAAAGCTGAAAACAATCACCATCAAATTTAACTAAACATGAGCAGTTCTGCAAAGAGTGGGCAAATATTGCAGTCTAGATGTGCAAATTTAGTAGAGACATATCCCAACAGTCTAAAGGGTGTAATTAAAGCAAAAGGTGGTTCAACAAAATACTGACTCAAGGGGTGATCCTTTTTCCTCCTTTACCTTTGATGTATCTTGCTAATAAAATTCCCATTTTTTATTTAGGATTGTTGTTTTGATTTTTAGTTCAGAGATAAGATTAGGTAGGGAAATAAGGGGTTCTGGTAAGAATAAAAGGACATCATCCACATATAAACGTAATTTAAATTTGTTAGGGCCTTTAGTTAATCCTTTGCTGTTTCTGTTGTTTCTAATCGCACAAGCAGGGGGTTCAATCGCCAAAGTAAATAATAGTGGGGAGAGGGGGCATCCCTGTCTAGTGCCCCTTACCAGGGGGAAGAACTCTGAGTTGCTGCCTGGGAGCTTAATTCTAGTTTGGGGAGATTGGTATAATTATATCCATGTAGGAATTTGTCAGAGATGCCAAATTTAGGTATCAGACAATTTAAATAGGAACCAGCTATCAAAAGCCTCATGTATATCTAGGTTAAGTATACAAACTGGGAGAGAATGTAGATTAGCGTGTTGAATTACATTGGTGACTAGACGAATGTTATTAGTAATTTGTCTGCCTGGGATAAAACCAGTTTGGTCTGAGTGGACCAAGGAAGTGATGACAGCAGCCAGTCTATCAGCCAGCAAATGCCCAAATATTTTGAGGTCATTGTTAAAGTGGAGCTCCACCCTAAATAGCAACTTTTGCTATTTGGAAGCCTCCCCCCCTCCGGTGTCACAATTGACACCTTTCAGGGGGGAGGGGGTGAAGATACCTGTCTAAGACAGGTATTTTCACCCACATCCGGGAGTCCTGTCTCCTGGAATCTGCGGGAGTTACGTCACTTCCCGCAGACTTCCCTTGGTGTTCTGGGAGACACTCGGCTCCCAGAACACAGGAGCACCAATCAGAACGGCGCAGCGCGACTCGCGCATGCGCCGTAGGGAACCGGGCATGAAGCCGCAGGGCTTCACTTCCTGGTTCCCTCAGCGAGGATGGCGGAGGGAGCAGCAGAGCGACGAGCGGTCGCTCGTCCTCTGCTGCGGACGTCGCTGGACTCCAGGACAGGTAAGTGTCCAAATATTAAAAGCCAGCAGCTGCTGTAGCTGTAGCTGCTGGCTTTTAATTTTTTTTTTCCGGTGGAGCAACCCCTTTAAGAACAGAAATTGGGTGAAAATGTTGTGGGAGAGTATGATCTTTGTGGGGTTTTGGTAATAAAGACATATTGGCTAAAGGCATTTAGTTTAGGAATTGATTTCCTCGTAATATGTAATTATTTAGTTTAGTTAAATGAGGTGCTAGTAAGGTGGAGAATTTCTTGTAATAGGTGGTAGAATATCCACCGGGACCAGGAGCAGTAGAAGTTTTCAGGGATTTTTTAATTTTAGTTATTTCTAATTCTGTGCAGGGTACGTTAAGGGTGTCTGCCTGCTGGCTTGATAGAGTAGATTCCCCCTAGCCACTCAACAGAGGATGGATGTGGGGTTGACTATGGAGCAGAAAGAAGATCTCTGATTCTGTTTGTGGTCTGCAAACTCTAGGGCTCTCAGTATTAGTACCTGAGTACACAATTATCTGAAAAAGTAAAAAGAGTCATCCTTTCAGGTATTTTCAGTGAAGAATGTCTTGCGTTTGAGATCGGTTCTTACTTGCAAGTGTATTAGGTGAAAAATGGATTTATAAGAACATGCCATATTTACTATAACAAAAAGCAAAGCAAATTTTGCAAAAAACGCAATTTTCATTGTTTGCTTTTCCATAATGATTGTTTGACTTGATTCGGGCCAGATCCAGGTTAAAATTTTAAGATTGTGATCAAAATGACTTCAGATGATAACTGAGAATAAATTAAACTGGAATTGTAAATTGTAAATTGTTGGCATTGGGAAGAAGATAGTTCTTCGTAATGATAATGCCTAAGAAAAAGTAGGCTCTATTCTAATGACCAAAATGGTACAGTGTAATGATTTCCGAAAATTTTCTAATTATGTTAAAGTATAGGAAAGGTTAAACCTTCTGTCAAATGTGTATTGGTGCCATTGTCTCCACTGAAGCTCTAACTATGTAAAAATTGTCATAACTAAACTTCAGCTTTAAATTAATGTTGGTAATTTGTTCCAGAGATAAATAAGGTAGATATGCTGCTCAAACACATTATATGCCAGCAGTGGCGGCTGGTGAAGTTTTAGGATGGGGGGGCGCAAGACCCCGCCCCTCCACATTGGCCCCTCCCATTTCTCATAAGCCACACCCCTTATATAATCCACCCACTCCGTCCCCTGTATTCCACTTGCTTCCACTCATAGTGTCAGGAGTATAGAGATCAGCATCACAGGACAGAGTATACAGCCCCAGCATCACAGATCATGGTATATAGCGTAGCCTTACAGATCGACGCAAACAAACTAAAAAAATTACACTGTTAGTAAATCGCATATATCTGCATTTTGCAACTTGGAAAAAAAAAATCGCACATATCTGCAACTTGTAAATCGCACAAATCTGCATTCTGCACCCCTGTAAATCACATGTATCTGCATTCTGCAACCCCCCCCCAATCAGGTCAGCTACAGTGCTGCACTATATACATGGCAGGGGGGTGGTGGACACAGCAATCACCCCCCCCCCCTCAGACCAGCACAGGGTGGCAGGGCAGACAGACACACTCCTCCAGGCAACAGCCTCTTCGTCTTACAACACTACTACAAGTCCCAGCATGTTTTAGTTATACAGGTCAGGAACATGATGCACGCACCCCTAGCCTTGCACAAATACTGAATACATCTGAATCAGGACAGCCTGGAGCCGGAGGACTATTGCCCAGAAAACTGCACAGACAGTCATTGGGGATCAGAGTGGGATGTGGGGTCCATCTAGCAAGACAAACTATCTTAGCATGGTGACAGAGACTGCAGGATGTGAGCAGTGAACTATGCAATCAGAAGCTAATGAAGGGGGGAAGGGGGGTGTGTGATATAGGGAAGGTGTACAGACCTGCATTACACTGAGAGAGGTGAAGTAAAGTTGGAGATTAAAAATGCTGCTGTAAAGTCTCTCAGGACACAGTGATAAAAGCCCCTTCTGCCCCCCTCCCCCTTCAATCCTGGCATGTATTGTACCTGGAGATTTCTGTGTGCACTGCTTGCTTGATGCCGACTCGCCGAGTCTGTGTCACAGGGAGATAAATGGCAGCTGCCTCTGCAAGGACCTATCACTCCCTGTCTGCCCTGAGCAGTTGTTCTTCTGCTGGGTTTCCCCCCTCACTTACTGAAGGAGACAGGCAGCCTGTGAGCCAATGACGCTGCAGGTCTGATTAAAGCCCCACCCTATGGACCCAATCAATTACAAGCACTGGAAACCTAATGCTAGAGGTGGAGTGTTAGGGGCGCTAAGCTTTGCGCCCCGAGCACACTCTAAATTATGCCAATAGAGCTTCTTAGCCCCAATCACGTGTTTACACACAAGTCATGCCTCCAATAGCACCCCATGTCCGGTGCCCTTAACACACCCACTTAAAGGGACACTTAAAAAAAAAAGTAGCTTTGGGGAGGGGGGCGGCGCCCCTGCGCAAAGCTATTGACGGGCCACCACTGTATGCCAGTAATGTGTTGGAGAACCATGGATGTGCCCATCAAAGAAAGAAGAAGAAAAACGTGCAGTGCCGTAATGATGGTGGCATTGGAGGCCCGCCACTGTGATATTTTTCTTGGGCCCACTTACAGTGTACTGTTGTGAACATATCTGAGAACAATATCTAAATTCTATGCTGAGACAAATATTAATTATATGCCAATTAGTCCTTTAATCTTTATGTGCAGAAATTATTTTATGTTATGCTATATACATATATATATATATATATATATATATATATTTCTTTTTCGTACATCACGGGACACAGAGCGACTTAGTCATTACTAATGGGTTATATAGATTACCTTCAGGTGCTGGCACTGGCAACTTCCAAACCGGAAGTACCCTCCCCTATATAAGCCCCTCCCATCCGGGAGCACCTCAGTTTTTTGCCAGTGTCTAAGGTGTTGGCCAAAGTGTAACATGTGTTTTCACTGGGCTTGCGTACAGATTCTTTTACGGGCCTTAGTAAGCTGTTCCGGATCCCACCAAAAAAGCTTCATAGCTAAACGGTCGGTACCCGGGCCTTGCAGAGAAGAACGAGGTTTTGCCTGTAATGCCTCTCTTAGGAGGGCTGGACCCTGGGATCCAGAGCTCTGGTCATACCCACGACCAAGATGTTGTCTGTGCAGGGTGCTATACAGGTCCAGGGGAGTGGAATCCTTGGGAACCCGGTCCCTGAAGGTTTAATTACAATGCCTGCCGTGATAGGTGAAGTTTGGGCTTCTGTGGACCAAACAAAGTCCTGCGGCGGGGATCAGGTAAGTGGGGGCCCCCAGGAACTTGGTTCTATTGGGGGACCCCCAAGCCTAATTTGTCTTTCTGTCTGTTACCTAACGGTATTCCCGCTGATATCTGTGATATGCCTGTAACTACTGGAAAATGTAAAATTTTAATAGTAGTCAAGAAAAAAAGGTACCGCGGTACCTGTGTTAAACCACTAGAGGCCGCTGTGGTCCATTTTTCTTGTCATGTGGATCTTTGGTTTTTTAAAGTCAAAAGATCCAGGCAGTTGGTAAGTTTCTCTGTGGGAATCCACTTCCTCTGCCCTGTTGCTGCGCTCATCCACCGCACAGGCCCTCCGGCAAAAAGGGCCCTGGCTCCTAGTCCCTGCTTGGTTTCAAAAAAGGGCGCCGAAGGCGCACGGGCGCGCGCGCGGGCACGTGCACGCGCCTCCTATGTAAGGAAAGGGGCGGGGCGGGTGGATGACGCTCGATGCACGCTTCTGCTCATGTGCAGGCGTCCCAGCATGGATAAAAGACACAGTACAAGTGTCAGCTGGATGCAAACAGAGCTAGCAACAAAACGGTGGCACACAGAGGCGGTTGATGCAGGCATCCCCATAGAAAGGCACTTTAGTGGACACCAGCTGGTATATAGCAGCAACTGTGTTAGACTATTACCAGCAAAATTGGTGTATGACGACAGGAATACCTCAGCTTTGTGCTTAAAGGATATGTCGTCCAGACGCTCCGGAAATAAGTCTTCCAGGAAGCCAAAGGGGTCTCCATCGGGCTCTGAGGATTTTGGGCATGCTTGTACTGCACCAATCTCCCCTGAAAATTCAGAGGTCAGTAGCCGTAGGAACCCCACAGGAGTACCTGGTGCTGCGGCTGTCCCCAGTCCACCTGCTCCTGTATATATAACAGAGGAGGTTTTATCCTCAACTCTGGGAGGATTGGAAGAGAGATTAACAGCATTGATCGCTGCTTCCCTGTCACAGGGAAAGCGCGTCCGATCTCCGTCTCCTCCTTCAGAGTGCCTGTTAGTGGAGGAACAGTCCCACACAGAGATCAACCTACCTGAAGGGGATCAGGATGAGGTTGATTCGGTTATAGAGGAATCAACAGTGGAAGAACCTTTCTCAGCATCTCAGGCTGAAAGATTATGGGTTCAGTCTCTGACTAACATGGTCCGATCAGCATTTAAAATGCCTCTGGCGGAACCATCAACCACTACGGTTTCCTCGCTGGGGTCGCTGAAGGCTCCCCAGGCTGTCTGTTCCTTCCCAATCCACCCTTTATTGGAAGGGCTTATTTACCAGGATTGGGAGCATCCTGATAAAATATTTAGTCCCCCCAAGAGATTTCCAGTGATTTATCCCATGGAGGATAAGTTCATAAAAAAATGGAGGGTCCCTACAGTGGACGCAGCCATCTCTTGTGTGAAAAAATCACTGACATGTCCAGTAGATAATGTTCCAATGTTCAAAGACCCAATAGATAAAAAATTGGAGTCTTTACTAAAATCTGCTTTCTCTACAGCAAGCATGGTGACACAACCTGCAGTAGCAGCGATTGGAGTCTGCCAAGCAGTGAAAGATCAGTTGAAACAAGTCTTAAGAGACTTACCAGATCAGCAGGCTCTTGCCCTAGCTGACCTACCTAGAGCCTTGTGTTTTGCGGTAGACGCCATAAAGGATACAATCCAACAGGCCTCCCGCTTTACGCTGTCTGTAGTACATATGCGTAGGCTTCTATGGCTCAAAAACTGGTCTGCTGAAGCTCCCTGAAAGAAATTGCTGATTAGCTTCCCATTTCATGGAAAACGCTTATTTGGAGAAGATCTGGACAAGTATATCCAGAAAATTTCTGCCGGTAAAAGTACACTCTTGCCGGTTAAGAACAAGGGTAGAAGTCCTTCTTTTAAGAGGCCTACTTCTCCAGTCTCTGGCACATCGGCTGTGAAACAGTTCCGACGGCCTCCGCGGTCAAATCCAGGGGGCAGAAATCAGGGACAATCACAGGGTAACAAGAAACCCTGGGTCAAGAGAGGTACAAAACCTCCCCCCAAGTCATGAAGGCTTGCCCCCACTCAATCGGGTGGGGGGAAGACTTCAGTTGTTCACAGAGACCTGGCGGGACACCATCAGAGACAAATGGGTGATCTCCGCAGTAAGTCTGGGATACAAGCTGGAGTTAAAAGACACTCCTCCTGCCCATTTTATGAGGTCAAACGTGCCAAGCGATCCCCAGAAGAGAGGATCCCTCCTTCTGGCACTAGAACAACTATTGCTCCAAGGTGTAATCATGAAGGTTCCCTTGGAAGAAAGCGGGTTCGGGTTTTACTCGAACCTCTTCACAGTCCCCAAGCCAAATGGGGACGTGAGGCCCATATTAAATCTAAAAGGGCTAAACAAGTTCCTACATATCAGGACTTTTTTGGATGGAGTCGATCCGATCAGTGGCCACCGCCCTACAAGGGCAGGAATGGTTAGCTTCGATCGACATAAAAGATGCTTATCTGCATATTCCCATCTTTCCGGCCCACCAGAAATTTCTACGCTTTGCAGTAGAAGGACGCCATTTTCAGTTGAGAGCCTTACCTTTCGGTCTGGCCACAGCACCACGAGTGTTCACAAAGATTCTGGCCCCACTATTGGCCAATCTAAGAACAAGGGGTGTAACGATAATGGCATATTTAGACGACCTACTACTAATAGACCACTCAGTGGAAAAACTGGAAGTAGCTATTCACGAGACATTCAAGTATCTGGAATATCACGGTTGGATTATCAACCGAGACAAGTCAGCTCTAAGACCAGTCAAAAGTCTGGAATACTTGGGGCTAAGGCTGGATTCAAATCAGAGAAAGATTTTCTTACCTCCAGAGAAGGTGTCGTCTTTAAGAGATTTGACCCACTTAGTGGGTACAAAAAGAAAACCATCCATACGCCTGTGCATGAGGCTGCTGGGAAAAATGGTGGCTTTATTCGAAGCAGTACCCTACGGTCAATTCCATTCAAGGAACTTGCAGAGGGCCATACTGTCAGCCTGGAACAAAAAAGTTCAGGCTTTAGACTTACCAATGTCCCTGTCCCCTTCCGTTCGCAAGAGCCTCCATTGGTGGTTGGTGCCCCAGAATCTGGAAAAAGGGAAACCCTTCAGTCCAGTTTCTTGGAAGGTGGTCACTACAGATGCCAGCCTTATAGGCTGGGGGGCAGTACTGGAGCAATGGTCTCTCCAGGGCAAGTGGTCAGAAGCAGAGAAGGCCCTGCCCATCAATCTCTTAGAGATATGAGCAGCCCGGTATGCCCTAGTAGCATGGACATCCAAACTCCAAGGGTCCCCTGTCAGAATTCAATCAGACAATGCCACGGCAGTGGCATATATCAATCATCAGGGGGGCACCAGGAGTCGTGCAGCCCAGAGGGAAGCGAATTGCATCCTGGAATGGGCAGAAAGATATGTCCCAGCCATATCCGCGGTTTTCATCCCAGGAGTGGAAAATTGGAGAGCGGACTTTCTAAGTCGCCAGCAATTATGCCCGGGGGAATGGTCTCTTCACCCCGAGGTTTTCCAGGCAATATGCCAGCGGTGGGGAACACCGGATGTAGATCTGCTAGCATCCAGATTCAACGCAAAGGTGGACAGATTTGTGTCTCGCACAAGGGATCCCCTAGCTTGCGGTTCGGATGCCCGAGTGTTCCCTTGGGATCAGTTCAAGCTGATATATGCATTCCCACCGCGATTAATCCGCAGAATCAGGGTAGAAAAGAAACCAGTGATTCTGGTGGCTCCAGCGTGGCCCCGAAGGGTATGGTACGCGGAGATTGTAAAAATGTCAGTGGGAAGTCCTGGGACCCTCCCACATCGTCCGGACCTGCTTTCGCAAGGACCGATATACTACCCTTCCTTACCAGCCCTAGGTTTGACGGCCTGGCTATTGAAGCCCACATTCTAAAAAAGAGAGGGCTCTCTAATCCTGTGGTATCTACCATGATCAATGCCAGGAAGCCGGTATCCAGGCAGATCTATTATAGGATCTGGAAGGCGTACATCGCGTGGTGTGAAGCCAGGAAATGGCATCCACGTAAGTACGTAATAGGTAGGATTCTGGACTTCCTACAGTGGGCTGTAGATAGGAAGCTTGCCTTGAGTACTATCAAGGGTCAGATTTCGGCCTTGTCAATATTTTTTCAAAGGCCCTTGGCTTTGCATTCATTAGTCAAAGCTTTCATACAAGGAGTGATGCGTATTAGCCCTCCGGTTAGTATTCCCATATGTCCATGGGACTTAAACCTGGTTCTGTCGGTTCTACAGAAACAACCATTTGAACCATTGCAGCACATTTCCTTGGTTCTTCTCACCAGGAAATTGATTTTCTTAGTAGCCATTTGTTCGGCTAAAAGAGTATCGGAATTAGCCGCCTTGTCCTGTAAGGAGCCATATCTGGTTGTCCATAAGGACAGAGTAGTTTTACGTCCTCATCCAGCCTTTCTTCCTAAGGTGCAATCGAGGTTTCATTTGAACCAAGATGTGGTTCTTCCTTCTTTTTTCCCTAAACCTAGTTCGGTAGAGGAAAAGTTATTGCATTCTTTGGATGTAGTAAGAGCAGTTAAAGCTTATCTAAAAGCCACTGCTCAGATTCGTAGAACGGATTCTTTGTTTGTTCTGCCGGAAGGGCCCAGAAAGGGTCAGGCAGCATCAAAATCTACTTTAGCCAAGTGGATTCGACAGGTCATAATGCAAGCCTATGGCTTGAAAAGGAGACCGCCTCCGTTCAAAGTTAGGGCGCACTCCACAAGAGCAGTTGGAACTTCATGGGCAGTGCATCACCAGGCCTCCCTGGCTCAAGTCTGTAAGGCCGCAACATGGTCTTCAGTACACACATTCACTAGGTTCTACCAGGTGGACGTTAGAAGTCAGGAGGATGTCGCCTTTGGGCGCAGTGTGTTGCAGGCCGCAAAAGATCCTCATGCCTGATGGCGCCCAGCTTATGTATAGTGTATCCCTCCCCTCATTTGGCATTGCTTTGGGACGTCCCATTAGTAATGACTAAGTCGCTCTGTGTCCCGTGATGTACGAAAAAGAAAAAGGGATTTTTATAACAGCTTACCTGTAAAAGCCTTTTCTTGGAGTACATCACGGGACACAGAGCTCCCACCCCTCTTTTAGGGACACTTATTGCTTTGCTACAAAACTGAGGTGCTCCCGGATGGGAGGGGCTTATATAGGGGAGGGTACTTCCGGTTTGGAAGTTGCCAGTGCCAGCACCTGAAGGTAATCTATATAACCCATTAGTAATGACTAAGTCGCTCTGTGTCCCGTGATGTACTCCAAGAAAAGGATTTTACAGGTAAGCTGTTATAAAAATCCCTTTATATATATATATATATATATATATATATATATATACAAAATAGCTAAATAAAAAAGAAGGAAATCATTTGACTTTGATCTCAACATGAAATATACCTGGGGAAGCTAATAATACATATTAATGAACTGATTCTTTTCATATTGTGCAAAATAATTACATGAGCACAAAAAAGACGCATCGCTATCTTTGGACATCTCCCATGCGAGTTATTTTTGTGATTTCCTGTTTCATTTTACAACATTATCTTGCAGTGCTAATATTCATTCTACAGTATACATATCTTTATATCACAGGACAAATGTAATACAGGAAATGCAATTATGCCAATTAGAGCATTGGTCTGATGATTACATTTCTTGCTCTTGCAACATTGTTCCAAGGGAATATCTAATTTATTTATGGCACGTTAGGATGTACAAATCACATATAATGAAATTGACCATTTAGAAATCAGATCATTTGGGCTTACACTAATGCTAGTCATTTTTATCAGCACAAGCCTGTTCAAATGAAGGTATGCACAATGTTTTATAAACCATGTATTGTTTATTATTAGTGTACCTATTCTAACATTTAAAGGGTTTGTAAAGGCTGAAGGCCTTTTACCTTCATGCATTCTATGCATGAAGGTTAAAAACCTTCTCTGTGTAGCACCTCAGCCCCCTTAATATTTATCTGAACTCGATCTTTTTTAGCGATGTGCTCGAGAGGACTCGTTCACCTCATTGGCTAAGACAGCAGTGGAAGTCTTCTGCTGTTAATGGCATTCAGTGAGCCAATGAGGAGAGAGAGGGGTAGGGCCAAGCTGCAGCTCTGTGTGTGAATGGACACTTTCTCTGGGAGCACTTGGCAGGAAGAAGGGGACAGGAGCGCCGGCGAGGGACCCGAGAAGAGGAGGACTTGGGGCTGCTCTGAACATTTTTGTTATTTTTTTAATTTATTTTATAAATGCTTTTGACTTGAATATCACTTTACTTGACAGTGGTGTATTCACATTGTTTGCTTATCTTCAAAACCCCTTCTAACCAAAATTCCCAAACTATTGCTAGCCATTCAATCCAATGGTTTTCCTAATTCACCGCATCAAATCAGCTCACTTTTGCATGCCAACGTTATAGAAACAATCAATGCCACCAACAGCCATGTTGTTTTGGAGAATTTAATCTTTCATTTTTCCCTATGCTATACACTAAAACTGCTTTATTTATGTAGAAGTTCAGGAAATATGAGACTAGCACTATTATTTGCTGAATTGGCATCAATTTCTAATTTTACCAGTCACTGCAGACATACTTTGACTGCAGTCCAGGTAAGAGGGCTTTTCATTTTAATAAGTTAAGAAAGCAGGCTTGGGGTAGTAAAATAATCAAATGTTCATTTTAGAGCCAATAATAGAAAGTCTCATGAAACTTTGGTTCCACTTCACATGAGCTGGCATTTTAGGGCACATGATCTGAAGACTTGACTGATATGAAGGCCCCAGTGCATGTTGCTACAACTCCAGGACATGTGACCTGGATTCTGCTTTATTCAACCCTGAGGTGTGTGGTGGCTTTTCTACCTCTAGCCTGCCCCCCTAATTCCTGAACAGCATATTAAAGCATATCTAGCAACTCTACAGTTTAGGTCTGCTTTTATTTGGAGTGCAGGTATGATGGCGATGGGAGTATACTATTAAGAAGAACTAAAGCTAAATTACAAATACTATGGTTTAAAATTAACTTTACTGTGCTTTTCATTGCATATATATATATATATATATATATATATATATATATATATAATCTCACAAAAGTGAGTACACCCTCACATTTTTGTAAATATTTTATTGTATCTTTTCATGTAAAAACACTGAAGAAATTACACTTTGCTACAATGTAAAGTAGTGAGTGTGCAGCTTGTATAACAGTGTAAATTTGCTGTGCCCTCAAAATAACTCAACACACAGCCATTAATGTCTAAACCGCTGGCAACAGAAGTAAGTACACCCCTAAGTGGTTTCCAAATTGGGCAAAAAAGTGTCAATATTTTGTGTGGCATCATTATTTTCTAGCACTGTCTTAACACTCTTGGGCATGGAGTTCCCCAGAGCTTCACAGGCTGCCACTGGAGTCCTCTTCCACTCCTCCATGACAACATCACGGAGCTGGTGGATGTTAGAGACCTTGCGCTCCTCCGCCTTCCATGTGAGGATGCCCCACAGATGTTCAATAGGGTTTAGGAGACATGCTTGGTCAGTCCATCACCTTTACCCTCAGCTTCTTTAGCAAGACAGTGGTCATCTTGGAGGTGTGTTTGAGGTCGTTATCATGTTTGAATACTGCCCTGCGGCCCAGTCTCCAAAGGGAGGGGATCATGCTCTGCTTCAGTTTGTTACATTACATGTTGACCTTCATGGTTCCTCCAATGAACTGTAGCTCCCCAGTGCTGGCAGCACTCATGCAGCCCCAGACCATGACAATCCCACCACCATGCTTGACTGTAGGCAAGACACACTTGTCTTTGTACTCCTCACTTGGTTGCTGCCACACACGCTTGACACCATCTGAACCAAATAGGTTTATCTTGGTCTCATCAGACCACAGGATATGGTTCCAGTAATCCATGTCCTTAGTCTGCTTGTCTTCAGCAAACTGTCTGCAGGCTTCCTTGTGCATCATCTTTAGAAGAGGCTTCCTTCTGGGACGACAACTATGCAGACCAATTTGATGCAGTGTGCAGCGTATTGTCTGAGCACTGACAGGCTGACCCCTTCAACCTCTTCAGCAACGATGGCAGCACTCATACATCTATTTTTCAAAGACAACCTCTGAAAATGATGCTAAGCACGTGCACTCAACTTCTTTGGTCGACCATGGCGAGGCCGGTTCTGAGTGGAACCTGTCCTGTTAAACCTCTGTATGGTCTTGGCCACCGAGCTGAAGCTCAGTTTCAGGGTTTTGGCGACCTTCTTATAGCCTATGCCATCTTTATGTAGAGCAACAATTCTTTTTTTCAGTTACTCAGAGAGTTCTTTGCCATGAGGTGTCATGTTGAACTTCCAGTGACCAATATGAGTGAAAGCAATAACACCAAATGTATCACACCTGCTCCCCATTTACACCTGAGACTTTGTAACACTAACAAGTCACGTGACACTGGGGAGGGAAAATGGCTAATTGTGCCCAAATTGGACATTTTAACTTAGGGGTGTACTCACTGTTGTTGCCAGTGGTTTAGACATTAATGGCTATGTGTTCAGTTATTTTGAGGGAACGGCAAATTTACACTGTTATACAAGCTGTACACTCACTACTTTACATTTTAGCAAGGTATCATTTCTTCTTTGTTGTCATATAAAAAGATATAATAAAATATTTTCAAAAATGTGAGGGGTGTACTCACTTTTGTGAGATACTGTGTGTGTGTGTGTATATATATATATATATATATATACACTATAAAAGTTAAATATAACTTACCCAAATGTATTTATGCCACTAAAACAGAGGTGCACTACAAATTTTATAGAGATTCTGTTTATTCGGTTTGTGATGTGTTTGTGTTGTTCCCCATTAAATTCATTGCCCCATTGTGTTGTAGTAAAACATAAAGAAGTAAACCTGATTTGTTCTCCTTTGTAGAGCCAAGCCGAGGCACACTACAAAGGCAGTAAACATGCCAAGAAGCTCAAAGCACTAGAGTCAACGAAAAATAAGCAAAAAACGGGTTCGCTCAAGGACAGCGCCAAGGCTATTACAAGTGCAACGGCCAACCACAAATCAGGTTAATAAAACTGTTGTGTTTGTACTTCACTTTTTTTTTTTTTTTTTGCCTTATTTAAAGTCTATCTGTGTGATACATCTCAGCATGTATGTGTGCATGTGTGTACAAAGCCTAATGCATGTCCACAATAATGTATCTGAGAGTTTAAAATGTAAATAAAGCCAAATGATTATTACATTTTGGATGGAATAGTGAGGGGTTAGAACTCCTAGTTTTAATTGCTGCATGTGTCCCTGCTAGGAAGATTCACTCTATCAGTTTGTCCTGGTGACCATTGTGACCATCGTCACTATTTTGTAAAAATAAGGAAAAGCCCAAAATTTGAGTTGTCACCAGGACTGGGATAGAGAGTAAACCTTTTACTGGGGGCGCTTAAGGGGTATTTTACTCTCTTTGGAGGTTTTCCTCTACTTCCTGGTGTGTCTACAATACAGGAAGTAAAGGAAAACCTCCCCAGTGGCACACAAATAGCAAAATAAACTGATGGGTTTTAACAATTCCCAACTTTATCCAAAATGGAAAATTGCATGTCTTTAGATATAGTTTGATTTGTCAATATTCAAAAGAACTTTCGGGAAGTGAATTATTATGAAAGGTCAGTGCTCCCAAAACTGATATTGAATTTTTTACTAAATGCTAGAAAATTAAACCATGTGACTATTTCCTATAGTGCTCAGGGACTCTAGTGTTAGATGTGTGCTTGGGTCCTTAGGCTGGCCATACGTTATACAATTATCTTGTACAATTTTCCTTTAGATTTACCAAAACCATATAATATGAGGTCAAACCTAAACACTTTCAGTTTGTATGCAATCAGGCAGACCCTTGCACTACATAGTTGAAGGTAAATCTAAAGGAAATTAAATAAGAAAATTGTATAATGTATGGCCAGCCACTTGTCGTGGTCATAATGAAGAGTCTCCACTCTCCATCTTGGATTTTTTCTTAATTATATTATATTATGGAGAATGCAACAGGTTGACTTGGAACATGCAAAGGCAGGAACACCCAAAACTTCCAGAGGGACAGGACATAAGAGAGGATATAAGTAATATATCAGTATTCACCTATAACAAAATATCATTTTCTGGGTGGACAAACCTTTTAAACTATAAATCACTTTGAAAACTCACATGAATAATCTGAAATCTCTAAAATAAAAGTATCAGTGGTTCACAGGTACTTCAAGCAATCAATAATCATGCAATTTTTCTTATTTTCTCTCCTCCTTTCTTTGCATGAGCAGAGGTTACTGTCAGGTATAGGAAAGGTAATTTATCCTGTATATGCAGACAGGCAGCGTCTTCATGTAAAAAAAAGTCCTTCCTTCATACCGCTGGATACTGCTGAGTGCAGCAATCTTTCAGTGTTGCGGGGGTTAACAGCAGTGGCTGCTAGTGTGAAGGACTTGTGCCTCTTGCCCTCCCCTTCCTGCCCCCTCTGCCATTACAGAACATGTAGTATTATTGTCACAAAATGCAACACCAAAGGGAAGTGGATGAATGACAGGATCTCCCCTGCCCATTCACAGAATGTGTTGCATTGTGGGACAGTAATACTACTAGTTGTGTAAATGGTGGATGGTGCAGAAAGGGTGAGGGAGTCGCACAAGTCTATCACACTCACAGCCGTGGCTGTTAACCCTTTCACCATCAGGATATAGCCACTCTGGACAGTAACAAGTGTCATGAGGGAAGCATTTCTACAGACAATTATTTCAATTATTTCAAATTGTCCAGATATAAATTGTAAGGTGAGGCTTATTTGTGCATATCTAGGGACAGGCCATGCTGGGGGTAAGCACTACACATTATCAAGGTTTTTCCAGTATCAGAAATACGTACTATTACACAAGGAGATCTATCCTTCTGAGGGTCCAACTGTTTATCTATCTATCTATGCCGTTACATTAAAGCCAAACCTCTCTGCAGCATAATGTTATCCAAAATATTCTGACATTTTATGTTAGCAACATTATCTACAAATTACAGTTCTCACTAGGTTTGTGCAGGCATTTATTGTTTTTAAAAATGTCAGCTAGTCATTTTAGGATTCAGGCACCGAAAAACAAATGTGGTTTTGCAGCTTAGGAACAGAATTTAGGCTGTGTTTAAATATATTCCACTGGAGTAAAATTTGTCTTACAGCTGTGTTTTTGATGAAAAGTATTTTTACATATCTATGATTTGTTCATTGTATTTATACAATAGTGTATAAGCATGCTACAAAATCAACTGCCTTCAAAGTATGAAAATCTGCTATAGCAGCATCTTTAGTCACTAGCATATAAGAACACATGTAAAGGCTTCTGTGTGGCAGCCATATAGGTCTTAAATCATATTGCTCTGTGACTTTTTTACCTCTGTTGGACAAACAAAATCCTCTTTTGTGTTTTATGTGCTCCCCATCCCAGACACTGCAGCTCACAGAGGGTGGGCTTTAGTAGAACAGCCAATTCTGCCAATTCGGAAGGCAGTGGGTGGGACTGGGTGGGGCTCAGGGTTGCCAACTTTCATCAAATTTACGAACAGTTTATAAAATCTGTATTTTTTGCATCTGTCCTTGAATGTCCATTACGGACATGTAGGCTTCATGTCCGTAACTGACATTCATGGACAGATGCAACAATTATGGATTTTACAAACTGTTCGTAAATTTACTGAAAGTTGGCAACCCTGGTGGGGCTACAGGCTTAAATCAGCAGTGACAATGCTGATAGCCATGCTTTCATCTACAGAGTTTATGAAGGACATTGATGCTTTGAATTAGGGCTCATTTCTATTATGTCCATTGGGCTGCATTTCTCAAAGCAGGCCCAATACAATGACACCTCAATGCTCGGAATTATATTATGCACTGGATAAAAATTGACCATATGGCATGTAAAGAAGAAGGCACAAGGTGCTGCAACATGTTATCACATTTAAAAAAAAATATGTATTGTGGCTCTTCCTGTAAAAAAAGCTCCCCATCAGCGCAAGGCATTAACAAAATGCACATCAGGGCACCACAGTGCATTAAACATTGGATGTCAGATTCACTTACTGCACGCTAAATGCAATGGAAATGGTGTGAATCCAGCTTTAATCTTACCACACATGTTATAGTGACTTTACAATTTCCTTTAGGTTTACCAACAACTATATAGTGCAAGGGTCTGCTTGATTGGATACAAAATTATTGGATAGTTTAAGTAGATCTGCATGTTACATAGTTTTGGTAAATCTAAAGTTGACTGTACAAAGATTGTACAATTAGTTTATAACATGTATGGTAAGTTTTAAGTAGCAGAGCAGCAGCGTTGTTACCCCAATTGCAGAAAGATTCATGATATGGACTTACAGAAGAATCCCAAATATGGCATTTTTTACATAGTTACATTGGTCCAGCTTGGATCACTTACTGACTTCTGAACTGTCCGTCACTACTGACCCCTGAACTATGTGTCACTCACTACTGACCCCTGAACTCTGCATCATTTACAGTTTTGTTTCTACATTGTCACTTACTATTGACTCCTGAGCTCTAAATAATTTACTACTGACCTCTGAACGGTGCATCACTTATAACTGACCCCTGAACTCAACGTCACTTACTGCTGATCCCTGACCTCTGGTTCACTTACACCTGACTCCTGAACTCTGCGTTATTACCTACTGACCCCTGCCTCATTTACTACTGACCCCTGAACTCTGTGTCACATACTACTGATCCCTGAACTCTGTGTCACTTACTATTGACCCTGATATTTGCATCACTTTCTACTGACCCCTGAACTAGCATCATTTACTACTGACCTCTGAACTCTGCATCACTTACTATAGACCCCTGAAATAGGCATCACTTTCTACTGACTCCAGAGCTCTGTGTCTATTACTATTGGCCCTGAAGTCTGCATCACTTACTACTGACCTCTAAACCTTGCAGTGCAGTGCACTTTTAGCACAAACACAGCATATATGCGGCCCCACGGAAAAAGACCTACCTCCACGAGGCTGTATACATGTGTACGCTCCTTGGGAAAGGATTAAAGACGCTGACACTGGGGTGCCACATAGGTAGCAATAATACAATTGACTAGCACAGGGTATGCGTAATCAGAGCCCTTTATTTGTCATATATAAGCAACATTTTGGAACCCAAACACTAGCTCCTTCATCAGGCATTGTGATTTCATCACTGTTGATGGAGCTAGTGTTTGGGTTTCTAAAAGTTACTTATACATGATGAGTAAATGGCTCCAGGTGAGCACCCTATGTCATGTGCTGTTGATATCTACAATTAATTTGATGCTCGAAGGATGGCCTAACCACAATAAATTGCTATAGTACTCAATGGGGTTCATTTGGAGTGCACTATACCTTCCTTTGTACATTAGTAGTAATGGGACAGTTTTACCTTGGAAAGTTTTTATACCAAAATGCAATCAATAGAAATTATGACAAAAGTAAATAGCAAAGTATGAAAAAACAATCTGCACTCACTATGTTGCTAGTATACAATTTTTTTTTAAAATAATCCGTCATGTTAAAGTTCACTTACCTAACAAACAATTGCAGGTTTTTGAAATTATAGTGCCCTTCCATTTAATACCTTTGGTGCACTTCTAAAATAACTATTTAAAGAAAAATGAAGTAAAATTGTCACGCTAATGCGCAAACAAAATATTTTTTATTTTTTCACTTTTTATAAACCTTTCTGACATGCTATCTGTATTATTTTTCAATCGCGGATATTATGCCAAAAAAAACCTGAGTGTTTATTTTTGTCTCATAGAAGTAATAAATCCATTGAAAGGAAGAGAGATATATATTCTTTTCAAGTAAAGCCAATCAACAAAATACATTTTCTATTCTACCCTGAGGAAGTGGAGAGTAATCATTCATTACTCACTAGGTGTCCCATTAAGCATAAAGGTATGACAGTAAAATGTCTGACCATTTCCTTGGAAACGGAGAGAGCACAATCATCTGTATTAAATCTGTCCACAAAGGAAGTGTAGATTTCCATTATGTCGGCACATGTAGCTTCCATGCAGAATGAAAGAAGAAAATAGCTAGACAATTTCTACAAGCGTGCATCTCTCCAAAGCTGCAGTGTCAACACACAATACTGCTGTACTGCACATACTGTTATTTGTCGCCTTCTCTCGCCAAGAGGAAAATCACAGCTTCCTCTTACTTCCTGTATCATTTTTATTGTTTAAAAAAATGGTAGAACTCATGAATTGTTTTTCTTGTGATGTGCCTTTGAAAGGGATGAATAAACAGTAAAGTACTATTGCGCTACCAACGTGTTCAACAATGATTAATAATACATAAAGTGCTACAGTGCTAGAGTGAAAGGTGCAAACAGCAGCCAAACAGCAGCCAAACATCTGTAGTATTGCCAATACCCAACAACCGTGCTCGTGACTGGTATTCCTTGATACATCATTAGACCCATTGGGGTCTTTCCTTAAGGTGAGAGGCTAGCATTACTGGGGGAGGATCCATAGAAGGATGTTTTGCACTTCCTACCTTCCATTTGTAATTTGGACTCCCTTACCTCTCCCTTTCCCCCTCATCTCCGTTTGCTTGCTTTGGAGGTGAACCTTTTTTTTGGATTAAGAACTGTATTGATCAGAACTCCAGTTCATTGTTGGATGCACTTTACAAATGGACTATATCATTGTTTACTATCTGTATCGTTTATAGATTCAAGATTGTTATTGTTATTCAAGATTGTTATTGTTATTTTTATAATAACTTAACTGAATATTTCATTACCAGTTTACTTTGGATGCACCTTACATACGGACTTTAGCACTGTCACATTGCACTTGTTACACTGCGATTCATAACTATATATTTTTTTATTGTTATATTTATGAGTTTATTTTCTTAGATTTTTGCTCATTAGCACTTTAATAGTTATTGTGCACTGTTTGTGTCACATTATTTATTTAGTAGGTTTACTTTATTTATTAGGCTTACTGTACTACATGTACAATGTACATATAGAGCAATTAGCGCTACTTCATTATTTTTCACCTTTGAAAGGGATAGTGTTTGTATGCCTTTTTATATTATTGGTTATAATTCCTAAAGTAGAAAAACTGTGATCACTGACAGTGAAATACTGCATTTCATATTCTTTACAAGCAGTAAATAAGCTTTAGGACAAGCGATCACTGACCTCAGTAGCTGCAGGCACTGTTGAGCAATTTATCCTCTAAATTCACAGCAGAAACACTAAAATCTTTCAAGTATTTCTCTCAGCAACTCATCTCACCCTGTTATCCTCCTTCAGATCTGTTGTTCTGTGTTTACTTTAGCGATTAGAGGGCTGTGATGCTACCAATTCCCTGCTTAGAGGGGGAAGCATGGTGAGCTGAACTGCTGAAATGAAACCAAAAGTCCTTTCTGCTGTATGGTCACGCTCTATAAGGCCTCTTGGACACTGCAGCTTGAAAACCCTCAGTACAGTACAGTTTTTTTCACTGATCTATAATGCAGCCCATTTACACACAGGCATGTAAACAAACGCTGCGTATTCAGGAGTAAAAAATAAATCTGCATTCCCGGTCAGTATTTTGCACCCGTACGTGAAAATACGCTCATATATGCACATATGGGTGCATGACCAAATATAGTTTACCTTTGCAAATGTGTTGTGCGTGCGAATACACGTTTGCACAACTATGTGTAAATATGCGCTAATACACACGAATACGTGCAACATAAAAACAGTGGAATGAAATACATACAAAAATGCGGATGCTCAAACATCAGTACCGTGTGCAAAAGGTCTAAACTGGATGTAGCCGCAGCTTCATGCAGTTTACAGCCTTGTGTTCCAGCAATGAGATGAGAATTTCTCATCCTAAACCTGGAACAAAATAGAGGCAGGCTGAATGGTGCTCAGTGAGGGTTTGTTTTAAAGTTCAATTCCAGGTTTACTGTACCTTTACCTAGTTTGTTTGCACCAGGCTGGCTCAAACAAACAATTTTCTACACTGAGGCCTCGTACAAACGGCCCAGAATCTCGTCAAGAAAAAACACGTCGTTTTTCTTGACGAGATTCTTGGACAAGAAACTTGTCCCGGCCAAGTGTACAGACGCTCCATTCAAAGAACCTGCGGTTCTTTGAATGGACCGAACGCGGTGACGTCATCAACTACGACGAGCGTGTGCTCGTCACATTCGATGCCGTCGCCGCCATCTTGCTACACCCTACCTATGCCTAGGAAGCTACCGCGCATGCGTCTAAGTCATTTCGAGCATGCGCGGGGTTCCACGGCGACAGGTAAGTGTACACACACTCGGATTTCTCGTCGAGAAACAGGCCGACGAGAAACCCGACGAGAAAATAGAGAGCAGGTTCTCTATTTTTCTCATCGAGATTCTTGACGTTTTTCTTGACGAGAAAACTGAAAGCCGCAAACACACGACCGATTTACTCGGCAAGAAAGCTCTGCCAGCAAGTTTCTTGCTGGTTCTTGCCGAGAAACTCGGTCGTGTGTACGAGGCTTGACAGTTGCGCCCGCTGGGCAAGCTGTATGAACTGTATGTTGCCTCAGCGGTATACTGCCTTGTGTTTCAGCAGTGAGACAAGATTTTCTTGTCTCACACCCGGAACAAAAAAGAATCAGGATGAGAAACGCTTAACCAATCACAGGCAGCTTTGTATTATATGAATGAATACAGAGCTTCCTCTGATTGGCTGAGACAGATGGGTAGACAGATGAATATGTGCCCATTCATTTGTGAGGTCAAGTACAGATGTTGGGTAATAGAACACAATAGACATCAGGGCTCTGTGGAGGTCACTTGAATTCATCCCCCCAATTTTTTTAAACAATGGGGTTGATTTACTAAAACGGGAGAGTGCAAAATATGGTGCAGCTGTGCATGGTAGCCAATCAGCTTCTAACTTCAGCTTGTTCAATTAAGCTTTGACAAAAAACAAAACCTGGAAGCTGATTTGGTTTCTATGAACAGCTCCACCAGAGTTTGCACTCTCCAGTTTTTGTAAATCAACCCCCAATGTCTTTCTGGACCGTACTTTGCATACAAAAACTCACTCATTTGAAATAGGTGTCTGCACACATTTGGTGTACCTTGGCATCAAGCCAGGAGATATAAGGTATGGCTACCACAAGGACTCTAAAGGCCACTCACTATACATCAATAGAAATTGGCAAACATATGGTGTATTGTGCAAAGATTGGTGTGCAACATGCAGACCCCGCTGCTGAATCACTACTGGGAGGGGGGTCAGAGTGACTGCTGACCACTCTGTTGGAAGTGATGCAGCTATTTAGGAAGTATAGCCTATTTTGACTGTTTCTATGTTGATTTTTAAGGAAGAGTGATAAATTGCGAATGGGACGTCTTATGGCTTTCCTTCAAAAATGTCTTTCTTCTTGTCACTCTTCCATAAAGGCCAGATTTGTGGAGTGCACTACTAATAGTTGTCCTGTGGACAGATTCTCCCACCAGAGCTGTGGATCTTTGCAGATCCTCCAGAGTTACAATGGGCCTCTTGGCTGCTTCTCTGATTAATGCTCTCCAGCCCAGCCTGTCAGTTTAGGTGGACGGCCATGTCTTGATAGGTTTGCAGTTGTGCCATACTCTCTCTCTGTGAGATTTTCAAAGCTTGGGATATTTTTTTTATAACTTAACCCTGCTTTAAACTCTTCCAGAACTTTATCCCTGACCTGTCTGGTGTGTTCCTAGGCCTTCATAATGCTGTTTGTTTACTAAGGTTCTCTAGAAAACCTCTGAGGGCTTCACAGAACAGCTGCATTTATACTGAGATTAAATTACACACAGGTGGACTCTATTTACTAATTAGGTGACTTTTGAAGACAATTGGTTCCACTATATTTTAGTTAGGGGTATCAGGGTAAAGGGGGCTGAATACAAATGCACGCCAAACTTTTCACATATTTATTTGTAAAAAAAATTGAAAACCATTTATCATTTTCCTTCCACTTTACAATTATGTGCCACTTTGTGTTGGTCTATCATATAAAATCCCAATAAAACACATTTACTGTTTTTAGTTGTAACATGACAAAGTGTGGACAATTTCAAGGGATATGAATACTTTTTCAAGGCACTGTAATAGATGTGCTGCGCAAGAGCAAGGGATTAATCAAAGGATACATTATTCTATATTTCATAGGATGTTAAATCTGCCATTTTCTAAATAGTTAATGAAAATCTGAGTTTAGCTCCTCAACTACCAACATATAACAATATAAACTGAGATTGCAGAAATCATCTAACAATTACATGACACATTGACATGCATACAGAGAATGCCATTTACGGTAGTTTGTGTGTCTTACTATAAAATAAAATATACACTTTATAATACACCCTCCCTGACTTCCATTGAGAGCTTTCAACAGATGTTCATAAGACATACTTATTATACACTCCCTTACATTAGAGATGTAAAATCAGGCTACTCTTCCGAAAATGGTAATGCACAAAAAGGGAGCTGTCACTCAAACGGTACTGAAAATGATGAGGTGTGAACCCGGTGACACTGAAAACAGTGAATTTTCAGGGTAAAACATTTGTGGTTTTTATGAGCATAATTTTCTGCAATCGAAAAGCCATTAAATGTAATTGGAAACAGTTTTCTTAGAACAAGAAAAAACAAATTACCCTGTGTCATGTGTTGTGACTCCAGACTTCTCATTTCTGCATCTTTGCTGGAAAACTGATCAATCTGAATAATCACAGCAGAAGAGTTCTGCCGGCGGCTCAGGAACGCCCCCTATAGGCGGAAGTGCACAGGAGATGCACCCTGTAGCAGTAAATCTGATTTGGGGCAGTTAGTTAGTGGTTAAAGGGGAACTGCAGTCTGCTCACATATTTTGTAATAAAAACATCCTTGCCATTCTGAAGCTTCCCTCCAACCACTTTGCATAATTATGTTATATATATACTGTGATTTTGTACTTGCCAAATATGCTGCAGAAATCTCCCTCCACTAAGTCTGGCTGCAGCCATTTTAACTGTGGGCAGCTGAAGCTTCTGCCTGTTCACTTCCTGAATTTACAGCGACACACACCTCCAGCTCTGCATCTCTCGTTGGCCCTCTTATGACTCACCCCCCCTCCCATCCTGGCAAACTCTCATGAGAGTGAGAGAGAGAGCTGTGCATGATGTCATAAGACTAGGCTTTTTTCCAGACAAGAAACGGGAAGTGGGCAGAAAAAAAATGTTTTACTATCTAAAGTTAAAACAACAAGGGCAGAAGATTTAAAAATGGAAAGATGAAAAAAATGACTGAAGTTCCACTTTAACCACTTAAGCCCCGGACCATTTGGTAGCTAAAGGACCAGAGGTGAATTCAGAATTTTGCACTGCGCTGCTTTAACTGTAAATTGTGCGGACATGCAATGTTGTACCCCAACGAAATTTGCGTCCTTTTCTTCCCACAAATAGAGCTTTCTTTTAATGGTATTTGATTGCCTCTGCGATTTTTATTTTTTGCGATATAAACGGAAAAAGACCGAAAATTTTGAAAAAAAATGATATTTTCTACTTTTTGTTATAAGAAAAATCGAATAAACTCAATTTTAGTCATACATTTAGGCCAAAATGTATTCAGCCACATGTCTTTAGTAAAAAAAATGTCAATAAGCGTATATTTATCGGTTTGCGCAAAAATTATAGCGTTTACAAACTAGGGTACATTTTCTGGAATTTACACAGCTTTTAATTTATGACTGCCTATCTCATTTCTTGAGGTGCTAAAATGACAGGGCAGTACAAAACCCCCCCAAATGACCCCATTTTAGAAAGTAGACACCCCAAGGAAATTGCTGAGAGGCATGTTGAGCCCATTGAATATTTTTTTTTTTGTCCCAAGTGATTGAATAATGACAAAAAAAAAAAAAAAATTACAAAAAGTTGTCACTAAATGATATATTGCTCACACATGCCATGGTTATATGTGGAATTGCACCCCAAAATACATTCTGCTGCTACTCCTGAGTACGGGGATACCACATGTGTGGGACTTTTTAGGAGCCTAGCCACGTACGGGACCCCGGAAACCAAGCACCGCCTTCAGGATTTCTAAGGGCGCAAATTTTTGATTTCACTCCTCACTACCTATCACAGTTTTGAAGGCCATAAAATGCCAAAATAGCACAAAACCCCCCCAAATGACCCCATTTTAGAAAGTAGACACCCCAAGGAAATTGCTGAGAGGCCTGTTGAGCCCATTGAATATTTTTTTTTTTTGTCCCAAGTGATTGAATAATGACAAAAAAAAAAAAATTACAAAAAGTTGTCACTAAATGATATATTGCTCACACATGCCATGGTTATATGTGGAATTGCACCCCAAAATACATTCTGCTGCTTCTCCTGAGTATGGGGATACCACATGTGTGGGACTTTTTAGGAGCCTAGCCGCGTACGGGACCCCGGAAACCAAGCACCGCCTCCAGGATTTTTAAGGGCGCAAATTTTTGATTTCACTCCTCACTACCTATCACAGTTTTGAAGGCCATAAAATGCCAAAATAGCACAAAACCCCCCCAAATGACCCCATTTTGGAAAGTAGACACCCCAAGCTGTTTGCTGAGAGGCATGGTGAGTATTTTACAGCTCTCATTTGTTTTTGAAAATGAAGAAAGAACATTTTTTTTTTTTTTCTTTTTTTTTTCAATTTTCAAAACTTTGTGACAAAAAGCGAGATCTGCAAAATACTCACAATACCTCTCAGCAAATAGCTTGGGGTGTCTACTTTCCAAAATGGGGTCATTTGGGGGGGTTTGTGCCATCTGGGCATTCCATGGCCTCCGAAACTGTGATAGGCAGTGAGAAGTGAAATCAAAAATTTACACCCTTAGAAAGCCTGAAGGCGGTGCTTGGTTTTTGGGGTCCCGTAAGCGGCTAGGCTCCCAAAAAGTCTCACACATGTGGTATCCCTGTACTCAGAAGAAGCAGCAGAATGTATTTTGGGGTGTAATTCCACATATGCTCATGGCATGTTTGAGCAATATATTATTTAGTGACAACTTTGTGCAAAAAATAAATAAAAAAATTGTATTTTTTCCGCAACTTGTGTCAACATATAAAATATTCCATGGACTCGACATGCCTCTCAGTATATAGCTTGGGGTGTCTACTTTCCAAAATGGGGTCATTTGGGGGGGTTTTGAACTGTTCTGGCATTTTATACACAACATTAGGAAGCTTACATCCACTCTTCTAACCACTTGAAGACAAAGCCCTTTTTGACACTTTTTGTTTACATGAAATCATATTTTTTTTTGCAAGAAAATTATGTTGAACCCCCAAACATTATATATATTTTTAAAGCAAAGGCCCTACAGAATAAAATGGTGGGTGTTGCATTTTTTTTTTCTACACAGTATTTGCGCAGCGATTTTTCAAACGCATTTTTGGGGGAAAAAATACACTTTTTTTAATTTTAATGCACTAAAACACACTATATTGCCCAAATGTTTGATGAAATAAAAAAGATGATCTTAGGCTGAGTACATAGATACCAAACACGACATGCTTTAAAATTTCGCACAAACGCGCATTGGCGACAAACTACATACATTTTTAAAAGCCTTTAAAAGCATTTACAGGTTACCCCGTTAGATTTACAGAGGAGGTCTACTGCTAAAATTACTGCCCTCGATCTGACCTTCGCGGTGATACCTCACATGCATGGTGCAATTGCTGTTTACATATGACGCCAGACCGACGCTTGCGTTCGCCATTGGGCAAGAGCAGGGCAGGACAGGGGTGCTTTTTTTTTTTTTATTATTAATTTTGCTTTTTTATTTTATTTTTAAATTGTTGCTTCCATATTTATTTATTTTTATCACTTTTATTGTTATCTCAGGGAATGTAAATATCCCCTATGATAGCAATAGGTAATGACAGGTACTCTTTTTTTGAAAAAACTGGGGTCTATTGGACCCTAGATCTTTCCTCTGCCCTCAAAGCATCTGACCACACCAAGATCGGTGTGATAAAATGCTTTCCCAATTTCCCAATGGCGCTTTTTATATCCGGGGGGGGACATTCCCTCCCACTGCTTGTAAAAGCAGTCCAGAGGCTAATTAGCCACTAGGATTGCTTTTACATGAAAGCCGGCCGCTGGCTGAAAAGAATGATACCAAGATGATACCTAAACCCGCAGGCATCATTCTGGTATAAACATTCAAAGTCCAGCAACATACCAGTACGTTGCTGGTCCTTGTTGGACATGTATTGTAATCTTTTTTTTCATGCAGCCTGTTGGCTGAACGAAAAAAAAAGATTGATCGGTGGGTATGCCCACCATTAGAATACCGCCCTTCATCCACCCACTTCTAATGATGGGCATACATGCACCATTTATATATGCCGAAGCATGGGGGCATCTTCTCGCAAAAGTTATGCCGCGTACACATGGTCAGACTTTTCCACGGGCAAGCCTCCGTCGGAATTTCGACCGTATGTACGCGGCATTAGGAGCAAAATCACTCCTCCGCTCCTGCTGCCCCAATGCTTCGGCATATATGCTTTTTTTTTTTTTAACTGTGGTGGTGAAATTACCTCCTACAGCACTGGAGTCGCAGGGATCAGGCCTGTCTCTGCGAACGCTGCAGTTATGTGTGTTGTGTTTTGCAAGTGACAGTGATCGATCGATACTGCACTTCGGTGGCCTGGGCTGGACGGAGGGGCAAAACGCAGGTGCTAGCAGGTATCTGGGCTGATCCCGCTAACACTGCGTTTTTGGGAACCCTAAACTGCTGGGGACGCTAGTATAGATCTGATCAGATCAGATATTGAGCTGATCAGATACTATACCACTAAGGGGGGTGTATGCTTCACGCGTGGGTGTTAGCGCTACTGGCACTAACCTGACGCTGCCTGGGGTGTGACGCAGACCCTCTCTGACGCTAAAACCTAACTGATATCACCCGCCGGGCGATCAGGGGGTTAAACCTTTATTGGGTTATATACGGCGGGTGCCCTGACACTATAAAAAGCAAACTAACTAACCAGCGTCACCCGTAACACTTATATGATGATCACTGGTGAAAGGGTTAACTAGGGGCAATTAGGGGGTTAAAACCTTTATTAGGGTAATATATGGGGGTACCTGACGCTATATAAAAACCTGACGGCGAACCTAAAAAACAAATTACTGGCTACCTATCGGCATCACCGACACTAAGACAACGATCATAAAAACGATTGCTTAGCGAAAGTGGTGATAGGGGGTGAAAGGGTTACCTGGGGGGCGATCAGGGGGTTAAACCTTTATTAGATAATATATGGGGGTACCTGACGCTATAAAAACCTGCGGCGAACCTAAAAAAAATTACTGGCTACCGATCAGCATCACCGACGCTAAGACATCGATCAGAAAAATGATCGCATAGTGACGGCGGTGCTAGGGGGTGAAAGGGTTACCTGGGGGGTGATCAAGGGGGTTACACCTTTATTAGGTAATATATGGGGGTACCCGACGCTATAAAAACCTGCGGCGAACCTAAAAAAAAATACTGGCTACCGATTAGCATCGCCGACGCTAAGACATCGATCAGAAAAATTATCGCTTAGTGACAGTGGTGTTAGGGGGTGAAAGGGTTACCTGGGGGGGCGATCAAGGGGGTTAAACCTTTATTAGGTAATATATGGGGGTACCCGACGCTATAAAAACCTGCGGCGAACCTAAAAAAAATTACTGGCTACCGATCAGCATCACCGACGCTAAGACATCGATCAGAAAAATGATCGCATAGCCACGGCGGTGCTAGGGGGTGAAAGGGTTACCTGGGGGGTGATCAAGGGGGTTAAACCTTTATTAGGTAATATATGGGGGTACCCGACGCTATAAAAACCTGCGGCGAACCTAAAAAAAATTACTGGCTACCGATCAGCATCACCGACGCTAAGACATCGATCAGAAAAATGATTGCTTAGTGACAGTGGTGATAGGGGGTGAAAGGGTTATCTGGGGGGTGATCAGGGGGTTAAACCTTTATTAGGGGGGGGTTAGGGGGCTACACTGGACCTAAGACTAAACTTTGGTGACACTTTTACAGTCACAAATGTCACTGATTGCAATGATCACTAAATAAATGGTCACTGCAATCAGTGACACTGTGACTGGGGGCTGGGGGGTGATCTGGGGGTGTCTGGGGGGGCGATTTATGTGCCTATGTGTCCTGGTGTCAGTGTAGTGTTGTGTGTACTAACCTGGCATCTTCTCCTGTACGGCGCTCGGTATATGTGAGCGCCCCAGGAGAGATGACATCACTTCCTCCTTCCTGGCAGGCAGGGGAAGCTCTCTCATTCGCCGGGAGCGATCGAGAGGGGGTGGCCAGAATCGAACGGCCGTCCCCTCATGCCGGATCGCTCCCGAAGGTAAAACGACCGCTCACTGTAAAGAAGGGGGGTCCGATCGGACCCCCCAACTATACAAAGGCAATCACGTATATATACGTGATTGTGCCTGTCGGTGCCATTCTGCTGACGTATATTTACAGTGGGCGGTCGTTAAGTGGTTAAGAAGCTGCTAATAATAGACATAATACAATACCTTTTGCATGGTATGATGCATTACATTTTAATTCATAATTTTTGAGTTATAAGGAGCAAGTTCAAATCCTGTGCCTTGCCTTGCCTTGCCTTAACCCAGTGTTTCTCAACTCCAATCCTCAAGGCGCCCCAACAGGTCATGTTTTCAGGATTTCCCTCAGATGAAACAGCTGTGGGAATTACTAAGGCAGTGAAATTGATCAAATCACCTGTGCAAAATAATGGAAAGCCTGAAAACATGACCTGTTGGGGCGCCTTGAGGACTGGAGTTGAGAAACACTGCCTTAACCTATTTAGGTTTTACATACATGCCTATGGAGAATCAAATAATTGAATGAGAGTGAACTAGAGAGTGCAGGGCACAGCACTGCATTGCATTGGGTGTATTCCACTGGATTTTCTATAGGTATGGGGGGAGAATACAAGTATGGCCTGTTAAAGCTGCGCTAGGAGTGGAGAAAGATAAAGACCCCTACATGGTGCGCAATAATTTCTCAATCCAACCAAAATGCTAAAAAGAGTTTTTAATTGTTCTATAAAATTCCTGAAAGCTTTATGTGGATACCAGGAAAAGGGTGCCTATTTGTTTTGTGCTTGTATTGTCAAAAGAAAAATGCATGTTCGAAAAACAATACAAAAAAACGTAAGAAATGGAAAAAGAGAGCGCTTGGGCATTGGCATGTAGAATACATTTATTAAAAATAGAATAGATATTAGCTGATAAAAGTAGTTTGATATGGGTAGGAAAAAATATGAACTATACGGTAAATAAAAAAAGATAGGTTTGTGTCTGTATAATGAAATGTGTGTGTATGTATGTGCATAATAAATAAGCATGCCCTACGTGCCTAAGGCTAGTTACCGTACAGCAATTTTGTGCTATTATTAGAGTTATTTGCTTTGATTTCCTCTTTAGGTCCTTGTTTTATCATAATACATTTCTCAGTGTACCAAAGGCCCTTTTGAACAAATCATATTTCACATTAGCAGCCCTCGAAAAAAGACCGGTATGTCATTTGTTCATTTTACAAGATACAAGCATCCTCAAATTATAGCATTAAATGTAAACATATTTATGGCAGTTCTATAAATACTGCCACTGCTGTTAGCACATTTAATTTCAGCTTCATATTAGCACATGTTCTGAATTGAATTTTAACATGTACTGATTCTGTAAAAGGAAATAAATATGAATCAATTAAAATTGTAAAATTATAGGTATATTATTACAGCATGGTATTGTGGGGAGAGATACTTGCCACAATTCACTAAAGCTTATTGCATATGTTATGACAGTTACATGACCACTTAACGCATGCGATAATGAAAATGTCAATTCGCTATTACTCATGCGGTATTTAGCACAAACACCAAAAACTTTGTCAAATATTGCATAAAAAGGCATTAAAGTCAATTTGCAAAAAAGGAAATAAATAAATAAAGGCATGCAGTAACTAAAGTGGATGTAAACCCTCACATATACTCAGTGAAGTGAACAGCCTCAGATGATACACAGAGATTAAACAAATCTCTCTACATAAGTTTTACATGTACTGTATATCTGCTGTCTTTATCTTTATATACTGTTCAGAAAGTGCACATTGTGTTAGGAGATTTTCTCTTCCTGGTTAGCACTGCAATGAAGCCTGGGCATACAGCCAAGACAGCTGATTGGAGGAAAGGCACACACCCCCTCTCCTCATAGGTACTAGAGACTTTCAGCTCTGCATGTTGAATACTTCAGGGCTCTGCTAATCTATTTATAGCATCCTCCCCAACACAAAACTCTGGCTGCTTTTATCATATGTGACGGAGAACTTGTCAGACGTTCTCATGCTGATAACAGAAGAAGGGAACAGGAGACAGCTAAGGGACATAGAGGTTTGAAGAGAGATAAGAAAACACTGCAGATATATGTGCCCAGCTCAAATTTCATGAATCGGGTTTACATCCACTTTAAGTACTGGTCCAAGCTTGCGATAACTATGGCAATGGTAAGACTCCCCAGTAGTGATGAGCCGAACACCCCCGGGTTCGGTTCGCACCAGAACCCGCGAACGGACCGAAAGTTCGTACGAACATTAGAACCCTATTAAATACAATGGATGCGAACGTTCGAATTCTAAAGTGCTAATTATAACAACTATTATGCATGTTATTGTCCTAAAAAGGGTTTGGGAACCCGGGTTCTGCACCAGGGGACATGTATCAATGCAAAAAGAAGTTTTAAAAACGGTCGTTTTTCGGGAGCAGTCATTTTAATGATGCATAAAGTGAAAAAAAAAAGTCAAATATTCCTTTAAATATCGTACCTGGGGGGTGTCTAAAGTATGCCTGTGAAGTGCCACGTGTTTCCCGTGTTTAGAACTGTCCCTGCACAAAATGACACTTCTAAAGGAAAAAAAAGCCATTTAAAACTTCTTGCGGCTTTAATGTAATGTCTGGTCCCGGTAATATGGATGAAAATCTTTAAGAAAAATGGCATAGCTACCCCATGACCCCCCCCCCCCCCCCCACCCCAGCCCATTACCAGCCCCTTTGGGTCTTGTATGGATATTAAGGGGAACCCCGCACATAAAATAAAAAAGGCCCTATATACTCTGAACAGCCGTATACAGGCGGTGCATACAAGACAGGGACTGTAGGTTTGTTCTTATGTAGAATGTGTTTGTAATTTTGAACAGGTACATTGTTGAAGTGTAGCTCCAGCCCAAAAATCTATTTTTAAACTTTTTGGGAAACATAGGTAAGGGTTATCACCCCTGTAACATTTGTTTTGCTGTCTGTGCCCCTGTTCAGAACATTTCACCTCACTTTCCGTCCCAATGACAACTGTTTTTGAAATGTGGTGTTTTTCTTGAAACAAGGATTGCTGATAAAGCATCAGTACAGAGGAGACACCTTTCTCCCATATTTATTCTTACAGGAGAGAATTTTCCTTCCTAGGGGTAGATTTCCTCTCACTTCCTGTTGTCTTCTTTCGTTTGCAAGTAGGAGTCGTTTGTAAGTTGGATGTTTGAAAGTAGGGACCTGCCGTATATACTCTGCAGAAATAGGCCCCTTAGTTGTTGGTGTTGGCACAACACTGTAAGCACTCACAGTTACTCTTGGTTGGTGCTGGAACGCCCTGCTGTCAACTATTATATCAGGAATTTTAATTACATATAATTGTTGAACAGTGGTAGTAAAAATTGGGGCTTTGATGGTGGTGCTGGTGCCACAACACTGTAAGCCCTGACAGTTACTCTTGGTGGGTGCAGCAATGGGCCCTGCTGTGAATTATTAGATCAAGAATTGTAATTGCATGCCCCTGTTGAACAGGGGCTGAAAAATTGGGCTTTTCGTGGTGGTGGTGGTGGTGGTGGTGTTGCCACAACACTGTAAGCCCTCAGAGTTACTCTTGGTGGGTGCAGGAATGGGCCCTGCTGTGAATTATTAGATCAAGAATTGTAATTACATGCCCCTTTTGAACAGGGGCTGAAAAATTGGGCCTTTCGTGGTGGTGGTGGTGGTGGCGTTGCCACAACACTGTAAGCCCTCAGACTTACTCTTGGTGGGTGCAGGAATGGGCCCTGCTGTGAATTATTACATCAAGAATTGTAATTGCATGCCCCTGTTGAACAGGGGCTGAAAAATTGGGCCTTAGGCACTGGTGGCACAACACTACAACCCCTCACAGATACTGTACTTGGAGCACAGCAATGAGCCCTGTTGCAAAGTATTGCTTCAAAAATTGTAATGACACGCCCCTGTTAAACAGGGGCTGAAAAATTGGGCCTTAGGCACTGGTGGCACAACACTACAACCCCTCACAGATACTGTACTTGGAGCACAGCAATGAGCCCTATGGCAAATTATTGCTAAAAAAATTGTAAGTACACGCCCCTGTAAAACAGGGGCTGAAAAATTGGGCCTTAGCCACTGGTGGCGGCACCCATAAACAAAAATGATCTTCCAAGCTATCATCATCAATCGTATCATTGAGGACTCGGAGGAGGAGGATAGCCAGTCAACATAACAGCACAGGCACTCAGCATCAGCATCAGTCTTGAAGGGACGTGACATGTTAAAATCAATTAGTCTGTTATATCAGCATCAGGTGTGTGGTAGCTGGTGGTGATCCAAGACTGGTTCATCTTGATGAAAGTCAGTCGATCAACCGAGTCGGTGGACAGGCGCACCCTGTGATCCGTGACAAATCCTCCAGCAGCACTGAATGTGCGTTCCGAAAGAACGCTGGATGCAGGACAGGCCAGTAGCTCAATTGCATACTGTGCAAGCTCTGGCCAGTGATCCATCCTCAAGACCCAGTAAGCCAGAGGATTTTCGGTGGGGAAGGTGTCCAAGTCTGACCTTGCCCCTAGATATTCCTGCACCATGTTTATCAGACGCTGGCGATGGTTGCTGGAACCAATCATACTTTGGGGCTGCGGACTAAAGAATTGTCTGAACGCATCGGTCAGACGACCACCTTCCCCACCGCTCCTTCTTTGACTGGCCGAAGCCTCAGCAACTCGTTGTCCTGGACCAGGAGTTTGTAACCTCCCAGTCTCTGGGAACGCGTTGCACAGACCTTTCTGCAAGGCCTCCCGGAGTTGTCTCATCCTCTGCTCCCTCTGCGACGGTAACATAAGGTCCGCAACCTTACCCTTGTACCGTGGATCAAGGAGAGTGGCCAGCCAGTAATGGTCCCTCTCCTTGATCCGAAGAATACGAGGATCCTTCCGCAGACTTTGCAGGATCAGGGAGGCCATGCAGCGTAGGTTTGCTGAGGCATTCGCTCCGGAGTCCTCTGGGTCACTAAGGACGACATGATCCGCAGTCACCTCCTCCCAGCCACGTACAAGTCCACTGGTTTCTTGGGACTGTAAATCATCCCTAAAAGACTGCTGCTGATGATGCTGAGTGCCAGCCTCCACCTCCATGCTGACACAATCCTCCTCCTCCTCCTCCTCTTCCTCTTCCTGTGCGATGGGTGGGACAGAAGGAACACTTTCTGGGTAAAGGGGGCCTTGAGAGGCAAGGAAGTCCTCCTCTTCCTGCCTCTGTTCTGCCTCAAGTGCCCTGTCCATTATTCCACGCAGCGTGTGCTCCAACAGGTGGACAAGAGGTACAGTGTCACTGATGCATGCACTGTCACTGCTCACCATCCTTGTGGCCTCCTCAAATGGTGCCAGGACAGTGCATGCATCCCTGATCATGCCCCACTGGCGTGGAGAAAAAAAAACAAGCTCCCCTGACCCTGTCCTGGTGCCGTAGTCGCACAGGTACTCATTGATGGCCCTCTGCTGCGTGTGCAGCCGCTGCAGCATGGCCAACGTTGAGTTCCACCTGGTGGGCATGTCACATATAAGGCGGTTCTTGGGCAGGTTCAACTCCTTTTGCAGCTCAGCCAGGCGAGCACTGGCATTATAAGATCTGCGGAAATGCACACAGACTTTCCTGGCCTGCCTCAGGACATCCTGTAAGCCCGGGTACCTGCCCAAGAACCGCTGCACCACCAGGTTAAGGACGTGAGCCACACAGGGCACATGGGTCAGTTGTCCCTGTCGGAGGGCGGAGAGGAGGTTGGTGCCATTGTCGCAAACCACCATTCCTGGCTTAAGCTGGCGTGGCGTCAACCACCTCTCGGCCTGGCCCTGCAGAGCAGACAGGACCTCTGCCCCAGTGTGGCTTCTGTCCCCCAAACACACCAGCGCAAGCACGGCATGGCATCTTTTTGCCTGCGTACTTGTGTTGCCCCGTGAACGGCTACGGAGCACCGCTGGTTCATAGGACAAACCACAGGAAGAGGCCATGGAGGAAGAAGAAGAGGAGGGGGTGGAGGAGAGAGGTGTGTCACAACCAGTAGTAGCATTTTGGAGGCGTGGCGGTGGGACAACCTCCAACACTACTGCACCTTGTCCTGCATCCTTCCCAGCTGCCAAAAGAGTGACCCAATGGGCCGTGAAAGAAAGGTAACGTCCCTGTCCATGCCTGCTGGACCATGAGTCAGCGGTAATATGCACCTTACCGCTGACCGCCCTGTCCAGCGAGGCCAAGACATTGCCTTCCACATGCCGGTAGAGAGCCGGAATAGCCTTCCGTGAGAAAAAGTGGCGTTTGGGAACCTGCCACTGAGGAACCGCACATTGCACAAACTCACGGAAGGGGGCCGAGTCTACCAACTGAAAAGGCAGCAGTTGAAGCGCTAGCAATTTAGCCAAGCTAGCATTCAACCGCTGGGCATGTGGATGGCTGGGAGTGAACTTCTTTCGACGGTCCAGCAGCTGGGGCAGGGAAATTTGCCTGCTAGAATCGGACGTCGGTGTACTGCTAGCAGAGTGGCCGCAAGTACTTGGCTGTGACACACCTAATTCTACACCTTCATTCCTCTCAGTGCATGTTTCTGAGAGGACTGAAGTTATAGTGGGGTTGGAGATCCCAGCTGATGCGGTGCAAGGAGAGGTCCGCTTTGTTCTTTGGTGTGGGTCTTTGAGGTAGGCTTGCCAACAAGCTGCATGGCAGGTCAACATATGTCTGGTCAGACATGTGGTACCCAAGCGGCTGATGTTTTGGCCACGCGATATACGCTTGAGACATATGTTGCAAACAGCAGCTGTGCGATCTGATGCACTAGCCTCAAAAAAGGCCCACACCAAGGAACTTTTTGAATGACGGGCAGAGGCAGCGCCCTGCACAGGCGGAGCTCTGCGGTGTGATTCCGTCGGTGTACTGCCCTTACGCTGGCCACCAAAGGGCATCCTGTCTCGTTGGAGATGTGCCTCCTCCTCATCCTCCTCCTCCTCTCTCCTATTAGGCACCCACGTGGAGTCAGTGACCTCATCATCCCCTCCCTCCTCATCACTGGAGCCAATCTGGCAGTATGCTGCAGCTGCTGGAACATGACTGCCAGATTGGTGTCCTTCTTGAGCATCCCCTCTGTCTGCTCTCACCCTACTGCCTTCCTGTAGCTGGGTTTCATCATCAGACCCTTCGAAACGCTGGGCATCCTCCTGGAGCATGTACCCAACACTGTGCTCAAACAGTTCGGGGGACTCCTCAGGAGGAGGACATGGTGGGTCTAGGGAAGGAGTGACTGATGATGAGTCTGACATTGATACCAGGGAAGAGGACGCTTTGGCAGCTGCTTTGCCAGTACCCTGAGCCTGGGTGAGAGAGGATGAGGAGGAGGAGGGCTTGGTCATCCACTCTACCAAGTCTTCGGCATGATGTGGCTCAACATGTCCAGCTGCCGAAAAGAAGGACAAGCGTGTCCCATGGCCATGTGCTGATGACAATGCACCGCATCCACGACCAGCACTGTTGCCCCCAGACACAGAGCCTGCTTGCCCTCTTTTATTGCCTCCTGACTGTCTGCCTCTCCTTGTTTGCCTTCCAGACATTCTAATAGATGGCCTGCAGGGAGATGGGAAAAAAGCAATAAGGGCTACCTTCAGGTGTCCTTCTCTGTCCCTTGAAACAAGGACTTGCACAGTGAAAGAAACTGACACTCTCCCTACCTACAGTTTTCTGTCCCTAGAAAAAATGTTTTTTTTAAGCACAATATAGCACAAGGAGAATTCACTCACTGTCCTTCCAGGTCCCTGGAAACAAGGGCTTGCACAGTGAAAGAAACTGACACTCTCCCTACCTACAGTTTTCTGTCCCTAGAAAAAATGTTTTTTTTAAGCACAATATAGCACAAGGAGAATTCACTCACTGTCCTTCCAGGTCCCTGGAAACAAGGACTTGCACAGTGAAAGAAACTGACACTCTCCCTACCTACAGTTTTCTGTCCCTAGAAAAAATGTTTTTTTTAAGCACAATATAGCACAAGGAGAATTCACTCACTGTCCTTCCAGGTCCCTGGAAACAAGGACTTGCACAGTGAAAGAAACTGACACTCTCCCTACCTACAGTTTTCTGTCCCTAGAAAAAATGTTTTTTTTAAGCACAATATAGCACAAGGAGAATTCACTCACTGTCCTTCCAGGTCCCTGGAAACAAGGACTTGCACAGTGAAAGAAACTGACACTCTCCCTACCTACAGTTTTCTGTCCCTAGAAAAAATGTTTTTTTTAAGCACAATATAGCACAAGGAGAATTCACTCACTGTCCTTCCAGGTCCCTGGAAACAAGGACTTGCACAGTGAAAGAAACTGACACTCTCCCTACCTACAGTTTTCTGTCCCTAGAAAAAATGTTTTTTTTAAGCACAATATAGCACAAGGAGAATTCACTCACTGTCCTTCCAGGTCCCTGGAAACAAGGACTTGCACAGTGAAAGAAACTGACACTCTCCCTACCTACAGTTTTCTGTCCCTAGAAAAAATGTTTTTTTTAAGCACAATATAGCACAAGGAGAATTCACTCACTGTCCTTCCAGGTCCCTGGAAACAAGGACTTGCACAGTGAAAGAAACTGACACTCTCCCTACCTACAGTTTTCTGTCCCTAGAAAAAATGTTTTTTTTAAGCACAATATAGCACAAGGAGAATTCACTCACTGTCCTTCCAGGTCCCTGGAAACAAGGACTTGCACAGTGAAAGAAACTGACACTCTCCCTACCTACAGTTTTCTGTCCCTAGAAAAAATGTTTTTTTTAAGCACAATATAGCACAAGGAGAATTCACTCACTGTCCTTCCAGGTCCCTGGAAACAAGGACTTGCACAGTGAAAGAAACTGACACTCTCCCTACCTACAGTTTTCTGTCCCTAGAAAAAATGTTTTTTTTAAGCACAATATAGCACAAGGAGAATTCACTCACTGTCCTTCCAGGTCCCTGGAAACAAGGACTTGCACAGTGAAAGAAACTGACACTCTCCCTACCTACAGTTTTCTGTCCCTAGAAAAAATGTTTTTTTTAAGCACAATATAGCACAAGGAGAATTCACTCACTGTCCTTCCAGGTCCCTGGAAACAAGGACTTGCACAGTGAAAGAAACTGACACTCTCCCTACCTACAGTTTTCTGTCCCTAGAAAAAATGTTTTTTTTTAAGCACAATATAGCACAAGGAGAATTCACTCACTGTCCTTCCAGGTCCCTGGAAACAAGGACTTGCACAGTGAAAGAAACTGACACTCTCCCTACCTACAGTTTTCTGTCCCTAGAAAAAATGTTTTTTTTAAGCACAATATAGCACAAGGAGAATTCACTCACTGTCCTTCCAGGTCCCTGGAAACAAGGACTTGCACAGTGAAAGAAACTGACACTCTCCCTACCTACACTTTTCTGTCCCTAGAAAAAATGTTTTTTTTAAGCACAATATAGCACAAGGAGAATTCACTCACTGTCCTTCCAGGTCCCTGGAAACAAGGGCTTGCACAGTGAAAGAAACTGACACTCTCCCTACCTACAGTTTTCTGTCCCTAGAAAAAATGTTTTTTTTAAGCACAATATAGCACAAGGAGAATTCACTCACTGTCCTTCCAGGTCCCTGGAAACAAGGACTTGCACAGTGAAAGAAACTGACACTCTCCCTACCTACAGTTTTCTGTCCCTAGAAAAAATGTTTTTTTTTAAGCACAATATAGCACAAGGAGAATTCACTCACTGTCCTTCCAGGTCCCTGGAAACAAGGACTTGCACAGTGAAAGAAACTGACACTCTCCCTACCTACAGTTTTCTGTCCCTAGAAAAAAAGTTTTTTTTAAGCACAATATAGCACAAGGAGAATTCACTCACTGTCCTTCCAGGTCCCTGGAAACAAGGACTTGCACAGTGAAAGAAACTGACACTCTCCCTACCTACAGTTTTCTGTCCCTAGAAAAAATGTTTTTTTTAAGCACAATATAGCACAAGGAGAATTCACTCACTGTCCTTCCAGGTCCCTAGAAACAAGGACTTGCACAGTGAAAGAAACTGACACTCTCCCTACCTACAGTTTTCTGTCCCTAGAAAAAATGTTTTTTTTAAGCACAATATAGCACAAGGAGAATTCACTCACTGTCCTTCCAGGTCCCTGGAAACAAGGACTTGCACAGTGAAAGAAACTGACACTCTCCCTACCTACAGTTTTCTGTCCCTAGAAAAAATGTTTTTTTTAAGCACAATATAGCACAAGGAGAATTCACTCACTGTCCTTCCAGGTCCCTAGAAACAAGGACTTGCACAGTGAAAGAAACTGACACTCTCCCTACCTACAGTTTTCTGTCCCTAGAAAAAATTTTTTTTTAAGCACACTATAGCACAAGCACAAAACACACTGACACTCTCCCTACCTATCCTTCTCTTTCCCTAAACTAAAGGAATCCAGGTTAAGCAAGAAAGAAATAAAAGTCACTGTCCCTGCCTATGCTGCTCTATCCCTGCTCCGGAACACACTACACTAGGCCGCCGTGCTGGCGGCCTTTTATAGTGTGGGGCGTGTACTAAACACCCTCAGCAATAATTGGCCACAGGCATCCTGCCTGTGGCCAATCATTGCTCTCCTCGCTGCCGGCGCTGTGATTGGCCAAGCATGCGGGGTCACAGTGCATGCTTGGCCAATCACAGCGCCTGGATGACACTGCGATGGCGTAGTGCATTGTGGGCCGTTCGCGTCACTCGAATTTGGCGCGAACGGCCCAAATCGTTCGATCTTCGTCGAACGATCGAACAGCCGATGTTCGAGTCGAACGTATGTTCGACTCGAACACGAAGCTCATCCCTACTCCCCAGTGATTGGTTTAAAAAAAGGCTTATATGCAAGTAATTGGCCATAAAAATGGTATGGGGGCCTGGGTACTGCCCTGGCGGACATGTATCAATGCAAAAAAAATGTTGAAAAAAATATCATTTTTTCAGGAGCAGTGATTTTAATGATGCTTGAAGTACAACAATAAAAATGAAATATTCCTTTAAATATAGTGCCTGGAGGGTCCCTGTAGTCTGCCTGTTATGTGGCGCATATGTAGCATGCATAGAACATGCTGCAGCAAAACTGACATTTTGCATTTTTAATTGCCAAGCGCTTGGCTATTCAGCAAGAAGCTTGGTGAGAGGGAGAACACTGTTGGAGCAATTATTCACAAATGGAAGAAATACAAAATAACCATCAATTGCCCTCGGTCTGGAGGTCCATTCCAGATTTTGCCTTATGGGGTAAGGATGATCATGAGAAAAGTGAGGGATCAGTCCAGAACTACATGGGACAAGCTTGTGAATGATCTCAAGGCAGTTGGGACCACAGTCACCAAATAAACCATTGGTAACACAATATGCCGCCATGGTTTGAAGTCTTTCAGCGCCTGCAAGGTCCCCCTGCTCAAGAAGGCACATGTACAGGCCCATCTGAAGTTTTCCAATGAACATCTGAATAATTCCGAGAAGGATTGGGAGAAAGTGCTGTGGTTAGATGAGGCCAAAATTGAGCTCTTTGGCATTAACTTGACTCGTCAGGTTTGGAGGAAGAAAAATGCAGACTATGACCCTAAGAACACCATCCCTACAGTCAAGCATGGAGGTGGAAACATTATGCTTCGGGGCTGTTTCTCTGCTAAAGGTACAGACAGACTTTGCCGCATTGAGGGGCCAGTGGACGGGGCCTTGTATTGAAAGATCATGGAAACCTTCTTCCCTCAGCCAGAACACTGAAGATGGGTCATGAATGGGCCTTCCAGCATGACAATGACCCAAAACATACCGCCAAGGCAACAAAGGAGTGGCTCAAGAAAAAGCACATTAAGGTCATGGAGTGGCCTAACCACTCTCCAGACCTTAATCTTATAGAAAATTTATGGAGGGAGCGGAAACCTCAAGTTGCTAAGCGACAGCCAAGAAGAAACTTTAAGTATTTAGAGAAGATCTGTAAAGAAGAGTGGACCAAAATCCCTCCTGAGATGTGTGCAAACCTGGTAACCAACTACAAGAAACATTTTACCTCTGTTCTTGCCAACAAGTACTAAGTACTAAGTCATGTTTTGCTTGGGGATCACTTATTTTACTTACTGAACTGCAACTCAATGTATAACCTTTGTATCATGTGTTTTTGTCTTCGGATTTTTGGTTAATATTCTGTCTCTATAATTTAAAATGCACATATGATAAAATTTATAGACCTTTCATTTCTTTGTAAGTGGGCAAACTTACAAAATCTGCAGGGTATCAAATAATTATTTTCCTCACTGTATATACGTTTTTATTTGCTCTATATTTTTTTCCTTGAAAGTGGAGTTACCCTGTCACCCTAAATTCGTAAATTAAGATGAAACATATATAGATGAGCTATAACACCAAATATATATCGGGGATTAGGAGCAGTCACTCTTTATAGGTTCTCCTGCCCTTTAAGGGTTTTAAGATGCTAGGAGGCAGGGCCATGTGACCATGGGGCCATGTGGCTATGATTGGCTGTGACGGCGGCCACATGATTGGAAAGCTGCTTGCGATCTAGAGCTTTCCGTTAGCTGCCAGTAACTGTGTTGAGAGCGTTCTCTCGTCACAGCTTTGTTTGCAATGTGGTACACAAATATGCGGCCACTCAACGGCAAAGCCCACCCGCCAAGAGGCCGCATATTTGCGTGCAGCCAACGCCAACAGTTTGGTTCATTTTGGCCAAGAAAGAATGGACTCTTCACTCACTGAGAGAAAAGTTTGCTGATAGCTCAGGTTTTAGGGCAATTGGTATCTGCTGGCTTGAAACATAGACTTGCTAACCAGGTCCTGGGAGACTTCTGGAATATGAAAGCTCCCTACCAAAGCCATTGGGCTCCACAGACCAAATATAGCTAAATGACATTGAACTGTAATACTTAAGATCTTGCAGCTCATATCCAGACATTTCAAACTGGGGTGCTTGACAGACATTATAAATGTATGCAGAGTGCCCCTCTATCACCAGCTAAGAAATGGGACACTATACTGCTCCACACCAATTATGACATTCCGCTTCCATCAATTGCTTCCCATAGAAGCCTGCGTGGCTGAAAATTTCTGATGGCGTACAAAATATCCTTTTTGGGTGTAAAATATCCAGCATCCATGTGATCCTAGAATACACCACTTCTTGTATAAAAAGAGGCATTTTCCAAACCTTTTTATCATAAGACAACATCCCGTTATGATGAAATCTATATAGGTAGCATTCAATCTAATTTTTCACTGCACTGCACATTTGTTTTATAAATAGGTGATGTAACTGGCACCCATTTTCTTCTTATTATTCAGAATCTGACAAAATAAGCGCCATCTTCTTGTCTGCCTCATTACAGTAACTTATCATGCTTTGCTTCAATAAACGCCCAATAATAGATCATTTTAAATTTTGTGGTTTAGAAATACCTCTGCGTGTCACAGTTGAGTTCCATATACTCTGTGTCTTGTCTACTTACTGTTACATTGGTTGACTGAGTTAGCAGCCAATAACGAAAAAAAAAAAAAATCCAAAATTTACCAATTTTTAATGGCTGTACAAAAAGTGATGTTGAAGCCATGTTCATGTACAGAGATTTGTCGGAAGTAGCTGACATTTGGGGGTGAGAGATCACAAGCATTATAAAAGTGAACAGTAGTGGATCAGCATTGGAGCAATGTGGGTGACTGCTTGGGGCTTGAGGCCCTTAGAAGGCTCTTGCTTGTCCATGCCACTGTTGCTAAATCTTAGTTGTAGAAATATTACTAAAAAAAACTTTATTTAATGTGACATTTAAACAATTTTCTTATTCTTCAAATATAATCCATACACATCTATTACTTAATGGTCCTGTAATCTATTTTTCATGGAATCATTTTTCTGCCTCCTTGTAATGTCCTCTGTAAGCTCGAGAACCTCTCACTTCCTATGATTGGAGCGAGCAGTGGATGTTAGTTGCAGTTATGTGCACCGCTGTATACACACTATACACACTACAAATCCCATAGTCCCATCGAGCAAGAGAGGGTGACTATGTTCCTTACATACAGTGGGACCATGGAGTACGAAAATGGCCACCCTCTATCTAATCAGATCACAACAGCAAAAAAAAAAGGAATTTGCAGGAGGCTAAGAGCAATAGAAGGTATTTTCAAGTTAACTGTTAATTGTCACTTTAACCGGTTCCCGACCGACTCCTGTACATTTACGTCGGCAGAATGGCACGGCTTGGCAAAGTAACTTATATTTCCATCACTTTAAAATACCCGCCGTTCCGGGCATGCAAGCACCGCCGGCGACGTGCGCACGCCCCTGCCGCGAGCTCCGTGACCGTGCCCGCGGGACCCGGGGACTCGATGTCCGCCGGTGTCCTGCGATCGGGTCACAAAGCTGCAGAACGGGGAGAGGCAAGTGTAAACAAGTGTTCTGCCTAGTGACACTGTCATTGATCGTCTGTTCCCTGTGATCGGGAACAGCGATCAGTGACGTGTCACTCGTAGCCCCACCCCCTAACAGTAAGTAGCACTCCCTAGGTCACACTTAACCCCTTCAGCGCCACCTAGTGGTTAACCCCTTCACTGCCAGTGACATTTTCACAGTAATCAGTGCATATTTATAGCACTGATCGCTGTAAAAATGACAATGGTCCCAAAAATGTGTCAAAAGTGTCCGATGTGTCCGCCATAATGTCGCAGTCACGATAAAAATTGCTGATCGCCGCCATTACTAGTAAAAAAATATATATTAATAAAAATGCCATAAAACTACCCCCTATTTTGTAGACGCTATAACTTTCGCGCAAACCAATCAATAAACGCTTATTGCGATTTTTTTACCAAAAATATGTAGCAGAATACATATCGGCCTAAACTTAGGGGGAAAAAAAATTATATATTTTTTGGGGATATTTATTATAGCAAAAAGTAAAAAATATAGCTTTTTTTTCAAAATTGTCGCTCTATTTTCGTTTATAGCGCAAAAATTAAAAACCGCAGAGGTGATCAAATACCACCAAAAGAAAGCTCTATTTGTGGGAAAAAAAGGATGTAAATTTTGTTTGGGAGCCACGTCGCACGACCGCGCAATTGTCAGTTAAAGCGACGCAGTGCCGAATCGCAAAAAACGCTCTGGTCTTTGGCTAGCGGACATACTTCATGTACCCAGGTCCTCTTTCCACACCACAAAAGAAAAAGAAACAGAGGAGCCTCTAGAAATTTCAGTAAATCAATTGATGTATTGTGCTTACTTTGGGGTTGATTTACTAATGGCAAATAGACTGTTCATTTTGCAAAGTGCAATTGCACTCTGCAAGTGCAGTTTTTCCAAAGCTTAGTAAGTGAAGTAAAGCTTCACTTTGTAAAGAGTACCCAATCACGTGCAAGGAAAATAAAAAAACAGCATTTTTTGCTTGCACATGATTGGATGATGGAAGTCAGCAGTTTATGCTCATTTACTAAGCTCTGGAGCAACTTCATAGTATATTTGCCTTTAGTAAATCAACCCCAGTGTCTCTAATAGAAAAGATAAGACATCTCTTCTAGGTGTATCTGTTAAAATGGAGACTACATGCCAGCATGAGGAGGTTGCCAGATTAAAGTGATTGTAAAGTCTTAAGCCCCGTACACACGATCGGATAACCTATGGATTTTCGTCCGATGGATTTGTCCATCGGAAATCCGATGAAACTGTTTTTCATCAGTCTTGGCCACACACCATCAGTCAAAAAACCGACCGTTCCAAATGCGGTGATGTAAAACACTCCGATGAGCCGAGAAAAATTAAGTTTAATGCTTCTGAGTAGAGTTGAGCGGACACCTGGATGTTCGGGTTTGACGGGTTCGGCCAAACTTCGGAAAAAAGTTCGGGTTCGGGACCGAACTTTAACCCGAACCCGGACCCGAACCCGAACCCCATTGAAGTCAATGGGGACCCGGACTTCTAAGGACTAAAAAGGCTCTAAAAAGGTAATGGAAAGGGCTAGAGGGCTGCAAATGGCAGCAAAATGTTGTTAAGAGCATGGCAAGTGCTCTGCAAACAAATGTGGATAGGGAAATAACTTAAAATAACATAAAAAAAATAAAAATAAAAAATAATAATCTTGACCTAGGAGGACGAGGTCCATATGGAGTAGGAGGTTGAAGTGGCGGTGGATGTGGCTGTGTAGGTGGAAGCGGCAGTGGAGGAGGACGAGGTAGCCAACACTGATTCAAAAATACAACAATGGCTGTGTAATGCCGGTGATGTGTCGAATTCTGTCCCCCGTCAAATAGTGTCCACCCTGTACTGCGCTTGCTCAGTATGTAGGACAAGGGGATTTCTAAAATCTCCCAAGACGAACGGCGCCTGCGTGGTGAGTTCAGGTGAAGGCCACACCATCCGTGGTTCAAGCCGAGCCAAGTGAGGCCGTGCCCGAAGCGTGGCGATCGAACCGAGCCCGTAAGGGGCCCTGTTACTATGTGCTACCGTATGTCCACTTGGATGGTGGGGCTTGAACCTGCACTCACAGCGCAGGCGCCGTTCATCTTCGGAGATTTTGTGAATCTCCTTGTCCTCTGTACTGCGCAAGCGCTGCGCCTTCGCAGTATGGGCCGGACACAATCCGATGGCCGGACAGTTTTTGTCACAACACCGGTATACATGTCTATTCTGCACAAGGTACGGACAAGTCCTGTGGGATCCATGCCTGGTTCATTTTAATGAACGTGAGCTTGTCCACATTGGCTCTGGACAGGCGGCTGCGCTTGTCTGTGATAACGCCCCCTGCCGTGCTAAATACACGTTCAGATAATACACTGGCTGCAGGGCAGGCCAGCACCTCCAAGGCATAAAGGGCAAGCTCAGGCCATGTGCCCAATTTGGAGACCCAGAAGTTAAAGGGGGCAGACCCGTCATCCAGTACGTGTAGGCCTGTGGACACATACTGCTCAACCATGTTGGTGAAATGCTGCCTCCTGCTAAGACGTTCCATCTCAGCTGGTGGTGCTGGTTGTTGTGGCGTGCTGACAAAGCTTTTCCACATTTCAGCCATGCTAACCCTGCCTTCTGAGGTGCTGCCGGTGCCCCGGCTGCGTTGGCGACCTCTTCCTCCTCCTCTGCCTTCGCCTTGTGCTTCCACCGTACGCCCGCTGTCAGGTGGGAATGCCACCAGCAGCGGGTCTACCAGCGTGCGCTTGTACTCGCGCATCTTACGATCCCGCTCCAGTGAGGGAATTAAGGACGGTACGTTGTCCTTGTAACGGGGATCCAGCAGGGTGGCCACCCAGTAATCAGCACCAATTAAAATGTGGGCAACTCAGCGGTCATTGCGGAAACACTGCAGCATGTAATCGCTCATGTGTGCCAGGCTGCCCAGAGGCAAAGAAAAGCTGTCCTCTGTGGGAGGTGTATCGTCTGGGTGCCACCCTGCTGTGAAAATGCCTCCTCCTCCTCCTCCTCCTCCTCCTCCTCTATCTCCTCCTCCACCTCGTCATTCTCCAGAACTGTGCCCTTTCTGCCGGACAATTGTGTACCTGGCGTTTGTTGGTGCAGGAACCCACCCTCGTAGCTACTTGTGAAAGACTGCCCTGAAAGCCTTTGAAATGATCCCACTTCCTCCTCCTCCTCCTCATCCTCCTGTGCCACATCCTCTTCCATCATCGCCCGAAGCGTTTTTTCAAGGAGGCATAGAACTGGGATAGTAACGCTAAGAACGGCGTCATTGGCACTGGACATGTTGGTGGAGTACTCGAAACAACGCAACGAGGCACACAGGTCTCGCATGGAGGCCCAGTTATTGGTGGTGAAGTGGTGCTGTTCCGCAGAGCGACTCACGCGTGATTGCTGCAGCTGAAACTCCACTATCGCCTGCTGCTGCTCGCACAGTCTGGCCAGCATGTGCAAGGTGGAGTTCCACCTTGTGGGCACGTCACATATGAGGCGGTGAGCGGGAAGGCCGAAGTTACGCTGCAGCGCTGACAGGCGAGCAGCAGCAGGGTGAGAACGCCGAAAGTGCGCACACACAGCCCGCACTTTCTGCAGCAGCTCTGGCATATTGGGGTAATTTTTAAGGAACCTCTGGACCACCAAGTTCAGCACATGTGCCAGGCAAGGGATGTGCGTCAAACCGGCTAGGCCCAGAGTTGCTACGAGATTTCGCCGATTATCGCACACCACCAGGCCGGGCTTGAGGCTCACTGACAGCAACCACTCATTGGTCTGTTGTTCCATGTCCCTCCACAACTCCTGCGCGGTGTGGGGTTTTTCCCCCAAACAGGAAAGTTTTAAAACTGCCTGCTGTCGTTTACCCCTGGCTGTGCTGAAGTTGGCGGTGAAGGTGTTACGCTGACCGGATGAGGAGGCGGTAGAGGATGAGGAAGCGGAGTAGGAGGAGTTAGCAACAGGAGGCAAACTGAAGCGCCCTGCAATCCTCGGTGGTGGAAGGACATGCGCCAAACTGCTATCTGCCTCAGGCCCAGCCGCCACTGCATTTACCCAGTGTGCTGTTAGGGAGATATAACGTCCCTGACCGTGCTTACTGGTCCACGCATCCGTAGTTAGGTGGACCTTGCCACAGATGGCGTTGCGCAGTGCACACCTGATTTTGTCCCCCACTTGGTTGTGCAGGGAAGGGATGGCTCGCCTGGAAAAATAGTGGCGGCTGGGCACGACGTACTGTGGGACAGCCAATGCCATCAGGCTTTTAAAACTCTGCGTCTCCACCAGACGGAATGACAGCATTTCAAAGGCCAGGAGTTTTGAAATGCTGGCATTCAGGGCCAGGGATCGCGGGTGGCTAGGGGGGTACTTCCTCTTCCGCTCCAATGTTTGGGAGATAGAGAGCTGAACGCTTCCATGGGACATTGTGGAGATGGTTGGTGACCCAGGTGGTAGTGTTGCTGGCAGATCCTCTGTTTGCGGGGTGGCAGGTGCCACTGTCACTACAGAGGTGGATGAAGAGGCCGAGACTGCAGCAGAAGAGGAAGCAGGAGGAGCCAGAGACCTTTCTTGGTTTTTGAGGTGTCTACTCCACTGCAGTTCGTGCTTTGCACTTAGATGCCTGGTCATGCAGGTTGTGCTCAGGTTGAGAACGTTTATGCCTCGCTTCAGGCTCTGATTGCACAGCGTGCAAACCACTCGTGTCTTGTCATCAGCACATTGTGTGAAGAACTGCCACGCTGGGGAACTCCTTGGACCTGGCTTTGGTGTGCTCGGTCCCTTGCTGCATTGGGCAGTAGCAGACATACTGTCTAGCTGACAGACGCTCCGCTTTTGCACCCTGCTCCCTCTTCTGCTGTGCTGGTGGCTCTGTGCGACCACCGCCTCTTCCTCCAAACTACACTGGTCACCTGCATAACGTTGATTCCATGTGGGGTCGAGGACCTCATCGTCCTCCACATCATCTTCCACCCAGTCTTCACCCCTGCCCTCCTTGTCTGTCTGCACAATTGCGAAAGCAGCAGCAGTTGGCACCTGTGTTTCGTCATCATCCGAGACGTACTGCGATGGTCCTCCCATGTACTCATCATGAAACATAAGGGGTTGGGCATCGGTGCACTCAATCTCTTCCACTTCTGGGGCAGGGCTAGGTGGATGGCCCTGGGAAACCCTGCTAACAGAGTCATCGAAAAGCAGAAGAGACTGCTGCATGATTTGGGGCTCAGACTGCTTGGCTGATTTGCAAGGGGGTGAGGTGAAAGACTGATGGACATGGGTTTCAGGTGCCAACTCTGTTCTTTCATCAGAAGAGTGGGTGGGAGACAATGTGAAGGAACCCGAGGCACTGTCAGCAACCCAATCTACTATCGCCTGTACTTGTCCTGGCCTAAACATTCGTACAGCCTCATTAGGCGCAACAAAATACCGCCGCAGGCTCGGTCGCCTACTCGCACCTGAGGAAGGTGTTTCACTTGTGCGTGTATCTGGCACAGATCCACCACGTCCTCTCCCTGCAACAGGAGCTCCACCAGCAGCACCACGACCGGGGCCACCACGTCCCTTTGACCTTCTCCTCATATTTTCCAAATTTAGGATCTTGCCCTAAATGGGTGTTTTTGGAAGCGCAGAACACACCCACAGTACGTAACCGCTGAATCGCACAGCTACAGAACTGCAGAAAATGCTATTCAAAAAAAATGTTGTTTTTTTAGTATAGCACAGTAGGAGAAAACTATATAGAAATTGTTTATTTCACACACCTCAAAATATGTATAACACACTGCAAACTTTTTTTTGTGCCACTAAACGGCGTTTTTTGGAAGAGCAGAACACACCCACAGTACGTAACCACTGAATCGCACAGCTACAGAACTGCAGAAAATGCTATTCAAAAAAAAATGTTGTTTTTTTAGTATAGCAACGTAGGAGAAAACTATAAAGAAATTGTTTATTTCAAACACCTCAAAATATGTATAACACACTGCAAACTTTTTTTTGTGCCACTAAACGGCGTTTTTTGGAAGACCACAACACACCCACAGTACGTAACCGCTGAATCACAGAGCTACAGAACTGCAGAAAATGCTATTCAAAAAAAATTTTGTTTTTTTAGTATAGCACAGTAGGAGAAATCTATATAGAAATTGTTTATTTCACACACCTCAAAATATGTATAACACACTGCAAACTTTTTTTTGTGCCCCTAAATGGCGTTTTTTGCAAGCGTACATTAAAGTGCAAATTATTTTTTATTTTTTAATTTTTTGCCCTAAACGGGTCTTTTTTTGCACGAGCAAAATAAAATGCTTTTTTTTTTTTTTTTTTTTGCCCTATGGGTCTTTTGGAAAAGAGCACAATAAAGTGCCTTTTTTTTCCCCCTAAAAGTTAGATTTTCTCTGACACTGGGCTCATGGCAGTGTAAAAAGACTGCACTGCAACACAAACAGGTAAACCTATGCAGATCGCTGATTTTAATCTCTGAATCTGGACTCCTATATAATATTCTCTCTCCCTGAAAGCACCAACACAGGAACCTGGCCCTACACTACACTATCTCTCTATCTTTTCCCTCAGATTGTAGAATCAGGACTACCTCATCTATTATTCTATCTCTCCCTAAAAGCAGCAGCAGCAGACTAGATCCTCTCCCTATCTATTCTGAAGCAGAGTGTCATGTGTGCTGTGTGCCTCTAGCTTATATAGAAGCTGGGTCACATGTTGCACTGACCAATCACAGCCATGCCATTAGTAGGAATGGCTATGATGGCCTCTAAGGGCACACCAGCTAATCAAAAGGTGATTGGCTGGCCCCTGAAGCATTTCTAAATGCGTTATTAGATTCCCGAACCCGGACTTTTGGGCAAAGTCCGGGTTCGGGAAAAAGCTAAAGTTCGGTACGGACCCGAACTTTACAGTTCGGGTTCGCTCAACACTACTTCTGAGCATGCGTCGACTTGATTCTGAGCATGCGTGGGTTTTTTAACCGATGGACTTGCCCATAGACGATCGGAAATTCCCATCGGTTTTTTATCCATCGGAAAATTTTTAAAAAAGTTCTATTTTTTACAACCGATGGAAAAAAGACCGATGGGTACCATACACGATCGGTTGGTCTGATGAAAACCATCCATCGGACGGTTTTCATCAGTCAAACCGATCGTGTGTACGGGGCTTTAAGGTTGTACACCTTAATGCATTCTATGAATTAAGGTGAAAAACCTTCTGTGCTGCAGCTCCCCCCACCCCACCCCCCCGCCCCCTTTTTCTTACCTGAGCCCGATCCGATCCAGTGATGTACATGAGCGCAGTTGCTCTCCTCATTGGACAGATTGATAGTGGCAGGAGCCATTAGCTCCCGCTGCTGTCAATCAAAAGCTGTGACACAGGACCCGGGGGGCAGGGCTGAGTCCCGCTGTTTGTGTCAATGGACGCAGCAACAGGACTCGGAAGCGAGCCTGAACAGGTGCCCTCATGGAAAGCGGGATTCCATGAGGGCACCCAATGAAGAGGAGGGGCTTTTAGCGCCAGTGGGGGACCCTAGAAAAAGAGTATCAAGGCTGCTCTGTGCAAAAGCATTGCACAGAGCAGGTAAGTATAGGCATGTTTGTTATTTTTATTTATTTTTAAATCAAGGGTTTACAAACCCTTTAAAAATCCCTAGAACTAGTGTTCTGTGTGTTTTACATCTCACATGTCTGAAACATAAGAGCTATACATTTATGAAAGGTGAGTTCAAACTAAATGTATATAGGTAGAGTCCTTGATTCTTACAATTCACTTTCTTAATCCAATTTTAGTTTGGTGCAATTAATGTTTTATAGGGTGCTTTGTTCTTTTAAGGAAATGGTTTCTCTTAATTCAAACATTGTAATCACAGTATATTTGATTTTTTTCCATCCTGGTGAACCAGCAGCTATTATACCAATGACATTGTCAATGTTGGGGTAATTATGTTCTTTAATAAAAATTGTAATTAGCTACTAAAATGTTCTGATTCTATGTAAATGTATTTGTTTACCAGTCTGCGATTTTACTAATTCTGAAGAGGGAGCCATGTTCGCTCTGAAATGCATTGTTTTTTTTTTTTCATTTGATAGGAGTTCTTAGTTGTGGTCTTCTAACAGGATCAGCTCCTATGTTCTAGGCATTTGGGCAGTAAAATTCTATTGCTGCATTGTCCTATTTTTCAGTGGGGTTTTTAATTTTAACCATTACATAGATAGCACAACAACGTGATAAACCTGGCATGAGGGAATTATAGTGACTATCATTCCTTCCCTATTTTTATTTATTCAGCCATAATGATGATCCTCTGACTTTACTACTTTTTGAGTCACAAACAAGCATCCAGACCAGAAGTAAATTTGAAGTCCTAAACGACATGCTTGCCCAGGGCAGTTTCATAGCTGGTAAAGTTGAATAAAGACACCAGTCCATCCAGTCCAACCTGTGTACTTTGTGTATGTGTGTTCAATATGAATATTGGTCAGCATGATGGGTGAGCGACCAGTAATTTTGAATGCAACCTCCAAGTTTCTATCATGACAGGTTTCCTTTAAAGGATAAGTCCACCCTAACACTAAAATCTCTACATCTATAGACATCCACGATCTAACACTAACCTATCTTGTCCTGTAAAAAAGAAATCAGTATACATACCTTTTTTTAAGCCGATCTAACCCGATCCCACGCTGTGGAGGCAGACGCAGAGGACATGGTCAAAAACAGAAGCCTCATAGTAACTCTTATGAATGACATCACTCCCCATTTATCTCAATGCCATTGTCGGCTGTGTCCTCTGCAGGGCTTCTGCCGCTGGAGACCAGAACGGATCGGCTTCCAAAAAAGGTATGTATACTGATTTCTTCTTTATAGGACTAGATAGGTTAGTGTTAGATCATGGATATCTGTAGATGTACCGATTTTAGTGTTAGGGTGGACTTATCCTTTAACCACTTATAATACAGGGCACTTTTCCCCTCTTCCTGCCCAGGTAAATTTTCAGCTTTCAGCGCAGTAACACTTTGACTAACAAATGCGCGGTCATGCAACACTGCACCCATATAAAATTTCTATCATATTTTTCACACAAATAGAACTTTCTTTTGGTGGTATTTATTCACCACTGGGTTTTTTATTTTTTGCTAAATGAACCAAAAAGGACCCCAAAAATTTGGGAAAAAACGTTGTTTTTCTTTGTTTCTGTTATAAAATTTTGCAAATAAATAATCTTTCTCCACAAATTTAGACCAAAATGTATTCTGCTACATTTCTTTGGTGAAAATAACCCAAATCAGTGTACATTATTTAGTCTGTAGGAAAGTTAAAAAGACCACAAACAAATGGTATATATACTGTATATGAAAATTGATCAATCCTGATGTGCTGACGAAAAAATGTGAGGACAGTACAAATATCCCCCAAATTACCCCTTTTTCAAAACTCCAAGGTATTTATTAAGAGGCATAGCAAGTTTTTTGAAGTTGTAATTTTTTTGTCCAGATTTTTGGGAAAATTAAGATTTATCTTTATTTTTTTTTCACAGTTTTTTTTAAATACTGTCACCAGTGCAGTACAGCGTCATTACATAACTGGTGTGGTGGTGATCAGGGATACTGACTGGTGACAGTATGTAAAAATATATATATAAATATATATATATATATATATATATATATATATATATATATATTTCTTCTACAGTGTAGAGTAATACAGTGTCACCATAGTAAAGGTTTTTCAGTAACAGTTTTTTGAGATTTCCCCTTACTTTGGAGATATTTACTTTCCCTTCTTGTTCTGTGCCTGGGACAAGAAAATAAAGCACCCAGATGGCAGAAGAATAATGATGGAGATTATAAAATTAGAAGGTAAGCATAAACAGAGCCTTAAAATAGAGGACAAAATAGCATTAAAAGAAAAACAAATGCAGCTACAATACTTGCTTGATGAAGATTCCCTCCGGATGAGGGATAAAAATAAAACACAATGGTATCAACAAGGTAGCAAAACAGGGAAATTGTTAGCCAGAACTTTAAAAAACCAACAACCCATGACCTCCATAGTTAAAATCTTAAAAACAAATGGGGAATTGGCCTACGATCCAACGGAAATATCCAGAGCTTTCCATACATATTATTCTAAGTTATATAATTTAAACACCCAACAGGAAAATAAAGAAAAACATAAGAAAGGGAAAGAGATTCACAAATATATAAAAGATACAGCTCTACCGGTATTTTCAAGAGAAATAACGGAGGATCTGGAAAAAGAAATCTCAATAGAGGAAATCCAACAGGCTATCTCCAATCTGGTACCGGGCAAGAACCCTGGACCAGACAGATATACTTCAAGATTTTATAAATCATTAAAAGATATAATAATACCCATAAAATAAACATTTAACTCTATATCCAGAACACAAATCTTTACATCACAAAGTATGGAAGCTCACATTGTATTAATACCAAAACCTGAGAAAGATCACACATTATGTTATAATTACCGACCAATTTATTTGACAAATATTGATATAAGACTATATTCAAAGATTATCTCCAATAGATTAACACCCATATTACCAGGGTATATAAACCTAGATCAAATGGGCTTTACGAAAGGTCGAGAAACAAGGTACAATATCATAAAAACTTGTGCACTAGTAGAATATGCTTAGAGAAATGCCATCCCAACATGTCTATTATCTATTGATGCTGAAAAAGCGTTCGATAGAGTGGCATGGCAGTTCTTAGAGGAAACATTAGTTCAGATAGATAAAGAAAAAACTGCACCAACTCCTTATGCATACAAGACTCCTCAAAAGTCTCAATATTGTCCCAAAATTGAAGTCCTAGAGATTATACTCATAAAGAGATCCAAAATCCAACTTGCAAACACGGCTTTATATGGATAATAATCCGCAGTATGTGAAATGGCTCCTTACCACAAATCAAGGAGTAGTGTGCAGATGGCTTTAACCCAGCCTAGGCCTTTGGTCCCTGGATAGAATACACCGGGTCTCCAAGCAATCTGTAAACTGATATAGGAACGCTCCTGACGGCTCCGTATCAGATGAAAAAATATAATATATACCATAGGGTGATATTGTTTTTTACAAAACAAATGAAAAAACACCACTGTGCAAAAAACAGGGAATAGTGAGTGACCACCACCTATGTACGAATTGGCTCCTTACCAGATCCCCATAGGAAACAAGCATGTAAAGCTGCAACAAGCCCCAATCCGTCACAGATAGCACCAGACCTCCAAACTGACCCTCTCCGTATCAAGCGCTGTTAAGCTCCAAGCGGATACCAAAAACAGAGGGGGAGACCATAGCATAATACCCTCTTAAAAATTGATTTTATTAAAAATAAGATATACTCACAAACATATGTCAAATTCAAGCATAAAAAAGCCGGCCAGCTTAAACGAAGTACCCTTCCGTACTGATAGCGTGGTGACGTCACTGCGTTTCCCCCAGACGCGTTTCGTCATAGATGACGTTCTCAATGGGATTTTTAAAAAAATACTAGTTATAAGCGCAGTTTTTCCTGTTCTATTAGTTCAGATAGGAATGGGCCCAAAAATGCTTAGTAGGATTGTTGCATTGTATTCTAATTCACGGGCCAAAGTAAGAACAAACAGAATGCTATCGGAGTATATAGAAATCTCAAATGGTACCCGGCAGGGATGCCCACTATCTCCCTTATTATATATACTAGTGATGGAACATCTTGCAAAATGGCAGCAAATAGCAATTAAATATCTGGGAATTTATATCCCGAGAAACTTGAATAAGTTACAAGAATTGAATTACAATGTGACAATCCGAAAAGTAATAAAATTATTACAAAAATATGAAAAAAATAACACACTCATGGATGGGAAGAATTAATATAATAAAAATTGATATATTACCAAAATTGTTATACTGTATATATTTCAAACTGTTCCTTTGGTTATTCCAAAGAAATTAATGAATGAACTAAGGAGAGCAATAGGAAGTTTTATCTGGGCCCATAAAACACCACGAATCAAAAGGGAAATTCTAATTAGAACTAAGAAAAGGGGGGGGTTAGCACTACCTGATTTCTCAAAATACCTACAAGCAGCCTCTCTGACTAGGATAGTAGACTGGTACCAAAATAGGGGGGACAAACAATGGGTTAAACTAGAAGAAGACATTATAGGCATTCAACTCAAAGCGCTCCCTTGGATAAAACCTCACTTAAGACCTGGAGATAAAAAATTAACAATCTTTATAAGAGCCACATTAAAGATATGGGACGCAGAATTAAAATAGGGGAACCTATCCACTATGATGGGACCAATGACCCCATTGTTCTCCAATTCAGAATTTCCACCAGCCTTAGCAACCACAAAGTACTTAAAATGGAATATATTGGAGAACGCAAGGGTGGCCCAGATTCTAGTTGAAGAGAAAATACCAAAAATGCAAGACTTGGGACCTGAATATAAACATATATGTCTACAATACCATCAATTAAAAACTACATTGCAACAAATATAGTAATATCTTCAATAAATAGACCAAAAACTAAGTTTGAACAAATTTTAATAGATGAACCAAAATCAATTAAAAAATTATCTAAGATATATGGTTTATTACTCCCTTCAGGACCTCATAGAGAGCTAACGGGAATGAAAAAATTAGAAAAGGAAATAGGGAGATCAATATTAGAGATAGAATGGAAGAAAATATTTTCAATAATTCATAAAACATCTATTGCAAACAAATACCAAGAAAGAAATGATAAAATAGCAATGAGATGGTATTGGAGCCCAGTAGCGTTAAATAAAATAAATAATGGACCGACAGATATGTGTTAGAGATGTAAGGACGAAAGGGGGACATTGGACCACATTTGGTTTAGTTGTCATATGGTGAGAAATATTTGGAAAAAAGTTCACGAGATATACTGGAAAGTGTCGGGAGTAGAGAGGAATCTAAACATAGATATTTTGTTGTTATCTTTGATTCCAGACTCAATAAAGAGTATCAAGAAGGATATTTTTCACCATATGACTATGGCAGCTAGAACAATAATAGCTTGCAATTGGTTATGTGAAATGAACAAAATACAATATATGGAAAGACAGATAAGAGAAGAAGGATACATAAATAGTCAAATGCCAGAAATATGGCAAAAATGGGATGAATTTTGGCTCTCGGAAGGAATGAAAGAATATATATAAATGGAAAATTAGGAGAAAATCGAAGGGGAAAAGTAAATGAAGCGGTAAACGTGAGAGAAATAAGGGGAAGGTGGGGAGGGTGTTTTCTCTTTTTTTTTTTTTGGTGTGTGAATGGTAGTGAGACTGAATGGATATGTAGATAATAGGAGCACATGTAGATTAATGTTGATTGTTTTAATGATAAAGTAACTGATACTTATCAAGATTCGGTTTATTAACAATTAATGGGAATAATGTATATTTTAAATGAATCTTGTATAAATGTAAAGATTTTGTATTTGAGAAAAGGATTAATAAAAAGAAATTGAAAACAGATGGCAGAAGAATGACGCTGGGTTTTATTTATTCCTTATTCTATCTAGAAGTTAAAGAAAGTTTTCAGTTTAGATATCCTTTAACCTGACATAGAAAAATGTGAGTATGGGTGATTGAGCTTACATGAGATGACTGTATTTCTGCTAATAAAGGGAAGAAATTTTGTGTCTGATAGAGGAAAGCAGCCTATATTCCTCTGGTGCCTATAGGCGCAGGCCTGTTATGCCCAGTGGTAAATCCAGCTCTGCATATTGTGCATACATTGATTTACATCTCAAGTTCCTGTGATTCAGAGACTTAGCATTGATTTGCGGCCTGCTGAGACTTCACAACAGCTTCTTGTTCGCATGGTTCACATGCAGATTTAAGAAACAGAACTGAGTTCTTCTGTTTCCCCAATTCTATCGTGCTGATCGAACATCTCACACCTGCAGGAGAAAACCTCACTCAGTTCTTTAAATAACACACTGTCTTTAATCGTATTTTTCAGCTCATTGGACATTCTAAGACTGCAATGTAAGGAAAATAAAACAAGAATTGAGTTCTCACTGAGCTCTTTGTTGACAGAATAGAAGGCATGCAAACACACACTTTTCTATTCCATTTGCTTTTACCGCAGAATGATTGCTTTCCATTCACTGCTGAGTAAGGTGAACCTGTTCAGTTATTTCATTCCCTCTCTGGACCAAGCCAGTAACCTAATTGTCATAAAAGCCGGTGCTGTATATTACCTTGAATAAAATCATTAAAGGCAAAACTATAGTTCTTTCTCAGTAGGTACACATATTAAAGCGTATCTAAACCCAAAAAAAAATATTTCATTTAGCACAGTTTAGCAGTCTTTAGATGTGGTGGTGGCATTTGTTTTTAATGTTCAAGCCAAGAACACTTTCAGAAATTACAAAAAATACCCATTGCTTGTGCCAGAATTGCAATGACCTTGTCATTTCCTGTAAGCCAGACAGAAAGTAAAACAGTCTTATCTTGTATATGTAAACTACTAATTCCAGCGGGTTCCAGTGATGTCACCAGGGCTTTTTTTCAGCTGGAACTTGGTGGAACTCAGTTCCACCACCTCCAGCTCGGGCCCTCTGCTCCCTGCTCACCACTATCGCTCTGTGGCAGCCAAGCTATCACTTGTAAACACAGAAGCCGGACTTCTGTGTTTACAAGTTACAGTTCGGCTTCCTAAGATCTGATCTCCTGAGTGGCTCCCACTAAATGCAGGATGGGGAGAAGGGGGATGCATGTGCCCGGGGTGTGTGCAGTGCATGGCTGAGTTCCTGCACTTATTATCTGAGAAAAAAAAGCCCTGGATGTCACCCATAGAGTCACTATGGGGCTTCCATTGTCGGCTGTGTCCTCTGCACCCGCCTCCACAGCGAATTCAAAACATGTAACCTGTAAAAAAAAATTAAAGCGTCGCCTATGGGGATTTTTAAGTACCAAAGTTTGGCGCCATTCCACAAGGGTGTGCAATTTTGAAGTGTGACATATTAGGTATCTATTTACTCAGCGTAACATCATCTTTCACATTATGCAAAAAAAATTAGGCTAACTTTACTGTTTTTTATTTGTTTAAAGCATGAAACTGTTTTTATTTTTTCCCTCTAGGGTCTCTGCTAAAAAACATATATAATGTTAGGGGGTTCTGTGTGTTTTTCTAGCAAAAAAATTATGATTTTTACATGTAGGAGAGGAATGTCAGAATTGGCCTGGTAGGCAAGTGGTAAAAGTGATGAAAGTGTCCAAACACCAGTTAATCCTTAGGTGAAAAAAGGGTGGTGTCCTTCCAATTCATGACAGGTGTATCACCTCGTGCTCCCCAGGGGATAGACAAGACAAAAATATCTTCTTACCAGATAAAAAGACCTTTTAAGGCCTATTCACACATTAGCAAGTTTTCACCCCTCACTTCAGGTATAAGCCAGCTCAACTGTTCAGCCTTTTAGAGGATGCCAGTGATGCATATATCGATCTCGTAGGAGCCTCAGACCTGATCATGCAGTAAACCAGAAGGAAGAGGAAACAAACTCATTGCGCACCGTTCAATTAAAAGCACAAGAGTTTAATAGCAAATCTACTTACAGCAAAGATAAGTTACACAGGCATATCGGAAAAACATCAGTCAGACACTCTCCACGAGTGCAAAGCCGTCACCGCCATTCCTTGCCTTGCCTGACATACGTTTCGTTCAATAGAACATCTTCTGTGAGGCAGTAACATAAATACAAAGAGTTCATATGCAACACTGAAGAGTTATGCAAAAAAGGTGGAATCCAGGCCAGGTGGTGAGTAGATGAGACAAGACCCTTGAACCAACTTCAGTGTATTTATCAATACACCACACCACACCGCACTCATATATTACTCTTACAAAAAGGCAGATCAAATAAGCATGTAGACATAGATACTAGGGATATCTCCAAACTCCAGCATGAACTGCTTTCCCACACTTCAGGCACCGCAACTGCTTTCCTTCTCAAGGATTCAATGACAGGTCTCTGCACAGGATCCAGCTATCACAGAATGCTCCATTCGATTATCCAATGGGGGAAATGCGGCCAAAAATGAATATAAGGAAGTGCATAGTGAAGCACGTATGGGTATTTGATGAATTTATTAAAAAGGTACTCACAAACAGAGTTGAAAACAAGCATTTAAAAAGTATTGTAGCCATGGCTCGTAGCGTGCTTGTGTCCTCAAGGCACCACCTGATGCATTTCAACCAATAGGTCGTCGTCAGAGGCGTGGTTAATGTACACTTGCACGCAGTTATATATACACACAGCCGGAACTTTCATTAACGGATGTGTATTGAAACTAAAGATGGCCGGAACTACTAAATGAAATGCGTTCCAAAGACCAGAAATGTTAAAACCAAAACCGACACATCCAATAAGGAAAGAATCAGCACACACTAAACAGAGACAATGAACATATCTTTACAACTTCAAGTTCTGGAAGTAGGTGTATATTACAAAATACACAAAAAGATTGTCTATACTGTATAACCAAATACTGTATATATGTATAAACTAAACACGCAGGTATGCACAGCTCTACCTACTGGACACTCAAACTAATAACATATCTTAAAACCATATTAAGCAAAAATAAAAAATAAATAAAAAAAATTACTACACTATGAGACTTTTATCCGTGTCTCCAGTGGAGTAATTTTTTACCTTCTAGCCCCTTCCTGAGTGGCCATCTGAGTGGATTTATGCCTTTAGTGGAACCAATCTGGTGTTCCCAAAGCGTTTTTTGACTGTCGTGTAAAAAGGGGTCAAACAGCTCTGGTGAGTGGCCATCTTCATATTGAGCACTCGTGGTGGAAGATCTAGAAGTTTTATCTCAGAACATTCCATTTTGGTGTTGGGATTTATTCTCTTATGGACTTTATGCTTGCTTATTTTTTCATTAATGTGCACATTTAAGTTTGATGCAGTGTTTTTCTTTGTGCCAGTTTTTCACATGAACATGTATAGTGCCTTATTCTTTACTTTATAATTCTACAAAAATACAAAAAGACTTATTTTCTAACTAAGAGTCTTATATACAGTACACCCTTCACATTTTTATAACATTATATTATATATTTTCATGTGACAACTAGTGATGAGCCGAACACCCCCGGGTTCGGTTCGCACCAGAACCCGCGAACGGACCGAAAGTTCGAACGAACATTAGAACCCTATTAAATACAATGGATGCGAACGTTCGAATTCTAAAGTGCTAATTATAACAACTATTATGCATGTTATTGTCATAAATAGGGGTTTGGGAACCCGGGTTCTGCACCAGGGGACATGTATCAATGCAAAAAGAAGTTTTAAAAACGGTCGTTTTTCGGGAGCAGTCATTTTAATGATGCATAAAGTGAAAAAAAAAAAGTCAAATATTCCTTTAAATATCGTACCTGGGGGGTGTCTAAAGTATGCCTGTGAAGTGCCACGTGTTTCCCGTGTTTAGAACTGTCCCTGCACAAAATGACACTTCTAAAGGAAAAAAAAGCCATTTAAAACTGCTTGCGGCTTTAATGTAATGTCTGGTCCCGGTAATATGGATGAAATTCTTTAAGAAAAATGGCATAGCTACCCCATGACCCCCCCCCCCCTACCCCAGCCCATTACCAGCCCCTTTGGGTCTTGTATGGATATTAAGGGGAACCCCGCACATAAAATAAAAAAGGCCCTATATACTCTGAACAGCCGTATACAGGCGGTGCATACAAGACAGGGACTGTAGGTTTGTTCTTATGTAGAATCTGTTTGTAATTTTGAACAGGTACATTGTTGAAGTGTAGCTCCAGCCCAAAAATCTATTTTTAAACTTTTTGGGAAACATAGGTAAGGGTTATCACCCCTGTAACATTTGTTTTGCTGTCTGCGCCCCTGTTCAGAACATTTCACCTCACTTTCCGTCCCAATGACAACTGTTTTTGAAATGTGGTGTTTTTCTTGAAACAAGGATTGCTGATAAAGCATCAGTACAGATGAGACCCCTTTCTCCCATATTTATTCTTACAGGAGAGAATTTTCCTTTCTAGGGGTAGATTTCCTCTCACTTCCTGTTGTCTTCTTTCGTTTGCAAGTAGGAGTCGTTTGTAAGTTGGATGTTTGAAAGTAGGGACCTGACGTATATACTCTGCAGAAATAGGCCCCTTAGTTGTTGGTGTTGGCACAACACTGTAAGCACTCAGTTACTCTTGGTTGGTGCTGGAACGCCCTGCTGTCAACTATTATATCAGGAATTTTAATTACATATAATTGTTGAACAGTGGTAGTAAAAATTGGGGCTTTGATGGTGGTGCTGGTGCCACAACACTGTAAGCCCTGACAGTTACTCTTGGTGGGTGCAGCAATGGGCCCTGCTGTGAATTATTAGATCAAGAATTGTAATTACATGCCCCTTTTGAACAGGGGCTGAAAAATTGGGCCTTTCGTGGTGGTGGTGGTGGTGGCGTTGCCACAAGACTGTAAGCCCTCAGAGTTACTCTTGGTGGGTGCAGCAATGGACCCTGCTGTGAATTATTAGATCAAGAATTGTAATTGCATGCCCCTGTTGAACAGGGGCTGAAAAATTGGGCCTTAGGCACTGGTGGCACAACACTACAACCCCTCACAGATACTGTACTTGGAGCACAGCAATGAGCCCTGTTGCAAAGTATTGCTTCAAAAATTGTAATGACACGCCCCTGTTAAACAGGGGCTGAAAAATTGGGCCTTAGGCACTGGTGCCACAACACTCCAACCCCTCACAGATACTGTACTTGGAGCACAGCAATGAGCCCTATGGCAAATTATTGCTAAAAAAATTGTAATTACACGCCCCTGTAAAACAGGGGCTGAAAAATTGGGCCTTAGCCACTGGTGGCGGCACCCATAAACAAAAATGATCTTCCAAGCTATCATCATCAATCGTATCATTGAGGACTCGGAGGAGGAGGATAGCCAGTCAACATAACAGCACAGGCACTCAGCATCAGCCTTGAAGGGATGTGACATGTTAAAATCAATTAGTCTGTTATATCAGCATCAGGTGTGTGGTAGCTGGTGGTGATCCAAGACTGGTTCATCTTGATGAAAGTCAGTCGATCAACCGAGTCGGTGGACAGGCGCACCCTGTGATCCGTGACAAATCCTCCAGCAGCACTGAATGTGCGTTCCGAAAGAACGCTGGATGCAGGACAGGCCAGTAGCTCAATTGCATACTGTGCAAGCTCTGGCCAGTGATCCATCCTCAAGACCCAGTAAGCCAGAGGATTTTCGGTGGGGAAGGTGTCCAAGTCTGACCTTGCCCCTAGATATTCCTGCACCATGTTTATCAGACGCTGGCGATGGTTGCTGGAACCGATCATACTTTGGGGCTGCGGACTAAAGAATTGTCTGAACGCATCGGTCAGACGGCCACCTTCCCCACCGCTCCTTCTTTGACTGGCCGAAGCCTCAGCAACTCGTTGTCCAGGACCAGGAGTTTGTAACCTCCCAGTCTCTGGGAACGCGTTGCACAGACCTTTCTGCAAGGCCTCCCGGAGTTGTCTCATCCTCTGCTCCCTCTGCGACGGTAACATAAGGTCCGCAACCTTACCCTTGTACCGTGGATCAAGGAGAGTGGCCAGCCAGTAATGGTCCCTCTCCTTGATCCGAAGAATACGAGGATCCTTCCGCAGACTTTGCAGGATCAGGGAGGCCATGCAGCGTAGGTTTGCTGAGGCATTCGCTCCGGAGTCCTCTGGGTCACTAAGGACGACATGATCCGCAGCCACCTCCTCCCAGCCACGTACAAGTCCACTGGTTTCTTGGGACTGTAAATCATCCCTAAAAGACTGCTGCTGATGATGCTGAGTGCCAGCCTCCACCTCCATGCTGACACAATCCTCCTCCTCCTCCTCCTCCTCCTCCTCTTCCTGTGCGATGGGTGGGACAGAAGGAACACTGTCTGGGTAAAGGGGGCCTTGAGAGGCAAGGAAGTCCTCCTCTTCCTGCCTCTGTTCTGCCTCAAGTGCCCTGTCCATTATTCCACGCAGCGTGTGCTCCAACAGGTGGACAAGAGGTAGTGTCACTGATGCATGCACTGTCACTGCTCACCATCCTCGTGGCCTCCTCAAATGGTGCCAGGACAGTGCATGCATCCCTGATCATGCCCCACTGGCGTGGAGAAAAAAAACCAAGCTCCCCTGACCCTGTCCTGGTGCCGTAGTCGCACAGGTACTCATTGATGGCCCTCTGCTGCGTGTGCAGCCGCTGCAGCATGGCCAACGTTGAGTTCCACCTGGTGGGCATGTCACATATAAGGCGGTTCTTGGGCAGGTTCAACTCCTTTTGCAGCTCAGCCAGGCGAGCACTGGCATTATAAGATCTGCGGAAATGCACACAGACTTTCCTGGCCTGCCTCAGGACATCCTGTAAGCCCGGGTACCTGCCCAAGAACCGCTGCACCACCAGGTTAAGGACGTGAGCCACACAGGGCACATGGGTCAGTTGTCCCTGTCGGAGGGCGGAGAGGAGGTTGGTGCCATTGTCGCAAACCACCATTCCTGGCTTAAGCTGGCGTGGCGTCAACCACCTCTCGGCCTGGCCCTGCAGAGCAGACAGGACCTCTGCCCCAGTGTGGCTTCTGTCCCCCAAACACACCAGCGCAAGCACGGCATGGCATCTTTTTGCCTGCGTACTTGCGTAGCCCCGTGAACGGCTACGGAGCACCGCTGGTTCATAGGACAAACCACAGGAAGAGGCCATGGAGGAAGAAGAAGAGGAGGGGGTGGAGGAGAGAGGTGTGTCACAACCAGTAGTAGCATTTTGGAGGCGTGGCGGTGGGACAACCTCCAACACTACTGCACCTTGTCCTGCATCCTTCCCAGCTGCCAAAAGAGTGACCCAATGGGCCGTGAAAGAAAGGTAACGTCCCTGTCCATGCCTGCTGGACCATGAGTCAGCGGTAATATGCACCTTACCGCTGACCGCCCTGTCCAGCGAGGCCAAGACATTGCCTTCCACATGCCGGTAGAGAGCCGGAATAGCCTTCCGTGAGAAAAAGTGGCGTTTGGGAACCTGCCACTGAGGAACCGCACATTGCACAAACTCACGGAAGGGGGCCGAGTCTACCAACTGAAAAGGCAGCAGTTGAAGCGCTAGCAATTTAGCCAAGCTAGCATGGGCATGTGGATGGCTGGGAGTGAACTTCTTTCGACGGTCCAGCAGCTGGGGCAGGGAAATTTGCCTGCTAGAATCGGACGTCGGTGTACTGCTAGCAGAGTGGCCGCAAGTACTTGGCTGTGACACACCTAATTCTACACCTTCATTCCTCTCAGTGCATGTTTCAGAGAGGACTGAAGTTATAGTGGGGTTGGAGATCCCAGCTGATGCGGTGCAAGGAGAGGTCCGCTTTGTTCTTTGGTGTGGGTCTTTGAGGTAGGCTTGCCAACGAGCTGCATGGCAGGTCAACATATGTCTGGTCAGGCATGTGGTACCCAAGCGGCTGATGTTTTGGCCACGCGATATACGCTTGAGACATATGTTGCAAACAGCAGCTGTGCGATCTGATGCACTAGCCTCAAAAAAGGCCCACACCAAAGAACTTTTTGAATGACGGGCAGAGGCAGCGCCCTGCACAGGCGGAGCTCTGCGGTGTGATTCCGTCGGTGTACTGCCCTTACGCTGGCCACCAAAGGGCATCCTGCCTCGTTGGAGATGTGCCTCCTCCTCATCCTCCTCCTCCTCCTCTCTCCTATTAGGCACCCACGTGGAGTCAGTGACCTCATCATCACCTCCCTCCTCATCACTGGAGCCAATCTGGCAGTATGCTGCAGCTGCTGGAACATGACTGCCAGATTGGTGTCCTTCTTGAGCATCCCCTCTGTCTGCTCTCACGCTACTGCCTTCCTCTAGCTGGGTTTCATCATCAGACCCTTCGAAACGCTGGGCATCCTCCTGGAGCATGTACCCAACACTGTGCTGAAACAGTTCGGGGGACTCCTCAGGAGGAGGACATGGTGGGTCTAGGGAAGGAGTGACTGATGATGAGTCTGACATTGATACCAGGGAAGAGGACGCTTTGGCAGCTGCTTTTCCAGTACCCTGAGCCTGGGTGAGAGAGGATGAGGAGGAGGAGGAGGGCTTGGTCATCCACTCTACCAAGTCTTCGGCATGATGTGGCTCAACATGTCCAGCTGCCGAAAAGAAGGACAAGCGTGTCCCATGGCCATGTGCTGATGACAATGCACCGCGTCCACGACCAGCACTGTTGCCCCCAGACACAGAGCCTGCTTGCCCTCTTTTATTGCCTCCTGACTGTCTGCCTCTCCTTGTTTGCCTTCCAGACATTCTAATAGATGGCCTGCAGGGAGATGGGAAAAAAGCAATAAGGGCTACCTTCAGGTGTCCTTCTCTGTCCCTTGAAACAAGGACTTTGACAGTGAAAGAAACTGACACACTCTCCCTACCTACAGTTTTCTGTCCCTAGAAAAAATGTTTTTTTTAAGCACAATTTAGCACAAGGAGAATTCACTCACTGTCCTTCCAGGTCCCTGGAAACAAGGACTTTGACAGTGAAAGAAACTGACACACTCTCCCTACCTACAGTTTTCTGTCCCTAGAAAAAATGTTTTTTTTAAGCACAATTTAGCACAAGGAGAATTCACTCACTGTCCTTCCAGGTCCCTGGAAACAAGGACTTTGACAGTGAAAGAAACTGACACACTCTCCCTACCTACAGTTTTCTGTCCCTAGAAAAAATGTTTTTTTTAAGCACAATTTAGCACAAGGAGAATTCACTCACTGTCCTTCCAGGTCCCTGGAAACAAGGACTTTGACAGTGAAAGAAACTGACACACTCTCCCTACCTACAGTTTTCTGTCCCTAGAAAAAATGTTTTTTTTAAGCACAATTTAGCACAAGGAGAATTCACTCACTGTCCTTCCAGGTCCCTGGAAACAAGGACTTTGACAGTGAAAGAAACTGACACACTCTCCCTACCTACAGTTTTCTGTCCCTAGAAAAAATGTTTTTTTTAAGCACAATTTAGCACAAGGAGAATTCACTCACTGTCCTTCCAGGTCCCTGGAAACAAGGACTTTGACAGTGAAAGAAACTGACACACTCTCCCTACCTACAGTTTTCTGTCCCTAGAAAAAATGTTTTTTTTAAGCACAATTTAGCACAAGGAGAATTCACTCACTGTCCTTCCAGGTCCCTGGAAACAAGGACTTTGACAGTGAAAGAAACTGACACACTCTCCCTACCTACAGTTTTCTGTCCCTAGAAAAAATGTTTTTTTTAAGCACAATTTAGCACAAGGAGAATTCACTCACTGTCCTTCCAGGTCCCTGGAAACAAGGACTTTGACAGTGAAAGAAACTGACACACTCTCCCTACCTACAGTTTTCTGTCCCTAGAAAAAATGTTTTTTTTAAGCACAATTTAGCACAAGGAGAATTCACTCACTGTCCTTCCAGGTCCCTGGAAACAAGGACTTTGACAGTGAAAGAAACTGACACACTCTCCCTACCTACAGTTTTCTGTCCCTAGAAAAAATGTTTTTTTTAAGCACAATTTAGCACAAGGAGAATTCACTCACTGTCCTTCCAGGTCCCTGGAAACAAGGACTTTGACAGTGAAAGAAACTGACACACTCTCCCTACCTACAGTTTTCTGTCCCTAGAAAAAATGTTTTTTTTAAGCACAATTTAGCACAAGGAGAATTCACTCACTGTCCTTCCAGGTCCCTGGAAACAAGGACTTTGACAGTGAAAGAAACTGACACACTCTCCCTACCTACAGTTTTCTGTCCCTAGAAAAAATGTTTTTTTTAAGCACAATTTAGCACAAGGAGAATTCACTCACTGTCCTTCCAGGTCCCTGGAAACAAGGACTTTGACAGTGAAAGAAACTGACACACTCTCCCTACCTACAGTTTTCTGTCCCTAGAAAAAATGTTTTTTTTAAGCACAATTTAGCACAAGGAGAATTCACTCACTGTCCTTCCAGGTCCCTGGAAACAAGGACTTTGACAGTGAAAAAAACTGACACACTCTCCCTACCTACAGTTTTCTGTCCCTAGAAAAAATGTTTTTTTTAAGCACAATTTAGCACAAGGAGAATTTACTCACTGTCCTTCCAGGTCCCTGGAAACAAGGACTTTGACAGTGAAAGAAACTGACACACTCTCCCTACCTACAGTTTTCTGTCCCTAGAAAAAATGTTTTTTTTAAGCACAATTTAGCACAAGGAGAATTCACTCACTGTCCTTCCAGGTCCCTGGAAACAAGGACTTTGACAGTGAAAGAAACTGACACACTCTCCCTACCTACAGTTTTCTGTCCCTAGAAAAAATGTTTTTTTTAAGCACAATTTAGCACAAGGAGAATTCACTCACTGTCCTTCCAGGTCCCTGGAAACAAGGACTTTGACAGTGAAAGAAACTGACACACTCTCCCTACCTACAGTTTTCTGTCCCTAGAAAAAATGTTTTTTTTAAGCACAATTTAGCACAAGGAGAATTCACTCACTGTCCTTCCAGGTCCCTGGAAACAAGGACTTTGACAGTGAAAGAAACTGACACACTCTCCCTACCTACAGTTTTCTGTCCCTAGAAAAAATGTTTTTTTTAAGCACAATTTAGCACAAGGAGAATTCACTCACTGTCCTTCCAGGTCTCTGGAAACAAGGACTTTGACAGTGAAAGAAACTGACACACTCTCCCTACCTACAGTTTTCTGTCCCTAGAAAAAATGTTTTTTTTTAAGCACAATTTAGCACAAGGAGAATTCACTCACTGTCCTTCCAGGTCCCTGGAAACAAGGACTTTGACAGTGAAAGAAACTGACACACTCTCCCTACCTACAGTTTTCTGTCCCTAGAAAAAATGTTTTTTTTAAGCACAATTTAGCACAAGGAGAATTCACTCACTGTCCTTCCAGGTCCCTGGAAACAAGGACTTTGACAGTGAAAGAAACTGACACACTCTCCCTACCTACAGTTTTCTGTCCCTAGAAAAAATGTTTTTTTTAAGCACAATTTAGCACAAGGAGAATTCACTCACTGTCCTTCCAGGTCCCTGGAAACAAGGACTTTGACAGTGAAAGAAACTGACACTCTCCCTACCTACAGTTTTCTGTCCCTAGAAAAAATGTTTTTTTTAAGCACAATATAGCACAAGCACAAAACACACTGACACTCTCCCTACCTATCCTTCTCTTTCCCTAAACTAAAGGAATCCAGGTTAAGCAAGAAAGAAATAAAAGTCACTGTCCCTGCCTATGCTGCTCTATCCCTGCTCCGGAACACACTACACTAGGCCGCCGTGCTGGCGGCCTTTTATAGTGTGGGGCGTGTACTAAACACCCTCAGCAATAATTGGCCACAGGCATCCTGCCTGTGGCCAATCATTGCTCTCCTCGCTGCCGGCGCTGTGATTGGCCAAGCATGCAGGGTCACAGTGCATGCTTGGCCAATCACAGCGCCTGGATGACACTGCGATGGCGTAGTGCATTGTGGGCCGTTCGCGTCACTCGAATTTGGCGCGAACGGCCCAAATCGTTCGATCTTCGTCGAACGATCGAACAGCCGATGTTCGAGTCGAACGTATGTTCGACTCGAACACGAAGCTCATCCCTAGTGACAACACTGAAGAAATTACACTTTGCTACAATGTAAAGTAGTGAGTGTACAGCTTGTATAACAGTGTAAATTTGCTGTTCCCTCAAAATAACTCAACACACAACCATTAATGTCTTAACCGCTGGCAACAAAAGTGAGTAGGGGTGTACTCACTTTTGTTGCCAGCGGTTTAGACATTAACCACTTCTCCACTGAGGACGTCATATGGCGTTTGAAAAATTATTGCGCAAATACTATGCGCGATAAAAAGTTGCAATGACCGCCATTTTATTCCCTAGGGTTTCTGCTAAAAAAAGATATAATGTTTGGGGGTTCTGATTAATTTTCTAGCAAAAAAATTATGATTTTTACATGAAGGAGAAGAGTGCCAGAATTGGCCCGGTGGAGAAGTGGTTAATGGTGTGTTGAGTTGTTCTGAGGGGACAGCAAATTTTTACTTTTAAACAAGCTGTACACTCACTACTTTACATTGTAGCAAAGTGTCATCTCTGTGTTGTCAGATGAAAAGATATAATAAAATATTTACAAAAATGTGAGGGGTGTACTCAATTTTGTGAAATACTGTATATAATAAAAACAGACAATTAGAATAAAGAGAAAAAAATATGCATATATACATATGGTTAAGAATAGAGAGGACTGACATTGTCACAAATTGAAATGTTAATTTAAGTCCATGTGAAACGTAACTTTTAATTTCATAAATCCAGCGGGTCTCCATTCTGGATATCTCACACCTGACAAAACGTCCCCTCCAATGGGAAGTAAATCTGTCAATGGCAATGAACGTAGTACCCGCTGGACTCTTGTATGGTAATCTCACATCGCTGAATTCATTTTTTAAATGGGTCAATGAAAACTCCCTAGGGATTTCTTTACAACATGAAGCTAGTTCCTCATAGATACATTTTTTGGATCTTAATATAGAAATTAGGGAAGGTGCTTTGGTCACTTCGACCTACTTGAAGTCCACTGACCATAATAGTTACATGAATGTTCACATTAACGAACATGTGGCTAATATAAGGAGAGGTATTCCGAAACATAGTGTTTCTAGGCACTATCTGGAATGCCATAACAAGAATCCAGTGGGTGCCATAGACAGATTTACTCCCCATTGAAGGGGAAGTTTTGTCAGGTGTGAAATATGCAGAATGGAGACCCGCTGGATTTATGAAATTAAAAGTTACATTCCACATGGACTTAATGTTGATTGGGACATTTGTTTTATCAATAATAATTAACATTTCAATTTGTGACAATGTCAGTCCTCTCTATTCTTTACCATATGCATATGTATATATGCATATTTTTTCTCTTTATTCTTATTGTCTGTTTTTATTATATATATAAGACTTAGTTAGAAAAGAAGTCTTATTTTATTTTTGTTCAATATGATTTTAAGATATGTTATTTGTTTGAGTGTCCTGTAGGTGGAGCTGTGCATACCTGCTGGTTTAGGTTATACATATATATTTGGTTATACAGTATAGACAATCTTCTTGTGCATTTTGTGCATTTTTTAATGTAAACCTACTTCCAGAACTTGAAGTTGTAAAGATATGTTCATTGTCTCTGATTGGTGTGTGCTGATTCTTTCCTTGTTGGATGTGTCAGTTTTGGTTTTAACATTTCCGGTCTTTGGAACGCATTTCATTTAGTAGTTCCGGCCATCTTTAGTTTCGATACACATCGGGTAATGAAAGTTCCGGCTGTGTGCATATACACTGTTGTGCTCATAAGTTTACATGCCCTGGCAGAATTTATGATTTCTTGGCCAATTTTCAGAGAATATGAATGATGACACAAAAACTTTTCTTTCACTCCTGGTTAGTGTTTGGCTGAAGCCATTTATTATCAATCAACTGTGTTTACTCTTTTTAAATCATAATGGTAACAGAAACTACCCAAATGACCCTGATAAAAGTTTACATACTCCAGTCCTTAATACCGTGTATTGCCCCCTTTAATATCAATGACAGCTTGAAGTCTTTTGTGGTATTTGTGGATGAGGCTCTTTATCTTCTCAGATGGTAAAGCTGCCCATTCCTCTTGGCAAAAAGCCTCCAGTTCCTGTAAATTCTCAGGCTGTTTTGCATGAACTGCACGTTTGAGATCTCCCCAGAGTGGCTCAATGATATTTCGGTCTGGAGACTGAGATGGCCACTCCAGAACCTTCACTTTATTCTGCTGCAGTCAATGACAGATCGATTTGGCCTTGTGTTTTGGATCATTGTCATGTTGGAATGTCCAAGTACGTCCCATGCACAGCTTCCTGGCTGATGAATGCAAATGTTCCTCCAGTATTTATTGATAACATACTGCATTCATCTTGCCAACAATTTTGACCAAAATTCCTGTGCCTTTGTAGCTCACACATCCCCAAAACATCAGCGGCCCACCTCTGTACCTTTCATCATAGGCCTTGTTGACTCCTCTCCAAATGTAGCATTTATGGTTGTGGCCCAAAAACTAAATTTTGGTCTCATCACTCCAAATGACTTTGTGCCAGAAGGTCCAGAAACTCATTGACCTTTTATACACACACACACTAATTACAAGCAAACAGATCACAGGTGAGGATTTACTTTAAATATAAGGAAATATACCTGTTTAGGGATACAGCGATGTCCTCACCTGAGCCGATTCCTAATTTGGCTTTGGGTACAGGCGTTGGCACCTGAAGTAGGGGAAACAGGAAGTGAAGCCTTGCGGCTTTACAGTCCGTTTCTACTGCACATGCGCAAGTTGCGCTATGCCTTGTAAATGGTCCTGTAAGTCTTCTGGAACCTGTGATGTGTCCCAGAAGACAGCGGGTGAAAGGGGGGGAGCAAACTTCTAGCTCAGTTCAAAGCGGCGATCTGAGCCAGAAGTGGAAGTGGTTACCTGTCAAAACCAGGTACCCACCCCCCCAAAAAAATGCCAAAATGGGGGAGGGTGCAAACAAGTGGAACAGAGTGACAAACAGGGGCTGGTCAGATGGGCTCCTGATCATGTGATTACTGTGCTAGCCCATCACAGTGATCGCATGATCAAACAGCCCATTAAGACAAAAAGTTAACTATTGTTTCTGACCCTTACTATGGGTACAAACAACAACTATTGTACATATATGTGGCTTCCCTGCACATCAGGTACAGGAGGATTTATACTTGGTTGTTTTTTTGTTGGGTCATGGTAATGGCAAGAAACATACAGCTAAAGTTTAAAAAATGTTTAAATCATTTTGGGCCAGTTTTGCCTCGATAATGAAACAAAATCGGGAGATATCAATTAACATTTATCTCCAAATGAAGGTCCAATTGTCTTAAAGGTATACATCACCTGGATAGACTAGGGAGTCTATGTATAAAACATTCATTGGACCAATGACACACATTTGTGTGGCTGAACAATGTTTTATTTAAATGTCTGTAATAGATTAAAGTGATACTAAAGTCTATTTTTTTTTTTATATAAAAATAACAAACATGTTAAACTTACCTTTCCTGTGTAGTGGTTTTGCACAGAGCAGCCCAGATCCTCCTCTTCGCGGGTCCCTTGCAGGCTCTCCTGGCCCCTCCCTCCTGCCGAGTGCCCCCAGAGCAAGCAGTCAGGAGAGGGAGTCCCCAGATTTTGTGGGAATCTCTCTGCTGATCCCCGCTGCACAGGCGGATGACAGTTCCGTGCCTGCTCCGCTGATGCAGAGCAGATGCAGACACAGCCTGCTTTCCTCTATGGGCAGTTGGATGTAAACAGATCACCTGTTGGTTTATATTCGACTGTTATCCGATCTGCCAGATGGATGGGGAACGGATCCCAATCTGTCAGATTTTTCACTAATAGCATCAGACCGGATGTCAGCGGGTATTAACGGACACATGTCCACTGACATCCACCGCTCCATGGAGGGAAATTAATGGTTTGATCAGGTCCACCTAAAAAACTGACAGGCAGACCCGAACGGTCCACCTGTGTGAAAGGGGGCTTTAGAAACACTTTAAGAAATGGGAATGAACTTCAGCCAGTTGCAGAGATTTTCAAACAGTGGACAATCTCAGCAAGCATTAAACACACTAGACTCCACATTATCTTTTCCTTGTTAATCCCCACACAGCTTTATTATTTGCAGTAAAGCTTGCACTGATTGCATCCCTTGTAAAAACTGGGATATTTATGAGCAGCTTAGACATTGATTATATCCTAATACAGATCAATACTCATCAGTCACTGACATCCAGATTATTGTAAAGAAAATCTTGGTGTTCCAATAGAATATGTTACTTGAAATATGTAGAGGTTTTCTAAAAGTAAGTTCATCTCAGAATGGCAAGTTATCTTTGAGAGTTCACAAGCAGTCTTGTGTCCTTACGGAGGAGATGGCTCCAGTGAAGCAGGAAATAGTCCTAGTAACTGATCACACTTGGTCTTGTATGCATTTCAACAGTATGAGTATATCTGGCAGTCACTTCACTTTTCTTTTCAGGGTTTCATAATTCTTGAGGTCACACAGAGTGAAAAAAAGCTGTATGATAAATACTACATTTCTAAATATTACACAATGCAAACAGTTCTTAATATATATCTAATAGAGTAAAATGGTTAAAGTCCATAAGATTATTATTATTTTTTTGTTTCTTTTGTCTGTGCCCCATTTGAAAGCTTTACCCTCACTTCCTATACACAAGAGAAAGTCAGAAGAAATTATCCAAAGTGAGGGAAAACCTTACTTTGGGGGCCACAGTTCCCACAAAAGAACTTGAGCACGCTTCAACTTCTTGGATTCGGGAGTGCGCACAATGCCTCTCTGAAATCAAACACTTTGTTAGAGACTGTTCTCAAGTGGAACAAGAAGAGTTGGAAGAATTAGACTTTGACATTCAGTCTTGGGCCAGAGTGGTACTCTGACGTAAAGGTTCATCCTAGTAAAGAAAAGTGCAAAGTTCCCAGAGTTTTTCTATAACAGCCTATTCCAGACCATAGTCTGTGTCACCAGAGTTTAAATGGTGATTCCTTTCCACCCTTATCCCCAAGATACCCAGGAAACCAAAATGGATTCTGACAATATTACACAGACCAATTGTTACCCAGCTCAGGTTCGTGCTCCTGGGTGCCCTCTGACCCCCCATCCATTGACGCTCCTGAAGACAGAGATATGTCGCCTCTTGTTCCAGAAGATGTTTTGAAACCCAAAGCCTGAGGCACTCCCAGAGAAGTTTGGGAGACCCCTGTACATTTTGCACAGCGTGAATTTGACTGGTCTGCAAACTTGGCAAGGATAGCAAGTTTAGGTGGGGGGGGGGAGTGTCCATTTATCTAGTCCTGATCATTGAGACATTTTTGTACTGCTCTGTGTTCATTATCTACTGTATTATTCTTAAACTTGAACTCCAGGAAAAAAGAACATGTTTTAGATATTTGCCTTAGAAAAATGAATTACCCATGTGTGAGGATGCTGCTGTGTTATGTAAGACTTATAGTTTCAATAGTTCTGTTACTAGTATAAGTCCCGAACATCTAGAGCTGAAACTTACAGCTCTGGCTAACATACAATATATACAGTGAAGGATGATGGGTCAATCACACTTCACCTCCTCCATTCATAAATAGTTTAAAGTTCTTTTTACAGAATACAAGGCATTCTGTGATCCAATAAGAGGAGAGAATGGGGAGATAACGGTTATGATCTAGTTTTGGCCAACTACAGACTGCCTTGTAGTCTGTAAAAAGAAAAATATGTTTTGAGAATGTGCAATGTGGAATACAGCAACCCTACACATAGGATCCATCATTAGAAATGATTTATTTTTATAAAGCAAATATAAATAATTGTGTTTTTCCTGAAATTTAGCTATAACTATATCTGATGTTCAGGAGCAAAGATCTCACAAATACTGATATATATTCTAACACTGAGCTGCTCTATTTAAAGCCTGATCACAGCATAATTGCATGTTCTGTGTCCAATCCTAGGGCAATCTAAAAATGAGTAATGCTCACATTATATTCTGCTGTTGGAGGCTGTATTGCTTTAATGAGACTGCAGATTGGGAACTCTGTGTTTAAGATTCCTTTGGCATGTTAACAAATTCTCTGGCTTTTGTCTATCATTTCAGTTGTTTTCACAAGACCAGTTAGTAGTGAAACATAGACTTTGAGTTTAAAACATTAAAGATTATTTCCATCTAAATACACATTTCAGCTAAATTGATATAAAAAGTCTGCAGCACAAAACAATATTAGTTATTCCTTATTTCATATTATTATAATTGCACCAAGTCTTGAACCTTTCACTGTGCGCAATTGGTCATACATGGTTGGTTCACGGTCATGTGGAAAATATAGAAATAATGTACTGCTGTGAACACTCCACAGGATAGCTGCTGACTACTGTAGATTGAACCTTATTGCCTCAGAAAATTTTGAACCTTACTAGTACACCACTATGGTTTAATTTCAAATGCCGGCACATACATCACTACAGGTTACACAATGATGGTGTATATGCCAGTAGAAGGAACCACTGAGTACATCAGAGCGACCAGGTGTCCACCATACCTGAAACCATGCTAGATGCTTTGGATCCCTCAGTAAGCTTGTCTCTTGAAGACAGTGGAGCTTGGAAGAGCAGGTGGTGGGAAGATGGGCTTCTTTTTACTTTGTTAAATAGCCATAATGTTGCTTTTGGAGGTCTAATTGAAATACACACATTTTTCTGGTGCCATTGTGATGATTGCACTCTCAAATCACACTGCTGTGACCAGAATGTGAAGCATTACACATTATAGCCTCACTCTGTTCAGAGATGTTCTGCTTTGAGACAACAATCTGCACACAAGAAAACTGAGAGTGATCATTATTGGGGTAGGTTAATTATGCTACCTATTATACTGGAACAAATATTAGTAATATTATAAGAGTTCAGGTTATTCAGTCTGCATACTTGTTCCAGGGCAATGAACCATTAGGTAGTGAAGCCATAATCACCAAGTCCTGGGGCATACACCCTTAAAGACAAATGATTAAAAGCAACTTTCTAATTTCTATCCCCATAGGCTCACTATAAAATGAAAGATATGTACACAATTGTACACAATTGGCTGTCCAGGGCATCGCATTGGATGTTTTTTCTGGGGTTTATTTACTAAAAATGGTGAGTGAAAAATCTGGCGCAGCTCAGCATAGTAAGCAATCAGGTTCCAGGTTTTATTGCCAAAGCTTATTTGAACACGCTAAAGTTAGATGCTGATTTCCTACCACGCACAGCTGCATTCTGAGTGCTCCAAGTTTAGGCTAGGTTCACACATGTCTAGTGTGAATTTCACTTCAGTTTTCACTGCAAATTTCCTAAGCAGTTGTTCAAAGGTTCAGCTGCAATTTAGATGCGGTTCAGATACAAATTTATGGAGCTAAAAAACAATGGCATGTGGGTCCCCCCCCCCAATCTATACCAGGTCCTTTCGGGTCTAGTATAGTTTTTAAGGGGAACCTCGCACCAAACTTTTTAAACAAAATGGTGTGGGGTCCCCCCCAAATCCTTACCAAACCCTTACAACCCTAGCTGGTGGTTGTGAGGGTCTGCAGGCAGGAGGGTTATTGGAATCTGGAAGCCCCCATTACCAAGGGGGACCCTATATCCCCCCATGTGAATACTCACTCACCAAAAAAGTTAAAAAAATAAAATAAAAACACAGAGACAGTTTTAAAAAAATTACGTGGGGCCCCCCTCCCAAATTCATACCAGAGCCTTATCCAAGCATGCACCCTAGCAGCCCAGGAAAGGGAGGGGATGAGTGAGTGCCCACACTCCTGAACTAAACCAGATCACATGCCCTCAATATGTGGGGGTGCATTGGGACGGGGGGCCTCTTCCCCCTCCACCCTAAAGCACCTTGTCCCTTTGTTGATGGAGACAAAGGCCTCCTCCCTACAAATCTGGCTGGTGGTTGTGGGGGTCTGCAGGCACCAAAAAAGTGTATAAATAAAAACAGAGACAGTTTTTGACAATTCGTTTTTTAATAAAACAAAAATAATGTCCCCCCCGGTGTAGATCCATTGTCAGTCATGATGCCCACTGCCACCACTGAGCCGAAAAATAAAAATAAAGCTCCACTCGTGTGAAGGCTCTCGCCATCTGACAGCTCCAAAATCTTAGCGAAGTTCTTAAATAGCTAAGGAGCGGGGCCACCTGGTGATGACACTGGGTGGCACTGCCCCTTGTGATGTCATCGACCGATGCAAAAAATACAGTACCGCTTTTTTGATGTGTTTAGTGATTTTCTGCTGCCAGGAGAGTTATGTTTAGGGGTGGCCAGTGTACATGTAGCCTAACCAAACTCAGATAACACATAAAGGGTTTGCTAAACCCTTGAATGGTGCCAGAATTCTTAGGGCCCCTTACTACATGATATTTCCAGTCCTCAAACAATTACTACATTTTTGTTTGTAAAATGTTCCAAAAGCTGGAAACATCAGCTGCGGTGCTGGCATCACTGGACTCCAGGACAGGTAAGTGTCCTATTATTAAAGTGGTTGTAAACCCTTTACAACCACTTTATGCTACAGGTAAGCCTATATTAAGGCTTTCCTGTAGCTACCCAGGATATCTCCTAAACCTGCACGGTTTAAGAGATATCCCCTGTCCCCTGCATGTGCCGATGTCATCGGCACATGTGCACTGGGGCAAACTGAAGCAATGGCACCTATGTGCCGTTGCTTCAGTCCATGTGCCGTTACTGGCGGCTTCTGCGAGCATGCGTGGGAGTGACGTCATCGCGGCTCCGGTCAATCACAGCGCTGGAGCTGTGATACCCGGAAATAACCCCCGGGAGAGACGTCGCCGCCGTAGGGGGGACGAGGACCACTTTTTTTGGTGTTCACAACCACTTTAAAAGCCAGCAGATGCAGTATGTGTAGGTGCTGGCTTCTAATTTTTGCAGCAGTGGTCGGACCTCTGCTTTAAGGAAAAAAAGTTTCTTGCCTCAAATACCCAATCAAGTGCAAGAATTTTTTTTATAAAACAGGAATTTTGCTTGCACATGAATGGATGTTTGATGTGAACACCGCTTTGCCTAATTCACTATACTAAGTAAACATTCTTTCTGGTAATTTCACATTATCTATTCTTTTAGCAATGATCCAATTGACTCTAAAAACGAAGTGTGAATGGGACTTTATACAATCTAATTAATATTGGAATTTTCATGAACATTTAAAATGTTCATTAATCTAAAATCGTTTTTTTACATGCCATTATGTCATTTGGCAAGGCATGTGAGTGGGAGTGGAGTTACCCTCCCTGCTGTTTCTTGTTGTGAATCACTTCTGTAGACAACAGGATATAATAATGAAAGGTTCTCCAGATAATCAGTATGACATAGACAAAAATGGCATCAACAAGCCTAGCATTAGTGAATAAGAGAAAATAGCCTCAGCTATTCAAAGTTACTAGTATCATACAGCTACCAATGATACTATCTATTGGAGATACAATTTCCTGGGACTAAAGGTCAAGGAATAAATGTATGCCTCCTGTTATTATATTCCACATATATAAAGCTGTAACTAAGATGTACAGCTGCAACACTTGAGTCTGGATGGTGCCCTTCCCACCATGCACCACCAGTAGGGAACCCAGATGCCTTCTTCTGTGATTTAAAAAAAAAAAAGATAGGAAGAGGATATATGGACAGACGCACTCTGAAAAACCTTTTGGGTTGCCTTTTATTGGTGAAATTATATAAAAGCACTACAAATCACAGCAGACAGTGGGATATCAGCTAACGCGTTTCGCACTAAGGTCTAGTGCTTAATCATAGCTATGATTAAGCACTAGACCTTAGTGTGAAACGCATTACCCCAGTCAACTATCTAGCCTTTTTTCTAACCATACACTTATTCAGTCCAACAGGCTAAACAAGAGAAACCACTAGATTCCTTCATCCACAGATTCTACACTATTCATAATCTCCCCTGCTGACTATTGCATTTAGACTGCAGCACATATGGCTGTCTGAATACCCCAACTGTACCTACAAGTTTGTCAAGCCAGGTAGTGCCAAAATAGTCACCCACAGCTCAAATTTTGACCAGTTTAGCAGGGATTGGGCAAAAGCTTAAGTTTTACACTTGCAGGTTTATCTTAGAAGGTCTTCTAAGACCAATATACTAGTGTTTAACAGCTGTTAACTTGGATCACCACTCCACTTCTACCAAAACCTGCACCCATAAACTGTTGTCCTGCTCTTATAGCAGTTCAGTTCTAGGTTGGTTGCCTATATGTTGGCAAAACATATAGCCCTGCATGTACGAGAATAGTAAAACTTCAGATTACAAGTTGAGGGGCAAGGAATGGTGTGAATGGTTCTGTGTCCTTTGTAAAGTGTTTCTTAAAGTATTATTAAAGCAAAACATTTTAATTACTTGGAGCGAGGCATTGGATGAACTGTCAGGTTTCTATTGCCAATAGTTCCCCCAGTTAGGGAAATTCACCCTACCTTTTTGTCCTGTTTAATGTTATCACCAAGTTTGGAAGTAAAAGAAAATCCTAAGATTTGGATTGTCACCAGAACAGAAATAGAGAGGAAATATTCCAATGGGTAGTTCTGGATTCCCTCACTTTGAAGGGATTTTCTCTCACTTCCTGATTTGGCTGTGAGACAGGTAATAAAGGGAAATCTCCCCAATGGGACATTGATGGCAAAATAACAAAAGAAAAAACAATAGGAGTTCTAACCCTCACTTACTCTATCAGAAATTAAAAGTTTTGCTTTTAGTTGTAATGTACTGTGCTGCACAGTAGAAATACAGAAAAAAATTATAATAAAGCACCTTTTAGGATAAACGGCATAAGGACATTTTGTGGTGCACTTGTTTATGGGTGTGGATCACCAAAATTACACGCCTACATACATGGTGTGTGGACAACAGCCATATGCATTTGTGCCCAAGAGATATCTATCATTCAGAAATCACTTATCATGCTGTTGTGTCAGAAACTACAATTGTAATCATATGTAGCAACTGTCATGCATCCATTGGACAACAGAAAATAGATAAGATCTGAAATGTTCCTCTCTTACTAGTCATGGGTTGTGTATAGTTTGGGCATAGTTTAAGATACTAACATAACATTTGTTTGTACATGTGAGGCTTTAAAAGTTTGTGGAGAACATAAAATATCTACTGCTTCTTATGTTTCTTAAGAGATCCCCTCATGTATGGCCTGGATTAATTACCAAAGAAGCAGCAGAATATACATTTTTATTTAAATGAGTGAAAATGAGACCGGTTAGTGTAGCACTTACCCCCATTTAAGGGACCGGCTGGTTTTGTTTTGGGTCATGCAAACTACCTCCAAGTCTTCCGTTGTCAGGGTATAGAAAGTCTTTAGAAAAGTCAATGTCCACACAAATGTAAAACTTAAACAGGAAGCCTTTATTTTCCTTTTGCTGTGGGAACTTGTAGAGAAAGCAGGAAACGAGAGAAGTATAGGGGAAGGTTCAGGCACGCAGCACTAAAAGCACACAGAATTTTGTCAACGTCGCCACTCAAGCCTGAGTGGGTACTGCTCACCCGGATAGCTCAGTTTCCTTCGGTCCTAGCAGCCGGAATGATGCATGGATCTATCTTTAACGGTCTCTTTTACAGACCCTGAGGTGAATCTGAGGATGCGTTCAGGAATCCTCTGCCACAGGATTTTCAAAGTCCCAAACCACCTAGCCAAGCAATAAGAGAGAACCTTTATGCCAGATTGGCGTATTGCAGGGCCTTTAAATTCTTGGATCCCTCCTTGAGTAGGTTGCCAGGCCTCTCCCGAGACAGCAGTACCATCGCCAGTCTCCTCTGGGGAAAGGTCCTCCCCCGGCTTTCCTCCTCAAGAGCAGACATCCCGAAGATGGGTAGCATGGGATCCTCTTCAAAAGTGTAGGCCCCAGCCAGCGGAGCTGGGCCTACCAGGCAGTGATGCAGCCTCGGGCTGAAGGTGCCCGGGGCTGGAACACACGCACGCACCCCGTGCCATGCGGGCCACGAGGCGCGCACACCAACCACCCACCAACAACGAATCAATCGCGTCTGCCCCTTATGTACCCCCTCCCAGCATGCACAGTGGGATAACCACGCCCACTGCATGGCTGCCGAGAAAGGACACGCAATGTGCTGTGATACCCCTGTATTTCAACCTGGGCCGGTGGTGGCAGTGCCACCTACAGGCGAACAGGGAACACAACTGCCAGGCAGTATCACACCCAGAGCAGAAGCAACATTTAGAACAATCAGCTGGTCTGAGCCTAACTACTGGCTCAGACTACCCCTAAATTTAACATAGCGTCCCAATATTTGGGAGGGGCGCTACATTAGTATACCATTGCAAGGCATGAGAAAATAACATACAAATGCACAGGATAGGATTAACAACCAAAAATGCAAACAGAATAAAACTAGAGGTGTAACACATTCCCCACAAAACAATGGTTAGCAAACAGGACAAAATGTGACCGGCCTGGGGTTAGGAAACCCATTGCTTAGGCCTCTAGGGAAGTGCCCAGAAGGCACCTAATACTGTAGACTAGTAGGGTGCCGAGGGATGATATATATTTTTCTCAAGTAGGCTTAGTTATTATTTTTGAAACAGTGATGTTCAATAAAATGTCCCCACTGCCTGTCTCTGTAAAGTGAACCTTGCAATAAAAGGTCTGCTTATACTGTCTGGGCCACCCCCCCCCCCCCCCACAAATCACCTACTATTAGTAGGTGTAAAATGCACCTGTAAAGAAAAAAATTGGGTTTTACACTTATCACACCACCATCTTCCGCCAGCAGCACCAAGGCAAGTATGACATCCGGCAAGATCATAGAGAATAAAGTTAAGGCAAAATCACACTAGAAGATGCTCTTACAATAGACGTCACTAGAGTGTTTTACTGCAAGATTTTGCCTACTCTAAATTTCCCAAGGATCTTCCTGGAGGAACTGTGACATCAGGCCTATCAATATGGAAGACGGGGAAGGTAAGTACAAATATAACTTTTACAGGTAATCTTTACACCTACTAACAGTAGTCAATTTGTAAAGGGAACCTGATTAATTTGAGTAGACCTTGCTTTTCACTGCAAGGTCTTTAATTGGAATCAGACGGAATGGGAAGTCCCCAATGAAGGACTTCCCATTGGAAGAAATCCCCCCAATTTTTATTGTGTACTTCAGCAAGACAGGAAATCTTACAAAAAGGAAATAATGACACAAAACTCAGAGGTGCATCCAATAACACTGAACAATCAGAGCATAATGAATCACAGCATATAGTACAAAAACGCTAAATAAACACAAAGCTTATCCGGCATGCAATAAAAGGGTGGCAACTAGACCAAACCTTTTTGGCAAAAACTCCTGAATATAAAAACTCATAGCTGTATACTGTGTAGACATAAGATTACAATACCTCTTAAGCAGGGTATTTTGGATGTCATTGCAGCCCATACTTACATGAGGGAGATTTACCTCACTGTCTATCCAGTTATTGGGTACATAGCGTGTATATGGGTATATGCAGTTCAGTTTTGGGCACCAGTTCTCAAAAAGGATTTCGGGGTACTGGAGAAAGTGCAGAGAAGGGCAACCAAACTAATAAGATGCATGGAGGAGCTTAGCAATGGGGAAAGATTTGAGGAACTGAATTTATTCCCTCTTGAGAAGAGGAGATTAAGGGGAGATATGATCAGGGCCGTTTGAAGGAATTTGGGGGCCCCAAGCAGATTGAGAATTTGGGGCCCCCAAGCGGGGGGGTGCTACTGATTTTTTTTGGAGAAGCGGGGGGGTGCTACACAATTTTTTTACTTTTTTTTTAATTGAGAAGGGGGGGTCGAACGCGGGACATCGACAACGATCGCGAGAGGGGGGCCGCCAATCGCGGGAGGGGGGGCGCAAATATCGTGGGAGGGGGGGCCGCCAATCGTGGGAGGGGGCCGTCAATCACGGGTGGGGGGGCCGCCAATCGCGGGTGCGGGGGCCGCCAATCGCTGGAGGTGGGCCGCCAAATCGTGGGAGGAGGGGGCCACCAATTGCGGGTGGGGGGGCCGCCAGTCGCGGGAGCGGGGGGCCACCAATCGTGGGGGGGCCGCCAATCGCGGGAGGGGGGCCGCCAATCGCAGGAGGGGGGCCGCCAAATCGCGGGAGGAGGGGGCCGCCAATCGCGGGTGGGGGGGCCGCCAATCGCTGGAGGGGAGGCAGCTCTGCTGGGGGCCCCAAGCAGTTGCTTGGTTTGCCTGTCCTGTTCCGACGGCCCTGGATATGATCAATATGTACAAATACATAAGCGGTCCAAATAGTGAACTTGGTGTTGAATTATTCACTTTAAGGTCATCACAGAGGACAAGGGGGCACTTTTTACGTCTGGAGGAAAAAAGTTTTCATCTCCAAATACGGAAAGGTTTCTTCACAGTAAGAGCTGTGAAAATGTGGAATAGACTCCCTGGAGAGGTGGTTCTGGCCAGCTTAGTAGATTGCTTTAAGAAAGGCCTGGATTCTTTCCTAAATGTACATAATGTAACTGGGTACTAACATTTATAGGTAAAGTTGATCCGGGGAAATTCCGATTGCCTCTCGGGGGATCAGGAAGGAATTTTTTCCCCTGCTATAGCAAATTGGATCGTGCTCTGCTGGGGTTTTTTGCCTTCCTCTGGATCAACTGTGGGCCAAGGATTGTGTATAAGGGATTGTATTTTTTATTTTTTTTGGTTGAACTGGATGTCTTTTTTCAACCTGACTAACTAGGTATGTAACTATAGTGCCATAGTGCCATCTTTGTTCAATTGGTTATATTTTTCCTTTACAACAGTAAGTAAAGAATATCCCCTTTCAGTTGTCACAGACAAATCATCCTAATTGCATGTTTTCCTCTATTTCTATTCTGGTAGTAACTTACAATTTTTAACTTCTCTCATTTTGATTCTCAGTGACAACGGTCACCAGAACAATTAAAATGAATCTCCCAATTCAGGACACAGACAGCAATAAAAACCTGACAGAGGTTAAACTCTTCCCTCCTCTATTCAAAACTAAAAAAATTTATACAGATTCCCTCCCCCCCCCCCCCTTGATATTCTAAATAGACCATGAAAATAAACTCAGTCAGAATATGTGCATACTTGTGCCATGGTCACTTTTGCAATTTGTTGTGTCTGATTTTCATCATTAAGGGCCAGTTCACACCACATGCAGTCCAGTGCGTTTTTTTTCTGTATCAAAAACGCATGGAAAGTAGGTTATATGGTTTTCAATGGCATAGTTCACACCAGTGCTTGCAGTTCCAGTGTGTTCCAGTTCCAGAAAAAAAGTAGAGCATGCTGCATTTTACCTGCACTAGACTGTACTGGAACGCTGTAAAACGCATCAAAAACGCACTGGAACGCACCTAAATGCACCAAAAATGCGCTGGAACACACTTGTTCTTATCTAAGGTTAATAAAAAAGAGGGGTGAAAAAAAGCACTGGACTGCATTAAAAACGTACCAAAAACACACTGGAACGCGTCAAAAACGCGCATGCAAACAAGCACCTAGAACGCATCCGGATTGCGTTTCTATGGTGTGAACTAGCCCTAAATCATTCTCCTTCTCACCTCTCCCGCACTGCAATTTTAAGACAATTATGTAATCGTAAGTCAGCATTTCTTCTGGGTTCCCTTTGCCGGCCCACCAATGATGTGCGCGCAAAGTTTTGCGCTTGCGCACTAATCCTGACACCGGGGGGGGGGGGGCGCTTTAAATGCACTTAAAGTAAGAGAAAAAAATGTACAGATCTTAACAATAAGCCTTTCTTGAGACAGGAGATAATGGGGTTGGGGAAAACAATAAATTGTTAGCAATATTATTGGTGAGATTTATTGTGCGTATTTGTCCTTCCCTTAATTCCTGAAAACAGACCGGAGGTGGAATTACTTCCAGTACTTAAACAACCCCATGAGTGTTAAAAAAATACTAAAACATGTTGCTTCCTAATAGCCGTTTTGAAGGCTTGCAGCCTGAGGATTTACAATCATGAAATTTTACATGGTGAAAGTGTTAAACATGTGAAGCAAACTGGCAGAATTTCATCCCCTGACAATTAAGATAGTAGCCCTTGGGGACTTTGTGTGGCATTCCATCTTCATGTTATTTACATTCTGTTTTGTCTGCTGGGCATTCATTTTTACTGAAGTAGGAAAAAAAATGTCCCTGTGGAAGTTAAGACAAAGCAGCAAATAACAATTGCATATGCTGTTTCCTAGCTAGAGCTCCAGCTTGTGCTTAGCATTCGGATCTACAGCCGTATAGGCTGAACTGCCTCTAATGGCTGTCTGCTAACAAACTGTGCTGTGGTCAGTCTTGGCTATGCTAACATTCCGTATGTCCTTGAGCAATAATGTTTGGGTCTTGAGTAGAATATAACTTAATTGATAGGGGTGTAATCTGTGTGAATATGTATACATATATATATATATATATATATATATATACATATATATATATATATATATATATATATACTGTGTATATATATATATATATATATATATATAAATATATATATATATATATATATATATATATATATATATATATATATACATTTAGTTAGGTCCATATATATTTGGACACAGGCAAAAAAAAAATCAAGTATTTACTAAAACATATTCAAGCTATTGTTATATAATGGATATGTGCTGAAAGTGCACACTCTCAATTTCACTTAATTTGAAGGTATGTACATCCAAATCGGAGGAAGGGTTTAGGAATTACAGCTCTTAAGACTAGCCACCCCCCCCTTTTTTTTTTCAAGGGACCAAAAGTAATTGGACAATTGAATTAAAAGCTGTTTCATGGGCAGGTGTGGGCTACTCCTTCATTATTTATTCATCAATTAAGCAGGTAAAGGGTATGGAGTTGATTCTAAGTGTGGTATTTGCATTTGGAATCTATTGCTGTGAACCTACGTCATGCATTTAAAGGAGATGACCATGCAAGTGAAACAAGCCATTGTAAGGCTTGAAAAACAAGAAATCCATCAAAGAGATAGCAGCAACATTAGGAGTAGCCAAATCAACAGTTTGGTACATTCTGAGGAAAGAAGAACGCACTGGTGAGCTCAGAAACATAAAAAGGCCTGGACGTCCACAGAAGTCAACGGTGGTGGATGATCGCAGGATCCTCTCTTTGGTAACGAAAACCCATTCACAACATCCAGACAAGTGAAGGACACTCTCCAGGAGGTGGGTGTATCACTGTCAAAGACTACAATCAAGAGAAGACTTCACAAGAGCAAATACAGAGGGTTAACCACAAGGTGCAAACCATTCATAAGTCTGAAGAATAGAAAAGCCAGATTTGACTTTGCCAAAAAACATCTAAAAAAGCCAGACCAGTTCTGGAAAAGCATTCTTTGGATGGATGAAACTAAGATTAATCTGTACCAGATTGACAGGAAGAAAAAAGTGTGGAGAATGCTTGAAACAGCTCATGATCCAAAGCACACATTGTCATCTGGAAAACATGGTGGAAGCAGTGTGATGGCATGGGCATGCATGGGCTTCCAGTGGCACTTGGTCATTGGTGTTTATTGATGATGTGACAGAAGACAGAAGAAGCCAGATGAATTCTGCAGTGTTTGGAGATATACTGTCAGCCCGGATTCAGCAAAATGCAGCAAAGTTGATTGGACAGTGCTTCACAGTACAGATGGACAATGACCTAAAACATACTGCAAAAGCAACCTAGGCGCTTTTGAAGGTAAAGCAGTGGAATATTCTGTAATGGCCGAGTCAAACACCTGATCTTAACCCGATTGAGCATGCATTTCACTTGCTAAAGGCAAAACTAAAGGAAGAAAGACCCACAAACAAAGAACGACCGAAGACAGCTGCAGTTAGAGCCTGGCAAAGTATCAGAAAGGAGGAACCCAGTCTTTGGTACAGTCCATGGGTTCCAGACTTCAGGCAGTCATTGCTAGTAAAGGATTCTCAACAAAATATTAAAAATTAACATTTTATTTATGATTATATTAATTTGTCCAATTACATTTGAGCCCCTGAAAATGGGGGGACTGTGTATAAAAATGGTTGCAGTTCCTAAAATTTGTACTTGATATTTATGTTCAACCCCTTGAATTAAAGCTGAAAGTCTTCACTTCAAATTATTTGGATTGTTTCATTTTAATTTTATTCTGGTGGCATACAGAGCCAAAAGTATGCAAATTGTACCTGTGTCCAAATATATATGGACCTAACTATATATATCAGTCAGCATCAAAGAATGTGCCGGGTACACACCACTCAAGAGGCAGCCTGCGAGATCACTCTCCGTAATAAATAAGTGCAGGAGTATAAAATGTGTTTACTGATCATCTGCTGATTGTGTGTATGTCATGCTTCATTCTTTAATGGATATACAATAAAGGAGCTGTTTTTATTCCTGGAAGTGCCACCACCTTTCTTCCCTTTCACAGCATCAGGATTACACCAATGGTATCACAAAGCATATTATATGCAGACTCTCCATTAAAACTACAACTTTATAATAAAATGAACACTCATTTAAATCTTTTGGTTTATAAAAATATACTGCAGGTACAAACACATCATGGTGACCACCATGATGGGTACACACGTTGTAAATTAAATTTTCTACCCTTCCCTGTCCTCACATAAGCCAGATAGTGATCAACCAACAATTTTTTTTTACATACCATAATTTTTAATTATGTAAGACAAATCCTTGGGCTGTCTGTGCTGTTCATATTAGACAGCGAGCACTGTATGTGAAGAGTATATTGTCTTGATCAGTATGTGATACTAATACTGATCGAGCCATTATACGTAACATACAACAATGGAAAATAAAATGGAGAGCAGAATGAAGTTGAAAAAAAGCATTTCGATAAAGATACTTGTGTATGTATTGTGAGGGGGTTAGCTCGGCAGCGGGTGTGTGTGACCCCCGGGATGGGCTCCCCACACAAAACAGGCCCAGCAAACGGAGGTTGTGGTTTTCAAAATCAAAAAGGTGCGGTTTATTTTCTATTTACAGTGACAAAACACAGCAAAGCAAAAGAAACATAACCAAAATAAATCCTGGTCAAGTTGACCTCTGACTAAACATACAGGTTTCCTAACTAACAACTGGGATCAGCCTAGTGCTGTCCTAGTCCCTAAGTCCCTGGTTTAGTAAAAGTCCAAACAAATAGCCACACAGGCTTTGCCTCACCGCACAGGGGTTCACTCTCCCTAGACAGTCCACACAGGTCTGGTTCCAGGCATGAGCTAACATCTAATGAAGCTGGGAGTTCTTATAGAGGCCTAAATGAGCTGACAAGGTTCAGCTGGTCTCCTCATCTCTGTCTGCACGACGCCCCACACTCTCCCTAGAGGTATGAGTCATCCATGAGCCCACTAGCCTTAGCTGGGCCTATACAACTCTCCACCTAGTTGTATAAGTCAGCGTAAAGCCTGAATCTGGGCGAAATATATCTACCCCCCTGGATGCAACCAGGTGACTTTACCTTCCTGCTGTCACAGTATAGAAACTGGATTCTGATAAAGGTGATCATAAGTGATCTTGAAGTGGTGTAATGTCCACACTTCAATAGTGGGACATGGACCCAATACTATCACCACTTGCTCTTGCAATTGCCAGGAAAGAAGAGCTGACATTTTTGTAGGGAGAATGCTCAGACCAGACTTTAGCAAACGCAATGAAAGAATGTATTTTTTATAAGACAGTGCAGTGAAAAATATAAACTAGAACTTCTGGGATACGGGGGTGGATAGGGAGCTCGTGTCCTCTGTGTTTTCATTGGTTTTTGAGGAGACATGAATACCTTTTTCTGACTCAAAAAAAAAAGGGGGTGAATAAATTTAGTTGTATCTGTGAGAACCACACAGGCCCCCCCCCTCCCTCTCGTATTTTAAACTTATAAGTGCAATGTGCCCTCCTTCTCCCTTTCCCTTCCCCTCCCTCCCTCTTTCTTCCTCCTCCCCTCTTGTTGACTACCGTGACATTCGTGTTTTTGTTTATTTATAAGGAGGCATAATTATCGTTTACATCAATCCAATTCCCCAGTTCAAAAACAAAACAAAAAAAAAAAAGGAAAAAACCCCAATCCTCTTCCTTCCCCTTCCTCCCTTCCCCTCCTTCCCTCCACCATCTCGCGAATCCACCTCCTTTTAACTTTAAGTGCCTAGTGCCCTCTTTCCCATTTCCTATCCTACCCTTACCCTCCCTTTTCCCCCTTAAATTAGCATTCGTATCCTCTGTGTTTTCATTGGTTTATGAGGAGGCATAAGTACCTCTCTCTGCCTCCAAAAAAAAGTAAAAAAAATTGAATAAATTAAATTGTATCTGTGAGGGCTCCTTCTCCCTTTCCCTTCCCCTACCTCCCTCCCTCTCCCCCTCCCCCTCCCCTCTTGTTAACTACCGTGGAATAGTATAGAAGTTGCACTATAAATAGCAAGAGTTGGTCAGATAATTCACAAATGTATCTGATGTCTATAATAATATAATACAAATCAGACAGATACATTAAAATACATTATCAGTATTTTATTTTTCTTGTTTTATTTCAGGGAAGTTAATGGTATAGATGCACAGTTAGATGTTTCTGAGTTTCCCTTTGGTATTGTGAATTAGTCATCTGTTTAAATGACAAGGATGTTGGGAATTTTATGTGCAAAGGAGAATAATCAAGCAAATTATACTGGTGCTCTGATCTCCTACTGATGGATGAATAAGACCACTTTTCCATTCCAAACAAATTTGGTCCACCCTAATTGCATGTAAATGTCAAACGTCTCTTCTAATGAAAGCTTGAAGGCAATATTTACAATTGGTGTGCGGTTGGTGTCTAAACTATTTCTACATACAGACGTTTGTCTTTTTCTTTTCCTCCAGGTGACGAGGAAAGATTAAAAAGCAGCAATTTAGTTAGTCACAGCCTGACAGAAATAAGATCATTAATCGCCAAGTCAGAGGTGGCATTAACAGCAGTGATACCCACAACACTTGTGAAAGGCACCAATGGTAATGCAATCACTATTTCTGAATCAGAAGAGGAGAAAGCCAAGAAGCTACTGTATTGTTCACTATGCAAAGTAGCTGTCAATTCTCTGTCACAGCTGGAAGCACACAACACAGGTAAATCTGCCATGTAGCATGGAATTTCCTAAAAACGGAGGCACGCTATGGACTGATTACAGAATTTCACCTCTTACGGTCACCTAAAGCAGCACTCTTCGTGACTCCCACATTTTCTCACTCCTCTCGTATTTTTTTGGTTCTGCTCTTCCACCTCGAATAACTGTGCAAACAATCCACATATTATCACCAAATCCAAATCCACCAGTCTATGGTATCACAAAGGTCTTTTTTTTTCACATGTACATAAAGTGCAAGTGCTGTAAACAATATAAAGTGTTCACTGTTAGTGCAAATTCTGAATAAATTACTTTCTTCAAAAACCATTTCCTCATTCACAGTTGTGCTCCACCTCCAGCTCGAAGTGCTTGTGCTTCTCCCCCTCACCGTTTGTGAGTAACACTCACTAGATTCTGGTGAACCCTTATAAATAATAAGTGGGTCAGTTGTGCTTTATGAGCTCTCCTTCCTCCTGGATTTCTCTGCTTGGTGCACTGCGAACCTCCTCACCACTCCTTTTCACATTCACACTCAGATAGCAGACCAGAGAAAAAGCCCCAATAGCGTAACACTGTTTATTGAAATATTAAATACCAAATCATTGCACTTACAGGGAATGTTACATAGTTACATACATAGCTTGTCTGGTTGAAAAAAGACACAAGTCCATCTAGTTCAACCAAAATGTATTGAATAACAGCCTCCATTTAGTTCAATGGCACATCACTTCTTGAATCAAGATGGCCGTCCTCCACTGCACCGGATGTGACATCACCGGATGCGACATCAATAGCATGTCTCTGTCTATCGCGTTTCAGCTTTGTGTCATCTTCAGAGGGACGGTCCTATTATTTGTAATAAGGTTTTGAGCATTTGCCACTGTCTAAACAGGGATTGAGAACCACAGTGACTCTTGAGACAACGTGGCTTTCTCGTGTGCTGGAAGTAAAGCACCGGATGTACTTCTCTTTGTAGTAGTATGATATCTTACAGGACAGTATTGAGGCAATACATGTCAATTTTCTTTTTTTGACCCTTCAGGACGCCCCTTAAAACAGTATTTTTTTACCTTTTGCGTTATACTGAGAGAAACACAAAGACTGCCATTGGTGACCTCTCCTTCGAAAAATTTTGGTTTGCTGGGATTTATTTAATTGACTTCAATAATTGTATAAGTTGTTGTTTTTTGTAAATCCCATACTTTTAAGTCATATAATAAATAATGACCATTGTAAGCAACTCTAGGAGTGTTATAAGGTTACTTCCACCCCCCCCCCTCCCCCATCTGTCATATTTGCTGGACAGATTGGCCTGTTACAGGAAGTTGAAAAAAAAACGGTTCTCCTGGCAGGATCAACAGGTAATACAGCTCTGTAACAGGGGGACTTGAGTTTGCCCATAGTTACACTTTAAAGTAATATTAAACCTGTACATCCATATGCTTCTTTTCATCAAGCTCCTTGTAACTAACATATGTAAAAAAAAAATCTAGATTTTTGCCTTTAACCACTTCAATACCATGCACTTATACAGCTTCCTGCCCATGCCAATTTTGAGCTTTCAGCGCTGTCGCAATTTGAATGACAATTGCGCGGTCATGCAACACTGTACCCAAACAAATTTTTTATCATTTTGTTCCCACAAATAGAGCTCTCTTTCGGTGGTATTTGATCGCCTCTGCAATTTTTATTTTTTGCACAACAAATAAAAAAAGAGCGAAAATTTTGAAAAAAACTACGTTTTTTTTTGTTTCTGTTAATTTTTTTTGTAAATAAGTACCCTTTCTACTTCAATGACGGGCACTGATAAGGCGGCACTGAAGGGTACTGATAAGGCGACACTGATGGGCACCGATGAGGTGGCACCAATGAGGTGGCACTGATGAGGTGGCACTGATGGGCACTGATGATGGGCACTGATAGGCGGCACTGATTGGCACTGATATGTGGCACTGGTATGCGGCACTGATGGGCACTCATAGGTGGCACTGATTGGCACTCATAGGCGGCACTGATTGGCACTCATAGGCGGCACTGATGGGCACTTATAGGCGGCACTGATAGGTGGCACGGACGGGCACTGATAGGTGGGCAATTATGGGCACAGATGGGCACGGATGGGCACTGATAGGTGGCACTGATGGACACTAGTAGGTGGCACTGATGGACACTGATGCCCAGCAATGCCAGCCACCACACATTGTGGTAGTGCCAGTCAGTGCCCATTTGTGGGCACTGATTGGCATATTTTTGTTATGTTTTTTTATATTTTTTTGTTTTACTACATGTGGGTGGCCATGGGGGCCATCCACATGCTTGGGGCTTCCCTGGTGGTCCTGGGGGGCTTCCCTGGTGGTCCAGTGTGGGTATCCGAGGGGGGGCTGCGCTGATAAACAATCAGCGCGAACCCCCCCTGTCAGGAGAGCCGCCGATCGGCTCTCCTCTACTCGCGTCTGTCAGACGCGAGTGAGGAAGAGCCGATCAACGGCTCTTCCTATTTACATCGTGATCAGCCGTGAGGCTCTTTACCGAGATCAGTGTAGCGGTGTGTCAGACTGACACACCGCTCCACCGATTGCCGGGATGTGTGCCCCCCCGGGCACGCGGCGGCTGTTATCCAGCAGGACATCATATGACGTCCAGTGTGGATAACACAACCACTTCCCGGATGTCAATATGCTATTGACTGGGCGGGAAGTGGTTAAACACTTATTTTTTTCACTTTTGAACATTGCAGTGTTGTGCAATCTCTCCAAACTTTTGGTTGGGGACGCACACTGCATATTCGAGTGACCGTCTGCCTCCTTTTCATTATGATGCCTGTTGTGCTGTCGAAAAAAATGTGTTTCTCATAACCTTGGCATGCTGTTCCCACTCCCTCAGCCACTGTTATACAAATCATTAGGGTACTTTCTTTTAATTAAATCTTTTTTACTGCCTATACATGTTGCCTCATGGAGCATGTTAAGATGCAGTCCTGGCTGGGAACCTGTACAACAGTGTGGCAGCAATGGACCTACAGCGAGACCCTATACAGTATATGTGGAAGTGAGCTATCTGTCAATTGCATTTATTTTTTATGCAGAAAATAAAGGTTTTCGAGTCGTTCAACACAGGCCCCTTTCACATTGGGGCTGGGGTGGCGGCGGCGGTAAAGTGACGCTATGTTTTCACTGAGCTATTCGGCCGCTAGTGAGGCGGTTTTACCCCCGCTAGCGGCCGAGAAAGTGTTAAAAACCACCGAAAAGCACCTCTGCATAGCCTCGGTGCCCCATTGATTTCAAGGAGCGGTGAAGGAGCGGTGTGTATAGCGCTCCTCCACCGCTCCCAAGATGCTGGTAGCAGGACTTTTTTTACCGTCCTGCTAGCGCACCGCTCCAGTGTGAAAAGCCCTGAGGGCAGCTGCTGTTTCAGGTTGGTTTGCAGGCACTATTTTTAGCGCAATAGCACCTGCAAATTGACCCAGCGTGAAAGGGGTCTTATAGTGGGCAGCATTCTGCAACATTTAACTTTTTGAATCTAAGTTTTACAAACATATTAAATTAACCTGTTGAATTTCCGTGCTGGACAAAGCACGGGCTCATTTTGAGACACGGAATTAGCAAAATAATCACATAACTACTTTTCTGAAGGTGGAAAGCAATGGCAGCCTACATATTTCTCTCAATACAGGTCTCGTTATGTTAATAAATAGGATATTGTATCCGCAGTTCTGAATTGTTTTTAACCTCTTTAATTAATTTTTTTTTTATTTACGTGCAAAACTGATCAGCTTGGTTTGCATTTTCAATAGATGTAATTAATGACAGCTTTTATATTTTTTCATGTACAGGTTTTCTTAAGTATGGAACATTTTTCAACTGAAAAGCATTCTTTGACTGTGAATTGGCAGTTACCTCTTTACAGCTATAATTACACATTTCCTTATCATGCACGCTGGGGAACTGGCACTGAAACAATGCTAGTCTCCCTTTCCCTTTTTAAGGCTCCATGTGTGTACTGCAAAAACGAAAAATCTGATTTAATGTAAAAAAAAAAATGCTGAATTTGAGGAAACTGTGAACGTGCTAAATACCATTTCATAGTTCTCTGGATATTTATTACAACTGGACTTGGGCAGCTATAAATACACAGTTTAATACACAAATGCATTAATTTAAAAAATATATATTGTATTTTCAAAATGCAACTAGTGTAATGCCGCGTACACATGGCCGTTCTTAATGTCAGTGAATAAAACCAACGTTTTTCTCGACGTAATTTTTCGTGTTTCCTCTCGAGCCTGCCTTGCCTACACACTATCGTGAAAAAAAATGCTTGAGCAAAGCACGGTGACGTACAACACGTACAACGGCAATATAAAGGGGAAGTTCTATTCGGATGGCGCCACCCTTTGGGCTGCTTTTGCTGATCCTCGTATTAGTAAAGTTTGGTGAGAGCCGATTCGCGCTTTTCAGCCTCATGCTCTTCAGTCCATTACAGCGTGACGAATGTGCTATTTCCATTACGAACGTTAGTTTTACCAGGAGCGCTCACGTCTCATACTTGATTCTGAGCATGCGCATTTTTTTTCCCCTCGTAAAAGCATACACACTACCTTTTTGTGAAAAAATAGAGCAGGTTCTAATTTTTTTTAGGCCATTTTTCACGTCGTTAAAAATGCTCTGGAGCCTACACACGATCGTTTTTAATGACCAATTTAAAAAATTGCATTTTTCACGCCATGAAAAACGGTTGTGTGTACGCGGCATTAGATCCTAAACCTGATCTGTAAGATCCAAAATAAGATCCTAAAACTAGTGTAATGCCGCGTACACACGACCGTTTTTCATGACAAGAAAAATGCAATTTTTTAAATTGGTCATTAAAAACGATTGTGTGTAGGCTCCAGAGCATTTTTCTCGACGAGAAAAATGGCCATTAAAAATTTAGAACATGCTCTATTTTTTCTTGTCGTTTTTCACGTCGTTGTTTTTCTCGTCGTGAAAAACGGCCGTGTGTAGGCTTTAATGACGGGAAAAAAATGTGCATGCTCAGAAGCAAGTTATGAGACGGGAGCTCTCGTTCTGGTAAAACTAGCATTCAGAATGGAGACAGCACATTTGTCACGCTGTAACGGACTGAAGAGCACGAGGCTGAAAAGCGCAAATCGTCTCTCACCAAACTTTACTAACACGAGGGTGGCGCCATCCGAATGGAACTTCCCCTTAATAGTGCCATCCTACGTGTTGTTGAACGTGTTGTACGTCACCGCGCTTTGCTCGAGCATTTTTTTTTTTACAATAGTGTGTAGGCAAGGCAGGCTTGAGAAGAATCACGTCGAGAAAAACTTTGTTTTTTTCAATGACATTAAAAACGGCCGTCTGTACGCGGCATTAGATCCTAAACCTGATCCTAAATAAGATCCTTAAACTAGTGTAAGATCTTATACTTGATATCAACCTGCTATAATCCCGTGTATAGTAGAACTGGGAGAGGGAAGATCACTGATGATTTTTTTATATTCCATCCACAAGCTAAAGGCAGAGAGGTGACCTAGCTGTATTTCATCATTCTAGTAGGGAGAAGTCCAGTTATAAACCTCACTGCTGTCTGGGACGTCTCCGTTAACCTCAGGACTGCCCTGATAAAATTACAAATTTTTGCCAGTTAAAATAAGTCCTATAGAGTAAAACCTTGGATTGCGAGCATAATTTGTTCCAGAAACATGCTTGTAATCAAAAGCACTTGTATATGAAAGCAGGCCTGGATTTACTCCCTTTGCCGCCCCAAGGCCGGGTCCTTCAATGCCGCCGCCCCCCCCCCCCCCAGTCCCATCTCCTCCATGTTACACAAGTAAAAATGCGCATGAGTCCAAATCACTGATATCCCATTAGTATAGGATCAGATGATATATGTACAATAAATGTACAATCAGTGAGCATAGAGTCCAAGCTCTGGGGGTACGTAAACAAGAGAGAGAAGGGGGGCCGAAGGGGGAATAGTAAAAAAGTCACATGTACAATCTCAGGGCTGCCATCAAGGAGAAACAGAAACCGTGTTCGTACAATGCCTGCTTTTACCCTGTAAAATGTGAGTTGCTTGTACCTCAATCTGTTATTAAATTGTTTAAACATCTGCACTCAGAGGCGCCTCTCCCCTTGCTTTCCATCTCCTCCATGTCATGTCCTCCTCCCCCTCCTCCTCCTCCAGTCCCATCTCCTCCATGTCATGTCCTCCTCCCCCTCCTCCTCCTCCTCCAGTCCCATCTCCTCCATGTCATGTCCTCCTCCCCCTCCTCCTCCTCCAGTCACATCTCCTCCATGTCATGTCCTCCTTCCACTCCTCCTCCTCCTCCAGTCCCATCTCCTCCATGTCATGTCCTCCTCCCCCTCCTCCTCCTCCAGTCCCATCTCCTCCATGTCATGTCCTCCTCCCCTCCTCCTCCAGTCCCATCTCCTCCATGTTATGTCCTCCTCCCCCTCCTCCTCCTCCTCCAGTCCCATCTCCTCCATGTCATGTCCTCCTCCCCCTCCTCCTCCTCCAGTCACATCTCCTCCATGTCATGTCCTCCTTCCCCTCCTCCTCCTCCTCCAGTCCCATCTCCTCCATGTCATGTCCTCCTCCCCCTCCTCCTCCTCCAGTCCCATCTCCTCCATGTCATGTCCTCCTCCCCTCCTCCTCCAGTCCCATCTCCTCCATGTCATGTCCTCCTCCCCCTCCTCCTCCAGTCCCATCTCCTCCATGTCATGTCCTCCTCCTCCTCCTCCAGTCCCATCTCCTCCATGTCATGTCCTCCTCCCCCTCCTCCTCCAGTCCCATCTCCTCCATGTCATGTCCTCCTACCCCTCCTCCTCCAGTCCCATCTCCTCCATGTCATGTCCTCCTCCCCCTCATCCTCCAGTCCCATCTCCTCCATGTCATGTCCTCCTCCTCCTCCAGTCCCATCTCCTCCATGTCATGTCCTCCTCCCCCTCCTCCAGTCCCATCTCCTCCATGTCATGTCCTCCTCCCCCTCCTCCTCCAGTCCCATCTCCTACATGTCATGTCCTCCTCCCCCTCCTCCTCCAGTCCCATCTCCTCCATGTCATGTCCTCCTCCCCCTCCTCCTCCAGTCCCATCTCATCCATGTCATGTCCTCCTCCTCCTCCTCCAGTCCCATCTCCTCCATGTCATGTCCTCCTCCCCCTCCTCCTCCAGTCCCATCTCCTCCATGTCATGTCCTCCTCCCCCTCCTCCTCCAGTTCCATCTCCTCCATGTCATGTCCTCCTCCCCCTCCTCCTCCAGTCCCATCTCCTCCATGTCATGTCCTCCTCCCCCTCCTCCTCCTCCAGTCCCATCTCCTCCATGTCATGTCCTCCTCCCCCTCCTCCTCCTCCAGGCCCATCTCCTCCATGTCATGTCCTCCTCCCCCTCCTCCAGTCCCATCTCCTCCATGTCATGTCCTCCTCCCCCTCCTCCTCCAGTCCCATCTCCTCCATGTCATGTCCTCCTCCCCCTCCTCCAGTCCCATCTCCTCCATGTCATGTCCTCTTCCTCCTCCAGTCCCATCTCCTCCATGTCATGTCCTCCTCCTTCTCCTCCATGTCATGTCCTCCTCCCCCTCCTCCTCCTCCTCCAGTCCCATCTCCTCCATGTCATGTCCTCCTCCCCCTCCTCCTCCTCCAGTCCCATCTCCTCCATGTCATGTCCTCCTCCCCCTCCTCCTCCAGTCCCATCTCCTCCATGTCATGTCCTCCTCCCCCTCCTCCAGTCCCATCTCCTCCATGTCATGTCCTCCTCCTCCTCCAGTCCCATCTCCTCCATGTCATGTCCTCCTCCCCCTCCTCCTCCTCCTCCTCCAGTCCCATCTCCTCCATGTCAGGTCCTCCTCCCCCTCCTCCTCCTCCAGTCCCATCTCCTCCATGTCATGTCCTCCTCCCGCTCCTCCTCCAGTCCCATCTCCTCCATGTCATGTCCTCCTCCAGTCCCATCTCCTCCATGTCATGTCCTCCTCCCCCTCCTCCAGTCCCATGTCCTCCATGTCATGTCCTCCTCCTCCTCCAGTCCCATCTCCTCCATGTCATGTCCTCCTCCCCCTCCTCCTCCTCCAGTCCCATCTCCTCCATGTCATGTCCTCCTCCCCCTCCTCCTCCTCCAGTCCCATCTCCTCCATGTCATGTCCTCCTCCCCCTCCTCCTCCAGTCCCATCTCCTCCATGTCATGTCCTCCTCCAGTCCCATCTCCTCCATGTCATGTCCTCATCCCCCTCCTCCAGTCCCATGTCCTCCATGTCATGTCCTCCTCCTCCTCCAGTCCCATCTCCTCCATGTCATGTCCTCCTCCCCCTCCTCCAGTCCCATCTCCTCCATGTCATGTCCTCCTCCCCCTCCTCCTCCAGTCCCATCTCCTCCATGTCATGTCCTCCTCCCCCTCCTCCAGTCCCATCTACTCCATGTCATGTCCTCCTCCTCCTCCAGTCCCATCTCCTCCATGTCATGTCCTCCTCCTTCTCCTCCATGTCATGTCCTCCTCCCCCTCCTCCTCCTCCAGGCCCATCTCCTCCATGTCATGTCCTCCTCCCCCTCCTCCAGTCCCATCTCCTCCATGTCATGTCCTCCTCCCCCTCCTCCTCCAGTCCCATCTCCTCCATGTCATGTCCTCCTCCCCCTCCTCCAGTCCCATCTCCTCCATGTCATGTCCTCTTCCTCCTCCAGTCCCATCTCCTCCATGTCATGTCCTCCTCCTTCTCCTCCATGTCATGTCCTCCTCCCCCTCCTCCTCCTCCTCCAGTCCCATCTCCTCCATGTCATGTCCTCCTCCCCCTCCTCCTCCTCCAGTCCCATCTCCTCCATGTCATGTCCTCCTCCCCCTCCTCCTCCAGTCCCATCTCCTCCATGTCATGTCCTCCTCCCCCTCCTCCAGTCCCATCTCCTCCATGTCATGTCCTCCTCCTCCTCCAGTCCCATCTCCTCCATGTCATGTCCTCCTCCCCCTCCTCCTCCTCCTCCTCCAGTCCCATCTCCTCCATGTCATGTCCTCCTCCCCCTCCTCCTCCTCCAGTCCCATCTCCTCCATGTCATGTCCTCCTCCCGCTCCTCCTCCAGTCCCATCTCCTCCATGTCATGTCCTCCTCCAGTCCCATCTCCTCCATGTCATGTCCTCCTCCCCCTCCTCCAGTCCCATGTCCTCCATGTCATGTCCTCCTCCTCCTCCAGTCCCATCTCCTCCATGTCATGTCCTCCTCCCCCTCCTCCTCCTCCAGTCCCATCTCCTCCATGTCATGTCCTCCTCCCCCTCCTCCTCCTCCAGTCCCATCTCCTCCATGTCATGTCCTCCTCCCCCTCCTCCTCCAGTCCCATCTCCTCCATGTCATGTCCTCCTCCAGTCCCATCTCCTCCATGCCATGTCCTCATCCCCCTCCTCCAGTCCCATGTCCTCCATGTCATGTCCTCCTCCTCCTCCAGTCCCATCTCCTCCATGTCATGTCCTCCTCCTTCTCCTCCATGTCATGTCCTCCTCCCCCTCCTCCTCCTCCTCCAGTCCCATCTCCTCCATGTCATGTCCTCCTCCCCCTCCTCCTCCTCCAGTCCCATCTCCTCCATGTCATGTCCTCCTCCCCCTCCTCCTCCAGTCCCATCTCCTCCATGTCATGTCCTCCTCCCCCTCCTCCAGTCCCATCTACTCCATGTCATGTCCTCCTCCTCCTCCAGTCCCATCTCCTCCATGTCATGTCCTCCTCCTTCTCCTCCATGTCATGTCCTCCTCCCCCTCCTCCTCCTCCTCCAGTCCCATCTCCTCCACGTCATGTCCTCCTCCCCCTCCTCCTCCAGTTCCATCTCCTCCATGTCATGTCCTCCTCCCCCTCCTCCATGTCATGTCCTCCTCCCCCTCCTCCTCCTCCAGTCCCATCTCCTCCATGTCATGTCCTCCTCCTCCAGTCCCATCTCCTCCATGTCATGTCCTCCTCCCCCTCCTCCTCCTCCAGTCCCATCTCCTCCATGTCATGTCCTCCTCCTCTAGTTCCATCTCTTCCATGTTATGTCCTCCTCCTCCCCCTCCTCCAGTCCCATCTCCTCTCCTCCGTGTCATGTCCTCCTCCTCCAGCACTATCTCCTCCATACAATGTCCTTCCCATCCCAAGTATGCCCCCCTCTCCTTCTCCCCCATAGGTCGGTCCTCTGAGGATCAGGGTGATATATCTCTCCCCGGGCTCACCTCGCTCTCTCCGGACACACAGCTGAGCTCCGCTCTGATCACACTTCCATAAAGCGATATTCAAACTGCCCGCCGCACGCAGCCAATCTCTTTCCCCGCTGGAGCCTATTGGCTGTGATCTCTCCCGCCCGCCAATGAAAACAGGCAGATGCCTCAAAAGGGGGCGGGTCAGGAATGCACATTGCACGACTACAAATGGCTCGATTGCAGATATGCCACGCCCTTTATTGGCTGATTGGTTTTCGGATTGAAGATTTCACCACCCATCCTAATGTGTTTTTTACTATGTGATTGGATGGACGGTCGTAAGGGTAAAACTCCGCCCATTAGAAGTGTGCGGCTGGTTCCTTAGACAATAATAGGCCGGGACGACAGGATTTTTTCAGCCCCCTGTTGCCGCGGTGCCGCCCCTTCACCCACTGCCACCCCGAGGCCTGGCCTCGGTGGCCTTGTCTGGAATCCGGCCCTGTATGAAAGCAAATTTAACCATAAGAAATAATGGAAACTCAGATGATTCGTTCCACAACCATTTATTCATAGGTCCTTCAGTTTATAGTTTATATAAAAATATTATAGCAATGTGATAGGTTGTGTAACCATAAAATGTCCATCCACAAATAGAAGCCTCCACAAGGGGATTAGAAGCAAACTCCAGCCGGAGCTACAGAGTATAAAAGAGAAGAGAGGCGCCTCTAAGTGTAGCAATATGGTTACATTTTATGAAGGTACAACATTTAGAAACTTACATGGTTGATGATTAAAAGAGGCACATCTAAGTATGCAGTCATCTGGGGTAAAGCTGTCCACATAGACCGTCCTCCGCATCACCGGCTCTCACCTCTGTCAGTCTGCCATCGTGACAAGGAAGACTACCCTGCAGTAGAGCGATTTGAAAGCGAGGCTTGAAGCGCTCATGGAGTGCAGCGTGGACCAGATGACGTCAATGGTGGTGTGGAGGACCGTCTATGTCAGGCCGGGGGCCACAAAAGAAATACATGCTGGCTGCCTTGGAGGAGGCGGGATGAGCGCCATGCATACAGGAGTATTTCCTGTTTGCACGGCAACCTCTGTAAAAGAAAGTCCCGCTGCCATTGGACGACTGTTCTGTCCATCATAGGAGGCGGGACTTTCTATTAAAGAGGCAGCCGAGAAAACAGGAGTTTCTCCTGTATGTCTGTCGGCACTCATCCTGTCCCCTCCCTGTCCCCTCCAATGCTGCAGATGGGCATTAATCAGGATGCAATGGTGAGTCTGCATTCATGTCAAGGGGGTGCTGCATTCAGGGCAAGGAGGTGCTGCATTCATGGCAAGGGGGGTTCTGCATTCAGGGAAAGGGGGTGCTGCATTCATGGCAAGTGGGGAGCTGCATTCAGAGCAAGGGGGTGCTGCATTCATGGCAAGGGGGTGCTGCATTCATGGCAAGGGGGTTCTGCATTCAGGGCAAGGGGGTGCTGCATTCAGGGCAAGGGGGGGTGCTGCATTCAGGGCAAGGGGGTGCTGCATTCATGGCAAGGGGGGTGCTGCATTCATGGCAAGGGGGTGCTGCATTCAGGACAACGGGGGTGCTGCATTCATGACAACGGGGGTGCTGCATTAACGACAACGGGGGTGCTGCATTCAGAACAACTGGGGTGCTGCATTCATGGCAAGGGGGTGCTGCATTCAGGACAATGGGGGTGCTGCATTCAGGACAATGGGGGTGCTGCATTCAGGACAACGGTGGTGCTGCATTCAGGACAACAGGGGTGCTGCATTCAGGACAAGGGGGTGCTGCATTCAGGACAATGGGGGTTCTGCATTCAGGACAATGGGGGTTCTGCATTCAGGACAACTGGGGTGCTGCATTCAGGACAATGGGGGTGCTGCATTAAGGACAACGGGGGTGCTGCATTCAGGGCAACGGGGGTGCTGCATTCAGGACAATGGGGGTGCTGCATTCAGGGCAATGGGGGTGCTGCATTCAGGGCAACAGGGGTGCTGCATTCAGGGCAACAGGGGTGCTGCATTTATGGCACTTGTGAGGCTGCATTGATGGGCAGTGGCCCTTATTTTGATTCACAGTTCTTTATTTAAAATTTAAGATTCTTTAAAGTGAAGGTGCGTGTTATACGCTGATAAATACGGTATATCCAAATAACACGCATGAGCTCATCTCTTCACCACACACAGCCACAAAGGCAAGAGAATTCTTGTTGGGCATTGTGTATTAGTGCTCGGACGAACACACTTAGACTGAATTTTAATGGTTCACAGAATGTCAGGCAAAATGTTCGGCCCTCACGCATGTTCACTTCATCAAATCTGGCCCTCTTTGAAAAAAGTTTTGACACCCCTGGTCTATGTGGACAGCTTTACCCTGGATGCCTGCATACTTAGATGTGCCTGTTTCGATCATCAACCATGTGAGTTGCTAAATGTTGTACCTTCATTAAATGTAACCATATTGCTGCACTTAGAGGCCCCTCTCTTCTCTTTTATACTCTGTTGTGAAATGACGTTACTTGTATATCAAGTCAAAATGTATTTAAAAATGTTGCTTGTCTTGCAATACGGCCTCAAACCAAGTTACTCTCAAACCAAGGTTTTACTGTATATACATTTATTTATGTGTATTTACCTGTTTTCCTGGAGTTCCACTTTATGTCATTTTTTTTTTTCAAAACTAAATTCACATTATCGTTATTATAACCCTATGTAGGTTACATAAATAATATATTTCTAACAACTCTAACTCTTTTGTTAAGGTTCTAAACACAAAACAATGCTTGAGGCACGGAATGGTGCGGGTCCTATCAAATCCTACCCAAGGTCTGGATCTAGGCTAAAAATTCTGAATGGCAGCAAAGGTTCAGGATTACAGAACAAGACATTTCATTGTGAAATCTGTGATGTTCATGTCAATTCAGAAGTCCAGCTTAAACAGGTACAGATTTCCCTTAATGTTTTTTTTTTTTTTTTTTTTTTTTAGCAAATTCAATATTAAAAAGATACTACACTATTCTGGAAATTTACACCCCAGTTCATAAGATCATGATTTCATAATCAATAATTTACTTTCCATTTTCTGCACTCTGACTACTGCCAGAATACATTATTTGTGATTTGTGATGTCTGTCTTTGTTAACCTGCATTTGTTTTACTTGAGCCAATCTTTGTTAATTTTATTTTATTAACAAGACTTGTCTTGTATTATTTCAGCACATCTCCAGCAGAAGACACAAGGACAGAGTAGCCGGAAAGCCCATGAAGCCTAAATATAGTCCATATAACAAACTGCAACGCAGCCCGAGTATCTTAGCAGTAAGTAATACCAATAATTTACAAGGAAACAGTAGCACATTTCCTGTGAGCCCTTTTTGAGCCATTCAATTTTTTATATAGTAAAAGGTGTCAGTTTTTTTATTGCTACATGTGTACCTGCTACTTCCTGTGTATTACCTTTTCTCTTGGTGACCATATAGTTTTCACATTTTTTTCATCAATGGTTGCATATTTGTACTGCTGAACTCCTGAAGCCACTTCCTGTCTACATAAATGCACTTCGGGAGGTTTCCACGTGGTGACAACAGTGAACCATTCCTTTTCAATGTGTGTTGAAATGGCCACTTGTAATCTTAACCAGATGAAAATATAGTAGTATGACAGTGCGAGAACACAACTGGGAGACAACTACACATACCCTACTCTACTCTTATTTATTTATTGTACTTGTATAGCGGCCTTATACGTTCACTGGCAACTTTATTAGGTACACCTTGCTAGTACCAGGTTGGACCCCCTTTTGCCTTCAGAACTGCCTTAATTCTTAGTTGCATAGATTCAACAAGGTGTTGGAGACATTCCTCAGAGATTTTGATCCATTTTCACATGATAGCATCACGCAGTTGCTGCAGATTTGTTTGCGTCATCAGGAAACTTCCTGATGACGCAAACAGAACTGCGAAACGCATAGAGGCTGCTGGGGGATTGTCATAATTTCCTGCCATACGAGAATGAGGGGTGAGGCGCGCGCTGACTGTCACGTACCTGGTGGCAGAGTCTGGTATGCAGAGGGAGGCCTCTCTTACACCTCTGGCTCGAGACCCCTGGTAGAGAAAACAGGAGACGCAGGAGTGCAGAGTCGCACGAGAGCATGGCAAGGTTGCTGGTAGACAAGCTGGACCGGAACTGGAACAGGAACTGTAACGGACCCAGGAACAGCTGTCAGACTGGAAACTGGAGCTCAGGCAGGTGCAGTCAGATGGACTGGAAGAGAGGATACACCAGTCCAAAGTAGGTGAGCACTGGAGCAGGATCAGGTACGAGCAGGTTTAGGCAATTGGCTGGCGGCAGGGTAGCAGATGGGGCAGACAGGAACGTGGTCTCAGGTACAGGCAGGTTCGGCAACAGGCTGACAGCAAGGTAGCATGGGAGCAGGCAGGAACGTAGTCAACACAGGCCAGGGTCAGATGCAGGCAGATAAGCAGGGATGGTCAAAAGCAAGCCAGGTAGGGTCAGCTGGAGCAGGATACAGGAAAACATCAATCAGAGGTCTCAGGTAACGCTGTAGACCGAACAGCAAGGAGCCCAGGCATCAGCCTCTTTAAATAGCCCCGTTTGGCGCCAAGAGCCGTCACCGCGTGCTCCCGCGCACTCCCGCGCGCCGCTACCCGCCCATGCGCGCTATCACCATCTTGATTGCTGGCGTGCCCTTCCTGACACTGACAGAAGACACTTAGTGGCGAATTAGCCGACATCACCCTCCCTGCATACATGGCTTGATCAGCTTGGTGCCGGCTGAATGGCACTTTAAAATATGAGTTCAAAATCCGTTGTTTTTAACTTTTTTATAATAAATAATGGTTACATACTATGATGGCTATTCATTTTTCATGAGGCACATTAGTGCTAAACCTTCTACTATACCGTTGGGAAAAGCTGCTGGCGGACCTATTGCAACGGAGTGGTTATCCTGTAATGAACCAAAGGCGCACACTCACATTGCACTTTATAGAATTAATGGAATAAGGTGGAAGACAAATGATGCACTTATTGTTGTTTAATTTGCATTAGTATTATTTACATTTGCATTTTAATTTTTGAAAAAATTTATAATATTGCACAGTTTTTTTGCATTCACATTTGGTTGATTCACTCACTAGATATCTTTGGGGGAATATTGCATATTGGGCCCCATAAGATTATTTTTGGAATACGGAAATTTTATATTTTGATGGGAAAGTTTTAGCTAGATAGGATAATGAGTCCTGTAGAGATGAAGGGTCTGAAAGTGTACACCTACTGTCATTTTGTCTGTTTAGATAACCCAAAGTGCTCTGCAGATCCTATATCATGATAGTATCATATGGTTGTTCAAACAATAAAGATTTTATATAAATAGTGAACAAATTACTTTAGCTTTGCTGTACTGAAACTTCAAACTGAGCAGCACAAATCAGATTTGTATTACTCAGTGTGGTTCTTAGGGACTTTTTGTGAAATTGCTGTGGTTAAATCTGCTTCCTTCAATTAAAGACTTATATAAATACATTCAGTTCTAAACTCACATAGCTAAGGAGTACATATAGATGCATGGATTTTTCTGATTGTACAAATTAAAAGCTGGGCTGGCCTACAGAGCCCACAACCCTCTATGAACTGAAGTAATTAAAATAAAAATGGTGACATTTTTCTAACAAGGTTATATTTTTTTATGGGCAGTAAAAGACTATTAATTAAATCTGTGCTCTTCCCAATAGTGTTTCTCTGCAAAATATTTCAAGCAAGCAAAATTTGGAAAAATATGTTCAGTGACTGATAGGGGAATAGTAGTCTTTTAAAATATTTTTAAGTATATTCATGATAGAGATCAGGATAATATTAATAACCTTGCCTATATACTGTAGATTAACATTTTTACAACCTTATTTTTGTACATGGGGCAGCTGATCATTAAGTATGCAAAAATTGCTTACTGCTTAGTTGTGTTATGCCTTGTTGACCGCCTTATCCCACTGAAAATGGTCTACTATTAAACCTGCTCACAGTTTGGCAGATTAAGCACTCCAAAGCTAGAGGTTCCAGGGTTGTTGTTTTTTTTGCCCAAGAATAATCATGCTTTTCTCAAATAGTCACCATTTTTCGCATACACATGTGGACAGTTGAAAAGTCTTTATCACATACCGTGGTTAGAGTGCGTGCGATAAAATTTAATAAAATAAAAAGAAGCTATACTTACTGTACCTGCTCTATGCAAGGATTTAGCATAGAGCAGTGTCTTACTTCCTCTTTTTCCGCCCCCCTCCGGCGCTGTCCACTCCTCCTGGCCTCCTAGTGCCCCCTTAGCAAGTCATGTGTTGAGGAGGCACCTGTGCAGGTGTTCTTCTTAGCCAGGCTGTGTGCATCCATAGACACAGTGCGGCTTGATCACACTACCTCCTCACAGGATTTGACTGACAGCAGCAGAAGCCAAAGACTACCTCTGCTCTCAGAGTCTCCTGTGAGAAGGGGAAGGGAAGGAGAGCGGGGCAGATGGCCACAGAGCTGGATCGTGAGAAGACTCATGTAAGTATTTAGGGAATGGAGGGGGCTTGACAAGTATTTCAATTTTTTTACAGGAAAAAAACTTTTGTGTTTTGAACCATTTCATCTGAGTTACTTAGCTCTGGGGTAAAGTGCTTTGCAAAGTGCAACTTCCCTTGCAAAGCGCAAATTCCCTTGCAAAGTGAGCAGCCTATTTGCTTTTAGTAAAGCAATCCCAGTGTTTCTACACCTGCATTATTTGGCCCTGTGGTGGCCCTTTATAATTTGTTATTTGGCCCTTTGTATTCTAGTCTGACTCTATGCAATCTTTACAAAGTTGAAATCTCCCTTTACGTACACTTTTTTTTTTAAACCAGCAGAGCAGTATTTCTGGTCTAGCAGTGACGGTAGTTGGAGCAGGGGTACTCAGTAAAGATAATAGGCAGCTGCTGTACTTTTATTTATGATGGAGTTGATATTACACATCTGATTGTATTGTGTAAAATGTTACTTACGGTGCTCTTACCTAAATTGAAAATACATTAACTAATGCGTTTCATACTGGCCTGCAATTTGTTTAAAACATATTCTTGATAGACTTTCCACTGCATTTGGGAGCAAAATGAAAATGTTCTATATTGTGCAGCTACAGCAAAAGAATCTATAATAGCTTTGACTGTGGCTAGCCACTCCTCCGTGCTCTCGGCAGGGGTCAAGTGCTCCAATCAGCAACCCGCCACACCGAACTCCGTTCTAAAAGAAAATGAAAAAAAGATGCAATCAGGCTTGTAATATAGGAGGGCATGCTGAAAGAGCTTCTGCAATTTAGGAATGAAGTAAAGGTCTTTAGAAGCACAGAAAGACTGCACTTCTCAAGTGCGAGCACCTCTGTCATTTGCAATGTACATTCAGTTTTAGCCTGGCAGTTCACTGCTTGAAGAGGGAGAATATTACACTTACATACAATTCGTTCTGGTCATGAACTCTTTAGTTAATGCTTCTCACTTGTTGATGGCCTCATTCTTTCCACAGAGAAAAATGTTTTTCACATCTACATTGGTCATGGACAAATATATGTCTTTCTAGAAAAGTAAATTTTTACTTACACCACCAAGTCCTCTATTAAAAGTGATCATGCCTGTTTTAAAGTGCAGGCAAAGCCCAACCTTTTTTAGTGTTGGATCCTGTCATTTTTTTTGTCTGTGTCCTGTTGGAGATATTTTCATTTAATTCTTATCCTTACCCAAAGTAAGGGGAAATCCCCTCTTATGCCAAGTACACACGATCGGAATTTCCGACAACAAAAGCGTGTTTTTTTTTTCCAACGGATTTTCGCTCAAACTTGTCTTGCATGCACCTTGCATACACACGGTCACACAAATGTTGCTCGGAAATTCCGATGGTCAAGAACGCGGAGACGTACAACACTATGACGAGCCGAGAAAAATGAAGTACAATGATTCCGAGCATGCGTCAGATTGGTTCAGAAATGGCTACACACGATCAGAATTTTTGCCGTCGGAAAAATTGAGAACCTGCTCTCAAATATTTGTTGTCGGAAACTCCGACAGCAAATGTCCAATGGAGCCTACACATGGTCGGAGTATCCAGCCAAAAGCTCACATCGAACATTTGTTGTCGGAAATTCTGAACGTGTGTACGCGGCATTAGACATTTGTCACCAGCACAGATGTCCCCACTGGAAAACGTTCTCTCCCTTTCTGTTCTGGTGACAGCTGGAAAGTTGTCACTTTCTGTCCCAGCGAGAAAGAGTTACCAAGTCAAATAGGCTACATCTCTCCAGTGGGGACACAGGGAAGTATGAAAACATGACTCTTGACTCATTATACTTCAAAGGCAAGGTAACGTATACATTTTTGTTTTTTTATTTTTTTAACATATACATTAAAACCTTGGATTGCGAGCATAATTTGTTCCGGAAACATGCTTGTAATCCAAAGCTACACCGATACTCTCCCTGCGGACAAAAATGGTTGACAGAATCCTGACAATTGAGGTGTTTGAGCATAACTACCACTCAAACACTTCCCCTAAATTTAGGACCCCGCTACACACTCCCCCCACTAAATTAGACACTGTCCCCAGTGTCTGGAGCAAACCTATGCCTCTTAAGCCCGAGTCAACATAGACCTATTCCAGAAACTATCTACAAAAAACAAATTTGAAAAAAAAACTGTTTGTTTGTGCCGGAACCTGAACATGGGGAAAGGGAGTTAAATGAAGAGATGAAGAAAGAGTAGTAGAAAACAAATGTGTACATCCCATTCTCAAATGTCACATATTTAAAAGCAAACATATTTTTATCATTTACATTTCCCTCCCCTCCTGCAATAGCTAAATCCACCCATACTCAGTGATTTGCTTGGTGTCCACCTGCAGAGGGAGAAAGAAAACATACACAACCAACAATTTGACATTCTAACTTATGTACATTATAAGAGAAAAGATTCTCCCCGGGGGAAAAATCCTTTCCTTCTAACAAGTAAAACACATTTTAAATGTAATGCAAGAGTTACGCAACACTGCCACCTAGTGGTAGTGCCACCGTTAAGACACTTGTCCCAGAACTTGTACAGAACATCTTCTCCTTCTTCTTCTGTGGCCCTAAACTATTTCTACCCCAAAGTCTTGATCTTTGTGGCGCTGCGAGAGGAGAAAAAAAAAACAACAGCTCCTGCTCTTCCAGCGAAGTAGAATACACCACTTTTTTTTTTCTTTTGACAAAGTTCTCTGAGACTCCAGAAGAGCGCACTCCGGAATAAAGAAAGGACAAAACATAAAGAGTCCAGTCTCTCAAAGATAATACTGTTGATGAGGCAACACTAGTGGTTTCCAGTTCCTGTCAAAAGTGTCAATAAAATACTCGACATTGTCTTTTTCCTTCCGACAAATAACCACTTTATCTGCGTAGATATTCCTGCCAAGCATCCATGACTCCTTACACTCCTTGTACCGCTTGGTGATTATAGCGGAACAGGCAAAGTACCTACGGGTTTGGGGTACCTTTAAGTAAGTCCATAGAAAGTCCCCGTACCACCGATCCCTATAGGCCTCCACTTCAAAAAGCAAGTCTTTAGGCAAGTATGGGTATTCCCACCCATATTCGTTTGCCACTCTCTGGTTGAATAACTGATGCATCCTGGACAACGGAGGCATGGTTGCACGATCTCCCATACCTGGCAGGACTATGGCATCCGGGTGTCTAGGCACTTTCACTGCCTCCGGACCAGACATAGGGGTCCGCAATGACACTCATTCCATCACGGCAACAGGTGCAGGTATCTCAAGTGGTGGAAGGGCAGACAATGGGACAAATCCCTCCTCAGGCTCCTGGGCCTCCTCCCGGGGTGCATCATCCCCAGTGACCATGGGTGGGTCCCTTTTACTACGGGACGAGGACAGGGGTATCTTATCCCAACCCTTCCACTCGAACAGTTCATCTATGTCCGCATCATCCCTCGGATCGGAGACTGACTTCAGGTCGGAGGTATCACACTCCTCCGCTGGCAGGTAACTTTTAGTGGACAAGGAATCACCGCCTCTAACAAGTTCAAGTTCTCTGGTGTCCCTGACCCAAACATCCCCGACACTTCGGACCTTAGCCAAGATCCCTTTCCCCGGCTTACCTCGGCTTGTAGCTGATGCAGGATGTCCGGAACTCTTTCCTAGGGATACATCCGATCCGAGCAAGCGCTGGGGTGTAACTCCACCACGGCCGTAGGAAGCTTTAACATAGCCGACCTTCCTCTTGGGCGGTGGGAGCGAGGACTCAGTAACAACCGAGGCAGCATCCTCCGGTTTTTCCGTCTCCGGTTCCTCAATCACCGGAACATTCTCAACTGCGACTTCCTCCGAAGTCCCAACAGTGCGCGTAGGGGTGACTGTTGAAGCTCTGGTTCCCTCCTCTAAAGTGGTGGCGCCCGTAAGGCAGTTCAAACGGAAGGCCCGAGGTTTTTCAGTAGGCTGCTCCACCTCAAACAGGAATTCCTTGCACTGTTCGCATCCTCCAAAAGGCCTAAGATGCACCACCAGTCCCTGGCATCTGGGAAAAACCACTCCAAGGGCCTCCGCCTCTCTGCAGACATAGAGGGCGAAGCGACCCCGAGGCTTCAGTCGGATCCCCGTATCAGTCACAGAAGAGGCAAATGAGGTTACATTCATGGTAGAAGAACTTTGAATCCATGAGGCATTAGACGCCATGTTACCCGCTTGCTGATCCATTTCGCACTGTCCCCTTTGCGCCACAGTCACCACGTGCAACTCATCACATGGCGAGGCTCCTCCCATCTTCTGCAATGTTCACGGGCTTTCTTTCTCTTGACACGCCCACGAACTACGCAGCTTGGGCTCTCCTCGTGGCGCAGTCACTTTCTCTCAAAGATGGCTGACCTCCACGGAGCCTCACAGGGGGAATAAAGTCCAAACTCTAGGGGGGGGGGTTTCTTCTTTCCGGCCGCAGAAATCCCGGACTCGAGCCCCCACGTGTAGCGCACTCACCCCCTTCACCTGCCTTTAGCTCCTTGCAGGTAGAGAGGGCACACCACGCCACAAGCCCGTACCCTCCTGTGTGAAGAGGTTGAGCGGTGTTGTTGGTGGGTCTCCACAGCCAGAAAGCCAGAATCCACCAGAGAATGATTCTCACCTCTATAGTTAATAAAGATCAGTCTTTATATTTCCCCAATAACTTCAAGGTCCACACCAGCTGTAACTCCAATGTAGAGTCTATTTTTCTTCTTTTAGCACAGTCTCTGATAGGAAAGGTTGGAGTAAGAACAGGACAGCATAAGGTGTGGGAGAGGTCCAGGCACAAACGTAAAACACTTCACTGCTCAGATTCTCAAGCAGACTCAGCCCATTTGGATAGTCTCCCTAGATAGGGACTAGCAGCCAGAATGGTGCTCTAACTCAACCACAGTCTCTGCCACAGACTTGGTAAACTCGGTCTCTGCCACAGACCTGGTAAACTTGGTTCCTCTTTAAAACTTGGCCTCTGTTAAGGAGAAGACATCCCTCCAGAGAGTTACCGGGCCCCTTCCTTCACTGGGATTTCTCACCCATCTCTCGGAATGGTTCCTCCCCCGGCCTCCTCGTCTAAGATGCGGGTCCCCTCGCAAGGCGGCACCCTGGGATTCCTCGATCCTTGATGGGCCCCAGCCGAAGGTGCTGGGCCCAAGGCCTTTGCTGCAGCCCCAGGGCTAAAGGTGCCTGGGACTGATTCACTGACCTCCGCCCCTGGGCCAAAGGTGCCCAGGGCAGACAGGAACACACTCCCTGGGGCAGGACCCCCGACCACGTCAGAACCCCGAACAGGCAGCGTCTGCCCCTTTTATATCCTCTCCCAGCATGCACAGCAGGCCTGCCACACCCACCATATGGCTGCTGAGAGGGGACACACAAGGCACAGCACTGTATCAGCTGTTCAACCCTGGCCTGCCATGGCAGCGCCACCTGCAGGCCTCAGGGAACTATACACAGATACTCTCCCTGCGGACAAAAATGGTTGACAGAATCCTGACAATTGAGGTGTTTGAGCATAACTACCACTCAAATACTTCCCCTAAATTTAGGACCCCGCTACAGAAGCAAAATCCAACAGGAGCTACAGAGTATAAAAGAGAAGAGAGGCACCTCTAAGTGTAGCAATATGGTTATATTTAATGAAGGTACAACATTTAGCAACATTTAGCAACTCAACGTGGTTGATGATTAAAACTGGCACATCTAAGTATGCAGGCATCCGGTGTAAAGCTGTCCACATAGACCATCCTCTGCACCGCCAGCTCTCACCGCTGTCAGTCTGCAATCGTGACCGAGAAGACTACCCTGCAGTAGAGCGATCTGAAAGCGTGGCTTGAAGCGCTTGTGGAGTGCAGCGTGGATAGTATGACGTTGATGGTGATGAGGAGGATGGTCTATGTGGACAGCTTACCGACACCTCTGCCACTTACCGGAGCCATCGGCAGCGGCGGAGGCGATCAGGTCCTGTCCCTGGGCTGACATGGAGACAAGTGAGGGGAAGATGGCCCCCACCCCTCTCCATATCATTGCACGGCGGAAGCGATGTCAAAACGTCACTTCCGCCCATAGCTCTTAAAGAGACTTTTTTTTTTATTATTGCATTTTATATATATTTTTGACCCCAGATATCATATTTAAGAGGACCTCTCGTGCTTTTTTCTATTACAAGGGATGTTTACATTCCTTGTAATAGGAATAAAAGTGACCCAATTTATTTATTTTTTTAAAACAGTGTCAAAATAAAAATCAATAAAGTAAAATAAATAAGGAATTTTTTTTTTTTTAAAGCGCCCCGTCCCGTCGAGCTCACGTGCAGAAATGAACGCATACACGAGCAGCGCCTGCATATGAAAACGGTGTTCAAACCACACATGTGAGGTATCGTCGCAATCGTTAGAGCAAGAGCAACGATTCTAGCCCTAGACCTCCTCTGTAACTCAAAACATGCAACCTGTAGTATTTTTTAAATGTCGCCTATGGAGATTTTTAAGGGCAAAAGATTGTTGCCATTCCACGAGCGGGTGCAACTTTGAAGCGTGACATGTTGGGTATCAATTTACTCAGCGTAACATTATCTTTCACAGTATAAAAAAAAATTGGGCTAACTTTACTGTTGTCTTATTTTTTAATTCCAAAAAGTGTATTTTTTTCTCTAGGGTGTTAGAAAAAAATATATGTTTGGGGGTTCTAAGTAATTTTCTAGCAAAAAAAAACTGTTTTTAACTTGTAAACACCAAATCGCAGAAAGAGGCTTGGTCCTTAAGTGGAGTTCCACCCTAAAGTGGAACTTCCACTCATCTGATTCCCCCCCCCCTCCGGTGCCACAATTGGCACCTTTCGGGGGGAGGGGGGATAGGATACCTGTCTCTGACAGGTATCCATTCCCACTTCCGGGTGTCCGGGACGCGGCCCCTGATGTCACCACGGGGCTCCCTCCTCCTCCCCCGGCCGCAGGGCCGAAAGGAGAGAGGAGCGGGGCCTCGTGCATGCGCAGTAGGGTTCCCGGCGTGAAGCCGAAAAGGTTACACTGACGGGTTCCCGTACCCGCAATGGTGGCGGCAGCACTTGACAGCTGATGGAAACATCAGCTGCGGTGCCGACATTGAGGGACTCCAGGACAGGTAAGTGCAGTATGTGTAGCTGCTGGCTTTTAATATTTTTTTTGGGCCAGAACACCGATTTAAGTGGTAAAGAGAACAGGATCTGTGTTTTTTTTTTGGTTAACAAACGCTTTAACTGTGAATATTAAGCATTTTTGACTCACAAAGGTATTGTTGACCAAGAACAAGCTATTTATGTACTGCATGGTATGTGGCGCTAATAGCACACTCTTTGAAAGCAACTATACAGGACTGGCATACTTGATTATATATCTTGACCTTAGCTGTGTCTGTTTGTTAGAACATTTAGTCTAGTGTGAACTCTGAATCCTGGCTTTATCACATCATCATATATTAACATGCTCGGTAATGGCAGGCTACGGCAGAGGGCAACAGACAGAAGAACCGCATAAACCCTCCGCAATTATATAAGAAAAGGGCCCATCTTTCTACTTCAGCTCCTTTTCAGACAGGTCAGGAAGAAGCCATAATTAAATTTAAGGTCCCATTCATTTCTGCTGTTTGCTAGGTGAGGTTATTTTAATCAACGCTATATCATGAAAGTGGCAGATCCTTGAGGTGTGTGAAACTAACAAGCAGTGACTCGCAGCATTTGGAGGACTGAGATCTTAGAAGATGATGTGAGAGCAGTGAGCAATCACTACTGAGTCACCCAGTGTCATGCCTTGTAATTCCTAGCAGTGTGATAGGCAGCTGTCAGGCTGAGTACACAGCTTCCAGAATGGCCTAGGTTATTATATTCCAGCATACAACCTGCACAATGAATCATTAAAAAAGAACCCTTTGGAGTTAGGCTCCATGTACACAGAAGCTCAAAAACTGTAGTTTTGAACGCCAGATTTCTGGCAGAAAAAGCTGCTTTAAAATGTAGCTTTTATCAGCGTTTTTTTACTAATGTTTATTAGCGTTTTTCAGTGTAGTGTTTTTTACCTTTTTTTTTTTTTTAATGGATCAAAAATGCTAAAAAAAACGCTGGCGACCAGCGTTTTTGAGCGTTTTCGTGCGTTTATTCGCGTTTTGCGTTTTTTTGCGTTTTTTCCCGCTGAAAAACGGCACTTTGAACGTGAATTTCTTGCGTTCAGAAAAAAGCCCATTAACTCCACTGCTCATTGACGCAAAAAAATGCTATGTGTACATGAACACATAGGCTAACATAGAGTGCAGTTAATGGGCTTTTTAAAAAAACGCCAAAATGCCAATAAACTGCAGTTTATCAGCTTCTGTGTACATGGAGCCTAAAACTAAAAAAAAAAAATGGAATCGGGCCCATCGCATAAAATTTAGGCTGAATCACCAAAGCACCACAGATGGAAGTATTACTCAACCCTCTTATGACCAGTTTGAGGAAGTCAGGGCTGCCGGGGTGGAAAACAGCTGAAGGGAAAAGCTCGGGAGCTAATGACCCATAAAAAGATAGATTCCAGAAATCTTCTGTTACTACTAATGTTTTTTTTTTTTTTTTATAGCAACTCCTTCACCAGGGTCTGTGGTTTCTTGATGTAAAGAAACATGTATTAAATGTAGCTGCAAAAGGGGACATCTGAGGTCACCTCCTGTGACTGATACTAACCAACAAGGAGCCAGCTTTTAGAAGTATGGAAAAAATGTATTAACATAAGTTTAGGATACTTTTTTTTTAGGAATCATACTTACCTTGGTTGATGCAGCATCGGTCCAATGCTGCATCTGTCCCCCGCTGGCTTTTAGGGTGAGAACTAGGCAATCAAAAACAGCCAATCACTCGGTTCTCAGTGCTCCGTGAGCAGAGATCTGGTGGCTGTCAGTCACCGGCTTCCTGCTCTTGCCGCCACCTTAACTTCCATTCGCCGCCCCCTAATCTCCATGCAGGGCGTCGTTGTCAACATCCATCAAAAAATACTTCTTGACCAGGTGTTCCTGTATTGGCAAAACTCATATAATCTCAGTATAGGTTTCATCCATTAAGTTAATGCCACTTATTCTTTAACCCAGGGGTCTCAAACTCAAATTGCCTGAGGGCCACATGACAAGTTTTCATATCCCATGGGGGCCGCATGCAAACTTTTAAAACAATAAACTATACCAGCAATAATATACTATACTATACCCAGCACTGATGTCAGCAAACGCATTATTAACCCCCATCACTGGTGTCAGCAAACACATTATTAACCCCCAGCATTATCCCCCTACACTGCACAAATACCCCCCACACTCCATAATTACCCCCAACACTGCACAAATCCCCCCACACTCCATAAAATACCCCCACACTGCACAAATACCCCCACACTGCACAAATCCCCCCACACTACACAATTACCTCCCACACTCCATAAAATGCCCCCACACTGCACAAATAGCCCCACACTACACAATTACCCCCCACACTACACAATTACCCCCACACTGCACAAATCCCCCCCACACTGCACAAATCCCCCCCATACTCCATAAAATACCCCCCACACTCCATAAAATACCCCCCACACTCCATAAAATAGCCCCACACTGCACAAATAGCCCCCCACACTGCACAAATAGCCCCCCACACTGCACAAAATACCCCCCACATGGCACAAATAGCCCCACACTGCACAAATCCTCCCACACTCCAAAAATACCCCCCACTTTCCATAAAATACCCCCACACTGCACAAATCCCCCCACACTCCATAAAATACCCCCCACACTCCATAAAATACTCCCCACACTCCATAAAATACTCCCCACACTCCATAAAATACCCCCCACACTCCATAAAATAGCCCCACACTGCACAAATAGCCCCCCACACTGCACAAATAGCACCCCACACTGCACAAATAGCCCCCACATGGCACAAATAGCCCCACACTGCACAAGTACCCCCACACTGCACAAATCCTCCCACACTCCAAAAATACCCCCCACTTTCCATAAAATACCCCCACACTGCACAAATCCCCCCACACTCCATAAAATACCCCCCACACTCCATAAAATACTCCCACACTGCACAAATACCCCCACACTCCATAAAATACCACCACACTCTATAAAATCCCCCCCACACTCCATAAAATACCCCCCACACTGCACAAATCCCCCCACACTCCATAAAATACCCCACACACTGCACAAATCCCCCCACACTCCATAAAATACCCCCCACACTGCACAAATAGCCCCACACTACACAAATAGCCCCCCTCTACACTCCATAAAATACCCCATTCACCCCACTAAGGACTTTGCCTCACTCACCTCTCCTGGCAGTCAGGATCATCTGGCTCCCGAGTCCTCTCCTCCTGGCTTCCACAGAGGCCTAGTGACAGGGCACCCCGAGAACACAATCTCCCGCTCTGAGCAGCAGGACCCTGGATCGGGGCTCTGATCGTCAGTGCCTAGGTGGGCGGGGCGATGGGCGGATCCTTCCTCCGCTCTGTTCTCTCTCTGGGCTGCGGCAGTGTGCAGCGGAGAGGACAGAGGTGATAGAGAGGTAAAGCTCTTCGGCGCCTCCCCCTCTGCGGTGCCTGTGCAAAAAGACGTCCTGGATCGGCGCTGCGGGCCATTTTTAACCAGTCCGCGGGCCGCAAATGGCCCGCGGGCCGGTACTTTGAGACCCCTGCTTTAACCACTTAAAGGACCGAGCCTCTTTCTGAGATTTGGTGTTTACAAGTTAAAAACATATTTGTTTGCTAGAAAATTACTTAGAACCCCCAAACATTATAAATTTTTTTCTAACACCCTAGAGAATAAAATGGCGGTCGTTGTAATACTTTCTGTCACATCGTATTTGCGCAGCGGTCTTACAAACGCACGGTATGTAAACATCCCTTGTAATAGAAAAAAGCATGGCAGGACCTCTTAAATATGAGATCTGGGGTCAAAAAGACCTAAGATCTCATATTTACACTAAAATGCAATAAAAAAATAAAAAATAATGAAATGTCATTTAAAAAAAAAAAATGTCTCTTTAAGAGCATTGGGCGAAAGTGACGTTTTGATGTCGCTTCTGCTCTGCAATGGTATGGCGACGGGTGGGGGCTATCTTCCCCTCACTCATCTCTATACCACTGACGTTACAGTGGCTCCGGTAAGCGGTGGTGGGCACAGGAGAGTGGCGGGAGGGGGGCCCCTCTTCTGCCGCCGATAAAAGTGATCTTGCGGCGAATCCGCTGCAGAGACCACTTTTATTGGAAAGCGGACCGCCCGCTCTTGAAGAGGATACCGGGGTTATGGTAGCTAGCTGCTGTCATAACAAAGATATTCTTCTTCAAAGTAGCGACGTAAAACGACGGCGGGCGGTTCAGAAGTGGTTAAAGCGGAGTTCCAGACATTTCCGTGTTTATTAAACAGTCAGCAGCTACAAAAAATGTAGCTCCTGACTTTCAATAAACACACACTCACCTGTCCCATGGTCCAGCTATGCTTCACCTGTCCCACGGTGAAGCCTTGCTCCTCCCCCCAACGCCAGTATCACTGGTGTGGGCACCCGGCTGTGACAGCTTGCGGCTTCACAGCTGGGTGCGAGTCGTGCTGCGCGTCCTGAATGGCCGGGCAATTTCCTGGGATCTGTGATGTGTCCCAGAAGATTGCAGGGTGGGGGAGAGGAGGAGTCGCCTAGGTGGCCAGAGCGGAAATAGGAGCAGGTACCTGTCAAAACTAGGTACCCACTCCCTCCCCCACCAAAAAAAAATGACATGCCAAATGTGGCACTTTTGGGTGGAACTCCGCTTTCACCAAATCACATTTCATGTTACTCAAATATAAGCTGTATATACAATGCTCAGTTCACTTCAGTCGTAAATTATTAAAAAAGAACAAATATACTTCTACAAATGCAGCGAGCATTAATTAAGTTAATAATTTTCAGTGTTATATTCAGCAAGTAATAATTGCTTCATTTAAAAGCTGTAATTAATATTGTAGTTTAACAACATTTAGATTGCACGTAGCATTTTATTAGACTATGGGTCACAGGCAGCTAATTTTATATGTAAAATGTGCTGAAAGAATTTGGAAACTAATTTATTTTTATGTTCTGTCTTTATGCTTTCAAGAAAGGAAGACACTGAAAACCAAAGATTGTATAAAATATTCATTTTTTTCTAGACCAGCATTTGAAAACATAAATTAAGTACTAGCTCCCTAAAGTATAAAAGTATAAACTTTTTTTTCAGTTTTGGATAGAGTAGAACAGATTCATCCTCTCTGTTTGTCCTGTTTACTGTAATCACTGAGAGTCATACGTGAAAGAAATGAACATATTTTGGGTTGTCATCACTGTACCATGTACGTTTATGAAAAAGCATTCTGTAAATTTTTTATTGCTTCCTTTGGGTGAAATCCCTAGCGTTCCTGCCAGTCCCTCTGCTTTCTTATCAAAAATTGACCACACTAGGCATGAGAGCACAGCGTGGTCAGTTTTCTGGATGTGCTGAGAACTGAGCCTACTCTCCTCCAATAATCAGACTTGTGCTGACACCCCTAACCCCCCTAACCCGCTGTATAATATATATATACAGTGGGTAAAATAAGTATCGAATATGTCACCAATTTTCTAAGTAAATATATGTGTCTAAAGGTGCTATTGACATGAAATTTTCAACACATGTTGTTAACAACCCATGCAATCCATGCATACAAAGAAACCAAAACAAATAAGTTCAGAAACTAAGTTATGTGTAATAAAATGGAATGACACAGGGAAAAAGTATTGAACACATGAATAAAAGGAGGTGCAAAAAGGCATGGAAAGCCAAGACACCAGATAAAATCTATCAGTAATTAGAAAGCAACCCTGCCTCTTGTCACTGCAAATTAATATTAGCTGGTTCAGTCTCAACTGATGGCCTATAAATAGAATCAGCAGGTATTATTATTATTATTATACAGGATTTATATAGCACCTACAGTTTACGTAGCACTTTACAAAATGAGGGCAGACAGTACAGTTACAATACAAATCAATACAGGAGGGATCAGAGGGCTCTGCTTGTTAGAGCTTACAGTCTAGAAGGGAGGGTCAAGTGGAACAAAAGATAATATCTGCGGGGGGTGAGCTGATGGAGAAAATGAAAATACAGTTGTTGGGTGTGGGTAGGATAGGCTTCTCTGACGAGGACGGTTTCCAGGGACCATCTAAAAGCTAATAGAGAAGGAGATAGACGGACAGATTGGGGTAAGGCATTCCATAGGATTGGAGAGGCTCTGGAAAAGTCCGGGAGGCGAGCATGGGAGGAGGTGACGAGGGAGCTAGAGAGCAGGAGGTCTTGAGAGGAACGAAGAGAAGGAATAGGTTGGTATTTAGAGACTAGGCTAGTGATGTAGCTGGGGGCTAAATTGTGGATGGCTTCGTAAGTAGTTGTTAGTATTTTGAATTTAATTGGGTGAGCGGAAGCCAGTGGAGGGATTGACAGAGAGGAGTAGCAGACAGAGCGATTTGTGAGGTGGATGAGTCTGGCAGAAGCATTCATGATGGATTGAAGGGGTGATAGGCTATGTAGAGGTAAGCCAATGAGGAGGGAGTTGCAGTAGTCGAGGCGAGAGATGACCAGGGAGCGAATCAAGAGCTTTGTTGTGTCATTGGTTAGAAAGGGGCGTATTTCGGAGGTTGAGGCGGCAAGATTTGAACACTGATTGGACGTGGTGCTTAAAGGAGAGTTCAGAGTCCAGGACTACACCTAGAACCTTGGCATGCGGGGATGGGCTTATAGTTGTGCCTTTGATTTTGACAGAGAGATCAGGGGAAGGGACACATGGGGGAGGAAGAATTATAAGTTCGGTTTTGGATAGATTGAGTTTGAGGAAGTAGTGTGACATCCAGACTGATATATATGATAGTAAATTAGTGATACGTGAGGAGACAGAGGGAGTGAGCTGAGGGGTAGAGAAATAGATTTGGGTATCGTCAGCATAGAGGTGGTATTGGAAGCCATGGGAGGCTATCAGCTGACCCAAGGAGGAGGTGTAGATTGAAGATAGGAGAGGTCCAAGAACAGAACTTTGGGGGACCCCAACAGAGAAAGGGAGAGGAGGAAGTAGAGTTGTAAGAAACGCTAAAGGTGTTGGATAAGTAGGAAGAGAACCAGCGAGTTTTAGAAGAGTTTTAGGAGAGCAGTTTCTGTGGAGTGTTGAGGACGAAATCCAGACTGAAGGGGATCAAGAAGGCTATTATCAGCAAGGTGGGCGCTTAGTCGGTTGTAAACCAGACATTCAAGGAGTTTGGATAAGAAGGGGAACAAGGAGATGGGGTGTAGGTTGTTAAATTGGATGGGTCCAGTGAGTGCTTTTTAAGTATGGGGCTGACAAGTGCATGTTTTAGAGAGTTGGGGGAAGATGCCAGAAGAGAGGGAGAGATTGAAGATGTGGGTTAGAGAGTGTAGAATAGAGCCAGAGGGTGAACGTAGCATTTGCGAGGGAACAGTATCCGGAGGGCAGGTGGTAAGGTGGACGTTAGCAAGTAGTTTGGCAACCTCGTCTATAGTGGTGGGGTTGAAAGAGGGAAGTAGTGATTGTACCTGTGGGCATGAAGTGTAAAGTGTGGAGGGTATCTGCATAGTAGAGATCTCCTTGCCAATTGTGTCAATCTTCTGTTTGAAGTGATTGGTGATCTCCTGGGCAGTGAGTGAGCTGACGGGGGATGCAGTGGAGGACGAAGTAGAGGGTTGAAGGTCGAGAAGAGTTGACGGGGACGGGATGATAAGTTGCTAATGAGAGTGATAAAATAGGTCTGTTTGGCAGTGAGGAGGCTGGAATTGTATTTTTGGAGGGCAGATTTATATTGGTTGAAATCTTTCTGAGACTTAGTCTTACGCCACAGGCGCTCATGAGCACGACTATGTTTTTTCAGACTTCTAGTATCATCTTTTTGCCAAGGTTGAAGCGGTCGGGGCCTGATTCTGTGTGTAGTGAGGGGGGGCCAGTGAGCCAAGTGAGTTTAGAAGTGAAGCGTTGTAGACAGAAGTGGCTAGGTCGGTGCAGGATAGGGGGAGAGTTTGTCATAGAGGTCATCTATAGCAGAGTAGAGAAGAGAAGGGTTGAGATGACGTATGTTTCTGCGGGTAACTTTAAGGCGGTTGGAGGGAGAGGAGGTGGAGGAGAGGTAGAGAGTGAAACTAATAAGGTAGTGATCAGAGAGAAGGTAAGGATAGTTGGAGAGGTTGCATGGAGTGCAAAGCTGAGAGAAAACGAGGTCAAGTGTATTTCCTTAAGAGTGAGTAGGAGTGTGTATCCACTGCTTCAGGTCAAAGGAGGAGGTTAGGCTGAGAAGTTTGGAAGTGGCAGGAGTGTTAGTATTAACCACTTGACAACTGGGCACTTAAACCCCCTTCCTAACCAGACGAATTTTCAGCTTTCGGTGCTCTCACATTTTGAATGACAATTACTCAGTCATGCAACACTGTACCCATATGAAATTTTCGTCCTTTTTTTCACACAAATAGAGCTTTCTTTTGGTGGTATTTGATTGCCTCTGGGTTTTTTTTTTTGTGCTATAAATGAAAATAGACCGAAAATTTTGTAAAAAAATGAATTTTTCTTAATTTCTATTATAAAATTTTGCAAATAAGTAATTGTTCTTCATAAATTTGGGAAAAAATGTATACTGCTACATATCTTTGGTAAAAATAACCGAAATTAGTGGATATTATTTAGTCTGGGTGAAAGTTATAGGGTCTACAAGCTATGGTGCCAATCGCTGAAAATGTATCAATTTGATTACACCTGATGTACTGACAGCCTATCTCATTTCTTGAGACCCTAACAAGCCAGAAAAGAACAATTACCCCCCAAATGACCCCTTTTTGGAAAGTAGACATTCCAAGGTAGTTAGTAAGAGGCATAGTTAGTTTTTTGAGGTTGTCATTTTTTCTCACAATTCTTTGCAAAATGAAGATTTTTTTTTTTTTTTTTTTTTTTCACACCAAATTGTCATTATAACAGGTTATTTCTCTCACATGGCATGTACATTCCACAAATAACACCACAAAATATATTCTGCTACTCCTCCTGAGTATGGCGGTACCACATGTGTGAGACTTTTATACAGCCTGCCCACATACAGAGGCCCAACATTGAAGTAGCCCCTTCAGGCGTTCTAGGAGCATAAATTACACATCTAATCTCTCAACCACCTATTACACTTTTGAAGGCCCTGGAGCACCAGGACAATGGAAACGCCAACAAAGTGACCCCATTTTGGAAAGCAAACACCCCAACGTATAATCTATGAAGCATTATGAGTCTTTTGAGCTGTTCATTTTTTTCCAGAAGTTTTTGGAAAATGTGGAAAAAAAATGAAAATGCATTTTTTTTACACAAAGTTGTCCATTTATAAGATATTTCCAACACATAGCATGTACATAGCAAAAATTACACCCCAAAATATATTCTCCTACTCCTCCTGAGTATGGCGGTACCACATATGTGAGACTTTTACACAGCCTGGCCACATACAGAGGCCCAACATTGAAGTAGCAACTTCAGGCGTTCTAGGAGCATAAATTACACATCTAATCTCTCAACCACCTATTACACTTTTGAAGGCCCTGGAGCACCAGGACAATGGAAACGCCAACAAAGTGACCCCATTTTGGAAAGCAAACACCCCAACGTATAATCTATGAAGCATTATGAGTCTTTTGAGCTGTTCATTTTTTTCCAGAAGTTTTTGGAAAATGTGGAAAAAAAATGAAAACGCATTTTTTTTACACAAAGTTGTCCATTTATAAGATATTTCCAACACATAGCATGTACATAGCAAAAATTACACCCCAAAATATATTCTCCTACTCCTCCTGAGTATGGCGGTACCACATATGTGAGACTTTTACACAGCCTGGCCACATACAGAGGCCCAACATTGAAGTAGCAACTTCAGGCGTTCTAGGAGCATAAATTACACATCTAATCTCTCAAACACCTATTACACTTTTGAAGGCCCTGGAGCACCAGGACAATGGAAACGCCAACAAAGTGACCCCATTTTGGAAAGCAAACACCCCAACGTATAATCTATGAGGCATTATGAGTCTTTTGAACTGTTCATTTTTTTCCAGAAGTTTTTGGAATATGTGGAAAAAAAATGAAAACGCATTTTTTTTACACAAAGTTGTCCATTTATAAGATATTTCCAACACATAGCATGTACATAGCAAAAATTACACCCCAAAATATATTCTCCTACTCCTCCTGAGTATGGCGGTACCACATATGTGAGACTTTTACACAGCCTGGCCACATACAGAGGCCCAACATTGAAGTAGCAACTTCAGGCGTTCTAGGAGCATAAATTACACATCTAATCTCTCAAACACCTATTACACTTTTGAAGGCCCTGGAGCACCAGGACAATGGAAACGCCAACAAAGTGACCCCATTTTGGAAAGCAAACACCCCAACGTATAATCTATGAGGCATTATGAGTCTTTTGAACTGTTCATTTTTTTCCAGAAGTTTTTGGAAAATGTGGAAAAAAAATAAAAACACATTTTTTTTACACAAAGTTGCCCATTTATAAGATATTTCCAACACATAGCATGTACATAGCAAAAATGACACCCCATAATATATTCTCTTACTCCTCCTGAGTATGGCGATACCACATGTGTGAGACTTTTACACAGCCTGGCCACATAGAGGCCCAATATCCAGGAAGCACCATCAGGTGACCTAGGGACATAAATTACGCATCTAATTTCCTTACAATCTATCACATTTTTGAAGGCCCTTCATATTTCTAGCATATAGCATGTACATACCAAGAATTACACCCTGAACTACATTCTGCTGAGTAAATGGTAAACAAAAGATTACCTGTGGTTTTAGTAGTGCAATTGTCCACAGAAGGAGAGCCCTGATCCAGGCAGCAGGCAGGGACGTGGTCAGCGTCAGTGAATGTAATTGTCCAGGCAGCAGGCAGGAATATTGTCCATAGTCAGTACAGGCAGAGATACTGTCCATATACAGTCCAAGGTCAGTGCAAGTAGAGACATTGCCAGCAGTGCCAAAATATTGGTCCTGGTAGTAAGCAGGAACATGGTCCAAGTAGCAGGCCAGGAAAGAATGGGGACAGGGGTAGAGGCTTCTCCCACCCAAATCTCTTTGAAGCCTCCGAGTCTCCAGACCCTAATCCGGGAATGAGAAAACTAAAAAATTTGTTTTCTTCATCCAGAAAAACAATTCTGGAGCCCCTCACATATGTGAGACCCCTGTGTCCCCATTAGCATAGCAGGGTAAAAGATCAATCCAAGAGGCAGGCAAAAAACGTGGTCAAACAGTCCAGGGTCAGTTCCAGAGCAGGCAGAGGTAGGTACAGTTTAGGGTTAGGCAGAAGCGTGGTCGTATAACAAGCCAGGGTCAGTTCCAGAGCAGGCAGAGGTAGGTACAGTTTAGGGTTAGGCAGAAGCGTGGTCGTATAACAGGCCAGGGTCAGTTCCAGGGCAGGCAGAGGTAGGTACAGTTTAGCGTTAGGCAGAGGCGTGGTCGTTTAGCAGGTCAGGGTCAGTTCCGGAGAAGGCAGCGGTATGTACAGTGGCATAAGGGGTGTGGCGGTAAATGACAATTAGGTTTACCATACTTTCCTAATAATGTAGAAAAGTATGGTAACGACGGAAACATCGACCAAAACAAAGGCCTGGTTGGGAAGGACAATCGGGACAATAATACACAGTGTCTCTTCTAGTTCCTTCTTTGGAGCACACCCGGCATCTCTTCTGACGTTTTCGGCCTGTTTCATGGGGGGGGAGTTTATCAGGAAAGTGGTGTTCATGGAGTCTGCTCACTGAATCTGAGCGAATGCTTTCTGGTGGGTCTTCAGGGTACAAAAGGGCTTCGATAATTTCTTCTTGGTACTGAAAATAAGATAAGGGGGTCCTTGTAGATTTACGGTAAATGACATAAGTATTGTAAAGGGCCATACTGAAAAGATATATGGAGACCTTTTTATACCAATAGCGGCTTTTTCTTGTGGGAAGATAGGGTTCAATCATCTGATCATTAAAATCGACTCCCCCCATGAACAAATTATAATCATGAACACATGCTGGTTTTTGGATAGGACCGTTTCTTTTGGGGATTTCCACGTAGGTGTCGTTATGTATCGTTGAGAGCATGTGGACATTTCTTTTGTCCCTCCACCTGATAGCCAATAGCTCTTCATTCCGCAAAGACGCCGTCTCCCCTTTTCGTAGTCTTTCAGTAACGAGTCTTTGCGGGAAACCCTTCCTGTTGGCTCGCACTGTACCACACGCTGGAGTGCCCTTCCGGTAAAGGTTGCGGAAGAGGGGGATGCTGGTATAGTAATTATCCACATAAAGGTGGTAACCCTTTTCAAGGAGTGGATATATAAGCTCCCAAACAACCTTTCCGCTGGCACCGATGTACTCAGGACATTCAGGGGGATGCAGTTGGGAGTCCTTCCCTTCATACACCAGGAAGGCGTAAATGTAGCCAGTGACCCGGTCACATAGCTTGTAGATTTTAACCCCATATCGGGTCCTTTTGCTTGGAATAAACTGCTTGATGCCAAGCCTGCCTGTGAAGTGGACCAATGACTCATCCACGGATATATTTTGGTCGGGGATATATAACTGGGGGAATTTCTCAGAGAAAAAATTTAGAAGTGGCCGAATTTTAAATAATTTGTCATGTGATGGGTCATTTCGGGGAGGGCACTGGGTATTGTCATTGTAATGGAGAAAGCGCATTATCATGAGGTATCTGGATCTTGACATAATGGATGAAAAGACTGGCATGTGCTGGATGGGTTTGGAGGACCAATAGGAGTATACTTCATTTTTTTTTGAGAGCCCCATGTTGAACGTTAGGCCTAAAAATAATTTAAATTCCTCCACTGTCAATTCTCTCCACACATAGGGAAGGGCATAACTTGAATCAGGGTTGTTAGTTATGAATTGTTGTGCAAAGAGGTTGCACTGGGTCACGATGGAGGATAATAGGTCTTGGGTAAAAATTAAATTAAAAAAATCAATAGGGGCAAAATTCTCTGTGTTCACCTGAACACCTGGCTGGGCGGTGAAAGGGGGGATGTTTGCTGCTCCTGAATTGGGGGGAAGCCACAGAGGGTTTTCAAGGGCATAGGGAAGGCTGGCATGGGTCCTAACCCTTTGGGGCTGAGATGACACCCCGCTAGTTCTTGGCCTTTGCTGTAGTGGTACTTCATTTCTTGTGGATGGCACTGTGCTACTGGTGGATGGCACTGAGCTGCTGGTTGATGCCACAGCACTACTTGTGGTAGCCTGCTGATCCATGTCAGAACGCCTTCGTTTCCTGGGCACACTTTCCTCCTACTCTGAATCTGTAGAAGACCCACTGCTTATAACAGGTTCATATTCTGAACCAGAATCAGACTCAGAGAGCTCGTCGCTGCTCTCGTCAGTCAAGCAAAGCTGTTGGTATGCCTCCTCAGCGGAAAACATTTTTTTCGCCATACTGGTGACTGTGGGCTGTGGTGACAAACTGTGGTAGGAAAACTGGAACAGATATGGCTGCACTGATGGGTGCTGATGAGGCTGGTCTAATGAGGCTGCACTGCTGGGTTCTGATGAGGGTGCTGCTGGGTTCTGAGGAGGGTGCTTCTGGGTTCTGATGAGGATGCACTGCTGGTAACTGATGAGGGTGCAGATGAGCACTATAGTGGCGCTGATGTGGTACTGATGGCACCGATGGGGCACTGTAGTGGCACTGGGCACTGTAGTGGCACTGGTGGAGCACTGGCGGCACCGATGGGCACTGAAGTGGCAGAGGTGGCACTGATGAGCACTGGTGGCACTGATGAGCTTTGTAGTGACACTGATCAGCCTTGTAGTGACACTGATCAGCCTTGTAGTGACACTGATCAGCCTTGTGGTGGCACTGATCAGCCTTGTGGTGGCACTGATGGACACTAGTGGCACTGATGGGTACTCTGGTGGCACTGGTGGCACTGATGGGCACTGTAGTGGCACTGATGAGTATTTTTGTGGCACTGCTTACACAGATGGGTACTGTAGGGGAGCTGTAGGGGCACTGATGGGTAGTGTGGGGCACAGATTGGCACTTGTGTGGCACTGTGTGGCACTGTGTGGCACTTAAGGGCACTGCTGAATATATATGAGACACTCACTGTTAAAAGGATCTCTCCTCTCCTCACACGCTGTATCGGTGTGAGGAGAGAAGAGAGCTGGACCTCTGTTTGACCCCAGTTTGTTTACATTCTGATCGCTCCCTCATTGGAGGGAGCGATCAGGTGGTAAAGAGCCGCTATCATTGGCTCTTCACCGCGATCCTTGTTGCAGTGGGAGCCGTGAACTCGGCGAGCACGGACACTTCCGCGAGCGCGCACCAGGGGGCGCGCGGGAAGCGCGAATGCACGAGGACGTCCCAGGGACGTGAGCTCAGGATAACTCGACCACTCTGTGGACGTCTTTTGTCCATGACGCGGTCGGGAAGTGGTTAATAGGTATGTTGAAGTCACCCAGAATGATTGTGGGGATTTCAGAAGAAAGAAAGTAGGGCAGCCAGGCAGAGAAGTCATCAAGAAAGGTTGATACTGGTCCAGGGGGCCTGTAGATCACAGCTATCCTTACAGAAACTGGAGTGAAAAGATGAATGCAGTGTGCTTCGAAAGAGGAGAGTGACAAAGAGGGAGGTGATTGAAGTACCTGAAAGGTGCTATGTGGGGCTAGGAGGATTCCGACACCTTCTCTCTTATGTCCACTGGATCTGGTGGAGTGAGTCCAGAGAAGACCACCATGGGATTGGGCAGCAGAAGACGCAGTGTCGGATTCATGAAGCCAGGTTTTCGGTAATGGCGAGTAGATTAAATGAGTTAGCGATAAAGAGGTCATGGAAAGAGGTGAGTTTGTTACAGACAGAGCAGGAATTATAAAAGGCACAAGAGAAAGGGAGTCTGGTCTTTGGAAGGAGAGAAATGGGAACTTAATTGTGTTGATTGCGGCTGCTGCCAGAGGGTGCAGGGTGATCGGTGCATAAGGTTCAGTTAAATGATGGAGGTCCGGGGTTTGGGGATATATCTTCAGAGGTTAGGAGAAGCAGGAGGGTGAGGGAGGTAATATGGGAGTGGGATTTATATGAAGGGACATGCCCCAGTTTCTTTGAAACAATTATTTCAAAGAAAACAATAAGTAATGCACTTGACCGCTATAGCCTGTATGCACACTCACCACGCAAGACCCCATTTCTGAAGAAAAAGCATAGTGAAGCTTGTTTAAAGTTTGCTGCACAACATTTAGACAAGCCTGTGAAATACTGGAGAATATAATCTTGTCAGATGAGACCAAAATTGAACTCTTTGGATGCCATAATACACACCATGTTTGGAGGTCAAATGGCACTACACATCACCCCAAAAACATCCCAATACCAACAGTGAAGTTTGGAGGTAGGAACATCATGGTGCAGGGTTGTTTTTCAGCATACGGTACTGGCAAACTTCATATCATTGAAGAAAGGATGAATGGGAAAATGTACCAAGACACTTTTGGTAAAAAATATGCTGCATTCTACCAGGGTGAAGAAGATGAAACAAGGGTGGACATTTCAGCAAGACAATGATCCCAAACACAAATCCAAGGAAACTCCCAATTGGTTTCAAAGAAAGAAAATAACGCTTCTAGAATGGCCCAGCCAATCACCTGACTTGAATCCATTAGAAAAATCTATGGAAAGAACTAAAGGTCAGAGTTCATAGAAGAGGCCCACGGAACCTTCAAGAATTGTTTGTGTGGAAGAATGGACAAAATCACACCTGAGCAATGTATGCGACTAGTTTCTCCATACAGGAGGCGTCTTGAAGCTGTCATTACCAGCAAAGGATTTTGTACGAAGTATTAAATAAATTTCAGGTTTCAATACTTTTTCCCTGTGTCATTCTATGTTATTACACATGACTTAAGTTCTGGACTTATTTGTTTTGGTTTCTTTATATGTATGGATTGCACGGGTTGTTACCGTCATGTAGTGGAAACTTTATGTCAATAGCACTTTTAGGAATTTATTTACCTAGAAAAATGGTGACGTGGTCAATACTTATTTTACCCAATATATATATATATATATATATATATATACACAAATGTTTTGTCTTTCATTTTTATTTTAATCTTTAATTAGCACATGAAAACTGCCCACTCCATTAGAAACATTCTATGATCAACATAAGTTCTGGTGTTGTGCCTCCACTTCTTCCCTCTCTTGTGCCATTCACAAAGCAGAACCACATGGCTGCATAGTGGAAGAGATTACATGGTCCATGGCTGAGTAGACGTAAACAGAGTTGGTTCTCAGGCTGCAGAAAACCATTGAGTTACCGGTGTGTAATTCAAAGTATTTCTCTGCTTTTTTGGGGGGGGAACAACATGGTACAAGGTGAAAATAGGTTTAATTTTCCGATAATAACTATGACAGTCATCCTTGTAATCCATGGAAAAATTATGAAAATTGGACAATTTACAAGTGATAAAACTTATAAAAATGATGTTGTTATGAATCTGATTATTCCTTTTATTGTTTGTTTTTCAGGCAAAGCTGGCATTCCAGAAGGAAATGATTAAGCCCTTAACTCCGTCCTTCCTATCATCACCTCTGGCAGCTGCTGTAACTTCTACAATCTCATTACCGCCTCGACCCCACAACTCACTATTTCCGGGGGCGGGCTTAGCGCCTGCATTTCTAAGACCAGCCCATGGCGCTATCCGTGCCACCACAGCCTCCATACTGTTTGCACCATATTAGCTGCAAAAAACAAAATAACAGCAAATGGGAGACAAAGGACTAGAATTTCCAGCTATATAAAGACTCTTTGCACTGTCGTTGCTCCTCTTAAAAAAAAAGAAAAGGGCCATCTTTAAAAATCATAATCGGAGAGCACACAGTTTCAGCCATTCTTTGCCATTAGCAAAAGCTCAGTGAACACAATCACTGAAACGCGTATAGTCTGTGTTGTGAAAAGCAAGCTCTTTCTAAGCTCACCTAGGTTTGTTTTTGCAGCCTTGTCTGTGATCCCTTTTTTTTTTCCATCAGAGTACAGAAAACGTGTTATTATTATTATTTAAAAAAAATCGTCCTGGCAGACTTGAAAATGGGGTTCTTCCTAGTCCTTTGGTGTAAATTCTTGTTTGGAATCCAAATGTCCTTCTTGAAGTATAGAACACATAAACTAAAAAAATAAATTAAAAAAAAGTTAAAGTGCTTTATTGTGGACAACACCAAATTCATGGCTACTATAAAGTATTATTCTCTGTGATCAACTTGTAGAGTCCACATGGGGATGTGTAGTATTGTTCTATATCCAAGTAATGTTGTGTCTTGTTTAGCGCTAGAATGTAGATGGTGTTTAACCAGTGGGAGGCAATTCAGCTTTGATACATTTTTTTTTTTTGCTCATTTTGTTCCCGTTTTGATAGGTGATTCAAACTAGAAAAGCCATATTACATTATATTGTCCTAAAGAGAGATTGTTATTTTGTTGCTTTTCTCATAAAACTTCTAGAATATTGTCAAATAGCTCAAAATATACAGAAAATATTTATACCCACAAAAAGAGATGATAGAAAATGTCTCTTTGGGTGGAAAAGTAATATAATATAAAGTTTGTTGAGTTCATAAAGTATTTTCTGTTTTAATGCTGTTTTTCTTTGTTATATTAAAGGTCACGTTATTTTGTGGCCCTCTAATGCAATAATGTACAGAGTATAAAATATTTATATGAATACCCATCTTTTTTAATTTTTAGAAGCTAATTACAGCGCTGGCATTTTTCTGAAAATGTGTTAAAAGGATGCAGACAGGAATTTTGAATTATTTGGTTGTCACAGCACACAAAACAATTGAGCACAAAAGAGAGCCTTTTCAAGCACATTCATTTAGAGCATTTTTTTTCTGCATTCATTAATGGTTTCAATCTCTGTGTACTTTTTTTTTTTTAATGTACCTTTACAATAAAACACCTTGAAAAGAAGTTGGTGTCTGCATGTTTTTGTACTGAAATATTTGTTGGGAGTTGTTCATTAAAATGTCCACTAGGTGGCAGCACAGTTATCACAATTTTTACTACCTTACTGAAGGAATATATCTTTTTGAAGGTTAGGCAAACAATGTTGATGCATTGCAAGCTTTAGATAAAAGGCAGTATTAAATTGATAATTTATTTGAATGTGTGTTTTAAAAGATGGTTATTATTTTCATAAATATGCAGCTTTGATGTAGTGCCTATTTAATAGAGGATATATATACAGTTTGTAGTGTCTTAAAATAGATGTAAATACATGCTGCAGTCTGTTACTAGCATTAACATAAAAAAAAAAAAAATCTGAGCCCCCCAATAACATAGTGTTATTAGCTGTTGTTCATTTGTGTAGATGTATTATTTTTCACGTTCTTTAACAGAATGACAACACTGTTTGCTCTGCAGTGAATTTGCACAGCAGTGCTGTCCCCCTGTGGACATTGTAGCCTTAAATGAAATGTAGTTTAAATGGACTATATGTGACAAACATATTAAACATTGACTCTAATGCCGCGTACACACGATCAATTTTTTTGATGGTGAAAACACCGTCGAGAAAATCGACGTGAAAAACGAAGAACAGCTTGTTCCTCTACACACGGCCGTTTTAAATTACATTTTTTTTCTTGGTCAAAAAAAAAAAAAACGTGTGTAGGCTCCCCGGCAGTGTTTTTTTCCTATGGGAAAACTGCCGCGGAAAAAAATGACGGGAATCACGACGAGAAAAATTAGAGCATGTTCTAATTTTACTCGTCGTGATTAATGCCGTTTTTCCCGTCGGGAAAAATGACAAAAAGCCCACAGACGGTCGTTTTTCTCGTCCAAAAGAAAAAAATTAATTTTTCCCGACGGGAAAAATGCTCGTGTGTACGCGGCATAACACATTTTAAGCAGTTAAAGAAAAAAAGTCCACTATTGTTTGTTATTAATGGCACAGAATCACAGATTGTGCATTAGCATGCATTGTAGTAGCACTTGGTAAAACATGCGTGTTGCCACAAAACACAAATCAGAACGGGCCCATGCCATTATAAGCAACCCCTTGGCAGAGTTATACAGTTTGACCTAACTGCTGTCGCTGTCACTTTTGTTGGATTGTAAATAGGGAGAGAAATACAAATATTAATATAAAGACATGAAATAATAGAATAGATTCATATAATGATGTAGTGTACCCCTTAAGGGCCGCAAGTGAACTGGGATCCCCCACCCTGCACAGCCAGACACACCGATTTTTTAGTTTCCCAGAGTCAGAAAACAGCTCAGTACTTTGTTTTTGTTATTTATTGGAAGAATTAGAACTTGGACAGGGATAGGAAATTATGGGATGCCTATTTGACTTCAGAATAATACCAGGGACAACTTTTCTTACATACAGTCTATATCAGGGCTCAACATTTCAAGTCTCAAGGGTTACTCGCCACCAGTTGCCCCTACCCTGCCCCACCACTAATTCTGTCCGTAAACACGCCCTTATAAATTATCTAATGAAATGACACGTAAATGTTTTATGCAGAATTAAGTTATGAAAATAAATATTAGCAACAACTTTATCAGTGCATCCTCACCTGTGCCCAACAATGCAGCCTTACCTGTGCTCATTAGTGCAGCCTCACCTGTGCCCAACAATGTAGCCTCATCTGTGCTCATCAGTGTAGCCTCACCTGTGCCCATCAATGCAACCTCACCTATGCCCAACAATGCAGCCTACCTGTATTCATCAATGCTGCTTCACCTGTGCCCAACAATGCAGCCTACCTGTGTCCATCAATGCTGCTTCACCTGTGCCCAACAATGCAGCCTACCTGTGTCCCTGTGTCCATCAATGCCACTTCACCTGTGCCCAACAATGCAACCTACCTGTGTCCATCAATGCTGCGTCACCTGTGTCCATCAGTGCAGCCTACCTGTGTCCATCAATGCTCCCTCACCTATGCCCTACAATGTAGCCTACCTGTGTCCATCAATGCTGCTTCACCTGTGTCCATCAATGCAGCCTTTCTGTGCCCAGCAATGCAGAATACCTGTGTCCATCAATGCAGCCTAGCCTGTGCCCAACAATGCAGCCTACCTGTAACCATCAATGCCGCTTCACCTGTGCCCAACAATGCAGCCTACCTGTGTTCATCAATGCTGCTTCAGCTGTGCCCTACAATGCAGCCTACCTGTAACCATCAATGCTGCTTCACCTGTGCAGGGGAAGAGAGGAGAGGAAGAAGATTGGGAACATCACTGTAACAGCTTTTATTTAAATTGCAGAGTGTTCCCTGTGCTCACATACAGCCCGCCTCCTGGCCCAGGTACTTTTATATCACATGTCTTGGGATTGGACCGGTGTTCTGTCTTTCAAAGTACCCGGGCCAGGAGGCGGGGCCGTATGTGACAGCGAATGCGGAGAACAATCTGCAATTTAAATGAAAGCTGTTACAGCGATGTTCCCCGCGCTCTGATGATCCAGCCGACTCTCTCTTCTCTCTTCCCCTCGGTGATCACTGGGAGAACGGCTGCCCCTTATTTAATATGGGATGCCCATTTGACTTCAGACTAATTCCAGGGACAACTTTTCTTACATACAGTCTATATCAGGGCTCAAAATTTCAAGTCCTGAGCTACTTACAGTACCAGGCCTCAAGGGTTACTCGACACCAGTTGCCTCAGTTGCCCCTACCCTGCCCCACCCCTAATTCTGCCCCACAACACGCCCTCATAAATTATCTAATGAAATGACAATTAAATGTTTTATGCAGAATTAAGTTATGAAAATAAATATTAACAACAACTTTATCAGTGCAGCCTCACCTGTGCCCAACAATGCAGCCTCACCTGTGCTCATCAGTGCAGCCTCACCTGTGTCCATCAATGCAGCCTCACCTGTGCCCAACAATGCAGCCTCACCTGTGCCCAACAATGCAGCCTTACCTGTGCTCATCAGTGCAGCCTCACCTGTGCCCATCAATGCAGCCTTACCTGTGCCCAACAATGCAGCCTACTTATATTCATCAATTCTGCTTCACCTGTGCCCAACAATGCAGCCTACATGTGTCCATAAATGCTGCTTCACCTGTGCCCAATAATGCAGCCTCACCTGTGCCCAACAATGCAGACTACCTGTGTCCCTCAATGCCATTTCACCTGTGCCCAACAATGCAGACTACCTGTGTCCATGAATGCTGCCTCGCCTATGCCCTACAATGTAGCCTACCTGGGTCCATCAATGCTGCTTCACCTGTGTCCATCAGTGCAGCCTACCTGTGTCCATCAATGCTCCCTCATCTATGCCCTACAATGTAGCCTACCTGTGTCCATCAATGCTGCTTCACCTGTGTCCATCAATGCAGCCTCACCTGTGCCCAACAATGCAGCCTACCTGTGTCCATCAATGCTGCTTCACCTGTATCCATCAATGCAGCCTACCTATGCCCAACAATGCAGCCCACCTGTGTCCATCAATGCTGCTTAACCTGTGCCCAACAATGCAGCCTACCTGTAACCATCAATGCCGCTTCACCTGTGCCCAACAATGCAGTCTACCTGTGTCCATCAATGCTGCTTCACCTGTGTCCAACAATGCAGCCTACCTGTAACTATCAATGCCGCTTCACCTGTGCCCAACAATGCAGTCTACCTATGTCCATCAATGCTGCTTCACCTGTGCCCAACAATGCAGCCTACCTGTAACCATCAATGCTGCTTCACCTATGCCCAACAATGCAGCCTACCTGTGTCCATCAATGCTGCTTCACCTGTGCAGGGGAAGAGAGGAGAGGAAGAAGATTGCCGGCCGGATCATCATAGAGCGGGGAACATCACTGTAACAGCCTTCATTTAAATTGCAAAGAGTGTTCCCTGCACTTGCCGTCACATACAGCCCCGCCTCCTGGCCCAGGTACTTTGATATTACATGTCCTGGGATTGGACCGGTGTTCTGTCTATCAAAGTACCCGGGCCAGGAGGCGGGGCTGTATGTGACAGCGAGTGCGGAGAACACTCTGCAATTTAAATAATAGTATATAACAGTAGGCAAGTAGAAAAAAACTTTTTGCGGCCCCCCAAAAAAACAAATTCCTCTCTCAAACCACCACTGCGCCCAAGAAATAAGTGCCCCTGAAGCTGCCACTTAGAAGTAAATATGTATTGGTGATATTTAAATGTGATTAAATAGTGGCGCTGTGTTTATACCTAAATATAAACAAAAACTCAACCTAAATATATGATACTTAGTGATACATAGTTACCATACAATGAATAAACACAAAATATTATAGTGAATAAACACAAAACATCAATGTAAATATTCCAAATACTGTGATATCAGTGACAGATTATTTGCATATGGACGTTTTGCAAATAATCTGTCACTGGTATCACAGTATTTGGATTATTTACATTGATGTTTTGTGTTTATTCACTATAATATTTTGTGTTTATTCATTATATGGTAACTATGTATCACTAAGTATCATATATTTAGGTTGAGTTTTTGTTTATATTTAGGTATAAACACAGCGCCACTATTTAATCACATTTAAATATCACCAATACACAATTTAAATAATAGCTGTTACAGCGATGTTCCCCACGCTCTGATGATCCGGCCGACCCTCTCCTCTCTCTTCCCCTCTGTGATCACTGGGAGAACGGCTGTCCCTTTCACTAGACCTCCTGGCTAACTTCTCCACAGTCCTCCCAGACTGACACCACAGTCCTCCCAGACTGACAGTCTCTCTCTCCATAGTCCTCCTAGTGTGTTCATGGGAATGTTTGACCATTCTTCCAGAAGCACATTTGTGAGGTCAGGCACTGATGCTGGACGAGAAGGCCTGGCTTGCAGTCTCTGCTCCATTTCATTCCAATTCATCCCAATGGTGTTCTATCGGGTTGAGGTCAGAACTCTGTGCAGGTCAGTCAAGTTCCTCCACCCCAAACTCACTCATCCATGTCTTTATGGACCTTGCTTTGTGCACTGGTCCAAATCATTTGGTGGGGGGGATTATGGTGTGGTGTTGTTTTTCAGGGGTCGGGCTTAGCCCCATCGTTCCAGTGAAGGCAACTTCTAAGGTGTCAGCATACCAAGACATTTTGGACAATTTCATGCTTCCAACTTTGTCAGAACAGTTTGGGCATGCCCCTTCCTGTTCCAACATGACTGCGGACCAGTGCACAAAGCAAGGTCCATAAAGACATGGATGAGCGAGTTTGGTGTGGAGGAACTTGACTGGCATGCACAGTCCTGACCTCAACCCGATAGAACACCTTTGGAATGAATTAGAGTGGAGACTGTGAGCCAGGCCTTCTCGTCCAACATCATTGCCTGACCTCACAAATGCGCTTCTGGAAGTATGGTCAAACATTCCCATAGACACACTCCTAAACCTTGTGGACAATCTACTCAGAAGAGTTAAACTCAATATTGAACCCTACGGACTAAGACTAGGATGCCATTAAAGTTCATGTGCGTATAAAGGCAGGCGTCCCAATACTTTTACTAATGTAGCGCCCCTTTACTTTTCAGGGGTGCTATGTACCTAAATTTAGGGGTTGGTCTTAGCTGGTAGCCAGGCTCAGACCGCTTTGATTGTCAGGTATTTGCTTCTGCCTATGTGATGCTGCCTGTGTATGGTTCCCTGTGGCCTGTAGGTGGGCACTGCCATATCAGGTCAGGGTTGAACTATGGGTGACATTGCTATGCCTTGAGGTGTCCTCTCTCGGCAGCGGTACAGTGGGCGTGGTCAACCTGCTGTGCATTCCGGGGGAGGGTACATAAGGGGCAGACGCCATCTTTCAGGGGGAATTGGAGGTTGGAGTAGGAGCGAGGAGTGAGACACGTACCCCATCTTCGGTGGCCCTCATGGCCAGGGGTACGTGTGGGTGTGATCAGGCCCAGGCACCTTTAGCCTGGGGGTGCAACTCTACTAGTAGGCTCAGCACCTTTAGCTGGGGCCTACCCCCGAAAGAAGAGTCCCAGGGTGCCCAGGTGAGGGTACCCGCTCTGACCGAAGGGAAGCCAGGGGAGGATCGGTCCCATTGAGGAGATGAGTGATGGAAGATTGCTGTCTCGGGAGAGAGGTCTGGTGACCTGTCAGAGGGAAGGATTCTTTACTCCGCAAAGCTAACCCTGTAGAGTGCCCATTGGCATTGTTCTGTTCTCCAAATTCTACAGAGGTTAAAGGATTTCCTGAACCCGTCCCTGGAGGGGATAGGGTGGCAGAGCTGTTCGAGCATCACTCTGGCTGCTAGGACTGTGGGAGAGGACTATCCGGGTGAGCTAAACCCACTCTGGATCGAGTGCCGACAAAGTTACTAGATGTGCTTGGACCTAATCTTTCTCTCATCAATCTTTCCCTGTCTACTACGCAGCAATAGAAAATAAACTCTCTGTTGGAGTTAAAGTGTTTCTGCACATTGGCCTTCTTGGGGGGAGAAATATAGACTTGTCCCCATACACTGGGGATGAGAACCAGTGAAAGGAGTTAACTCGCTGCAGGACCCAAAATTTGTGAACACCACTTAACCTCTTCAAACAGGAGGGTACGGGCATATAGCATGGTGTGCCTTAACTTGCAAGTGAGCCAGGCAGGAAAAAGGTCCGTGTGCTACACTAATAAATATTGTTCCCTTTTCATCTGGTAGGAAGTTAAGTTTGCAGAGTTTTAGGTTTATTAATAAACGCTGAAGTTCAACCAGGCTGAGGAATGTTATGGTATTAAAAGGTAAGTCCAAAGCAAATTATCCCAACCTCTTTCTAGTGAGCTGCTTTCCCAGTCAATCCAAGTGATTTTAAGCCCACGTTCACACTGGGGCTGCGGGAGTGAAGCCTGCGAGTTCAGCTGAACTCGCACGATTTCACTCCCGCTGGCAGTCCCGATTTCAGCCACAATTTCAAAGACATCTGAAACAGATGTCAATGTAAATCGGGGCTGAAATCGCAAAAAGTAGTACAGAAACTACTTTTTGTAATCGGTGCAGCGCTGCAGATGCTGCAAATTTTGCCGATTTGACATGTCAAATCGCATGTCAAATCGCATCAGTGTGAACCAGGGCTTATTCAAGCATTTCTGTCACTTGGTGGATGCTTAAATCTTCCTCTGGAGAAACTAGTTTGAGCCCAGGTGTAGTCCTCTTTATGGGGTAGGGGGTTAGGTGAAATGGCCTTCCCTAAACAGGATAGTGTGCTAAACCCATAGGTAAACAAGAGAACCAGAACCTTCGCTAAGTGGAAGAGTGGGTTTCATAACAAGGTTAGCAGTGCTTCCACCCAGGACAAGGTCTCTCTGAACAGAGGAGATTTGCTTCCTGGGAAATTAACCAGTAATCAAATCAAAGTACCATATTTATCAGCATATAACATGCACCTTAATTTTAAGAGGGACATTTCAGGAAAAAAATTAAGTACTTTGAAGCAAAATAAAGGGTCAGTGCCCATCAATGCAGCCTTATCAGTGTCTATCTGCAGCCTCACCAGTGCCCTGCAGCCTCACCATTGCCAATCAATGTAGCCTAATCAATGCCCATCAATACAGCCTGATCAGTGTCCATCTGCAGCCTCACCATTTCCCATCAATTCAGCCTGATCAGTGCCAATCTGCAGCCTTACCATTGCCCATCAATGCAGCCTGATTAGTGCCCATCTGCAGCCTCACCATTGGCTATCAATGCAGCCTGATAAGTGCCCATCGATGCAGCCTGATTAGTGTCCATCTGCAGCCTCACCATTGCCCTTCAATGCAGCCTGATTAGTGCCCATCTTCAGCCTTACTATTGCAGCCTGATCAGTGCCCATCTGCAGCCTTACCATTGCCCATCAATGCAGCCTGATCAGTACCCATCTGCAGCCTCGGTATTGCAGCTGATCAGTGCCCATCTGCATCTTCACCACTGCCCATCAATGCAGCCTGATCAGTGCCCATCTGCAGCCTCACCATTGCAGCTTGATCAGTGCCCAACTGCAGCCTCACCGTTGCAGCCTGATCAGTGCCCATCTGCGGCCTCACCAGTGCACAGAGATAAGATACGACGGATTACACAGAGCGGGGATCTCCTGTTTACTCTGCCACCTCTGTAATACGAAGTCCCACCTCCTGGACCAGTTCCTCTGATATGCAGAACACTAGTCCAATGCCAGGACATGTGACGTCAATAATAGAAGCCGATCCAAGAGGCGGGGCTTTGTATTACAGCGGCCGTGTAAACATGAGATCCCCGCTCCGTGTAATCTGATGGAGCCCCCCCCTTCTTCCCCCTCCGAAAAAGCCCAATGAAAATATTGGCATATAACACGCACACATTATTTACACTCAATTTTCAGGGGGAAAAAGTGTGTGTTATACTCCAATAAATACGGTAATTGGGAGCTGAGGAACTACTGCAACCAACATTTAACCCCTTAGCGCCGACCGTACGCACATATGCGGCCTTGGGTTTAAAGGGGTTATACCGGGATGATGCCGGGATACCATTTTTTTAGAGCGGGCGGTGGGCCCTTTAGGGATAACAACAGATGCGGTTAAAAGGCCCCCCTCCCGCCGCCTTCCCCCGCTCTTCTTGGGCCTGCTATCCCACCGGGAGACCTGATCCATGATCCAGCACTTCCGCCGGCTAGAGTGAGACTGGAAGGAAGCTGGAAACGTCACTTCCGGTTTACTCGGCTGCCAATGGCGCAGTTTTAAAAAAAAATTACAGTATTCAGAATTACCGTTTTTGGTGATCTGAATACTTTGAAGTGCAAAGGAGGGATTTGGGGTCTTTTAGACCCCCGATCCCTCCCTAAAGAGTACCTGTCACCACCTATTACTGTCATTCGAATAGCCAATATTTATGGTGGGCTCGGTTCGCATTCTCTGCACTCCGAATCCACCCTATTTTTAAGCCTATTAGAGCCTCTGGCTCTAATCAGGTGCTTCAAAAAAGCACCCTCTCAAAAAAGCCGTTAGTGGATGGGCCACCCCTGCCCTAAAGGCAATGATCAGCTCAGTGCATGTTTCAAGTTTTAGCAGGGATATGGGTGGAGGGGCTCGCTGGCTTCATACAGTAGGTGCAGCAATAAGTTTTAGATTTCACATGCTACACCCAAAAGCAAAGCTATTCTCTTTTCACGTCCCTCCCTAATTGTGTGTCTTGCCTGTAAATCTGAGACATCTTGCAGAAAAATTATCAAAAAAATTGATTTACAATTTTCAAATTGCACTGAAGTATAAAGCAGGAGACAATACACTTAATTAAATTAGTGTCAATTAAAAGCATCTCGCAAAAAGGTTGTTTACAAACACTTTGCACAATGCAGCTTTCTCTGCTTTGTACTATATTTATATTCAAAACACAGAACGGTCTGAACATTGCGAGCAATATTTGCATATTAAATGGTGAGCACATTCATCAAAGCTTTACTTATGGTTGTGGCGTTGTGAATGTTATTATGTGAATTTTAATAACAGGATTCAGATGTTGTTGATTAACACACAATATTGCATTGTATCGAGGCTTGCTTGCCAGAAGAAAGTCTCAGGAGATGCAGACAGCTGGTTAGAAAGTTCATTTAATTGCATAAAGGACTAATGTTTAGCTAAAACGTTCAGAATGAATAACACTGCCTCGCTTAAATCAACTTTGTACGATGGTATTTTATATAAAAGGTCATGTGCGAAAGTTGAAAAATCATTATTTGTACAAAGCCCCATGTGAGGTTGTTTGACATTAACTATGAAAACAGAAATGAAAAATCTGTCAATGTGTATATGTGTCTGGACAAAGGTGTTCAAAATTTTTATTATATTCCTCATATTACTTTATAGCATTGAAGTTTATCTAAACCTAAGGATAAAAATTGTAATATATTGCAGATTACCAGTCCTCAAATGTGGTGGCTGTTTTTTTAATTTAGGCTATAAGTACTAAAAAAAATCCTTTTGATCCTGCTACACATCCAGTAGACATCCACATTCATCATATCTACTTCACTCTCTTAAAGTTATACAATTTAAAGCTGTGTCATTCCCTACTCTGTTTTGGAGGCTGTGACAAGGAGGCAAATCTTCTTCATGCAATGTGGTCATGCCTGTATTTATGGAAACTTCCTTGGGTCTCCCTAACAATACTTTTTGTATACAAAAAAAATTGTGTTTAGTGCAGAAACAATATAATCAAACGCATATAAATAAATTATAAGTAACAGGCCAGTAGCACTCATAAAATACCTAAATACTAGATATCTACAATATGTGAGCAAAAACAATGTTGCGCTGTGCCATTCAAAAAATCACTGAAAGTGCATATCAATGTAAAAACTGTGGCGCTCAGCTGAGCAAGCATGATGACGTCAGTGCTAAGTTTCACTGATGCGTTTTGTCAAAGGGAAGGTTGTCCAGGGGCTGATGGACAACATCCCTTGTAATGAAACGCATCGGTCAGAGCTTAATGCTGACGTCATCATGCCCGCTTAGCTGATGGAGTACCTTTCTGTTTTTAGAATAAACTGTGGTTTTGTATACTACTGTACAACTGGGATCCCCCACTCTGCACAGTCAGGCACACCTAAATTTCACAGGCACTCAGAGTCAGAGAACAGCCTGTGACTTTGTTTTTTTGTTTTTTTTATTGAGGCATAATAACTTGGATAGGGATTGGGGATTATGGGATACCCACTTGACTTCAAAAACAACTTTAAGGACAACTCTTCCTATATACAGTCTATATACACTCCACTGCTTCCTCTATCACTCACTTGCTTGCAGAACTGATGCCAGCACTACTTCAGGCACTGCCAACCCGCCTGGCTGCAGCTGCCCCTTTCACTAGCCCTCCTGGTTAACTTCTCCATGGTCCTCCCAGACTGACACTCTCTCCACAGTCCTCCCAGACTGAACACTCACCAGCCTACCCAGCTCACTTTCAGGAGATCTCCTGGATGTGCTGACCTGCTGTCCTCTCACTTGCTCCTGTACCTTCAGGAAGGATTTCCTACTTGTGTTGTAGGGGGAATCTTCCAGCACACGTGCCCTGGGCCCCAGGCCCGAGGCCACCCCCCAGACTAGGGGGTGCCCTAAAAGTGCCTCCAACTTGTGTATTACTGTAATGGGCAGTCATCAGTGGGGGTAGTGGCCCCTTTTTTTGCAACAATGTTATATTGGTCAGGCAAAGCACTGACACCTTTGCAGCCAGTGTGTGATTTGCTGGGTGCTCAGTGTGCACCTGTATCTTTAAGAAGGGTTGGGCTCCCTTCAGTCCATTTGCCCTTCACCTACTCATCAGAATGCATGTGCTTCCACTGTGGAGTCACTCATAAGTTAGTGATAGGAACTATAGATACCAGGGTGCCTTGGCAGGGCCTGTAGCTTACGCATGTATTTGCAATATGTGCAGACTAAACCCCTGTTTTTAACGCATACTGTTAGACAGGTTGATTCGGTTGTCCGCGGGCTGGTTGATAAGTAAGCTTGGTATTTTTCCTTGGATTTATCCTTGGCCTTGTTTATACCTCCAACAGCCATCTCAGCACTCCATCTCCATCTTCCACCCGACTGCCCCTGCTGGCATGACTTCTGTCTATTCATGAGGTGAGACTGCCCCCTGCAAGCCCATTTGTTGGCGCTTGGCCAGGGTCCTCATAAATATGCATGGCAGCCCCGCCTAGCCTCCATTCACTACATCAAGAACCTTCTCCAAAGTTCTAGAAAAACAGGGGGAGGCACCAGAAGAGCTGTCAGATGAGTCATTTCGCCTCCCTGAGTCACTTAACCCTGACCCAGATTCACCTCAGGCCTGGCTCTCAGCCAGCTCAAATTTACCTACACTAACAGCTAAACAATATACACTAGCACATTACCTAGAAGGTGCTACACTACGCTTTTGAGTGTTTGTACTTTGATGCTCATGCCTAATGCAGTGTGTTATCTGTGGCTGAGATCTGTTTGATTGGACAGTCCCCATTTGCATTGCACAGTGCACTGAGCTGATTCATAATGTACAATTAGACATCTTATTGTTCAAGGTCTAATTATCTGGTAAACTGCTTGCTTGGCTTTCGTGGTGGTGGATCACAGGAGTGGATGCACAGATGAACGGAGACACTTATACTTGGATGATTATTTTTCATTGGACATTTATTCATAAATCTTTTGGACTTTTATTTATGTATTTTGAATTTGATGTATTTGTTCACATTTAGGTCACACAGTTTCCCATTGATGTGCACTTTCTCCCTAGCAACAGTTAGCCCAAGGTATATGGTCTGGTAATGGTGACTCACAGCTCCCTTCTCAGTCCAAAAACTATTAGGAAAGCTGTACTTCTATGCAAAAAAGACCATTCTTCTCAATTGAAAGAGTTTCTCTCCTCCCTCATTGACCTTCATTGAGTTGAAGACTATGACTACTCGGCCCTTCACTTGTACCAATTCACCTATTCTAATAGAGGCGCTGCAGAAGTTTGATAAGATTTGGGCGCCTGTTTCATTCCACAAAGTTTCCTATAAAGCCCTGCTTGCAAGCACTGGGTTTCTTAGGGTATGTTTTTTTTTTTTAAAACGTATGGCTATATAGACAGACACCATGAAAATTCCAAAAGATCTACCTTCTTTTGCCTTTCATGAGGACCCTTTAAGACACCAAAAAATAGAGCACTTGGACATTGCCCTACAAGATTCAAACTTTGACTGACTTTGCCCCTCACTTTCATGTACCCCCCTCCCCCTACCACACCTTACCTGTTTTTGTACCTGAGAGGAGACTGAAAAGATGAGGTTGGCCTCTTTTGTATCTCCAGCCCAGACCCCACTGAGAGTGGAACAGAGGGTGCCCAAGGACAAGAGGAATATGAATGAAAGCAGATGTTGATAGGAGGACTTGCAGCTGGAGATGCGATCCCACGGAGGCTGGTGGACCATCAGGTCAGGAACAGTAGCTCAGTAGTCCAGCCGATGTTAAAGGGGCACTACACTTGTGCAGGCTTAGGACATGTGGCTTGTCAGACTTGAGGTAGGAACACTCAGCGATGTGCAGAGCTTTAACAGCAGACAGCCAGGCAGGCACTCAAACAGGTCGGGAAGCCAAGAGCAGAGACAGAAGTGTGGTCACAGGATTAGCCAAAATCATCCACAGGCGGGCAGTGAGGTACCAAATCATGCAGAGCCGGGTCAGGAATTAGTGACAAGTCAAGAGCAGAATCCGAGATCAGGTCAGAAGTAAGCAGGGTCTGCAACAAGGGGAACACACTAGATGAATAGGGATGAGCCAGATGTTCGAGTCAAACGTAAGTTCAACTTGAACATCGGGTGTTCGCCTGTTCGCTGAACAGCCAACATTATGCGGTGTTCGCGGCAAATTCGAAAGCCGCGGAACACCGTTAAAGTCTATGGGACACTAACAGAAAAAAACAAAAGTGCTAATTTTAAAGGCGTATATGCAAGTTATTGCCATAAAAAGTGTTTTGGGACCTGGGTCCTGCCCCAGGGGGCATGTATCAATGCAAAAAAATGTTTTAAAAACTATCGTTTTTTCGGGAGCAGTGATTTTAATAATGCTTGAAGTGAAATAATAAAAATGAAATATTCCTTTAAATATCGTGCCTGGGAGGTGTCTATAGTATGCCTGTCAGGTGGCGCAGTTTTCCTGTGTTTAGAACAATACCACAGCAAAATTACATTTCTAAAGGAAAAAAAGTAATTTAAAACTGATCGCGGCTGTAATGAATTGTCGGGTCTCGGCAATAAAGATAAAACTCATTGAAAAAAACGGAATGGGTCCCCCCCAGTCCATTACCAGGCCCTTTGGGTCTGGTATGCATATAAAGGGGAACCCCGAACCAAAATGTAAAAAAAGAATTGCGTGGGGGCCCCCCCAAAATCCATACCAGGCCCTTCAGGTCTGGTATGGATATTAAGGGGAACCCTGTGCCAATTTTTTTTTTTTAATGGCGTAAGAGTCCCCCCAAAATCCATACCAGACCCTTTAGGTCTGGTATGGATTTTAAGGGGAACCCTGTGCCAAAATAAAATAAAATGGTGTAGGGGTCCCCCCAGACCCTTATTCGAGCACGCAACCTGGCAGGCCGCAGGAAAAGAGTAGGGTGAGAGAGCGCCCCCCCTCCTGAACCGTACCAGGCCACATGCCCTCAACATGGGGAGGGTGCTTTGGAGTTGCCCCCCAAAGCACCTTTTCCCCATGTTGATGGGGACATGGGCCTCATCCCCACAACCCTTGCCCGGTGGTTGTGGGGGTCTGCGGGTGGTCAGCTTATTGGAATCTGGAAGCCCCCTTTAACAAGGGGACCCCCAGATCCTGGTCCCCCATATGTGAATTGGTAACGAGCACATTGTATAAACCTGTCGTTTACCGGTTCCTTCCTTTTCTTAAGGGACTGCCTCTGTCCATTCATTATAACTGTAACATCATAACCTGTTCATTCTTTTTCATCGTAACCTGTTCATTCATTTTCAGTGCAGCTGAGGCTGCAGAGAAAGGGACTGGGGAATCTGTTTCCTCAGTCCCTTTCCCTGTCTCAAAGGGGAGATATCAGGGGGTCTGTTTAGACCCCTGATATCTCACCAAAGCCCCCCCCCCCCCTCCCAACAGGGCTGAAAAAAAATTGTAATAAATATTTAAAAAAAAAACACTGACATCGTACACCCCCCGCATTGTAAAAAAAATAACAGAAAAATATAAAAAAATAAAAAATTATTGAAAAAAATTAAATGTAAAAAATAAAATTGTAAGAAAAAAAAAAATACTGACAAAATAAAAAAAAATACGTGACAAAAAAAAAGTATCGGGAATCGGTCTTTAAAAAGTGGTATCGGTGCAACCCTAGTTGCCAGCATCACCTTGTATCCAGAATAAAATGTTGGGTGGGAAGCTTCTTTGACACAAGTACAATTAAATGATTTAGTCTTAAGCCTCGTACACATGATCCAACTTTATGGCCATAATTGTCTGACGGACGTGTTGTGTCGGATGATCCGACCGTGTGTATGCTCCATCAGACAATTATTGGCTGAATTAACGACAACAAAAGTTGGCTTATTCATGCTCACCAATTGTTGGGCAATAAGTCTGTTACGTCGGTTTATCTGATCGTGTGTATGCAAGTCCGTCCAACTAAAATCCAAAGTACAAACATGCATGCTCGGAACCAATGCAAAAGATCAGACAACAATAGCAGAAGTTGCCCAAAGGGTGGCGGTAAAGAGCTGAAAAACCACGTGGTTTGGTGAATGTTGGCTGAAAATGTTGTGCCCTTCGGACCAAAATCCACTAAAAAGTTGGTTGGGAGTCCGATCGTGTGGCTTAACTCTTTACGGATTTTTTTAATAGACCAAACTATATTCAGCTGTAAAAAAAAAAATTGATAACTGAAGCAACACTTATTTAACCCCCCCCCCCCCCCCCCAAAGAAAAAGTAGTTGGAATAAAAAGAAAAAAGTAGGATTTTTAAAACAGCTTACCTGTAAAATCCTTTTCTTGGAGTACATCACGGGACACAGAGCGGCATAGTCATTACTATGTGGGTTATATAGAATTACCTTCAGGTGCTGGCACTGGCAACTTCCAAAACAGGAAGTACCCTCCCCTATATAAGCCCCTCCCATCCGGGAGCACCTCAGTTTTGTAGCAAAGCAATACGTGTCCCCAAAAGAGGGGTGGGAGCTCTGTGTCCCGTGATGTACTCCAAGAAAAGGATTTTACAGGTAAGCTGTTTTAAAAATCCTACTTTCTTGTTCATACATCACGGGACACAGAGCGGCATAGTCATTACTATGTGGGACGTCCCAAAGCAATGCCAAATGAGGGGGGGGATACACCATACATAAGCTGGGCGCCATCAGGCGTGAGGATCTTTTGCGGCCTGCAACACACTGCGCCCAAAGGCGACATCCTCCTGACTTCTAACGTCCACCTGGTAGAACCTAGTAAACGTGTGAACTGAAGACCATGTTGCGGCCTTACAAATTTGAGCCAGGGAGGCCTGGTGATGCACTGCCCATGAAGTTCCAACTGCTCTCGTGGAGTGCGCCCTAACTTTGAACGGAGGCGGTCTCCTTCTCAAGCCATAGGCTTGTATTATGACCTGTCGAATCCACTTGGCTAAAGTAGATTTTGATGCTGCCTGACCCTTTCTGGGGCCTTCCGGCAGAACAAACAAAGAATCCGTTCTACGAATCTGAGCAGTGGCTTTTAGATAAGCTTTAACTGCTCTTACTACATTCAAAGAATGCAATAACTTTTCCTCAACCGAGCTCGGTTTGGGGAAAAAGAAGGAAGAACCACATCCTGGTTCAAGTGAAACCTCGATACCACCTTAGGAAGAAAGGCTGGGTGAGGACGTAATACTACTCTGTCCTCATGAATAACCAGATATGGCTCTTTACAGGACATGGCGGCTAATTCCGACACTCTTCTAGCCGAGCATATGGCTACTAAAAATATCAATTTTCTGGTGAGTAGAACCAAGGAAATGTGCCGCAAAGGTTCAAATGGCTGCTTCTGCAGAACCGACAGAACCAAATTTAGATCCCATGGACATATGGGAGCTTTAATCGGTGGAATAATACGAGTCACCCCTTGCATAAAGGATTTGACAAGTGAATGCATAGCCAGGGGCCTTTGAAATAGTATTGATAAGGCCGAAACCTGACCCCTGACAGTACTTAAGGCAAACTTCCTGTCTACAGCCCACTGTAGGAAGTCCAGAATTTTGCCTATAACGTACTTACGTGGATGCCACTTTCTGGCCTCGCACCAAGTGATGTACGCCTTCCAAACTCTATAGTAGATCTGCCTGGATACAGGCTTCCTGGCATTGATTATAGTTGATACCACAGAGTTAGAGAGACCTCTCTTCTTTAGGATGTGGGATTCAATAGCCAGGCCGTTAAACTTAGAGTTAGTAAGGAAGGGTGGTATATCGGCCCTTGCGAAAGCAGGTCCGGACGACGTGGAAGGGTCCAAGGACTCCCCACAGACATTTTGATGATCTCCGCGTACCAGGCCCTTCGGGGCCACGCTGGAGCCACCAAGATCACCGGCTTCTTTTCCAACCTGACTCTGCGAAGGAGTCGAGGCAACAATTGTAGCGGAGGGAATGCATATATCAGTCTGAACTGATTCCAAGGGAACACCAGAGCATCCGAGCCGCAAGCGAGGGGATCCCTTGTCCGGGAGACAAATCTGTCCACCTTTGCGTTGAATCTGGATGCTAGCAGATCTACATCCGGTGTTCCCCACCGCTGACATATTGCTCGGAAGACCTCGGGATGAAGGGACCATTCCCCTGGGCATAACTGTTGGCGACTTAGAAAGTCCGCCTTCCAATTCTCCACCCCTGGAATGAAGACAGCTGACATACATGGGACATGCTTTTCTGCCCATTCCAGGATGTGACTTACTTCCCTCTGGGCTGCACGACTCCTGGTGCCTCCCTGATGATTGATATATGCCACTGCTGTGGCATTGTCTGATTGAATTCTGACAGGGGACCCTTGGAGTCTGGATGCCCAGGCTACTAGGGCATACCGGGCTGCTCGTATCTCTAAGAGATTGATGGGCAGGGTTTTTACTACATTTGACCATCTGCCCTGGAGAGACCATTGCTCCAGTACTGCCCCCCAGCCTATAAGGCTGGCATCTGTAGTGACCACCTTCCAGGATATCGGACTGAAGGGTTTTCCCTTCTGGAGATTCTGGGGGATCAACCACCAGCAGAGACTCTTCCGAACGGAAGGGGACAAAGCCATCGGGAAGTCTAGAGCCTGAATTTTTCCGTTCCAGGCTGACAATATGGCCCTCTGTAAATTCCTTGAGTGGAATTGGGCGTATGGCACAGCTTCGAATGATGCTACCATCTTTCCTAGCAGCCTCATGCACAGGCGTATGGACGGCTGTCTTTTTGCACAAAGCAGACGGACCAAGCCCCTCAAAGAGGATACCTTGTCTTGAGGTAAGAAAATCTTCCTCTGGTCTGAATCCAGCCGTAGCCCTAGATATACCAGGTTTTTCACTGGCTGTAGGGCTGACTTGTCCAGGTTGATGACCCAACCGTGAGATTCTAGATACTTGATTGTATCGACAATTACCACTTCTAGCTTGGCAACTGAGTGGTCCATCAACAACAGGTCGTCTAGGTATGCCATTATCGTTACACCTCGTGTTCTTAGATCGGCCAACAGTGGGGCCAGAATTTTTGTGAACACTCGTGGTGCTGTGGCCAGACCGAATGGTAAGGCTCTGAACTGAAAATGGCGCCCTTCTACTGCAAAGCGTAGAAATTTTTGATGACCTGGAAAGATGGGAACATGCAAGTAAGCATCTTTGATGTCGATCGAGGCTAACCATTCCTCCCCCTGTAGGGCAGCGGTGACCGATCGGATCGACTCCATCCGGAAGGACCGGACGTTTAGAAATTTGTTTAGACTCTTTAGGTCCAATATGGGTCTTATGTCCCCGTTTGGTTTCGGGACTGTGAAAAGGTTTGAGTAGAAACTCAACCCCCACTCTTCCATAGGAACCTCCATAATTACTCCTTGGAGCAATAGTTGTTCTAACGCCAATAGGAGACACCTTCTTTTCAGAGGGTCTTTTGGCATGCCTGACCACATAAAATGGGAAGGAGGAGACTCTTTTAACTCCAACTTGTATCCCCGAGTTACTGCGGAGAGCACCCATCTGTCTTTGATCGTCTCCCGCCAGGTCTCTGTGAACAACTGAAGTCTTCCCCCCACCCGTTTGAGTGGGGGCAGCCCTTCATAGGCTTGACTTGGAGGCTGGTTTAGTACCTCTTCGGATCCAGGGTTTTTTATTACCCTGTGACCTGATTTTTACCTCCTGAGTTTGACCGAGGAGGCCGTCGGAACTGCTTAGTAGCAGACGTCCCAGGGATATGAGAGGCAGTCCTCTTAAAAGATGGACCCCTAGACCTCTTTTTAATTGGTAAGGGAGTACTTTTACCACTGGAAATCTTCTGGATATATTTATCCAGGTCTTCGCCAAAAAGGCGTTCTCCATGAAATGGGAAGCTAACTAAGAGCTTCTTACAGGGAGCCTCAGCAGACCAGTTCTTGAGCCACAGAAGCCTACGCATACGTACCAAAGACAGCGTGAGGCGGGAGGCCTGATGGATAGAATCCTTGATGGCGTCAACCGCAAAGCATAATGCTCTAGGCAGATCAGCCAGAGCCTGGGCCTGCTGGTCTGGCAAATCCCTCAGGACCATTTTCATTTGATCCTTTAAAGCTTGGCAGACCCCAATAGCTGCCACTGCTGGCTGTGTAACAGCCCCTGCTGTGGAAAAAGCAGATTTTAATAAAGATTCCAATTTTTTATCTACTGGATCTTTGAACATTTGAACATTATCTACTGGACATGTCAGTGATTTGTTCACAGAAGAAATGGCTGCGTCCACCGTAGGAACATTCCATCTCTGGGTGAATTTTTCCTCCATGGGATAGATCACCTGAAATTTCTTAGGTGGAACAAATAGTTTATCAGGATGTTCCCAGTCCTGGTATATAAGTCCTTCCAATAATGGATGAATTGGAAAGGAGCAATTAATCTGGGGAGCTTTTAGCGACCCCAACAAGGAGACAGCACTAGTTGATGGTTCAACAAGAGGCATTTTAAATGCAGATCGAACCCTGTCAGTTAGGGTCTGGACCCACAATCTTTCAGTCTGTGATGCTGAAAATGGTTCACTACTGTCGATTCCTCAAAAACAGAGTTAACCTCCTCCTGATCCCCTTCAGGTAGGTCAGTCCCTTCCTGGGACTGTTGCTCTGCCAACAGGCACTCTAATGGAGGGGATGGAGATCTGGCGCGCTTTCTTTCCTGTAGAGAAGAAGCGATCAATGCTGCCAATCTCTGCTCCAATCCCTCCAGAGTTGAGGCAAAAACCTCCTCTGTTATATATGCAGGAGCAGGTGGACTGAGGACAGCCGCAGTACCTGGCACTCCCGGGGGTTCCTTAGGGGTATTAACCTCTGATTTCTCAGGGGAGGAGGGTGCAGATGACTGCTCCAGATCCTCAGAGCCCGATGGAGACCCCCTACACTTCCTGAGAGGTATATCTCGGAGTTTTTTAGGCGGCATATTCCTTAGTTCAAAGCTGAGGTATTCCAGCCGCAATACACCCCTTTACTGAAATAGTCTAATGCAATTTGCTGCTATGTACATCAGTGGGTGTCTACTAATGCGTCTTTCTGGGGATGCCTGTATCAACCGCCCGCTGTAAGCCCCTATACCATGCTACCAGCTCCTTTTCATGCTCTGTGTCCATAGCAAGCAGCGTGGACTGAGTCCTTTTATCTTGCTGGGACGCCCGCACATGCGCCGAAGCGCTGGGCGCACAGAGCGCGTCATCCGCCAGGCTCCGCCCCCTTTTTTGAAGCTAAATCTATAAAAAGAAAGCGTGTGCGCGCGCGCGCATGCACGTGTGCACTCTTGGCGCCATGTAGGGAGAGGAGCCAGGGTCCCTGTTTCACCAGGACTCGGGGATGGAAGGAAACTACTTGGCAGCATGACAGAGGAATGCAGCTTCCCTGATAGAGAGCTCACTCATCTGCCTGGACTTTCACCATGGAAGGAATAGTCCCAAGAAAAAAAGACGTTCCACAGCGGCCTCTAGTGGCCAAACACAGGTACCGCACTTTTGTCTTTTTTTTTTTTTTTTTAAAACCTCCTTTATGGAAAACATTTCTAGGTTTACAGTTTTTAAAACTTCCCTTATGAAAAGACATTTCTAGGATTTCTTAGGCATATACAGCTATTAGCGGGAATACTTTTAGGTAACAGGCAGAAAGACATATTAGGCTTGGGGGTCCCCTCAATAGAACCAAGTTCCTGAGGGGCCCCCACTTACCCTTTCCCCGCCGCAGGACTTTGTTTGGTCCACAGAAGCCCAAACTTCACCTCTCACGGCAGGCATTGTACTAGACCTTCAGGGACCGGGTTCCCAAGGATTCCACTCCCCTGGACCTGTATAGCACCCTGCACAGATAGCCTCTTGGTTTTGGGTATGACCAGAGCTCTGGATCCCAGGGTCCAGCCCTCCTAAGAGAGGCATTACAGGCAAAACCCTGCTCTTCTCTGCAAGGCCCGGGTACCGACCGTTTAGCTATGAAGCTTTTTTGGTCGGATCCGGAATAGCTTGCTAAGGCCCAGAGAACCTATACACAAGCCCAGATGAATACATGTTAACCTTGGCCAACACCTTAGACACTGGCAAAAAATTGAGGTGCTCCCGGATGGGAGGGGCTTATATAGGGGAGGGTACTTCCTGTTTTGGAAGTTGCCAGTGCCAGCACCTGAAGGTAATTCTATATAACCCACATAGTAATGACTATGCCGCTCTGTGTCCCGTGATGTATGAACAAGAAATATGAATACAGCATGTGAATCTTCTGAATCTAATAAAGGTAGCAGTGCTTATACAGCTTTATAGCTTCATTTCAATATAAAAGTCATCTGGCGCTATCTGCTTCTTCCAACGTCATGTCATTAATTTTCTCTAAATTCAGAGTTCAATTTAGATAGTATGATGAGGCTGATAAAAAGGCCTGCATTGCAAATGCAGAGTAATAATATGCCTTTCCATAGATTTCTAATATGATCCAACTTTTAGAAGATGGTCATTAAATATAAATACGGTCTAATAGTCGATAAGACAGTGAATATGCTTATAAAAGCACTAAACTTGAATCGTCAATATTTGTGAGATAAACTTAAAGGGAAGATATTATGGAACAAGTAAACACATCATGCTTTTGAGCCAAGCTGTAAAGTTTTATGTTGTTCTGTTGCCTATCTGCTTTTATTTCTTTTTTTTTCCCAAGAAATTTACTGCTAAAAGCCAAAAGATAACACATCAGTCTTCCTCTTTGGGCTTCGTCACATGATGCTCAGAGGGAGGCAGATTTTAACGATGGAGCAGGTTGTAAAAAGTAGTGCTCTGCCAGTTGATCACTATCTACTGACAGTGATCAAAAGCTTGAACCTTTGAATACAGCCTGAACCCCAGATGTTAATGACAACCCAGCCACCTCAACTGAGGTCTTCAATTTATCTTCATGAGTTGTTTGTTAACACAAGACAAAGCACAATAGGCAACCTCACTTTTCTTCTATGTAAAAAAAAATCCTCATTTGCCCCTGGATGACTATTAGTTTTTGATGTAAGTAGTCTGCAGCATTATCACAAAGACTTGTGAAGCCTCGTACATTTGACCGGTTTTCTTGGCAAGAAATTACAAGAAAACTGCTGGCAGATTTTTTTGCAGAGAAAACCGTTCGTGTGTATGGTTTCTCGTCGAGAAAACTGCCGGGATTCTCGACGAGAAAAATAGAGAACCTGCTCTCTATTTTCCCATCAGGATTCTCGTTTTTCTCGTCGGAATTCTCGTCGGCCTGTTTCCCGATGAGAAAACCGGTCGTGTGTATGCTTTTCCGAGTCTTAAAAAACCGTGCATGCTCAGAATCAAGTATGAGATGGGAGCGCTCCTTCTGGTAAAACTAGCGTTCGTAATGGAGATAGCACATTCGTCACGCTGTAACGAACTGAAAGCACGAAGAATGAAAAGCGCAAATCGTCTCTCACCAAACTTTTACTAACACGCAGTAACACGAGATCAGCAAAAGCAGCCCAAGGGGTGGCGCCGTTGGAATTGAACTTCCCCTTTATACTGCCATCGTACGTGTTGTACGTCACCGCGATTTAGACCGACGAGATATTGGATTGACAGTGTGTATGCAAGGAAAGCTTGACAAGAATCCCGTCAAGCTTGACAAGAATCCCGTCAAGCTTGACAAGAATCCCGTTGCGAAAAACAACGTTTTTTCCTGACGAGATTCCTGGTCATGTGTACTAGGCCTGACAGTAACTTCCTTGTTATTTTATAGCAGGGGGCGTCCAACCTGTGGCCAACGGGCCGCATGCAGCCCAAGATGGCTATAAATGCGGCCCAATGCAAAATCATAAACTTACTTAAAATAGTTGAGTTTTTTCATTTTTTGTAGAGTTTACACTTATGCCTCGTACACACGACCGGTTTTCCCGGCAGGAAAAAAAACGCCGCTTTTCCCGACAGGATTCTTCTCAAGCCTGCCTTGCATACACACTGGCACACAAAAGACCACTGAACTTTTGACTGCCAAGAACACGGTGACGTCAAAGACTACGACGAGCCGACAAAATGGCATTCTATGCCTACGCGCATGCGTCAAATTGTTTACGAGCATGCACGTTTTTTCCCCCTCGGGAAAGCATACACACAATGGTTTTCACGACGGGAAAAAAGAGAGCAAGTTCTCTTTTTTTTCCCGCAGTTTTCTCGTCGGGAAAACTGCGATGGAGCATACACACGGCCGGTTTTCCCGGCCAAAAGCTGTCATTGCAGTTTTTACGATGGGAAAACCGGTCGTGTGTACGAGGCATTAGTGAACATATGCAGCCACATTTTAATTTGACAGTGTTTCTTTACTGGAATTTTTAAAGTTCTATCTTTACAAAAAAAAATATCACACTCTTCACAATCACGACCATCACACCTTATTCATGTCATTAGTTTTCGGCAGCACCTATATTTATGAGCAACTATTTTCAAGGATAAAGGACATAAAGGGCAAATTTAGAACCAAAATATCTGCTTAGCACCTTGAGAATTCATTGAGAATTGCTACTACATTCGTAGAACCAGATATTGTGTAGGTTTATAAAGAAACTGTATTAAATATCACACTAGTTTTATGTTGCCTTCTTTTACGTTTATAATAAAAAATATAAAAAAAACAAGTTTTATTACATTAGTACATTATCTATATCAATGATTGTGTCTTCTTCCAATGTGGCCCAGGAAGGTCAAAAGGTTGGACAGCCCTGTTTTATAGGATATGAATAAGAAAATCATATTCAATAAAAGCATCCTAACTGATGCTAACATAATAGATGACAACGTCTATCATTTGACTTAAAGAGCAGCTCCACTTTTGTTGAGAAAACAACAATCCATGGGCGTCTGCAGAACTTTTTTCAGGGGGGGGGGCATCATTTTAAGGTTACCCATTTTCCAAGGAATTTAAAAAGGAAAACAGCAGACATTATTCCAGGCATGTGCTATATACAGGGTGCAGATTCCAGGTGTGTGCTATGTACAGGGTGTAGAATCCAGGTGTGTGCTATGTACAGGGTGCAGAATCCAGGTATGTGCTATGTACAGGGTGCAGAATCCCGGCGTGTGCTATGTACAGGGTTCAGATTCCAGGCGTGTGCTATGTACAGGGTGCAGATTCCAAGCGTGTGCTATGTACAGGGTGCAGGTTCCAGGTGTGTGCTATGTACAGGGTGCCGAATCCAGGCATGTGCTATGTACAGGGTGCAGAATCCAGGCGTGTGCTTTGTACAGGGTGCAGAATCCAGGCGTGTGCTATGTTCAGGGTGCAGAATCCCGGCGTGTGCTATGTACAGGGTGCAGGTTCCAGGTGTGTGCTATGCACAGGGTGCAGATTCCAAGCGTGTTCTTTGTACAGGGTGCGGATTCCAGGCGTGTGCTATGCCGGTATGCATACCCAATCCCCCCACAGAGCTCTCTTCCCCCCACAGAAGAGAATCATCTATAACTCACAGTGGCAGGTCAGGCTCCTGGCACAGGCTCCTGTTGATGCACGCTGCAGGCTTGAGGGGCTGTGGATAACCCACCCCTCCTCTGTGGTATATGCAGAGCTGGGGAAGGGTTTTGTGTGTGCTGACTCCTGATACTAGAGACCAGCGCTGTCTTAACATCAGACAATGAAAAACCCTGCTGGCTGCCGCCCACAGTGTGATCTTCCTTCCTGTGCTGGGTGCTAGTACACGGAGAGCGTTCCAGCGCCCGGCACCTGCTGACGCTTTGTGCGCTGCGCTTGGGTGATTAGGGTGTGCGTGCCTGGGCACAACCCGTGCGCACGCCTATGGCGGACACCTTGCTGATCCCTGATTCCAGGGCGGGGACTTTCCCCCTTTCCCCTACCTGCGGATGCCCATGTAACAATCCTCTCTGTGTGATCAATGTACATTACAGGGATTTTAACAAACTCTGTAACAGAGTCATACCTTTTGTTGCTGTTGTAGCACACGGACCTTTTCCTGCCTTCGGCTCACTTGCAGGTCAAGGCACACCGCGCTATATTCCCGTACCCTTCTGTTTGAGAAGGTTGAGCGGTGTTAACAATTTTGGGTCCTGCAGCAAGTTCTCCCAGCAGACTGGTTCTCATCTCCTAGAGTATAGGGACAAGTCTCTATTTTTCCCCAGTAAGGCCAATGTCCACACCAATTTAACTCCAAACGGTGAGTTTATTTCATAAACAAGTTCAAGTTCAGCAGACAGAAAAGGTGGATGAGAGAAAGGACAGCAAGGTTTGGGAGATAGGTCCAGGCACAAACTGGTATGATAGTCGCTACTCGATCCCGAGTAGGTTTAGCTCACCCAGATAGTCCCCTGTAAGAGCAGATCCTAGCAGCTGGAGTGATGCTCGAACGTTCACTTTAGGTTTTCCTTGAGATACGATGGGGAGATCCTCTGCCACAGAATCTTTAAGTCCCAAACTTCTCAGCTGTTGCAACACAAGGACAGGTGCCAGTGATAGCACGTTGCAAGGCCTTTGGTGGATCTTTAAATCCCTCCTGAAGGTAACCAGGCCTCTCTTTCACCGTGAACTCTCATCGGTCCATCAGAAAGGTCCTCCCCCGGTCTCCTCTTCTTAGAGCGGGTCCACCCTTTCCCGGGCACCCTGGGATTCTTCTTTTGGAGGTAGGCCCCAGCTAAAGGTGCTGGGCCTACTGAAGGAATTGCAGCCCCAGGCTAAAGGTGCCTGAGACCCATGCACGCACGCACCGGTGGCCTGGAGGGCCGGGTGGCGCGAACCGCTCACACTCCAGACTCCCACCGACTCCCCAAAAGAATGGTGTCTGCCCCTTATGTATCCTCTCCCAGCATGCACAGCAGGCCAACCACGCCCACTGTACTGCTGCCGAGAGAGGACACGCTAAGGCATAGCAATGTCACCCACGGTTCAACCCTGACCTGATATGGCAGTGCCACCTACAGGCAGTGGCATAGCGTGGGGGGTGCGAGGGGGGCCTAGGCCCCGGGCGCAACATTTGGGGGGGGCGCAATCCCGCGCCAGTATGTGTCACCCTCGCTCCATAATTTTAATTTACATTTCCGTGATGGCCGCCATGTTTCGTTTCAGGCTGGCCCCTGGCGCCCTGTGTCTGGGTGAAGTGGTCATGTGCGGCGGGCGGGGCTGGCCTGGCCTATTCTCAATCCCGGGGGAGCGGAGCGGAGCTGGCCTGGCCTGGGCTATTCTCAATCGTGGGGGAGCGGGGCCGGCCTGGCCTATTCTCAATTGCGGGGGAGCAGAGCAGGGCTGGCCTGGCCTGGCCTATTCTCAACCATGGGGGAGCGGAGCGGGGCTGGCCTGGCCTATTCCTAATCGCGGGGGAGCGGGGCCGGCCTTCGCTGCGAGCTGTGGACTCTCACTGTCTTCTCCTCCTCCTCCTCTCCGAGTCTGGAATAGATCCGTGATCATGTCCCCGTCGGGGCGGCCGGGCAGTGTGACAGCCAGTGGCGCAGAGGCAGAGCAGGAAGAAAAAAGGTGAGAGACTCCCTCGTGAGTTTTGCTGCTGGCCCGGGGGGAGTAGGTATTTGTCTGGGGAGAGGGAGCAGCCAGAAAGTCAGTGTACTGTAACGTATAGTGTATTGGTCAGTGTGTGCATTGTATAGCGGTCAGTGTGTGCATTGTGTAGCGGTCAGTGTGTGCATTGTGTAGCGGTCAGTGTGTGTATTGTGTAGCGGTCAGTGTGTGCATTGTATAGCGGTCAGTGTGTGCATTGTATAGCGGTCAGTGTGTGCATTGTGTAGCGGTCAGTGTGTGCATTGTTTAGCGGTCAGTGTGTGCATTGTTTAGCGGTCAGTGTGTGTATTGTGTAGCGGTCAGTGTGTGCATTGTGTAGCGGTCAGTGTGTGCATTGTGTAGTGGTCAGTGTGTGCATTGTATAGCGGTCAGTGTGTGTATTGTGTATAAGTCAGTGTGTGCATTGTGTAGCAGTCAGTGTGTGCATTGTGTAGTGGTCAGTGTGTGCATTGTGTAGCGGTCAGTGTGTATTGTGTAGCGGTCAGTGTGTGTATTGTGTAGCGGTCAGTGTGTGTATTGTGTAGCGGTCAGTCTGTGTATTGTGTAGCGGTCAGTGTGGTAGTGTATTGTGTAGTAGTGTAGTGGTCAGTATAGAAATCAGGTGGTGTGTAGTGTAGTGGTCAGTGGATAGTGTATTGTATAGGAATCAGGTAGGTCAGTGTGTAGTATAGTGTTGTGGTCAGTATAGGAATCTGGTAAGTCAGTGTGGTGTAGTGGTCAGTGTGTAGTGTAGTGGTCAATTGTAGGAATCAGGTAGGTTAGTGTAAGGGTCAGTATAGGAATGAGATAGGTCAGTGTATTGTGTAGTGGTCAGTAAAGGGATCAGGTAAGTTAGCATGGTGTGTAGTGTAGTGGTCAGTGGATAGTGTATTGTGTAATAGTATAGTGTAGTGGTCAGTATAGGAATCAGGTAGGTCAGGGTGTAGTGTAGTGGGTAATGTAGTGTATTATGTAGTAGTATAGTATAGTGGTCAGTATAGGAATCAGGTAGGTTAGTGGGTAGTGTAGTGGTCGGTGTGTAGTATAGTGTTGTGGTCAGTATAGGAATTAGGTAGGTCGGTGTGTTGTAGTGATCAGTGTGTAGTCTAGTGGTCGATGTAAGAATCAGGTAGGTTAGTGTAAGGGTCAGTATAGGAATGAGATAGGTCAGTGTATAGTGTAAGTGGTCAGTGGTTAGCGTAGTGTATTGTGTAGTGGTCAGTATAGGAATCAGGTAGGTTAGTGTGTAGTGTAGTGTAGTGGTCGATGTAGGAATCAGGTAGGTCTGTGTAGAGGTTAGTGTAGTGGTCAGTGTAGGAATCGGGTAGATTAGTGGTCAGGTAGGTCAGTGTAGGAATCGGGTAGGTCAGGTGCTATTATAGGAAGGGACTCGGGGAGTGCGAAAAGTCTGCAGGTTAGGGGGGGCGCAAATTACTTGCCTTGCCCGGGCGCTGACAACCCACGCTACGCCACTGCCTACAGGCCACAGGGAACTGTGCGTCAGGCTACATCACACAGGCAGAAGCTAATACTAACAAATCAAAGTGGTCTGAGCCTGGCTACTAACTCAGACCTACCCCTAAATTTAAGCACATAGTACCCCTGAAAAGTAAAGGGGCGCTACACTGTAAAAAAATAACTGTTTCACCAGACTGATCACATACTCATTCTAAATGGGAGGGTCTGGTTCATTGCTAATCAGCTGATGCACTTTTCTGTGTTGTAAAGCTACAGTGTCTGCATCCCTTTAGAAGTTATTATCCCTTGGAGAGTATCTGATCAAAGCTAAAAAAAATATTGAAGGGGGTGTCTAAAATCAGATTTTTATCTAATTGTAGACATTTGGGAACATCACACAAGCAGGAAATTACATTTTTGGAGGTGTTCTGTACCCCAGCTGTGTACATATTGTCTCTAGGTTGCCATAATGCATTGCATTTTAATGAAAAGTACACTGGCTGCAGATTGAAAAGTAAAGGTAATTTTTGAAAACATTAAATAAAGATGCCACCGGCCATTAAAACATCTCTGAATTAAAGTAGGGGGATAATACAACATAAAGCAAAGAAAGAATGGGGAACAATAAAACATCATGCCTGCAGATTTAAAGGAAATCTATAATCTCCAAAAAAATAATTTGGGGATCTGCTTAAATGATCGGATCAATATGTGTTCTAACTAATTGCACTGACCCCCTAAGCACTCCTTCAAGAGGCTATTCTACAGACTTCTATATTTTATTCAATGGCAACAACATGGAAATGTCATACGTCATAAATTATCAACTTGAGTTTCTGCAGCAATCCCTCCTTCAAAACTGCAACTTTCAAAATAGGAATTAAAAAAAGGAGAACAAATAGTGGGACTTTAACCACTTCAATACCGGGCACTTAAACACCTTCCTGCCCAGACCAATTTTCAGCTTTCTGCGCTGTTGCACTTTGAATGACAATTGCGCGGTCATGCTACACTGTACCCAAACAAAATTTTTATCATTTTTTCCCCACAAATAGAGCTTTCTTTTGGTGGTATTTGATCACCTCTGGGATTTTTATTCTCTGCTAAAAAAAATAAAAAAAGACCAAAAATTTTGAAAAAAATAGTTTTTTTTTTGTTTCAGTTACAAAACTTTTTAAATAAGTACGTTTTCTCCTTCACTGATGGGGCTGCACTGATGGGCACCGATGAGGTGGCACCAATGAGGTGGCACTGATGAGGTGGCATTGATGGGCACTAATATGCGGCACTGATAGGTGGAACGGATAATCGGCACGGATGGTCACGGATAGGCGGCACAGATGGGCACGGATAGGCGGCACAGATGGGCACGGATAGGCGGCACGTATGGGCGCTGATAGGCGGCACGTATGGGCACTGATAGGCGGCACGAATGGGCACTGATAGGCGGCACGGATGGGTACTGATAGGCGACACGGATGGGCACTGATAGGCGGCACGGATGGGCACTGATAGGTGGCACGGATGGGCATGGATGAGCACTGATAGGTGGCATGGATGGGCATGGATGGGCACTGATAGGTGGCACGGGTGGGCACTGATAGGCGGCACTGATGTACTGTAATGGATGCCAATCAGTGCCAAACAAAAATGCCTGCCAATCAGTGATGCCCATTGTGGGCACTGATTGGCATCCATTGTGGGCACTGATTGGCATCCATTAGGGGGCACTAACTGGCATCCCTGGTGGTCTAGGGTGGCATACCTGGTGCTGGCATCCCTGGTGGTCCAGTGGCATCCCTGGTGGTCCAGTGGGGGCATCCTCGGGGGGGCTGTGCTGATAATCGATCAGCACAAACCCCCCCTGTCAGAGGAGCAGCCGATCGGCTCTCCTCTACTCGCGTCTGACAGACGCGAGTGAGGAAAAGCCGATGACCGGCTTTTCCTGTTTACACTGTGATCAGCCGTGATTGGACACGGCTGATCACGTGGTAAAGAGTCTCCGTCGGAGACTCTTTACCTAGATCAGAGTTGCGGGGTGTCAGACTGACACCCCGCGGCAACGATCGCCGCGATGCGCGCCCCCTGGGGCGCGCAGCGGCTCAAATCCTGAGGACGTCATATGACGTCCTGTCAGGATTTTGCAACCACTTTGCCGACGTCAATCCGCTATAGGGCGGGCGGCAAGTGGTTAAATGAAGCACACAGCAGCAAAAATGACATCAAGTGACCGGGATATAATATTTATTTATGTTGTATAGTTTCATATAAAACATTTTGGGCATATAACCTCTAAAAAATATTTGAACAGTTTCAACATAAGTTACATAGTAATCCACAATCCAATGGACATACATAGTAAATAAAACAGACCATAAATACATTCATAAGCATAGCCAAAATGAAATTTGGCCTTAGTGGCCTAGGTAATCTGTCCAGATTCATCTCAAAATACAGGAAAAAAAAGGGGGGGAGAAACAAGAAACTGGATGTTTTCGTATAGTAAAAAACTTAATTAAACCATATGAAGGTTAGTATTATTGATCCATGGTAAAGTAAGAGTTGATGGCTCAGAAAATGGGAGTTGATAGCTTGACGCGTTTCACGGCTTTATAACCGCTCATCAGGAGCATAAACCATGGAAATTGTCTAGAAACAAAGAATAAAGATTCCAGATAATCTCAAAAATAGAATTTAGGGAATTGAAGGTAGAAAACAAAGGGGACAAATTGAAAATAAAAAGTAAATAAAAGGGAAGTATAATAGGGTATTTAAAACATGGTGGTACGTTCGACTTACATCTGCATCCACGCAGTGGCAGCGCGGCAGCGGGAGTCACCGGTATACCGCAGTGTAGGGAGAAAGTGATGTATGTGGCAACCGGCCAAAGGAGGTGCCTATATAGGTGCAACGTCACAGCCACAGCCCCCTCATCACTTAGGCAGACACCAAGGGGAGAGCGGAACGCTTTCACCTGGGCGGCTCAGCCGTCCAGCGATTAGCGCCTGACCAGCTCTCCCACGGGTCCGCCGGTGTGAGAGACTCCACCGGCGATAGCGTGCCACGTGGACGCACAGCGTCCACACGTGCAACGTGAAGTCAGCATGCGGGGATCGCACGTCCTCCCATCTTGCGCATCAGGGAGGCGGCGGAGGGGGGGGGGCATACTGCATAACACAGCTTCTGGATCAGAGACAGAGATGGGCAGACTGGAACAGCCGATGGCAGCGACACCACTGATCTGAACCTGATTCCTGAACCTGTTTCCTGAACCTGACTCTGATCCCAAACCTATTTGTACCTGTTCCTGTCAGTCCTGTATCCCTGGGTCCCTGCCCTGCTGTCTGATCCCTTCCACCCTCTCCCTGTCCGTTGCTCCTTGTCCTCCATTTGCTGATCTCCTGTTATGACACTGGCTTAGCTGAGACTTTGATTCTGGTATTCCCTTTTGGCTATATATATTCATCTGATTATTGTTATTTTGGGGTCATGTTTAATATTGGTTTGTTGTGCACTGTGTGTTATTGGAGGTGGTTGCGTTTACATATTATTCACGTTTCTTAATAAATTATTACTTTCTTCACCTATATACGTCTGGTTCCCTTGTTCAGTACACACAGTTCTGATCACATCTGATTCATGACAAAAAGCCAAGGCCATCCCTGATCAGAAGTGGCTGCACAGGGGAACCATTTTGATTCAGCTCGTTCGCAAACATGAATGCTGATGAGGTTATTTATTTGTCTCTGCTGGCATCTGAAAGTGGTGATTATTGCCGCCAGGCTTTGAAAGGATGGTCTAGTGACCAGTTGTTTGCAGCTATCCGTTTGGCTCACTCCCTGGTCGATCAGGGTTGTATACTGTTTGGGGAGGTGCAGCTTTTGCTCAAGATCTGTACTGAGCTGGCCCTGCCCTGCATTCCAGAGGGCCATGATGATTTTCCCCCTCCTTTTAATATGAATCAGGTTGTATGCCTGAGCATTACTCAGCCTGTCCCCCACAGCTGATTGCTGGGTGCATTGAGTCTGCTCAGTCTTTTGTTAGACGGGGAGATTTAAAACTACAGTTTGTACAACCAATACTCTCAGCATGGTCTGATATGTTGCAATCAGCCCCAGCCAAACAAACCACCTCTGCCATCAAACACCAGCCTACCCAAATGTATGTTTCCCCATCACCCATGTCAACCTCAGTTGCAGCCCAGTATACACTGCTCCCAACTAAATACTCATATCCAGGCTCTGTTCCCTGTACCTGTATCTTGCATTCTACCCACCTGTTTCTTCTCAGCTGCCTACAAACCCACAATAACCTTCCCCAGCTACTGTTACCTCTTCTCTGTCATATACCAATCCTCCTTTCCAGTCTGCTGCACCAGTTACCTACAGGGCTTCAGTGGCTAAGCCCAAAAAAAAAGTTATTTTTAACCAAAATGATCCTGCCAGTAACCCAACCTGCCTCCACACCAATCAAACTGCTCCAGTCTGACGTCCCAGTGCCTGCTGTCCAGTCTGACGCCCCAGTTCTTGTATGCCAGCCCAAAGTTCCTGTATGCCCTGATGTCCTGGTGCCTTCCTTCCAGTCTGAAGTCCTGGTGCCTTCGTTCCAGTCTGACGCCCTGGTGCCATCCTTTCCAGTCTGAAGTCCTGGTGCCTTCTTTCCAGTCTGACGCCCTTGTGCCTTCCTTTCAGTCTGACGCCCTTGTGCCTTCCTTCCAGTCTGACGCCCTGGTGCCTTCCTTCCAGTCTGACGCCCTGGTGCCTTCATTCCAGTCTGACGCCCTGGTTACTGCCTTCCAGTCTGACGTCCTGGTGCCTGCCTTCCAGTCTGACATCCTGGTGCCTGCCTTCCAGTCTGACGTCCTGGTGCCTGCCTTCCAGTCTGACGTCCTGGTACCTGCCTTCCAGTCTGATGTCCTGGTGCCTGCCTTCCAGTCTGATGCCCTGGTGCCTGCCTTCCAGTCTGATGTCCTGGTGCCTGCCTCCCAGTCTGATGTCCTGGTGCCTGCCTTCCAGTCTGATGTCCTGGTGCCCCCTTTCCAGTCTGATGTGCCCGCTTCCCAGTCTGATGTGCCCGCTTCCCAGTCTGATGTGCCCGCCTTCCAGCCTGATGTCTCGTGCCTGTCTTCCAGCCTGATGTCTCAGTGCCTACCTTCCAGCCTGATGTCTCGGTGCCTACCTTCCAGCCTGATGGCTCGGTGCCTGCCTTCCAGCATGATGTCTTGGTGCCTGCCTTCCAGCCTGATGTCTCAGTGCCTGCCTTCCAGCCCCATGTCCCGGTGTCCCAGTCTGAAGTCCCGGTGTCCCAGTCTGAAGATCCGGTGTCCCAGTCTAAAGTCTCGGTGTCCCAGTCTGAAGATCCGGAGTCCCAGTCTGAAGATCCAGTGTCCCGGTCTGAAGATCCGGTGTCCCAGTCTAAAGTCCCGGTGTCCCAGTCTGAAGATCCGGAGTCCCAGTCTGAAGATCCAGTGTCCCGGTCTGAAGATCCGGTGTCCCAGTCTGAAGATCTGGTGCTTGTGTCCCCGCCTGGGGTTTTGGTGCCCGTGCCCCTGTCTGGGGTTTCAGTGCCCATGTCTCTGGGTGTGACGTCATTCCGCTGAGCGCAGTGTTGCGTCTCAGTTTGGACTCCGTGCTTGTGTTCCAGCCCTCCTCCTGGTTCTTAGAGAGATTGCCTGGAAACATCCGCTATGGACACTACACCGGCCTCTCGCTCTGCATACAGGGATGTCATCTCTTACTGAGACCACTCACAAGCGGACCACGTTCACAGACTGGACTTTACATGTGCCTACCACAGTCAACCTAAGAGTGAGTGCTTTGGTATTATTGTAATATTAAAGTGTAACAGTTTTAACTAAGTGGCGCCTTTTGTTTTGTTTTTCTTTTGCTTCTATATGTTTGGAGTCTGGCTTCAGCTCCCTCAGTAAGGCTGCCCAGTTATTCCATTTTGGACTGTTGAACTCATACCTAAGCTCTTCATACAGCTTAAAGGACTCGTTTGGTAAAGTTATATATGTACTGTCTGTTGATAACTTGAAGCGCCAGTATTCTAATTTAATTTAGTGCCCATGTCTCTGCCCGGGGTTTCGGTGCCCATCACCCAGTCTGCTAAACCAGTGCCCCTTTCCCGATCTGAGGCTCCTTTGCCTGTTTCCTGGGCTGAGGCTCCGGTGTCCGTTTCCCGGCCTGTGGAGCCTGCTGCCCAGCCTGATGTGTTCCTGTCTGCTGCCCAGCCTGAGTTGTTCCTGTCTGCTGCCCAGCCTGAGGTGTTCCTGTCTGCTGCCCAGCCTGCGGTGTTCCTGTCTGCTTCCCAGCCTGAGGTGTTCCTGTCTGCTTCCCAGCCTGAGGTGTTCCTGTCTGCTGCCCAGCCTGAGGTGTTCCTGTCTGCTGCCCAGCTTGAGGTGTTCCTGTCTGCTGCCCAGCCTGAGGTGTTCCTGCCTGCTGCCCAGCCTGAGGTGTTCCTGCCTGCTGCCCAGCTTGACGACCCGGAGCCTGCTGCCCAGCTCGACAACCCGGAGCCTGCTGTCTGCCCAGATGTGCCTGCTGTCCAGTTTGACGTATACGCTGCTCAGCCTGATGTGCCTGTTGCCCAGTTTGACGTGCCTGCTACTCAACTTGAGGTTCCTGTGCTACCCAGCTTGATGTACGTATTGCCCAGCCTGATGTGTCTGTACCCGCTGCTCAGCTCGAGCTGCACCTTGCCCGGCTTAAAGCCATGGACCTTCCTCATGCCCAACCTGATGTGACTTTGTCAACTGCTCGGCTTGATGTCATGGACTTTCCCCAGCAACGGCTAGTTGGAGCGTCCGGAGGTCGCTCCTTTGAGGGGGGGTACTGTCAGGAAAGGTTTCTGTCACGTACCTGGCGGTGATGAGCCCGAACTTGCAGAGAGAGGCCACCCTTATGGCTCCCACTTGCAGCCCCTGGTAAGGCAACAGGAGGCACGGAAGTAAGGAGTGGTACGAGTGCCTGGCAGGATCAACCAAGGTGGCGATAGTTCAGTGTTTCTTGCTGGGACTGGAACCAGGAACACAGGAAGCTCAGCAGACTGGAACAGCTTCAGCAGACAGGACTGGAACCAGGAACACAGGAAGCTCAGCAGACTGGAACAGCTTCAGCAGACTGGAATGGAACCAGGAACACAGGAAGCTCAGCAGACTGGAACAACTTCAGCAGACTGTACTGGAACCAGGAACACAGGAAGCTCAGCAGACTGGAACAGCTTCAGCAGACAGGACTGGAACCAGGAACACAGGAAGCTCAGCAGACTGGAACAGCTTCAGCAGACTGGAATGGAACCAGGAACACAGGAAGCTCAGCAGACTGGAACAACTTCAGCAGACTGGACTGGAACCAGGAACACAGGAAGCTCAGCAGACTGGAACAGCTTCAGCAGACAGGACTGGAACCAGGATCAGTAGGAATAGTCAGACAAGCCGGGTCGGTTAATCAGTTTGGTAGCGAGGCACAGAGGGATCAGGCGGAGGAGAGGTCACAACAAGCCAGGGGTCAGATGCAGGCAGAAGGCTGGAGTAGTCTCAGGCAAGCCGGGTCTATCACGGGTAAGTTTCAGATCAGGTTTTCAGGTACTCAACGCTGTAGAGCAGACAGCAGGGGCTGTCTGTGAATGACAAGTTTAAATAGGTTTTCTGGCGCCATCCACGGGGAGCGTGCGCCCGCGCACACGCGATCGTGGACCAGGAAGTCCGGGGCGCCTGTTTCTGGCAGGATCTCTATGACATTGCCCCCTCCCCAAGGGGCAGCCTCCGGATGCCCATCCGGGTAAACTTTTCGGGGTGAGATCTTTTAAAGGACTGCACCAGACTCTTAGCATGGATGTTTTCCTCAGGTTCCCAGGAATTTTCTTCGGGTCCGTACCCCTTCCATTTAACCAGGAATTGGTTCTGTTTTTTTTCTCCTTCTGACATCCAGAATAGCTTCCACTTCAAATTCCTCCTCCCCGTCTACAATGACAGGATCAGGGAGAGCCGGGCTTCGACCCGGAAATGGATTGGGCACAGAAGGTTTCAATAGAAAAACATAGAAAACCGGGTGGATCTTAAGAGAGTTAGGAAGCTCCAGTTCATAAGCCACTTCGCTGATCTTCCTTTTGACAGGAAATGGCCCTAAGAACTTGGGGCCCAGCTTCTTAGAAGGACATGCCATCCTTAGGTTTACAGTGGATAGCCATACATGGTCGTCAGGTGCCAGCACCAATTCACCCCGTCTTTTCTTGTCATAGATTATTTTGTTGTGTTCCTGAGTCCTGGTCATGGTTTCCTGCAGGAGTTGGTTGTTGGACGAGAAAAAGTTAATTTTCTCCTGGACTGCTGGCACTGTACACTCGGGAAGGGAATTGGGCAAGAAGGTAGGATGAAAACCATAGTTAGCGAAAAATGGGGCCTGCTTGGTAGCGGAGTGAATGGAATTGTTGTAGGCAAACTCGGCCAATGGGAGTAGGGAGATCCAGTCGTCTTGAGCAAATAAGGAGAAGCAGCGCAGATACTGCTCGAGGGTCTGATTAGTCCTCTCGGTTTGCCCATAGGTCTGGGGATGATAAGCAGAGGAAAATGATAATTCTATATCCAGAGCCTTGCAAAGGGACCTCCAGAACCGGGAGGTAAATTGTACCCCCCGATCGGAGACAATGTTGGCCGGAACCCCGTGGAGTCTGATGACTTCTTTGATGAATACCTGTGCGGTTTCAGGAGCTGAGGGAGTCCCCTTCATAGGAACAAAATGTGCCATCTTCGATAAGCGATCCATTATCGCGAAGATAGTGGTATGATTCTCCGCCGGGGGCAATTCAACGATGAAGTCAATGGACAACATCTTCCAGGGTCTGTCTGGGACGGGTAAGGGTCTTAGTAGCCCCCAGGCCTTGGTTTTATAGCCCTTATTTCGGATGCAAGTTGTGCAAGAGTCCACAAATTTCCTACAGTCTTCACATAACCGAGGCCACCAGAAGGTGCGCTGTACTAGGTCAGTGGTTTTGGCTATGCCAAAGTGCCCGGCAAGTGCATGGCCGTGGCAAAGTTCCAGCATGGATCTTCTTAGGTCTTCGGGTATATAGATCTTGTCCTGGTACCAAAACAGCCCATCTTTCGCCTGTAATCCTGGTTCTGAAAGGGGCATCTGCCCTGAGGAGGCTTGTCTTCTTGGAGTAGAAGAAAATTTCCAGGAGCGAGGATGGTATCGGGGGGAGAGAGCTCCTTAGACTTGTGAAACATCTGAGACAGGGCATCGGGTTTAACGTTTTTAGAACCGGGGCGATATGTTACATGAAAGGAGAACCTGGAAAAGAAGAGTGCCCACCTGGCTTGTCGTGGTTTCAGTCTTTTTGCAGCTTTCAAGTATTCCAGGTTCTTGTGGTCGGTGAGTATCCGTATAGGATGGGCAGCTCCTTCTAGTAGATAACGCCATTCTTTTAGTGCAGATTTGATTGCTAGCAATTCCCGATCTCCCACGTCATAGTTCTTCTCCGCTGCAGATAGCTTGCGGGAGAAGAAGGCTACTGGATGGAGCAAGGCCCTGGTTCCTTGCCTTTGGTACAGTATGGCTCCTACTGCAATTTCGGAGGCATCCACTTCAAGTACAAATGGCAAGGAGGAATCTGGGTGTTTCAAAATGGAAGCAGAGGTAAAGAGACCCTTAAGGACCTCGAAGGCCTTTTGGGCCTCAGGGGACCAACGGAAGCGGATCCCTTGTTTGGTTAGCTGGGTGATAGGTGCAATAATAGCTGAAAATCCTCTGATAAATTTGCAGTAGAAGTTGGCGAATCCAACGAAACGTTGGATTCCCTTCTTGTCTGCCGGAACTGGCCAGTCCAGGATTGCAGCTATCTTCTGGGGGTCCATCTTGATGCCCTCACTGGAGATAATTAATCCCAAGAATGCTATACTTTCCTGCTCAAATTCACACTTCTCCGCCTTCGCATACAGGCCATGCTGGCGGAGCCGGGCCAACACACTTCTGACGTGCCTGCGGTGAGAATCAAGGGAAGAAGAGAAGATTAGAATATCGTCTAGGTAGACAATAACTAACAGGTCTAAAAAGTCCCGAAGTACGTCGTTGATAAAGTACTGGAATGTGGCAGGGGCTTTGCACAACCCGAAGGGCATTACCAGGTACTCAAAATGTCCAAATCTGGTACGGAAAGCAGTCTTCCACTCATCCCCGTCTTTAATGCGGACCAGGTTGTAGGCTCCGCGGAGGTCAAGTTTGGTAAAAATTATGGCACCCCCCAGCCTCTGAAATAACTCTGGTATCAAAGGAAGAGGGTAACGATTTTTCACTGTGATTTTGTTTAATTCACGATAGTCCACACAGGGCCGAAGGGTATGGTCCTTCTTTTCTACAAAAAAGATGCCTGCGCCTGCTGGGGATGTAGATGGACGAATAAACCCTTTCTTTAGGTTCTCATCGATATATTCCTTCAATGCCCACTGTTCCACTTCCGTCAACGGAAAAATCGTGCCAAACGGAATCTCTGCTCCAGGAAGTAGGTCAATGGGGCAATCATAGGCCCGATGAGGTGGTAAAGTCTCTTCCCCTTGTTTGCTAAACACGTCAAGAAAGTCATGGTAAGTCTCTGGGATGGATTGACGTATTCCGGCTTCTGTATCTAGGCACAACAAGGCGGAAGGCCCAGGGAGTTCATGTGAGCCACAGAATTTTTGGCAGTAGGGTGAAGAGAAGGTAACCACCCCTGTGGCCCAGTTGATAGTGGGATTGTGGGCTTGTAGCCAAGGCATACCGAGGATCACTGGAAACAAAGGGGAAGAGATGATGTCCAAACGTAGAAATTCTTGGTGGGTTCCGGAGATGGTAACGGGTATAGGGGCAGTCTCTCGAACCACGGGTCCAGACTTAATGGCGGACCCGTCAGCCAGATGAACGAACAGTCCATGGGTCTTGGCAAGATGGGGAATCTGGTGTTTGGTAGCAAAAGATGAGTCCATAAAGCAGCTGCAAGCCCCGGAATCAATAATGGCAGGCACTTGCAGAGTCTCTCCTGGGAGCTGTAACGAGACAGAGAGAGCAAGATGGGATGTTGGCCTGGCCTGAGGGTTGGTATGGTCAGGGCATACAGAAAAACACTTACAGAGCTTCAGAGGACAATTTCTGACGAAGTGTCCAGGTTCCCCGCAGTACAGGCATAGATTATTCATCCGGCGACGTTGACGTTCCTCCTGGGTAAGGGAGGGACGAAGAACTCCAAGCTGCATGGGCTCGGGTGCGTCGGGTGTGGGGGCTGAGGCTGCAGCAGGTGCAGGATGCAGATGACTAGGGGCCCGGGGAAGCATCCAGGTCGGGCGAGAGAAACCCGTGGCCCTCTCAGCCCTTCGTTCCCTTAGGCGCCGATCGATCTGAATAGTTAAGTCGATCAGCAAGTTCAAAGTCTGTGGTATGCCAACCCTAGCGAGCTCATCTTTCAGAGGGTCGGAGAGTCCTATGCGGAACTGATGGCGGAGGGCGGCATCATTCCAGTTGGTATCTGCGCACCACCGCCTAAATTCTGCTACGTAGTCCTCCGCTGCTCTGCGCCCCTGCTGAAGGGTACGTAAGGCAGATTCTGCGGTTGCTGAAAGCTGGGGGTCTTCATATAGCTGGGCCATGGCGTCGAAGAAGGTGGTAAGGTTATTCAGTACAGCATCTTTCTGTTCTAAGAGACGGTGGGCCCAGCTCTGAGGGTCTCCAGAAAGCAAGGAAACTACAAAGCCCACCTTGGTGGCTTCCAGGGAGAAGGTGCATGGCTGAAGGGCAAAGTATAGCTCACAGGAATTACCGAAGGCCCTGAACTTGCTTCGATCCCCAGAGAATTTTTCGGGTGTAGGGACCTTGGGTTCTGGAGGGAGCATAATGACTGTTGGTGTAGATCCCGCCCCAGCTGTAGAGGTAGAGGCATGGGGCCCCCCTTGGGTTCCAGAGGGGTTGGAGAGGACCCACACCCGTTCTTCCAGGTGGGTGTAGCCTTGATGAAGGTTCTTGACTGCTTCAGCCAATCCTGCCAGGTGTCGACATAGTTCCTCCATAGGAGAGGTTCCCTGCTCAGGCTCAGACATGGCTGTATGCTACTGTCACGTACCTGGCGGTGACGAGCCCGAACATGCAGAGAGAGGCCTCCCTTAGGCTCCCACTTGTGGCCCCTGGTAAGGCAACAGGAGGCACGGAAGTAAGGAGCGGTACGAGTGCCTGGCAGGATCAACCAAGGTGGTGATAGTTCAGTGTTTCTTGCTGGGACTGGAACCAGGAACACAGGAAGCTCAGCGGACTGGAACAGCTTCAGCAGACTGGACAGGAACCAGGAACACAGGAAGCTCAGCAGACTGGAACAGCTTCAGCAGACTGGTCTGGAACCAGGAACACAGGAAGCTCAGCAGACTGGAACAGCTTCAGCAGACTGGACTGGAACCAGGAACACAGGAAGCTCAGCAGACTGGAACAGCTTCAGCAGACTGGACTGGAACCAGGAACACAGGAAGCTCAGCAGACTGGAACAGCTTCAGCAGACTGGACTGGAACCAGGAACACAGGAAGCTCAGCAGACTGGAACAGCTTCAACAGACTGGACTGGAACCAGGAACACAGGAAGCTCAGCAGACTGGAACAGCTTCAGCAGACTGGACTGGAACCAGGAACACAGGAAGCTCAGCAGACTGGCACAGCTTCAGCAGACAGGACTGGAACCAGGATCAGTAGGAATAGTCAGACAAGCCGGGTCGGTTAATCAGGTTGGTAGCGAGGCACAGAGGGATCAGGCAGAGGAGAGGTCACAACAAGCCAGGGGTCAGATGCAGGCAGAACGCTGGAGTAGTCTCAGGCAAGCCGGGTCTATCACGGGTAAGTTTCAGATCAGGTTTTCAGGTACTCAACGCTGTAGAGCAGACAGCAATGGCTGTCTGTAAAAGACAAGTTTAAATAGGTTTTCTGGCGCCATCCGCGGGGTGCGCGCGCACACGCGCGGCCGCGATCGTGGACCAGGAAGTCCGGGGCACCTGTTTCTGGCAGGATCTCCATGACAGATCCACCTGCTGGTAATACTATCTGATATTTGGCGTGCAGTACTGATGTCCACCAGCAGGTGTCTCCTGGCAGTTTGGAACTGTCAGGAGAGCCTTTCCCTGCTGGTGTTATGTGTTCTTTGGGCCGCAGTACTGGCGTCCACCAACGGGTGGATCCTGGTAGTATGGAGCAGAAAGCTCCTCCTGCAGTTAGGCGTCACCTGAATCCGATAGCAGGTAATGGTATAAAAACCTGGCAAGTTCACATATACCTTGCCTTGGCTTCGTCTTGTGCCCTGATCTGAACCTGAACCTGTTTCATGAACCTGTTTCCTGAACCTGACTCTGATCCCAAACTTATTTGTACCTTTTCCTGTCAGTCCTGTATCCCTGGATTCCTGCCCTGCTGTCTGATCCCTTCCACCCTCTCCCTGTCTGTTGCTCCTTGTCCCCCATTTGCTGATCTCCTGTTATGACCCTGGCTTAGCTGAGACTTTGATTCCGATATTCCCTTTTGGCTATATATATTCATCTGATTATTGTTATTTTGGGGTCTTGTTTAATATTGGTTTGTTGTGCACTGTGTGTTATTGGAGGTGGTTGCGTTTAAATATTATTCACGTTTCTTAATAAATTATTACTTTCTTCACCTATATACGTCTGGTTCACTTGTGCAGTACACACAGTCCTGATCACATCTGATTCATGACAAGTAGGAACTAAATGAGATATATTGGTGGCACAGATAATGTGCTGCAGGTGATGTACTGGCTGGGTGAGATATATTGGTGATACAGCTAATGTGCCAAAAGTGGTGTATCAGCTGGGTGAGAAATATTGGTAGCACAGATAATGTTCCAAAAGTGCTGTACTGGCTAAGTGAGATATATTGGTGGCAAAGATAATGTGCCAAAGGTGGTGTACTGGCATGGTGAGAAATATTGGTGACACAGATAACGTGCTGAAGGTGGTGTACCGGCTTAGTGAGATATATTGGTGGCATAGTCAATAAATTGGTGGTGGGGCAAGGACAGGGTTAGATACATTGGTAGCACAGATAATGTCAACAAATCTACCAAAACCATAAAAGGAAAGGTAAATAGTGGCATTATATAAATACTAAGTGTTGCACTAAATAACACCCAGTGATAAAAAAGTGCAAGTAATCATATAAAGTCTAATGTGAACATGTCCAAGACTAAATAAATGCATCAATCGGTCCATGAAGAATCAATATGTTGATATTAAGATGATTTCCACTCTACGCCATATGCCACACGTGTCATCGCTTCCCCATAAGATGTACACTCACCAACAGTAGGGATGAGCCGAACACCCCTCGGTTCGGTTTGCACCAGAACCTGCAAACGGACCGAAAGTTTGTGTGAACTTTAGAACCCTATTAAATACAATGGACGCGAATGTTTGAAATCAAAAGTGCTAATTATCAAGGCTAATATGTAAGTTATTGTCCTAAAAAGGGTTCTGCCCCAGGGGACATGTATCAATGCAATTTTTTTTTTAAAAACTGCCATTTTTTCGGGAGCAGTGATTTTAATGATGCTTAACCACTTGCCGACCGCGCC